>CM053606.1:32465591-32638202 GCA_028646535.1 Procyon lotor
AAGAAGTCTTAGGATTAACTGAGAGATATTGAATGCCTTGCTGCTTTACTCACATTATCTTATGTAGCCCTTGATACATCTGGCTGGTGGGTATTAGGTTCCCATTTTAAAAATGAGAAAACTGAAGTGAAGAGGGCTTGTTCAAGGTCACATACTAGTAAGTCACGGTTAGAATTCAGACACAGGGCTGTCTAAGTCCAGAAGCCCCACTCTTTCCTGTATCCCTCACGTGAAAATGGTAAAACGGAATTTGAACTACTTATTAGTTGGTGAAGAGACATGATTGCCACTTTCAACTCAGCAAAGGGCTATGAGGAGAAGGGTCTGGTGTGACTTCGGAGGAGAGAATTTGAATGACCTTAGATGTCTCAGGGAAGTAGATTTTTAGCTCAACAGAAGAACATCTCAGTGACAGCAACAATTGGATGGACTCTTGGGTAGGAAGATGACTCTCATGCCTGGAGGTATTCAAGCATGGTCTAGAAAGGCATTTGCTTATAGCGGATAGGAGATCTGGGTAGGGGACCTCCAAGTTCACTTTTGACCCAGAAGCTCCATGAGCCTATGAAGCTGTTCGGCACAAAACGATCAATCCCTTTGAAAGAAGGGATGAAAGTATCAGTTGACATGTCTATCTGCAGATATAAAAGTAAAAATTATATGCCCAAGGTAAACACATTTGTCCAGAGAAAACTAAACAGGAAATGAAATGGATTCTGCTGGAAATGCTCACAGGTTAAAGCTTTATTTTCTGAAAACAAGAAACCAAACTCTGGGGTAATGTGCAATCTCAGAAATAAAGAAAATATAATGAGATCCTAGTTTTCACCTAGTAAGGTGGCAAAATAATTTAAAACATGGTCACACGCATTATATGTATCAAGAATGATTTAAAAATGTCATTCCTTTTGACTCCAGTAAAACCACCTTAAGAAAATGATAGAAAATATAAAGGGAAAAAATACTGTGCACACAAAAAACCTTCCCCTGAATTTTGTTTATAAACAACCTAAGGGACAAGGAAGGGCAAATGGGCAGCTGGGTGGTGGGGCTGGGGCCCAGGCTGGTGAAGGGACCCAGAAGGCAGGGAGGGGCCTGCTTGGTGTGCACAAGGAAAAGCCCATGAGCACTGAGCGCTCTGGGATAAGCACAAGCTGTCCGGAGGCCCAAAGGCAGGTGTGAAAGCCAAGGTCACCATGTAAGAGGTCAGAGCAGGCTGGAGACTGGACTGGGGCACTTGGGGGAGGACTTGAATGGGTGTAGGGAGAGAAGAGGAGAGGAATGTCAGCACTCACCCTGGCGGCCTGGTGCTTTAATTACATTCTCAGTCCCTCTAACAAACCCACAATGGGACAGTATTTCCTCCATTTTGCAAATGAAGAAGCTGGTGTTCAGAAAGAGGATGTTAAGTCAGGTCAGGTGAGGCAGTCAGTGCGAGACTTGGGAACTGAACACGAATGCGGTGACCTCTAGACTCCGGCTCTCACTGCCTCCTGCCCTGGGCCCGTGTGTGCAGCGGGACCTCCCTCAGGAGCTGGCAGCCCTCCACCTCAGCCCCACAGCCCAGCAGATGGCTTCCTCCACTGTAGCTCGACGTCCATCCACTTGGTGGATGTTGGAACGGATGGTTACGTTTCGCGGAGCAGCAGGGAAACATGATAAATGGAAAGGGAAGGATACAAACTGGATCACATGCTATGATCATAGGTATGCAAAATACACACTCAAGCCTTGAAAAAGAGACTACAAGAGATACATCACAATGCTTGCAGTAGCCCAATTTGGAACGGTTTTTCCCCTATTTTTCCAAAAATTTCTATGAAGTGGCTTTTATTTCCTTATAACTACAAAAGCAAGTCATAATTTGAAATGTACCCAAGAAATCCACGGGCACAGAATGGTCACTCACACACGTTCCTCTGCCAGAAAATAAAAACAAGTCACATCTTTCAGGTTCATCTGCAACCGAGAACTTGGCCAGGACTTGTGAAGACAGTGCCCAAACCCCCTCCATCCAGGCTCTGCCAATTCAGTCCTGACTGTCCTGTCCTCCCCGACTCACTGGCCTGTCACAGGAATCAAAAGAAAGAACCTAAGTACGAAAGTGAGGGGACGCTCGTTGGGGCCTAAAATGAAAGTCACTTTCTGCATCGTGTCCAACTGAACGGCACTGCGTGATCAGGCAAGAGTGACTCTAAGCGAGCTTTCGGGGTGGAGCTTTAGTTATTTAAAAGGAAACTGACTCTGTTTCAGGTATCCTCAGGTACTGGAGAAGGAGCATGTCTTTTTACGCAGGAAATGCTCTTGTTCCTTCAGTGAAGCAGGTCGTCTAACGACTTCTACCAGATGGATACTACTTAAGAGAGCACTTGTGTTCAAATACATGTCCCCAGCCCAATCTCGAACTTAATGACTCGAGCTCACTAAGCCACGGCCCAGAAGTCTGTATTTTAAGCCTCGGCAAATTCTTAATATTGGACACGTTTGGAAACTCTCTACCACACAAAATGAATTTGGGTTGTGTGTATGTATCTGAATGTAATAAAACTGAATCCTTTTAAATGGTACTATAGTTCCTTCAAATGGCTTCAGTGAATGAGACCGATTTCCACTGGTCACTGAGGTTGGGTCTCTCTAAATATACCCTGAAATTACAATCCTAGAGTCGCAGCCCAGGCCTTAACATCCCACTCACCTTTCAGAGAGGAGGTGATGAGGGGGATTTTGCACAGACCTGGACTCTGACCCGACTCCACTGCTGACAAATCTGAGTCCCTGGCCAACATGCTATTTAGCCTTTTCTGAGCCCATTTCTACATTTGTGCTGGTACAGGAACGACGGCCCCGCCCCTGTGTGACAGTAATGGGGCACTGGGTCCAAAGGAGGGGCTCAAAACCCTCTCAGTCTGACTAGGGTATGAACTTCTCCTGATTCCCCATCAGAATTGGCTGTCTGTCCTTCCTTGTCACACCCGCTTTTGACTTCATTCTGCCTTCTAAGCTAAAAGTAACTAACATCTGTGTAGCTCTTTGAGGTTTCCAGAGCCCTCTTCCCAGATATTACCTGGAATACTCTTCACAACAACCCTGAGTTAGGGATCCTTATCTCCACTTTAAAAGAAGCCCCAGAGAGGCCAAAAGACCTTGCCAGAAGCGATAAAGTCAGGATTTGAATGCAGATCCTAGAATCTTTCACACCCTGGTCTGTCCCTATTATAGGCAATGTACATTACACAAAGCACTTTCACATCTCTCACAGTGTTTTAAAATATATTTCCACGACTATTTCCCCCACCAACCTAAAAGCACCTATAAAGCGGGTACCATATGGTAATAGTCTTTGAAGGGAAACGCACAGAGCTTCTGAGTGTCTGTGTCTTTGCCGTGGTTAGAGAGAAAAGGTTATGAGCTCAAGAATAACGCATACTTTTTCCCCAGTCTCTCATGCATTCCGCACTACTCACGCCCACGCCGTTGAAATGAACCCATTTTAATAGTATGAATTTATCGAACACTGCTACCAAGTGTCACAAACTTTACTCATGAAACGAGTTAAACTGTGTTAAGCACTTACAAAAGTCCTGACATATAGTATCCGTTATTATTTAATTATCCATACAGCCTGTGAGGTAGCCATTATTTTCCTCATTATATTGATAAAGATTCTGAGAAGCTAAGCAGTCAGCCCAAGATTGTACTGCTAGTTTGTGGAAAATTGGGGAAATGCCATAAAAGGAAATTCTCATCTACACATCCTTTTATCAAGCATGTATTTCACGTTACAAAGGATTCTCTTATTTGCTAAAATAAAATTCCTCAAAGAGGCAGCCTCTTCCCCTACTTATCCCAGTGACCCTGACCTTTGGCTTATAGACCTTCAGTGGTCTCGTGGGTCAAGCATTAGAGAAACCGGAGGCCGAAGTTTCCCAACCAATGTCTAAAAGCCAATAACCAGAAATGAAGAAAATAATAATCGGCAACATTTATTGAACACTTAATATATATGTAAGGAATTCTTATAGCAACTCTATAAGGTAGATATCATCTCCTTTTTATGGAACAGAAAACGGAAACTCAAGAGGTTAGGTTAATCCCAAAGCAAGCAGGGAAGCCAGGCTTGGAACCCAGGAGCTCAGCCCCAGACCCTTGCCATTTCCAATACACCATGCTGACTTCACAGGCGTTACAGAAAGTGCAAATCAACAGGAAGATCGAATGTGGTTTGCCAGATTGTGCACCAGGCACCTTAGTGAAGCAGTTGCTGAGTGAGATAAAATTTATGTAACTTGAAAGATCATTTGAGATTTAAAGGATAAACGAACTGACATGAGGTGACATTGCCCCCTACTTCCTGAAGGTCACGTCGGACCACTTCCCACATTACCGCCCCTACACCCTTTTACAGAGACGGATTCAACTTATCAAGGAAGCTGGATCTCAGATCATCGTGAGTGCAAAAGGCACTAGATCTGTCCTCTGAAGTAAGAAAAAGTAATTTGGTTTCAAGACAGCCCTTCAGATCTGCAGACAGCAACCACACCCCTTATGAATTTTCTTGCTTTCAGCCTGAATGTTCCACCCCTCAAAGGACACTGGTCACCTCCTCTGTACACTTGATATCCTTAAATAAATGAGGATAATGATTGTCTACATCAAAGAATTAATGAAGCTTTATTATAGAACAAAATAGAGGAACAGAGATAGAAGTCCTTGAATGGTAAAAATATTAGTTCAGATTCTCAGTCAAGTGATAGGCAACTCAGAGACACTTCATCCCCTTCTGAAAAAACAGCGCTTTCCCCATCCCCAGAATGATGCTGGCGCCACGTTGCTGCCTGAGTCTCAGCAAATCCGTCTGACTTCTTTGGAATGGGGAGTCCAAGTTCAGGGCAAGCCGATGACCCTGGAAACCTGCTGGCTCCCTGCCCACACCCCGCCACGCACGGTGGAGTCTGATCTGGACAGCGCCATTGCCCGCAAATCACAAGCCACGCAAGGAAAACGATAAGGCTTTATGAAAAATCCAAAGTTTATTGCAAATTGTATTTTGCTTCCCTTCGTTCTTCATTTTTACAGGATTTATTGATATCCATGATTTTTTCACAGATGTACTTGTTGACTTTGGAGAGTCTCTGTGCAATTTCAGTTTCATCCACAGTTTCTTGTGCTATTCTGTCATACAAACACTCTAGACAGGGGAAAGAAACAAGACGGCCAAGGATTAATGGTGGATTGGAGTACAATCTTTTAAGGGGGCAAAAAGAAAACGGGTGTCCTGACATCCCTCCCAAACACCAATTTTCATGTCTGGTACAGCTGTGTTTTAAAATTTTTATCACAAGTGTACTTAGAAAAGAATAGATAGAAACTGTAAGTTTATACTTTAAAAATAACGATATAATATCCATGTGCCTACGACCCAGCTTACTAAGACATTATCGGTCCCCTGGGGGCCCCTCCCAAGCCCGCCCTCCCCAGAGGGAAGCACTCTCCTGAATTTATTCTTTTCTTTCCGTCTTATCACTTGCGTACACATCCCTAAAAAACATACTGTTTATTCCTCCCTGTTCCTCACTGTTTTACAAGGGTACCCATACCTTATATATCTTTCTGACTTTTTGCTTTTCACCCAACATTTCGTGATCTACCCAAGGGGAAGGGTGCAGCTGCAGCTCATTCATTTCCACTGACGGGAAGAATTCTCCTGAAAGGACTACGCCACCGTTCGCCGATGCATTTTAGGGTCAGTGGAGACCTGGATGGTTTCCAGAGATCCGCAGTCACGAGCACCCAGGCGCGGGTCTCGGGAGCGCAGGCGCAGGCGATACTCCAGCGCGCGCCTCTGTGCGGAGCTGCCGGACGCTAGCGTGTGCGCATACACAGCTTTGCGGGGCGGTGCCCCGGTAACTGCTTTCCGAAGCTGTCGCACCGCCTGACGCCCCTAACGGGAGCGTCTGCAAGCACAGGCTGCCCCGTATCTTCAAAAGCACTTGAAGCCGTCAGGTTATTAAGGTTCTGACCGCCTGGTGGGAGCGAAGTGGTATCTCCTTGTGGTGATTAGTAATGAGGCGGAGGATGGCCACTCTTACGGGGTCTGACATTTGCAGTGTGATGAAGCCGAGTGCGAGCCTCAGAATGAGGAGCCTGACTTCAGCCCACTTCTTAGCCTGGGGGTCTGAGGCAGATCGTTGCCCTAGACTCCTCACCTCAGAACCAAGGACCACAAACCACAGGTTATCATTTTTAAGGCTGCAACAAAGCACAGGAGAGCAACATTTTGCAAGCCTTCCTCAAGCCCTAAGGAACGTGATGCCTCTGGGCTTGTTACAAGTCTTTTGTGCACCTACAATTGCTCGTTCAGGGGCCTAGCAGAGTGCCTGCAGAGGGGCAAGGGTAAGCGAATATACGGGAAGTGAATGAGTGCGTACTTCCCTAGGGGGACATGAGGGGTCTGGACACGTGCTCAAGGAATGTAGCGTGGGGTACAAAATCGTGGGAAGGAATTTTACTGCTTTGAACCTGCGCTTCCTGACCTAGGAGACAGGAATGACAACCCACTCTCAAAGAATGGCTTGGGGGATAAACGAACTGGTCTATCAGCCCAGCCCACAGCAGGCAGTCCTATCGGAGACGCAGCACGTCAGCACCCAAGGGACTGTAGGGCCCACCATGTGCTGACCCTCCACTGGCGTGAGAGAAGGCAGAGGCCTGCAGAAAGGGGGCGAGTACGGGCACAGTCCACGGCTGCCACCCTCTGTGCCAAGCTCTTCCTGGGCGTGCGGCCAGCCTGCCTCCTGGTGCTGTCCACACTGCTGGAGGTGTTCTGTGTCCGGGGCACCCCTCCGCCCACCCCCCCAACTGAGAAGGGGTTTGCACAGAGAAGACTTTAAAAGTTTTCTGTCGACCTCCACTGTTCCCTGACGACTCCTGAGCCCACTAATCTCCACTTCATCTTGTCTTGGCCTTTCTGCAGGGACTGAGACAAGAAGGTCGGAGGCCCCGTCTCTCTCCAGACCTGCCTTCTGTTGGGGCCACCTGCAATTCCCTCCCCTCCAGGCTATCCCACAGATCAGCACCTTCGATCATCTCTTCCCCTGATTAACATGGCTCTGACTTCAGCTGCCTCACACCTTACTCATTGTTCAGATTCAGCTTCCCCGGGACGTCCCAGACGGGGCTGAGAGACCCCACTCTGCCGACAGCCTCTGGGGTCCCGCTGGCTCACTCTCTCTCAAAGCCCTGACTGTGGTCTAATACAACTGTGGCCAGTGTCTCCCCCCCAGACAGGAAGGTCCAGACCTTCCATCTCCAGCCCTGGGCCGGAGGAAGCAGACACTCACAGCGACCTCGCTGGGACCTGAGTCAAGTGAGGGAGGCAACCTGTGCTGAAAACCACTTCGAGGTTCAGGGGTTCGATTCTGGCTCTTGCCCTGGCTGCTGTGCAACCTCTAAGTGGGAAGCAACCCCTCTGAGTCTCAGGTTTACCATCTGCGAAGGTAGGATGACAAACCCCATTATCCAAGGAGATTCCTCCAGTGCTATGTCTTTAGCTGTCTGCAAGGCAGAAGGGTGGGAAACAGGCTGAGGAGGGAGAAGGGGGACGGTGGGGGGTGGATGCCATGGCCCTCGGAGCCCTGGCACGGGTCACAGGAGAGGCAGGAAGAGAAAGTGGTGAATGGAGAAAGGCTTACAAGAGTCCTCCCCGGAATCCCAACGGTTCTTGTGTCCTGGGGGCAAGAGCACTGCACGGCCCCTCAGGTTGATTAAAAGGCTTTGTTAGACTCTAGATATTAATCACCTGCACTTGCTGGGAATGTCTCCCTCTGCGAGGGAGCATTTGAGATTATTGCTTAATTAACAAGGTTTATAACAGCGCTAATGTGTCCTATTAAAAAAGTTATAAAAATTAACCAGAACTCAATGCTGTGGCTCATTTAGAAACCTCAGACACTCTGCAAAAGGTCATTTGACCTTAATAAGGTTTAACTGTCATTCTGGAGCCTATCATTAAAGCAAGACTCTTCCATAGGCCTCCTGCTTCCCATGTTCTAAAACGGTGTCAGTGTTCACCCATCCCGCTGCCATTCCCTAAGGAATGACTTTAAAATCAAAGAGGTGAGAAAAACCTCCTGAGCGTCAAGCATTGTCATTTTTATGCGGCAAACAAGACTAAATGTGGTAAACAACAAATGAATGCAAGCAATCTCAATCCACAAAGAGCTTGCATGGGAAGGACCAGTCCGATGCTGTCTAGAGGAGCTCAAAGAATTAGGCTAAAGACGGTGAGTTTATGGTGGGATAGGAGACAGACTTCAAACCTGCCTGGTTGTAGTAAAGAAAGGACGAACACTGGTAAGATAAGAAATCTCCAGAGACACGGAAGTCTGAAAGCTTAGCTCTGCCCGGCTCTGATCTAACCCGCTGAGTGGCCTTGGGTCATTCTTGCTTCTCATTCACGTGCATGGCAAGCGTTTCTGGGCTCGAAGGCGTTGTGGCTAGAGGAGGTCCCTGGGAGGCAAGATACAGTAAAAAGAGAATAGAGGTGGGCACAAAGGGCTCTGGGACATACAACCCAAGAGTCCTGAGAGGTGAGGGAAGGCTTCCTGAAGGAAGGTTCTCCTAAGCATATCCGGGGTCGGGGGAGGTTAGCAGCAGCTAGCCAAGCAAAGTGGCACGGGTGCAGGGCGGCAAGCATGACCTATGGTCCAGGCAACAGGAATGCCATCTACAAATTCCCTAACAAGGGTTCAAGCCTTGTTTAAGGAGTACAATAGTTCACGAGGGCAAGAACTTTAGGGACAGATGCTGAAAAATAAAGCTGGAGCGCTGGCCAGGGGCCACGTTCTAAAGGTGCTTTCGTGCCATGTTAAGAAGCTTACCTTTTAATAATGGGCACCATGGACTGGCTGTGACGGGGTGGCGGAAACAGGATCATGTTTGGTTTCTGAAAGATCACTCTGTTTACATAATGGGGAGAGGAGTCTGGAAGCTGCTAGAGTCGTGGGGGGGGAATGATGGCCTGACCACGAAAGGTGCAGTGGGGCAGGGAGAAAAGTGGGCGGTTTCAGATGTATCTGGGGGCAGAACGGACAGAACGAGGAATGTGGAGGAGGCAAGCGTGATGCATCTCTGGGCCCCTGGCTGGCGGTGCCCTTCAGCAAGACAGGGGAGACAGGAGGGGCCCAAGGCTCTGGAGGGAGGAGAAAGGAGCAAGCAGGGAGGGAGCATCACGTGGGCATTGGTGAGGAGATGGCCAGTGGGCGCCTGCAGCTTGGGAACTCAGAAGTGTGCACTGAGCCAAACAGAGATTTGCGAGCGTCATTCACTGAGTCAGCAAATGTTTGCAGAGCACTCATTACCTGTGTGCCCTGAACCAGATGCTCACAAAGCTTCCATTCCAGTGGGCATAGGGGAAAGATGATTACCCAGTACAGGAACAAACAAGAAATGCTATGCAGAGACTTTCTGTAGGGAGAGCAACAGAAAGGCTCCTGTAGGCTGGGCTGCTGGGGAAGGCTTCCCTGGATAACCAGGAGGCAGGGTGTGCAGGGCAGGTGGTGAAGGAAGAGGCAACAGGCCTCTGTGGTTTGAGCACAGTGCGAAATGGGAGGGCAGAGGGGTCGCCAGAGGCCAGGTCAGCAGACACGCGCCAGGATGAGGAGTATGGGTTTCAGGTTGGGCCGTGGGCACACAGAGGGCCATGGACACAGTGCGAAGTGAGACCAGCTGGGGGCTGGTGGAGAGAGAGGACGCTGTGGGGGCAGAGGCCAGGGCGGCAGGAGAGAAGCCCACGAGAGGGAGGAGAAGCCAGGGAAGCAGGAGGGAATGCAGCTTGCAGGAGGGTTTCTCTGTAAGGGAGGAGTGGTCACGTCAGACAATCAGGGGTGGAGGTGAAGCACGTGCCCTGGACTTGGAAACAGGATGTCTGTAGGAAGCGAGGCAGGAACAGACAAAGTCGAGGGCTGGGAGTGGACACTGGACAGCAGGGGCACTACAAGTGAGCACAGGCAGCGAGTGTAGACAACCCTTTCAAGAAACCTGGACGTGAAAAGGAAGAGAGAGACATGCAGGGATGGCCTCTGGGGAGTGTTTTATTTGTTTTCCTGAGAGATGAGGAGTCCAAGTCTGTTTAAATGATTCTGGGAAGGAAAGGGAGCACGGTAGCACAACTGGAGGAATGAGGTACTTAGGAAGGAGGGGGGCTGGGATCCAGATGGAGAGACAGGCCAGACCCAAATAAGAGAAGGAAAGTCTTCTTTTGGGCCATGAAGCAGAAGAACAGAGGGTACGGTCAGGTCTGCAGTGAAGTCTGCACTTCGGAGCTGTGGGAGTTCCTTTTCTTCTATGAAGGAAGAGGCACGGCCATCTTTTGAGAAAGAGTGAAGTGCGGACTATCACGTTAGGAAAAGCAGAGAAGGTTTACAAAGGCCTGGGGGAAATGGGGCAGTGGCTCAGTGAGGAAAACCTGGGGAGCGTGGCAGGTGAGGCAGAAGACTGTGAGTCTGGGATGGCCCCACGCCACACAGCTGAGCGGTTCTGTCGATTGTTCTAGAGCCCTGGGGGCCCGATTAGCTGCACAGGACATCATCTGAACAGGGTTTAAAGAACATTCAAAATGTCTATGTGGGCCACCGGGTAGCCAGGACAAGGACGGCGATCCTGGCTTTACGGATGGGAGGACCAAGCATCTGCTCGGTACTGCAGACGCATGAGGTTGGGGGAAACAAAAGTGAATATAGCACAAACCAGGTAAGCTCAGGTAAGCTCAAAGCTAAACCAAAGCAGAGCTGGGGCTCGAACCCAGGCTTTCGATACCTAGTTCCTGTTTCGACCTGCCGTCACCCTGCCCCGGGAGTGGACAGGAAAGAGCCCACAAGCTGAGAAGCACTAAAAGACAGTGAACTTCAACGATGTGATCATCACAGGCTAACGTCTGCTCTGTGGAGGCAGTGCACTTGTCAACAAAGAATAGTAACTTTCTTCATAGTTAGAACATAACTCTTTCCAAGTTATAATTCTACCCTTTTAGTTGTCTGAGGAGGGAAGTTTTCAGCTGAGGACACTCAGACACAGAGGGGAGGTGACCGACAAGAAATCATACCAAGAGTGAGTCAGGGAATCAGCTTGCTGCTCTCAGAGTTTCATTTGTTCCAACTGCATTTACTGAGCTCCTACTGTGTGCCAGGCCCAGTGCCAGGCAACGAGGACGTGGAGATGAATCAGAGAAGGTCAGACTTGTGCCTGAAGCCAACATGTGGCAGATGATTTTAGACCCACAACATGACAGTGGTGGGCCAGCCAGTCACTGGGTAGCATCTGGGACCTGCTGAGTCACCTTTCAACCAGTACAGTGGAATCAGAGGTCGGTCACCTAACTAGCGGGGCAGGACTGCATCCCCAGGGAGGCCTCTTTCTCAGGGCGACCTCCTGACTCAGGACCCACCATTCCAGACAGCAGACGGACTAAAGGTAACCTGACTGAAAATAAATGGCCGCCTAAGTCAATTAGTCACAAGTCAGTCAGGCAAGGAGGGCAGCTATGTTAGAGCAGAACGAGCCTCACACCAGATCATGGCGGCATGGGCTTAAACCTTAGAGTTCCAACTTCAGCCTGAGCATGGAATCTCGCTGAGTCCTGCTCTACCCTGACCTCCAAAACATACCCTACATCTGGCCACTCTTCCCCACTCCCACTGCTATAACCGTGGTCCCTGGCACCATCATCTCCATCTGAGACCACAGCAGGAGTGTCCTAACTGATCTCCCATTTGGTCACTCCACGATCTGCAGACTCCACCACTCTTCTCCTGTGAGTACAGTAGATCCAAGCTGTTTCATGTGGCCTTCGCAGCCCTCAAGACCTGCTCTCACCCACCTACCTGACCTCACTCTCCTCTCACTCATGACTCTGTGCCTGTCTGGAGCTTCCTCATCCCTTAAGCGTGCTGGCCTTTGTACCTATTTATTCCGCCTGTTGTACCACACCTCAGACCTCCACGGGGCTGCCTCGTTTACCTCCAGGCCCCAACCTCTTCAAGCAGGCCTGCTTCAACCACCACGGCTCACACAGCCCTCTTTGTCCTACTGTAACATGTGATGACACTTCACCACCTTCATCAGTACCTGATTTATCTGACATATTTGTTGTCTGCCCTAGAACCCGGCATGGGGTCTGCTCAAAATGTACATGTTGATGGAGTCGACTTTCTTCATTGAAACATGGTGGCTGGACACTTAGAGGCTAGCGGTCAGGAGCACCGCTTCTGAGGCCCAAGGCAGGGACCCTCGTCCCCAGGAATCCTTCCTTGATTTTCCAGCTAGGGGTCTGCTCCCCTCCTGAGACCTCCCTCAACACATCACCAGTCCCTCTCAAGCTAGCGACCCAAACCGTACTTGCGTCCACAGCTCATCTCCCTGTGAAACGTGAGCTCTTCTGGGATAAGGCCCACAGCTGCTCTCTTAGGTCCTCACGCAGCCTGGGGCCTGGCATGGAGAGGCTTCAGGGTTTGTTGACCTGAACTGTGTCTGGTACCTTCCTGACCGAGTACAGGACGGCGTCTCAGTCATTGCGTTTGCACTGCAGTGACCTACCTCTGACAATGCTTAGTTTGTGAGGCGAGAGGGGTGGCTTAGGGACCGCATCTTTCTTTTTTTTTGTGGCAACTCCTGTGACGCTTCTGTTCTTCAGAACATCTGTTCCCCAAATCATGACTGCCAAGTTCTTTGTGTACTTGGAATCTCCTTGGGTTACTTGTAGCTGGTGCCATTTCTCCTCATCAACCCAAATCCCGCTTCCCAGATGGACCTGAAAGGGATAAGAACATAAGCACCTGTGTCGTCGGACAGGCTGGCAGTTGGAAACTTTTCTTGTCCTTTAAAAGACATTGCTGCACAACTACAAGGGACTCATTCCATAAATCCTACATTAACTTTGTTTGAGGGAAATAATGCTTATTTACTAAATACCTATAAGGCACCAGGCCTCAGTTGAGTGCTTTATATCCACTATCTTAAATCTCCATGGCAACCCTGGGAGGAAGGCACTGAGACACTATTTTCATCTCAGATGGAAAAACTGGGTTGAGAAAGGTGAAGCCAGTTGCCAAAAGTCACTGGACTATTAAGTTGTAGGGCTGGGATCCTACGCTATCCTCACGTTCTAACAAGGCCACTGAGAGCCTGACCAAATCTCAGGAGCACACACATTTGTCTCTCTGTCACACTTTAGAAAGACCCCTCTCCCTCTCGGGTGAGCATGCTGGGACACACGTCCCGGCACACTGCTTCTCCACAGCGACCCCCATGGGGGTCTTCTGGGGCTGTAAAAATCGCCTGAGCCTGGCCCCATTCCCAGGATTTGGATTTATTACCCTGGGTGGGGCCTAGGGACTGGGATCGTTGCAACTTCCCTAAGTAATCCCGGTGTACAGCTAATTCTGAAAACCACCGCCCGCTGGAGGGGGCCAGCCGGCAGCCCGGCTCTGCCATCAATCCGAGTGTGTTTGCGCAGGTCCTTCCCCACCTCTGGCTTCAGTTTCCTGTGAACGGAACTGGGACAGGGGGATTTCACCTCCGCATTCCTTGTGGCTCAGAACACATGTGGTTTTCACAAATCAGACTGAACCACGGCCTCCTCAGTCTGACTCTGACGGCACATGTGACGAACATAGTCTAACGCTCCCTACGCGGTTAGCGCTCAAAGCTTCAGGGCAGAGTCGCTAAATGTAGAGGACTCAGAATGATCTAACAATGAACTACAGGTGTTCAAATTGTTTCTCTTTTCTGGCTCCTTTAACAACTCAAACCCCATTTGCTGATGTTATCATTAAAAAAATACAGTTTTGACTTTGACATTGCCATTTATGTTGTGCTTCTAACGAGTCTATGGAGGGTGGAAACGGGCTCTGTGGGGAAAGAGGGGAGGCAGTTGCTAATGAGCTAAACTTCCTAAGGGTAATGAGAGGGCTCTGCCAAAAGTCCTTGTCTGCAGCTAGACCCGTAGGTCATCCGCATGATGCGGTCAGGAGACCTCTCGGGAGAGGTCCTGGTCTGAGCGACCACCCACACCCCCAAACTGATGGCAGACTGACAAGAAGCACTGTTCAAAGGTGACTGATCACTTTCACAGTCTTTCTACTGAAGACCGGCTTGGAAAAGAAGGTGGGCACACACAGACGGGAAGACAGGTCCGTCAGCAGCACTTCTTCACCAATTATGGACGTTTTCCAGTCATTAAAAAACAAAAACAAAAACAAAAAACCCAGCAACACAGCCCACCCACGAATGCCAGTAAGTAACGATCCTCCCGGCCTCCTCTGCCTTTGCTTCCTTTCGCTCACAAGATCATTCGGATGGCTGCAGGCCTGCTATCAGATAACCAGATCCTTCCTGCGCCGCAGACCTCAGGACGGCAAATCTGCTCGCATGGCTCGGGACGATAAGCAGCCCTGGAAGTGAGATGCGCCGCCTGGGGCCACCTGGGCAACACGGATCCAAGGTCAAGTCCGGCCTCTCCTCCGCAGTCTGAACTGCAGGTGGGCAGTCCGGGTGCCAGATCAGACATGCGGGAGACAACTTTCCTGCTGCTCCCTGCTGGGGCCCAAGTCACCTCCCTCGATGGCACCTGAAGCTGCCCTCCTCACAGGCTTCCTGACATAGGGGAAAAATAAGGAATCTGAATTAGATTAAATTCAGAATCAGAAAACCTTCGAGATGGAAGACAGCTTCCATTTTTCAAAGATCTCTGCTCTTTTCTACCCTGGGCCTTGCTTTCCTATAATCTTTTAATTTATTATTCTTAAAAGAGAGATGATGGTCATTTTAGCCAATGTTCTATTAGATAAGGGGGGGCACTAATATTTTTTGATACCTGGACTGTACCCTCAATTTATTTAATCCTCATAATGACCTTAAGAGATGGAAATAGGTTAGAAGTTATAATTCCCACTTTACAGACATGAATAGAGATCAGAAGGAAAAAATTACCTTTCCTAAGACATACTAGCAGTACATTTTGGGATCAAGATTCAAACCTAAATCTGTTGGCGGCACAGCCCCTGTTCCCCAGACCTTCTCGCTGCTGCCAATGTCACCGTGGTGACAACGTGGTGGGAACATAGCCTATCTATTGCACTGATATTTTACTGGGTTTCTTTTTGAGCTTTCTTCTGTACTGGCCCAGACCCTTCCCTTGCTGGCCCCCACCGCAGGTCACTCCTGCAGACAGGGAAGCCAGAGGAAGCCACGGGCTGGCCTTCCTGTCTCCAGTCCCTGCTCCCTCTAACCCCCGTATAACCACTGCCAGATCAGTTTCCCTAAAACAACGGCTCTCCTTCTTTGACTAGCTGACTTGCAGTCTTTCAACTGGTTTCTGTGTGAACCCTCTCGAATCTTGAATGGCTCCCTTCAATCCAATCTCCTCAGTCAGCTGTAGAGGCCCTCTAGAATCCTCTTTCCATTCAACCTCCTAGCCTTTATGTCCCCCCTATGGCCGTCACAACGAAGCTCCCAAACTCCTTCCCTTCCTTCTACTTTCAATGTGGGGTAGCACAAAGATGGGCACTGGAGGCTCCAGCCCCGGGTGTGAATCCTGACCCTGCTACCTGCTAGCTGGGAATCTTGAGCTAGCCACTTTACCTCTCTGAGCATCACCTTCCTCAGGTGGAAAAGAGGCAGAACACTGCCGAATTCACGGAGCTGTTCTGAGGATTATATGACATAACATGAATCAGATGTCAGGAGGACGGCACACATTCAGTAACCGTTACTCCCTTTGCCTTCTCCGCCTTCCACCTCCCTCCCACCCCCAGCAGTGTCTCTACTTGGGCCTTTCCCTTGTCCAGGAAGGAATTCCTTCTCCTATGTCTTCTTAAGCCTGCTTATCTTTCAAGCCCCGGTCCCAAATCCAGGAAACACTCTTTAACTGCTGCAGGGCTAAGCTAACCCCTCTGAATTTCTAGCCTGGAGACCCTTCACCACCTGATTCAGCCCTTCACGGTACATCTCCACGGGGACGGGGTAAGGCTTTGCCCCTTCTTCCCCTTCAAACCGATCAGGACTAGTCTGAACACAAAGCAGTAAGAAACTGATGGGCATATTTAATATGTTTTAATGGCATAGGCTTTCAGTTCTGATGAGCTGTTGTTCCTTAGAGAAGAAAATATCTTCTGACGTGCACTTGAGTACAAGGTCAGCTTTATAGCACAGAAAGAAATGGCTCTGGGTAAGACCAATCACAGGTATGTGCTGGGACAAGGGCTCCTCAGGTTAACAAAGCCCAGGGTCACCTGGAGTGATGCCCGGCTTTCAGAGATGCAGCAGAATAGACTGGAAAAAGCACTGGCCTGGGAACTAGGAGACCTGGCTTGCACTTTCTACCTGCCTGTCTCTAACCTATTCTATAATTACAGAGGCATCCCTTCTCTGGATGTGTCTTCCCATCTGTGCCATGTATAAATTAGATTATTTAAGCTTTAATGGTCTTTGCGGCTTCGCAAGTCAATGAGTTTCTGAAATAAAACATCTTAGACAAAGAAAAGCAATGAACTTTATCAAAATCAAAGTAGCTTTTGTGGCAAGCCCTATTCACATAAAACAGAGTTCGCTATTTGACCAAAATGTTAGCCTTATGTGTCAAGGGAGGTTATTAAAAATATGGCACCTGCTAGGATGGGACTCGATCAAAACGTGGCTTTTGTGAAATGTTTTATAGGACAAAACTAGTTTCCTACTAGGAAATGGAGCCCATTCTAATGCTCCGGGCTTTGCAGAGATTAAGGCTTTTGTTCATGCAGGCAGAGAAAAGAAAGGGTCAGAAATGCTAGCAGAGCCAAGAACAATGAGGATACAGGGAACGCTGGAAAGCCTCCATCCATTGCTAGTCTGTCCGCTTCCTCTCCTCTCCCTTCATAAATTTCTCTGCTGAGCTACCAATTAGTAGCAAACAGAAGTCAGGTTAGTTTTTATAGCAACATGTTGGCAACAGCCAATGAAAAAACAAAAATTGGCAATTTCAAGATTTATTGTGCAACTCCTGTAAAACATTAAATGAGGTTTGAGAGACCCATTTTCTGGAAATGGAAAAATGATACCTCTGCAAAAGCAGCCCCCATAATGCTCAGAAACTATCTGTCAGTCTTCAAAGGAAGAGAGAAATAGATTTCTCTTGGAAGCTATCTTAAGAAAAGGTCTTTGGTCACTCTACAGTGTGGTCATCACTAAAAAGAAATCAACACACACAGAATAGTCCTTTCTTTTATCTCCAGTTGAGGAAGATTCACCCAACTTAGATACCCAGTTGGAGTCATTAAAGGCCTACAGAGAGCAATGATCCATCCCAGCTCGTGAAGATGGAGACTCTGAGGCCCAGAAAAGGGAAGGACTCATCCAAGCAAGGTCGCACAGAAAGCACAGAGATAGAGCTCTACTCGGCATTCAGGCTCCGGGCTGCCTAAATCCACCCGGTCATGCCACCTGTCCCCTGCAAAGGAGACTTTTAAAGCCTGTGGGCTGGAGCAAGTCAAGAAAGAGTGGGCCGACGACCTGCACATCAGTTCTGCCTCCGTGGCGGGGTAGGCAGTGCTCAGTGGGAGACTGGAATGGCAGCCTATCCAAGACAGCCCTCAAGACTAACACATTTCATTTCCTCAGCTGACAATGTTTGCTTTTTGCCTCAATCTGGCCAGTTGCAGGGATGTATCTGGACAAACCCAAAGAAAACAACCGTTTCTTTCTCATCAGCCCACTGGGGAACAGTACTGGATAAACAGAGACCTTTTGAAGAATAAGGCGGCAAGAAAAACAGACTGACACAGATGATTCTTTGGGGAGAATGAGAGGTGATGTCTGTAATGTGCGCCACGGTGGCAGAAATAGGACACTAGAACTGAACTCGACTAGACAAAGGGCTCCAATATACCTCTTCCAAGATGAATCCATTTGGAGGTTAGAAGGATGTCCGGACAGTTCTCTCCCTGCCCGGCTGCTCTATCATGTGACTTTATGACCTTCCAAGGCTATTCCGTTATTTTTCACCCCTGTACCAATGTAACTACCAATAGTGCTTAAGTTTCTTTCGTGATTTTTTCCCAAGGGTTTTACAAGAAAATCTGAGGAGTTATATGTGGGCTGACCACTGCTGAGCATACAGCTTGGAAACAGCTTCGGGACAAGGAGCACATCTCATTTACCAGCTCATCCTCGGCATCTAGCATAGGGCTTGGAATACGTAGATACTTCGTAAGTAGTGAATGGACACACATCGAGTTATCTGTCCATCAGAGATTTCGTATCTAGTACACCTCATGAATTTTATGTCTCTGGTTTTACAGGCGGGTGGGACAAGTTTCATTGAACTACCATGCTTTTCAAAATCTTTCTCAGTACTAAGCTATTTTAAAATGTCAGTTTAGTTTTTACAGTTGCTTTGGCCCAGTGTTTAAGAAAAAGGGGAGAGGGGAGAGAAAAAGAACAAGTCCCAGTACAGCTCAACTAGTTACAACACACGAATTCTGGAAATAGTTGCTCAGGCCCGGGCCAGGAGGCCAACCGGCCAGGCTGGGGCGCAGGAAGCTCCCACCATGCTCTTTGCCATTACTCTAGCTCAGAAACACTTGCAGGGAATGGATAGTGAGCTTGAAACACTACCTTGCCATTGTCTAGGATATACTTGTCCATGACAGGTGCAGGAGCGGGGTAATAGGACGACGTATTTGCTTCCTCACTGAAAGTGCTCCGTAACTCCGGCTCGGGCTCGAGACATTCTGACTTTACTTTTTCCAAGTCAATGGCGGGACCTAGGCAGTTAAGAAAAGAGATCTGTCTAGAACTCCAAGGAAAATAAAAGGCAAATATTTTTAACTACGCATCTATCAGCACATTGTGGCACAAAATAAATAGGCTGGCTTATTTTGTCCATTGGACTACACTTAAACCCAGGCTTGAAAATCATATGAGGTATGAATGTCACAAGGGAAAAGGAAGAAAACTGGAAGACAAGAATGAACCAGACCCTAAGTACAAATGAGAAGCAGTCTTTGAGGGTGTTGCTGTCTGAATGGAAATAAGGGGGACTCAGCTGCCTGCTCAGAAGAGAGTCCTGTTAAGACCACCGGGGTGGAGAAGGGTGGGCATCACTGTAATATGCAAATTGCGTATTTGCAAAAAGCCCGCCTCTGCAGCCTGGAGGGGAGCGGGCCACAGCCAAAGAACAGAGGTTAGGGAAGCTGTGAGGAGAAATGCAAAGGCCTCCCCCTCCCTAAAACCTAGTAGCTAGCTAGACAGGAGCATTTCAACCAAGAAATTAAAATACAATACAGATTAAGCTTCTGATTGCCTGATCTAGCAGCTATCCTGATTTTTATTTTAATGCAATCAACACAAATTACGCGCAGTTTAAACAGTGAAAGGAAGCGGGATAAATGGTGGTGGTTTCTAAGGGGAATATTTTTTCTTCTCCATTAGCGTTTAAAAATGATGGACTATTTTTTAAATCACCTATTGTGTCTTGATTACCAAAGGGCAGAGAAACAGGATGAAAATGAGTATAAATAAGGCTGAATGACTTGATTAACTTTTACAGGAGAGCAACTTCAAAGGCCAACGGAGAGCTCAGCACCCTGGAAATGCTCCCTCCGCAAACCTTTCGGGAGTTGTTCAGGCTCAGGGCTTTAGCTAGTGCTCTCGTGGGTCCCCGGGGCCATGCCTATACCTTAAGTAACTGATGAGTATCATGGTCCAATCTTTCCTTATCCTAATCATGTGATCACTCGGTACAGAGCTCTTTCTACATCAAAGTCATAATGAGCTAGTTGCAATTCTATGTTCAGTTGCCACATCCTAGACTTTGGCGGGTGGTAGAGATGGTACTGGTGATTTTATTACTAAAATTCCTCATGACACGGCTTCCCAGAACAAGACTGTCATTCCTGAGTTGCTGACAGCTGCCATCTGCAAGACAGAATCTCTGCAGTCTCCAAGGATGTACAGGAGCCCTGCACAAAGCAGAAGGCAACCTGGCCGGGCAGCAGAACGGTGCTGATGGAAGCGCATAGCTCATCTCGGGACAGTCAGTTTCGGTGCTATGCCTGGCTCTGCCGTGTTTTAATTGTGTGACCACGGGGGAGTGGACTGTAGATGCACAAGTTGGCAGAGTGAAGGACAGACAGCATCATGACTGTTCTGATGGCATCTCCTAATACTGTGTCATCTATTCAAGGGCTGGGCTCTTTTTGTCCCCAGCACCTGGCACCCAGTAGGTATTCTCTGAATGTTTGCTAAATGAATACAAGAATAACAATGAATGAAGAATTCTACAGTTTCAGAAGCAGATGCCAAAGTTCTCCTCTCTCTGTGTGAGATCTCTCAGGTTGAATTTCTGAGATACAAACTCAAGTGGAGCATTTGATCTTTTCTTAGATCAGAGAAGAGGTAATTACTTCAGTTTCCCCTAAAGGGCATGGCCCAGTTGGCATCTGAGGTCTCTTCCTGCTCTGACATTCAGCAATAGGAAGAAGGACTGGGCTGAGAGGATGAGGTCCCCTTAGCCACGGGCTCACAGGTCATCTTTGGCAAGATTGTGTCCTCCCTCTAAAGCCTTTTTTTCCTTCTATGGAAAGATGCTGAACCAGAGAAGGGCTCCAGTTCAGCTCTGGCTTCAGTCTGGTTCTCTCCCATCCGTCTCCACCACGGTTGCCAAAGCGATCTCCTTAAGACTGTGTCCTTCCTTGCTTAGCACTTTCCTTCCTAATTACCCTTAAAATGAGGTCATACATTGTAGCCTCCTTGAGGCCCAGAAGAACCAGCCTCCTCTCCACGCCTGGTGCTCACTTCTTGCTCTCTGCCCAGGGCCCCCTGATGCAGTGCTGTCCCAGCCGCCGTGCCTTTGGATGTGCTACTGTCTCCACCTTGCATAGTGCTACCTCCTCTGCCTGCCATGGGTCTTAGGTGCATCCTCTGTGAGGCCTCGCTCTGGTCACTACTGGGTGGGGGTCGGGGGAGGGGTGTTTCTCTTTTGTAAATACTTCCAGCAAATTCTGTTTGCAATCATCTGCCAATCTGTCTGTTGTCCACATTAGACTGTGAAGCTCTTTGGGGGCAAAACTTTACTCTCTTTGCAGTCTTGGGACCCAGAAGAGCACCTGGCACATTGCAGGTTCTCAATAAATTCTCCACGACAGGAGGGGAGTGAGTTGTGGGGGAGGAGGGGACTTAGGCTGGGGCAAAGGTCCTGAAACAAAGGCTACTGAGTTGAGGTGCTTGGGGGTGTAGGCTGGGGTGGGTGGGAGCTGTTCTTAGACTTCTGTGACCTTTCTGGCAGGCTGGGAAGTAGAAATCAGGGCTGTCAAACAGAAATCAGAAGCAGTCAGCCAGGACAGATGACTCTGAGGGCTACAGAGGGACATATAAGGGACATCAGGAGTGAAGGCTGAGAGTCGTTTTCGGGCTCCACTTCCTGCTGCTCCTTCCCTACCAAGTCAGACTCCACTCCAAAGTGCCAGCCTGGCCCCCTCCCCACAAACACCATTCCTTCCAGCTTCCCAGTCTGTGCTTGTGGTGATCCTGATGTCCCATCGCACTACGCCACAGATGTCCACCTAGCCAAACTCCACCAGGCACTCAAGGCCTGACTCAAATGCTACCTCCTCCATGAGGCTGCTCTATCCCTTCAAAAGGGAGGGGGTTATTCTCTCCACCCCTTGGCTTAGAATTTGGAGTCAGAGACAGGAATTTAAGTTCTGGATTTGCCACTTACTGTTTAGGGTGAGCTGTAAACTTCCTCCGGTGGGGGAGCTCTGCCCTCGCCCCATGGACCTCCCAACCCCACAATAATCAGAGGTACTTAACTGTTTCTGTGCCTGTCTCCCCCACTAGATTGTGAGGCCTCAGGACAGGCAGTGGCTGTATCTTTTGATTTCAGAGACCAGGGCTCAGCACTGTGAGTGCCTGATTCACATTCTACCCTCAACAGGTAATTTCCACCTGAACAATTACTTAGCCTTTCTGACCCTGTTCAGAGAGGGGGCCTCACCTGAAAGAAGGAGCCACAACAGAGATCTGGCAAGACTGAAGATTCAGTGAGTTGACCATAAATGAAACAAGCACTCCGGAGCATGGCACAGAGCGGGCACTGAGGAAACACTGCTCCCCCGCACCGCCCCTCCCTCACATGCAGGTCGTCCCTGGACCCTCTGTTAGTCTACCACTGAAGCGTGCCTTCGGTGCACACAGAGCAGGTCCTGGCATCCTCCCGGCACCCCCATGCCCCTCTGGGCTCGTGCTGGTCTCCTTGGGGAACACAGTATTGGGATCTTCTGGCTTTCAAGGAAAACTGTTTCCTACCATTCTCCCTCAGCACCATTTACCCAGGGGCTGCTCTCTGTGACTCCCCCTTCTTCCAAAGCACTGGCTCCTCAGCCTCAGCAAGGAGGGCAGGGGTTCCTCAGGGGACCTGGGTGTGGATCACAGCGGCATGAACTTGGACTAGGCACCTCACCTCTCTGTGCCTTGGCTTTTCCCACCTGCAAAGTGGGGATTGCCAGCAGCCGCCATGCAAGCTGGTGATGCTTTTGGAAGAGCCCGGCACAGAGGCAGGTGCGAAACAGAGGCTCAGGAAGTGGCAGATGAATGAGGGGATGACTGGATCCTTAAAACGGGGTGTTCACTATTACAGAATCTGAAAGAAAAGAACTGAAAAGCGTGTGATTTCTTTGGGGAGTCGAGGGGAGGGCCCTCTAGTGCTTTTAACTTAAGGGAGGGGGGAGAGAAAAACATTTCATTGCAAATTTTCGTCGACTCTACTACTACTGATGTTGGCAATTTACATCTCATTACAACAAATGCCTCAGATTGCTGTTTTGCTTTTAAAAATTTCTGAGGCATTGTTCTCCTTCAAACACATGTGACCAAATTAGCCACAATAATAAGCACTTGCGCGAAGAGACAGCATTGTAAGATCTGGTGCAGATATTTTAGGTAACAAAGGAACTTTTTTCATGTTGTGGGAAGAGTAGGAATTAAAAAAAAAAGCCTTTTGATCCACTTCGGGTTTATTTTGGGGGAAATACACCTTCCATGGAGAGAAACCTCTCAGCGCTTTTAAAAAAATATAAAAGGTAGTACTTGTCTTTTCATTCAATCATTTAGGAGCCCATTCAGCACACAGTCCCTGCTGGCATCCCAAGATCTAGGCCCAGTGAGGCACTGGGGACCCCGAGAAAATACAGTTGTCCCAGTTCTGCAGAAGCAGAGACTTTTATGTGATGCTCCCTTACTCTGCATACAAATAGCTGTGATTTGATAGACAAGCACTGGCTTTAGTTAGAAAACCTGGCGTAGGCACAAGTTCGGTTATTTATTTTACCTCTTTAAGCCCCAGGGGCCTCTTCCATAAAATGGGAATCATGGCGCAGGGTAAGGGGCTTAATAAGTGTTTGTTGGCACAACGAATAAGTGAAATTCTATCACTGCGTTTTTGTCTGGCTTACACAGACTGACGCTGTTCTTCCTGAAAACCTTTCTTAAAAAAGTTAATGCTTGTGTGACCTCGAGGAGGTTCAGAAATCACCTATGTCTTCAAAATACATGTCTATGTTTGAACACGAAATACCATTTCTGATTTCTGCCGAAACAGAAAGACTAATAATACTAGGTTTTTCTTAAAAAGTACTAAATCATTCCATTTACTTCTGTTTCAGTGAATAGGAAGTTTCTCTGCTGCAGGTGTAATTCTAGTTTCTTCTTAAAGGCAGAGTGAATCAGGTCAAAATTCTTACACGCATCATGCGATCAGAACCCCTACTGTGGCACAGAGGCACACTGGATTGGGTAGAGGGAGGAGGATTCCACTCTGTTTACGAAGCCCTGAGCCCAGGAGTAGCTAGGTAACAATGAAGGAGGCACACAAGAGCCCTAGAAAGAGGCCGGGAAGACGGCCCAGAGCTAGGCAGGTGGACGTCCCTCTGTGGACCCCATCACTGCTTCTCAAAAGGCATCCGCTTTGCAATAGCTTTCACCTGCTATTGTCACTCTGTATCTGTTTCTTAGCCTCATGATGCCTCCAGTGAGGGTGGGGACGGACCTGGTCTCCAGTTCTCTCAGTGAGAATCTGCTGAGCATCTACAAAGTGCCAGCCCTGGGCTAAGTGGCCCTGAGTGGTTCACAGCCCAGCGGTGAGGGAAGACGGGTAAGAGATCACCACCCCACGTGGCTGACAAGGGTCAGGATAAAGACTTGGGAACAAGAGCAAAGGAGGGGATGCTCCTGGAGGAGACTAGGAAGGCTTCAGGCTAGTCACACACTTCTGTGCTGGGGTTTGGAGGACTGATGGGCAGGAGCTCACTGGGAGTAAAGGACTGGGGAGGGGAGTTACTTTCATCCAGTGAAGGCACTTGGCACAGAATCGAGGCTCTATGATCGGCTAGGAATTGGGCAGCATGATGATCTGCAAGGGTCTGGGGAGGGAGAGGTCACCACCACCTTGGCGATCCTCGGAGGCTTCAGGGAAGAGGTGAGCTCTGGCTGGAGTGCTGATGTGCGATGAGGTCTGGGGAAGGTGGAGGGGTGGTCAGGCAGGGGATGGGGTCACAGTAAGCAGTGGTTCTTTGTGTCCTTCTCCCACTCCTTCCCCATTTTCCCAGCACCTTCAGGACCAGCAGGCTTTGCTGGGCAGAGGCAGGAAGAGCCGGTATCACCTGATGTACCGGATTGGACAAGTCCCTGCCTCTGAGCTGGATGCCCCCACGGTGGGGTCCCCTCCTCAGGAGTCAAACCCACAGGGCAGCAGAGCTGATATGGACCTGTGAGCCCTCTCTACGGGGCAGACGCCTGCAAGGGGGGGCAGGAGCGGGCCCAGGGCCCCAGTCATGGGGGTCAGGGTATTTTCTCCACTTTGAGGAACTGTCGTGCCCATTTCAAAGGACATATTTGCTTCTCTCTGAGGTGACCGATACCTACTGAATGTCTTCTTTGTTATATCCCTCACACCAAAGTCTCTCGCTCTTTTTTCAGTCTTTGTAGTACTTTTCACCTTGATGTCAAGTAATTGTTTCACATCCCCTGGCTACAGTGGCAACTCCAAGGGCAGCTTTGGTCTTGTTCACTACCATCTCCCCAGCACCCAGGACCATGTTGCTGGCATACAACAGCCATTAAACATGTGTTGAAGGAAAGAAGTTAATCCTCATGAAGTCTTGCAAAACAGATCTTGTTATCTCTGTAGAGGCTCAGAGAGGTGATGTGCCTAAAGTCCCACAGGTAGTGAGGACTCAAATTCTGGGCTGTTGGATTCCAAAGCCTTGCTCCTTCCACTGCTCCTCAGCCAAGGGCAGCTTTCAGATTTCAAAGGCTTCTCACGTCATGCTCACTCTGTGGGACTCTCAGCTCATCTCTGACCTGGAGGCGTGGGGGTCCTTAAAGAACTCCATAGGGGGGCAGTGGGGCCGAGGGGGCGTCCCCAGGATTCATCTCACCTCTGGCAGCTCTGAGCCTATTCTCTGCCAGCCGGTGGGCGGTCAACACTGGGCTGGTTCTTCATCTGTAGTTCTTCCACTTCCCTCCCCACCCAACCATCTGGGCCCAGAGAGCATCCAAACGGCAGGAATGTGCAGAACAGCATGAGTCCGCCCCACCAGACACGCACTCCCTCTTAGCTACCTCTCCGCCATGCAATCCGGCCAGAAACGACTCGAGAGAGCCAGCTTCTCTCGCAACTCTAAATCTTTGTTCAGGCTTTCTTGCTGCCTGAGATACTGTTCACTTTCTCTTCATTTGGATAAACCTAACTAGTTCCTCATGTGGGGCCTTCTCCAGCCACCTACAGTACCCTTGCCCAGGCACCTCAGGAGCCTTCCTCTATATCCTCTCCCAACACCCTAGGGGCCCAGGAGCATGCGAGGCTCACACTGTATTGCACCTGTCGGCTGATGAGATCGTGACTCTTTAAGGCTGTACCAGGGCCTTAGCTATCTGATTTCCCTGGGCCCAGTGTAGGGCCTGGAACAAAGGAAGAGTCTAATAAATGCTCCTGCACAAAACCATTTCCCTACAGTCAGAGCCACCCAGTAATGGAATGGGCTGCACTAGAAGGCAGTGAGTGAGCTTTCTGTCTCTAGAGGGATGTAACTGGAGGTTGGATGATCACTTGGCAAGGAGGCTACAGAAGGCTTCCTGTCCCATGTAGGAGGCTGCACCAAGTGAGCTCTGGGACTTCCTATAGGACTACAGCGCTAGGACTCTAAGAATTACCTCGAACCAAACTCAGCAGCCTGGAACAGTAAAGGAGGGTGTGGCCAGACCCTGGGCTCTGCTGAACCTGGCAACCAGATTTATTCCATCCATTCGTCTCAACCCTTTTGTTGCTTCATAAGGATGAAGCTGTTCAGATTCCACATGGCCTACATATGTCCTGTGCCCTCTCTGGTCCTCAGTTTTCCCATCTATAAGATGGGGGTGAGGGTTGGATTGGGTTGTTGTCGAAAGAGATAATTTCTATAAAAACTCTCGGAATTTTCTGGTTGGTATCTTGAGATCATACAGTTTGGTAAGGCTAGGAAGAAATGGTAGGCTCTTAAATTAGGCACGTTAACATCCCATCCAATAGTCCCAGAATCCACTGTAGCCCATAAAGGAGGTTTAATCATGAAGGCAGGGGAGACACAGCACTGCAGAAACCCAGGGCTGGATGCCTGTGGGACCAGCCTACCTGGTGTATGGAAAAGTGAGACAGGCCTCAACTCAAAACCCGGTTCCACCATTTCCTGGTTGGGCGGCTTCAGGAAAGATACTTCATCTGAGCCTGCTCTCTGGGCCCAGCAGATGATCTTAAATACTGTGGAGGCTGTTTTATGTATGACAAGCCCCAAGTGTCGGGCCTTTTGGAAAACCAAAGCAGGTGTTCAGAGAGGCCAGCCTTTGCCTGTAAGGAGCCCTCTCCTACCTCCATTTCCTCTGACCGGCAAATCCAGCAGAGAACAAGCCCACCCCCCCAGCCACACCAAAGCCAATGACCATCAGGCAAAGCCCCGCTCTAAGGGGAAAGTACATTCCTGTTCTGACAGTGGAGAAAAGCCCAGCAACTCCTACATGTGCTAAGCTACCCAAGCAGGTAACAGAGAGACAGCCTGGAGTCATCCCTCAGCCCCATCCCGGGGGCTCTGGAGGAATGAACTCCAGGGAGAAAGAGGAAGGAGGCTCCTGGACAGCCCCGCCACTCTGAAATCTGTTCTCAAGGTCGTCTAGGAGGGACTGTGGGTAATCTGTCAGTCAAGGGTGCAAAGAGCCCTTCAAAGTAGATCACTCATATCTTTAAGAGAAACAATTCCACTTCTCACCGCTAGATCTTCTCCTGCCATCTGAGGTGAGGAGGCACGGGGCACAGTGGTTCTGGCCCTGCTCTACCGCTCGTGGATGCAGCTGGAAGCTCGTGGATCTCCTGGGCCTCAACTCTGCGATGGGGATACGCAGCCCCGACCTGACAGGATGGCTCTCCCCGCCCCTCTGTGGCCCTCCCTCAGTGCCCCACTTCTGTGGGCGCTCCTGCTGATGGGTGAGAATGCCCCCACTGAGACTACAGGAGACGGAAAAGCATCCTGAGGTGAAGGGGCCCCAGAAGAGGAGCCCCAGCAAAGAGGAAACTGAGCCATGCAGAGTGACAGCTGAAGGACTGAGAGGGTCAAAAGGAGTGCTGAGGACTGGGGATGGGAAGAGAGAATTCTGTCCAGGAGCAGTGGGTGGAGGGAGAATTCTATAAGCTACAGACCAGTGAACTTGAGCTGGAGGCCAGGCAAAGTTGTAAAATGGCCCATTTAAGAATCATTTCTGAGGACTTCTCAGGGGAAGCAGCCATCTCCAGGAGACATTAGGGGTTGACCATATGCCAAGACAACCATACCTGTGTTCTGCGGTAGGACAGTGAGAGTCTATGATATGCCAAGCACTGCACAAACACTATCCCTTGTGCACCCTCCAGTGACCCTAGATCATTATGCTGGGCCCACTGTACACTTACTACGTGCCAGCCCCTGGACAGAGGTGTTCCCATGCATCTGCTCGTTTACGCCTTCCAAGAACTATCACGGTTAGTACTCTCATTGACTCCGCTTTACAGAGGAGGTAACTGAGGCCCAGAAAGTTAAGTAACTTGCTCAAGGTAACAAAGTAGAGCGTGGAAAAGTCAGGGTTCAAAACCCCAGTACTTCCAACCTCAGGCCCAGGCAGGCCCTTAATCACCAAGTAGGCATTAAAGATATCCATTTTACAGAGGAGAAAACAGAGGCTATGAAGGGCTCAGTCATTTACTTGAAGTTGCATAGGTACTGACCCAGAGAGCTGAGATCCAAACTTGAGTGGTATCCGCTGCCAAAGCCCCGGCCACCTCCGGCACAGGGGAAAGTCAGCAGGAGACACTTGGCTGACATTAGCTGCCTTTTCAAAGGCACCATCAGAGACCTGTGCTTAAAGAATCCAGCTCCGACCGCAAAGGATTTTAAAGATCAAAGCTGGTATTTTAACGGACCTTGGACAGAACACAAGGCATGAGCCCAAAGGGGAACAGAGGTGATAGAAACCCAGCTCTAAAGAGCCAAGACAGATTTGCAGACCACAATGGCTTTCCCCTTCAAAAATTTCAACCAGCTTGTGATCTGTCCAACAGGGATGTGAGCTCTTCTTTTTGCTTCTCCTCGCTCAGATGGGGCTAATCCTCCTTACCTGGCCTGCAATAGGGCTATCGCAATAGTCTGATGACATAAAAATGTCAAGGTGCTTTCAAACCCGTAGTCTCAGGCATGTGTGAATACCGTTATTATGCTCATTATCGTGCTATTATGCCCTCTTTTGGGTCAGGATTCATCATTTCTGCCTCCGTTCCCTGACAAAGCACACCCCAAATCTAAAACCAGTATATGGCTCCCTCCTGCAATGACAGCCCTTGTTTTGTTCTCCCTGGTGTCGTGCCGTGTGCGGGTCTGTGCTCCTCACTGGACTGTATGTGTATCTCGAAGGCAGTGATTAACGTCCCCCTCTCCATATTTCTCACAGAGCCCTTTCCAGCTTTAGCTGGACTAAAATCACTTGAATCACACCAAAATGAATGTAACTATCTAAGAGGCACTTGTGCTAACACTGAGGACGATCTCTAAGCTTTTGTCTTTGACCTCCATGGACAAGGAATGTAGCTGAGGAGAAAGCGAGAGGGACCATGGAGTCTCTCTCGCACACCGGAGCTCCTCCTTGCAACTGGCTTTCCGGTGTGCTTCCCGTCAAGCCCTTGGAATTCTGAGTCTGCCAAGCCCCAGTTCAATAAACACGGCTCCAGGGCTCCAGCTTGTGAATGTTTAAAAACGGGACCTTCTTATTTGTTTCTATACGCCTAGCACCTAACACAGTCCTGGCACAAAGGATATCCTCAGCAAATTGCTGAATGAATGGAAAAATAATGAACATATGCACAGATAAATCTCTGCTTTATCAGTTGGACTATCTGCGTGCTCTCTGGGTCTTCAGCATTTACTTTTTTTGGGAGAGGGTGAACAAAAGAGGGCCCAAAAGGAAAAAGATTGGCATTTACTAAACATAATATGCTTTATGCTCACAGAGCTTCATTCTTGACATTTGCTTCCTCACTTAAGTTTGACGTTGTCACAGAGGCTCTGAGAGAAGAGACCCTCAGGGGGAGAGTGGGGCCCCTGCTCATCAGAGAGGGCTACTTTCCATGCTCCGATCACAGAAAGGAAAGGTCTGTTTCACAGAGATGTCCTTTGTGGGGAGTGAGGGCAGAGGAGTCACCTCCACACCTGTGACAATGAAGTCCAAGGGTTGAAGAAGGCCGTGGAGGTGAGGGCCCAGAGAGAGGCACACAGGACCAGGAGTCAGGAGACCCCCTGGGAAGGGGCCTGTAACACTTCCTGGGCTTGTCTCCTCATCAGCAGCACCAGTCCATTTCCTGGGCAAGCTCTCCAGGACTCCATGCTCTAGAGAATCTTTCCTGTTAAATCCAGCTTGTGTGTATTTGTGGAACAAATGAAAGATGAATTAGTAAGGGCACAAGTGAAGAAGCGAGCTGTCCAGGGAAGTCTCGGAAACACCTTCTTATCCTATCTTGCTGCTGTCCTCTTGCCTTCGGCCACCGATCTCCAGCAGGTGCACCGTTACAACTCCTGGCTGCTAGAGGGCCTGCTCACCCCTCTGAGGTCCACATCAGGCTCGAGGGGCCAGGCTGCTGCTCTCTGCCCTTCTCATCCACCACCTCCAATGCCTGGGGGAGTCAGCAGTGATTCTTTCAGGTAGGGAGCCTTCCTTTTAAAACTGAGCATTGCCGACCTGTTGGCCTCTCTTGCCTCTGAATCTGCCTGTCATGGTGTATATAGATAATCCAGCACCCCGGCTGGACAAAGGCCATTGAGCTGGGTCCCTGGGCAAGGTGGACGGGAGAAAATATGCAAGGGAGGGCCCCTAAGAGCAATGCTTGAGTTAGGCCCAGGGGGCCAAGGATGGTATAGCGCAGGATGTGCTCTCAGAGGACACATGAAGCCAAGAAACAAAGAGGGTCTTAGTCACTTGTGGCTCTTTGCCATGTTACCAGTTTCTTGATAATGTGTACAGACGAGGAGCTATTATAGCAGGGGCTGTCTTCCTGGACTCACCACGAGAGCTCCACCTTCAAAGGCTAGGCTGGCCACCCACCCCCTTCCAGGACTCATTACACTGCATTTCGACTATATGCTCACATGTTCACCATCCATATCTATCACTACCCACACCCCAACTTCAAATTCCAGTGTCTTAGTCTTCTTTGTGTCTCTCCAGGCCCCTAAGCTCAGAAAGCATCTGGTCAACGTTAGCTGACTAAGTAATAATATGTGTCTCTCTATATATCACCCTTCTATAATAGAAGACCCTGACAGACACGGAAGTTAGGTAGTTAACCTACCCAAGGTTATACGGTCCATGACTAGTTTGGGGAGACAGAAGCTGACAGTTAAGTGGGCACCAACCAGAATGCCAGGTCCACGCTCTGAGAGGTGTTACCATTTCCACATGAAGGATGAGAACACCAAGGGTCCGAGAGGTGCTCTCTGCCCCGATCGCTCCTCACCCTTCCCATCTACTCACTCGGGTCTGAGGAACAAACATTCACCCTTCAGGCTCCAGCTTAGCTGTCAGTTCCCTCCGGAAGCCTTTCTTCCCCCGTCCCCCTAAATTCGGTGGGTGCCCCCCTTCCGCAGTCCCACAGCCCCATGTGCTTTTGTCTTTCTGGTGACATTTAGGGCCTGTGCTGTCACTCGTTGTGTCAGTGGCCGTCTCCTTCATCAAACTCTGACCTCTCCGAGGGCAGAGGGCAAGGGCTATATCTTAAACATATCGAACTTTCGTCACTAGGCAAAATGCCTGGCACACAGCAGAAGACCAGTGAATAACTGAGGAAGGAAAGAGGGAAGGAGAGAAGGAAGCAAGGAAGAGAGGGAGGAAGGAAAGAACGTTCCCAAAGCCAGAGCTGGGAAGAAGGGAAGCTGAATCCAGGCTTGGCTCTTTCCGAAGACTAGACTATGGCTGTGAAAACATACAAATTCCTCTCAGGGTAGAAACTCTTCTGTTATGTCCTTGTAGATTTGTCTTAGAACTTGGCACATTATCATCCTCCAATCAACAAGTGCTAATTGACGGACTTTAAGCTCTCACAGGTCAGGGACAGTGAGCGTAGTATCTAGGATGCCCACGGCCCCTAGAGCACAGGATACTGCTCGGGTGCCGGGTGCTCCTCGCACACTTGCGGCCTGAGCTGACTTCCATTCAGCCTGCCCACTAGGAAGACAACGGTGACTGAGCAGGGAGGAGCCCTCCACTGGTCCTCATGATGGCATTCAAGCCCTGTGGGGTAGGAGAGCCTGGAAAGTTCAAGACACTGAAACTACGGCTGAGGTCAAGTTAGTCTGTTTTATGACTAAAAAGGCACATAAGGATACAAAATGCAGAGTGTCTTTTTGCCCCAGCGGTCCACAAGTGATTTCTGGAGTTTAAGCCCAGTTCATGATCATACAAAGCAGGCAGTTTCCTCAGGAGTCAAAACAATGGTGTGGAGAGTTTTTGTTGTTAGTGTGCTTTTTCCCCACAAGAATTTTACAAAAGGAAAAAAAAAAAAAAGAATTTTACAAAAGGTGTAGCATACGAGGTGCAGTGAAAATAAAAATTATTCATTTGAAGACCAGGAAATACTTCTCTCTGAAAATTTCAGTTCTCTCCCCATCCCCCATCCCCACTCCAAGACCAATACAGCTTCTGTGAATTTTTGCAGTTAGAGCTTCTTTTTAAGATTTCTATTTTGAGGGGTGCCTGGGTGCCTCAGTGGGTTAAGGCCTCTGCTTTCAGTTCAGGTCATGATCCCAGGGTCCTGGAATCGAGCCCCACATCGGGCTCTCTGCTCAGCAGGGAGCCTGCTTCCCCCTCTCTCTCTGTCTGCCTCTCTGCCTACTTGTGATTTCTCTGTCAAATAAATGAATAAATAAAATCTTTAAAAAAAAAAGATTTCTATTTTGATGTAGAGTTTTATAACTCTATAGGTTGCCTACCACATGTGACCTTTACTGTCACTTCATACCTCTACAGGCTATGACCTGGCAGAAGTTCCAAGGCCAAGGTTCAGTCAGAAAGTGGGGAAACTACCGGCCTAGATTATAAGGGGACTTGGTCTGACATGAGTTCTGTCTCTGCCTCTCCTGTGACTCTGGGTAAGTCCCAACCTCAGTTTCCTTCTCTGTGCCAAAGGCATGGAAAAGCCTCTCAGCTGACTCCCTGAGCCATTCTGAAAATCTACCGAGATATTCTCCTGGGGACCCACTCTAAGATATAAAAGGCACCTATGAAATATAAGTGAGGTAGGGCAAGAGCATATCTACCTAAACATCAAAGCAGAAGGAATGAGGCTTTACAAAGAAATCTATTATCTGATAACAGAAGCCTTCCTTCTTGAGTGCAGAATTATATTTGATTCAAACTTTGGAAATAGAACTTGTGTGTTTCTAGACTAGACTGCTCCCATTTTTAAGCAAAAAACACGGGCACAGGGTTAGTAACGATTGTCCTCTGGGGATATGGTCGCTGTGAATCCTGGTACATTGGTTTCCGCAACAGGGGCTGGCCTCTAGCTTTTACAGTTCTGGATTCCTGTGTTCTGAGAGAGTGTTTCTTTCTTGTTCTCTCTTCAAGGCACTCATTTCTCCCTACTGTCTGGGCTGCCTTTCAAATTTCCTGATTCCTGCTTCTAAATCACATCAAGTGAGAAAACCCCAAAATATGGTTTGTTAATATCGCTTACAGCGTTAAGAGCCTCTTAAGTTCTTCTACGAGCAAACCAAAGGAGTTTTCTACGTCTTTATGTTAATCCTCCTAGGGTCATGTGCCTCTTGCTCAAAGCTCTTTAGTGTTTCTCATTCCTTCCCAAACAAGTCCAACACCCCAGCTGGCACGGTTTTCAAGGTCTTGGACCACTGTCCTCAAACTAAACATGCAGTATCTCTTCTCAGCAGGCTTGGGGCGCTTTCCCACCCTCAGGGGCTGCTGCCCTCTGCCTCCTCTCGTGCCTTGAGATACCCCCACCCTCCAAGGCCTGCTTCAAGGCCCACTTCCTTCCTGACATCTCCCTCAGTTACAAACAACCTCTCCAAACTCTGAACTCTCTCATTTTATCTACGTGCCCCTTGTGGCATTTAGCACTTTCTGACTTAAAGTAGTACACTCTTTTAGGACCATATGTAGCTCTCTTTACGTTCCTGAAACCGCCCTGGAGAGGTTTCCTTCAACCCCCGGTACCTACCGCGTCCTGCTGAATGAGCGCAGGAATGAATGGTAGCCCTGGTTCTCCATGCTCCATCCCCCCGCCCCGGGTTCTAGGTAGCTGAGGCCGCTGCCCTCAGAAGCTCCCATCAGACTCCCTGCGGGAGCGGGGGCGGCTCGACCTTGGGGTGACTGCTGAGCCAAGCCTCTGCCCTTTCCTAGCCGTGGGGGCCCCTGGCCCTCATGTCCCCCATGCCCTCCCAGGAGAAGAGCTGCACCAAGCCTCCTCCTCCCTCCCTGCCACCCCGCCAGCCGTGTGGAGTGGTAGGTGGCCTGCTGGGGCACTCACCACTGCCAAGCCTCAGGAGCAGCACGTCCTGGAGCCTCCGGTTGAGGTCCCGTAGCTCCTTCATTTCTGACACGAGCGCCCCGTACTCCTTGAGCTTCTTGGCCTGCTGGACCAGCTGCCTCCGAGTCCGCTCCAGCTCCTGCTGGAGGTGGCGCATCTCCTCCTGCTGCTGCTGGTAGTTGCGCAGCAGCTCCTCGTACAGAGCCCGGGGCACGACGGCATCCTCCAGACTGTCCATGTCCTCCGTGCCCGGCGAGGCCTCCACGAAGACCTCCTCCGGACACGTGCTGTGGCCCAGGCTCAGGCCGTTCTGCTTCTCCAGCCGGGCCACCACGGCCTCGATGCTCTTATGCGCCACTTCGCTCGGCTTCCGCCCCTCGGGTCTCTGTGTAGGACAACGAGAATCAGTTCAGGCAAAGGCAGCTGGGACTTTCTTGGACTGCGGCTCAATATTTCCCCAGACAATCCTAGAATCACAGAACCACAGAACATCAGTGCTTGGAGAAACCTGTGCAAACACTCAGTCAAAGCCTGTCATTTTACAAACGGGGAAATGGAGATTCGAAGTGGGGAAGGGACTTGCCTAAGGTCACACAGTCGGTTGGTGGCTGAGCCAGGACTCTGGTCTCCCTTCCATGGCTCTGCCTCCCGGGAGCATATCTACGATGCTCACCCTCGCCATCTCTCCAGCCCCACCCCACCCACAGGGCCTGGACCGTGACTTGCTCACGGGGGTGTTCAATGTGCATCAGTGGAGAATCTGTGAGAAATGGGGCCAGGCTAAACCATCCCAGGGGAGTCCACCCTCAAATCTCTTCAACAAGAAAAACATAAAAGGCAAAACACCCCGAGACAAAACAAAACTCCCCTCCCCGCCCCCAATACACAAAAACCAAAGGGCATTCCACCAGTAACCTTTTCCTCAAGAATGCTTTCATGGGGAAGGACACTAAGAACTCTAATCTGTTCTAATCGAGGGCAGGAGCCGTGTCTTATTTTCTCTGTTTCTCCACTGCCTACACAGAACTGGCACTTGGCAGGGGCTTGATAAACGTTTACTTAACTGAAAAGTTCAAAGAATGCTGGCACTGCAAGTTCCTTCAGTTTAACTCCCTCGTTTTCCAGGTGAGGACACTGAGGCTCAGAGAGGGGAAGGACTATGCTTGGGGTCACGTGGTGAGCTTGCCGACAGAGCAGGTCCGGAACCTAGAGCCCAGCTTCCAGCATGAGGCCCCTTCCCCCACATCTGCCAGCCTCTCCTCGGACTCTCGCCAAGTTGAAGCTCAGCAAGACAGTGGATATACAGAGCATAGTTCATTGAGAAGAAAATTATCCAGGACTATCCAGGGGCTGGGGTTTCAGCTGCCTGAGGAAATTTCAGCTCAAGTAGACAAAGCTTCCATTGAGGAGGGTGGGAGTCACAGAACCAACTGAATTCCTCACTCAGGGCAGGAGGGCTAGGAGCTCTCCTGATTGGGGCACTTCTGGGAGGGTGCAGACAACTAAGGAGAGTGGATTCCAGACAAATTAACTGCATCAGGTCAAGCCTGCCCTAACCTCTCGATAAGTTTCTGAGTGTTTAATGAAAAAAAAAAAAAACAAAAAAAAATGTGATTCTGAGATGGAGTTACACGACAAAAATCCTATCCTTTTATCCATTGGGATAAGGTGCCGCTAGTTTAGATGAACTTATCTGCTAAAACGGTACTGATCACCTGAGGTAAGTGTCTGCATCACCACATTGTGAGACCAGCAAGGGCAGTGACGTCTGCCTAGACTCTATGACCCCGGGGACCGGCACAGGGCCAGGCCCGCAGCACGGGTGCAATGAATGTGTCACCTGAACCCAGATGCATCTTTGGGACCGTGCCCTGGGGCTGTCCTTGGCCTTGTGTCCAATATCAGACCATGTCAATGAAGAAGGCAGCCTCCTTTCTCCTCCCTGCCTCTGGGGTACCCACTGTTCAGAAAAAAACATCTGGCTTGTTGAACAAGATATTCAGTGGGTTTACAAGTGAAGGCTAGAGGAGACCAACTGGGAAGCACATCAAAGGAAATGCAACTTCATGTAAAAGTTTTCTTTCAAGCCAGGGTCTACAAACTCCTTTGTGTAAACCTGGCACATTCTGCTTCCTATTGAGTCTACCCTTAGCTGTTTGGGGCAATCTGATAGCGACTGGCTCTGAACTACTGCCCGAGAATGACTGTTTAGTATTCCTGGAGCTCAGAGCTGTGGGCCAGAGAGGAAAGGGCACCGTTCCAAACCCTCGGCAGTGATGGCACTGCCTAGAAGGGGTAACCGGGCAGTGCGCGGTGGCACAGCATGACTCAGGGCTCCTGGAAAGGTGGCCGGCAAGGCCAATGCATATTGGCTGTCCCAAGACTCCCAACCTGAAAAAAGTCCCCAGAGAACATTTCTATGGGGAGAAGAGGTCAGACGGGAACTCTTTAGCTATCAAGATTCTGACAATGCCCCCACGAACTTCCAAAAAAAAGGGAAAGATTTTGTTACCTTGATGTGTCTAAGCTGTAAATCTTCATCCCCATAATCTTTAACCTCCCCATCTTCTTCTACGTGACTGAGAGAAAGTTTGGGGATTTTTATTTTCTTCTGCATCACACTGTTTTCAAGGTCAGATTTGTCTTCTAAAATGCATATCAAGAGAACAAGGTTCATTATGAGTCAAAATGCTCAAAATACCCATAACCTCAAATGCAAGAGAATGACTGAGGCCAGACCAGTTAAAAAGGAAAAGCAAACAAACCCAAGGCCTATCCGACCTGCACAAGGGCTCCTAAAAGCAGCAGTGCAGGTCATGCTCTAGGGTCAGAGGCATACGCTATATAAACTATATATATATAGTACTGCTATATAAACCACTGAAATCATGTCCAGTGATTTTGCTTAGGGGTTGTGCCAAGTATACCTCAAAGGGTAGCCTTTCGTGGAATCCTGGAACTGGAATGGCCGTTGGATTGCTATTTGCTCTCAACTAGCCTGTGGATCCCTCAACGACCAAGATCCTTCCAAGCCAGGTGAATTCCCAGGAAAATGTGGTGCTTGTCTACCAGCTCAGGTGCCAGTCAGCATGAATGGGACGATGGCTCTTACGGAGGTAGGGCCTCCCCACGGTCCCGACATAGAACAGGCTGAGGTTTAAGACAGATAGAAGAAGAGTTAACAGGTAACATTTACTGCCTTTTTACTGGTATCAGGTCACAGAATGACAGAGTTTGAGGGGCCCTGCTGACCAACTGGCCCAACTCTCTCATTTTGCAGAAGAGGGAACTCAAACCCAGACGACAGAAGGGGCCTGCCCAAGGCGGGAGCTGAGGAAGAGCCAGGAGTCTGGTATCCCGCCCAGTGCTTACGTGTGATAACCGTATATACCGAAACCAACTACGAACTGGAAGGTGCTACACAAATACAAAGGGATAAGACTTCTCCTCACTTTCTCATTCTTTGCGCTCAACTTCAGACAATCTAAAAGAGAATTTTTTTTTTTTCTCCTGCACAGATGTCAAACTTTATCTCCCAGATCTGTCTTTCACTGTAGATGTCAAAAGGAAAAATTCAAAGAGGAGAGTTCTAAAGGTAGAAACTTGAACCCGGGGCTGGCCCCTTGTGGTAAATGGGTTGGGGTCTTGTGTTCTGGGCTTGAACTGAGGTTCTGGGAATTACTGTTTCCTTGATTCCTCAAAGGTTCCCACGGCTCTATCCCGAATGCACTTTCTAGCACGTTGCCCAATGCTGGATGTGGCATATGGCCAGGTAGCTGGTTAAACACAGTCCCTGAGGGTCTTTATGTGTGAGTGTGTGTGTGTGTGTGTGCATGCATATGTGTGTGTGTTAAACACGCTCTTACACTTCCCCCAAGCCAGGCTTCTCTCTTCACAACTTGTTAGTAAAGCTGAGAAGGCAGCTTATAAGCACACAACTATTCTAGAATGTAGTCAAATGCCACATCTTCCCAAACAGTCTCAGGAAGGGAGCCCCCACTGGTGCTGGAGAGAGCTCAGTGGGAACCTCAGCTCTGGCGTGGCAGGGCGAGGAGGGAGACTCGAGGCCTTAGTCTCACGGAGCTCGGGTGTCTGCTCTGTGACGGAGCGGACGGCAGCAAGAATTCACCTAACTCACCGCACAGTGCCCCAGACACACGAGGCTCTCAACGAACACAACATGAAGACTGACGCTATCAACGCGCTCGGAATCATTTTTATTTCCTTAAACAGACGGTGAATCAAGATACAACTGAAAAAAAATAAAGAAATGACTTAAGAAGGGTGTAGAGTGCAAGGGACCTGCCCAGGAAAAACGACTAGTCTTTGTTAACAACCCTCTCCTGATCAGAGGTGAAAACGGCCTTTCCCATTAACTGGAGGAATAATCTTCAGGTTCTGTTTTTCACAAGAAAGGCCTGTTTTTGTTCTCTTTGTGCCTATAAAATACAGCCAATGAGGTAGGCCTGAACAACAGCAGGGACTGTGGTCTTTCTAAGAGAGCAGCAGATTCTTCCTCCTACAAATCATTGTAGACTGTAATTCAAAAAGCTGCTAAAATATAAAAGCTAAAGAAAGTGCTTCAAATGCAGTTATCCCCAAATGGGGTGGTTGGGTGTTTTCACATGTGATAAAACAGATACAGCGGATGAGAAGGTGTGTTAGGACTTCTGAATGTGTCGGGGCAAAGCTCCTGAGCTAGTTGTCAGTTTGACAAATTCAAGGGCATAGGTTTGAGATGTAGACACCAAACTAGAAATGACAAGTTAGGCTCTGCTTCCCTGAGCTCAAACTGTGGAGCTCAGGATCAAGTTGGTTGGAGAGAGGCGATCAATGAGATGCACCAAATGAGGTAATATTTGCACTGAGAAAAATCCTCACATCATCTCCTTCAACACTTTCAAAATGCAGGTGAGGAGACTGAGGCTCCGGATAGTGAAGTCCACTCATCCATCCACTCAGCGATGCAGGGGGATGCAGGAAGAGTGGCAGAGGCTGGGAGCTCCTTCTAGAGAGCTCAGTAATGTGCAAGGTCTCAGAAGTTAGTGTCAAAACATGAATGGTATGAGAACCCAGACCCGATAACCAGCATCTAGAGCACTTCCTCCTACGCCTCAGCATAACATTTACTGAGAATTATACTTACAGGTTCTAGCCTGGGCCCCAGAACATGGAGCCTGAGCACTCAACTGTGGGAGCACAAGAGAGAAACCAATGAAAAAGATAAGCCAAGATCTCACATGGTGAGTCTGAATAAGGGGGAAGTAACTCCTATAGGATCTCAGGGCCAAGGGAGATCACTTTGGTCAGTGCAGCCATGGCAGGCTTCTGAGAGGAGAAGGCATTTGAGCTAGACTCCTTACTTGCTGAGTGACCTTGGATAAGTTACTTTACTTCTCTGATCCTGCTTTCTCGGCTCTGCCTCAATCACTCTGCCAGGATGCTGGGAAGATGACCACTTGTATACCAAGTTCTATTAAGTACTTGAGGGGAGTGAATGGTACGTGGGCAGTCAGTGCTCATTAAGGGATAGCCATTTTATCAGGGATGGTAAGAATCTGGACCACATAAAAGGGACGAAGACTAGAAACTTGAAAAGGAAGGTTGGGAAACTATTAAGACTGGAACGGTTACAAAACCTGGTTCAGTTACAGGCAGAAAAAAGGGGCGAGGAAGGAAGTGAAGGCGATTGGGGCTTAGAGAATAAATGGCCTTGAATGCCAGGGTAAGAGGAACTGAGGTCTGGCAAACAGTTGTGGAAAAAAACTACGAGTCAGACAACCTGGATTCCAAGTCCAGTCCTGCCACTTGGTGGGGTAAGAAGTCAGGCAAGCTTGCGATGTCCGTGAGTGTCATTTTTCTTTTTCTGTAGAAATGGGGATAGAACGTGTACCTCAAGTAGGGATCAAGTCAGATGAGTAGATGTGCCTTGAAAGCAGCCAAGCCCTGTATATGTGGTGGATGGCAAAGCTCAGTAGGGCCTGCTGCCGGCTCAGAGCCTGCTGTCGGCTTGCTTTTTTCAGGTGGAGACCTGCCCAGCTTCCAGCCTGCAGTGCTCCACTCCCAACCTGACAGCACGAGGCCCCACCCCCACCAGCTATACCCAAGGCTCCATGCTCTTCCATGTAACTGGAATGGCCCCCGCCTTTCCTGTCGGCTTGACAAACCCCACTCAGCCTCCACTCATCTCCTCTTTCTTCCTCCAAGGCTCCAATACACATTGTACATACCTACCTCTCTGTAGCCTCTTTTCTCACTACGTTGCAATCATCAGGTTTGAGGTCTACCTTCCCCACTGGAGTATGAGTAACCTCAGGGCAGGGCCCACATCCTAGGCCTGGCCATATAATAGGGACTCATCAAACAAAAATGTTTAATGCAAGAATAATAAAAAAGAGGCTACACCAATAAGCATATGAAAAGATGCTCACAATCATCAGTCATTAGGGACAGGCAAATCAAAAACATCCTGAGATACCACTTCACAGGAGGAAATGGCCATAGTCCAAAAAAGAAAAGAACAGAGAAGAAATGCAACAAACGTTGGGAGGATGTAGAGAAACTGGAACCCTCATTCATTCCTGGTGGGCATGTAAAGTGGGACAACCACTGTGGAAAACAGGTTGACAATTCTTCAAAATGTTAAATATAAAATTATCACATGACCCAGAATTCTGCTTCCAGGTATACACATGAAGAGAAATGAAAACATATCTATGAGAAATTTGTGCATGAATGTTCACAGCAACACTCTTCATAACAGGTAAAAGGTAGAAACAACTCAATTGCTCATCAGTTGATGAATGGATAAAAAAATGTGGTATAGCCGTGCAATGGAATATTATGCAGCCATAAAAATAAATGAAGTACGACAGACGCTGCAACAGGATGAATCCTGAAAACATTATGCTAAGTGAAAAAAGTCAGGCACAAAGTCCACATGTTGTCTGAGTCTATGTGTGTGAAATGCCAGAAGAGGCAAATCCATAGAGACAGGAAGTAGATAAACGTGTGTGCCAGGAGCACTGGGGGAAGAGGCAATGAGAAGTAACCACTCAGTGGGTCACAGGGATTTTCTGTGTGTGTGTGTGTGTGTGTGTGTGTGTGATGAAAATGTTCTGGAACTGGATAGTGAAGATGGCTGCAGAACACAGTGAATATAATAGGAATGACTGATTTGTACATACTTTAAAAAATGGTTAAAATGGTGAATTTTATGTTATTATACTTCAACTAAAAACCAGGGTACACTTGAAGAATAACTTACCTACTGGGGTCCACCACAGGCTCTTCACTCATATTACTACACTTTACAACAACCCTGCGATTACGTATTATTAGTCACATTTTTTTCCCCACTAAAAAAGAAATGAGACTCACAGAAGGCCCCAAACCACCCAGATGGGAAGGTGCAGAACCAGACTTTGAGAAGTTGATCTAGGTCTCTCTACCTCCTAAGCCCACGTTCATCCTCTCTAAACACAGGCCTGCAACATGGCAGGACCAGAAAAATGCTGAATGAACGAAGGATGGCTATAGACGAAAACATCCAAATTCCCCAGTCCAGAGTTCAAAGCAGAAGACCACTTTACTCCCACTCTCCTGCCAGATGCCCCTGTCCTCAGGAAGTCCCTGAGAAAGCAGTGACCGTTGCCAGGCATAACAGAAACGGGCTGCAGCCAGGTCTTAGGGCTTGGATGAATTCCTTGAAAAGGGAGGCTCAGCAGTATAGGAAGGTCTGAAATGACAAGAGTGAGTTCCAGAAAGAAGCAGAAGCAGATTGTCCCTCCAATCCCATGCCTTGTGATCTGGACACTTGGCCAGGGAGGATCTTGAGGCTCCTCTGAGAGCTAACTAGTTCTTGGTTCTATGGTAATGCACATCAGTCTCCATCTTGAGTCATGCTCCAGGGATAAGGGCTCAAGAAGACCTGGGACCTCCATTCATCCTTTTCTTCAGTCAGTGCACATTTGCTGGGCTCTGTTTTGAGTTGAATACAATGCTAAGTGTTCCTTGTCTTTTGGACCCTTCCAACTCAGTATGTACCAAGAACCCCAGCGAGAATGCAAGATTTCTTCCTGAGAGATGCTGGCTCACGGAGGGCAAACCTCTAGTCTCTAGGCCGTCCTGATCCTAATCCTGATTGAAGGTGCTACGTCACATCTACATCTAGTCCACAGAAGATTTATGAACAATCACTGTCATCATCAAAAGGGAAAGAAATAGTTGGGACAGGGAGGGCCAGAATCTAATAAAACAGCACAGTCCTTTGAATGAGGTGGTCCTTGTTTGGAATTCCAGCTCTTTCACATACTAACTTTGGAAACTTGGGCAAGCTACTTAACCTGTCTAGGTCTCAGTTTCATTATCCGTAACGTGGAAGTGATAAACTGTTTTCCAAAAGATGGTGTGTGTAAAACACCAAGCACAGAGCCTTGCTTGTCATAGGTGTTCAATGAATAGCTACTCTGAGGCTGTCCCTGAGGGTCCCGTGCTTGGCTTTTATCCCCTGGCAAAGAGAACCACTGCAGGTATCTGACACAGACGGAGACATGATGAAAGAGATGTTTCGGGAAGATTAATGTGGCAGTGGCAAGCAAGATGGATGAGGTGTGGGCAGGAGACTGAACATAGGGTGACAAGAAGCTATAACTTTTGACTGGTCACATTAATGAAGGTGAACAGTGGTGTGGATCATCTAAGACAGCAAATAACTTCATGTAGCATTTTAATGTAGCTTTGGACTGTGCTTCTGGCTTGGAATTCCAGGAAACCACGTAAGATACTAGCAGTGGACTCAGATAGACAAGGAAAACTCTCTAGTCAACCTGCCTTTACAATTGTTCCAAGCTTAAGACTAAATAATCAGTTCTCATATAAACAAATATGTAGCCTCTGAAGAGACAACCTTTACTGATTCTGACTTTCTAATTTTTAAGGTGAAGAAAACCACCAAGGATTTGGACATCAACTCTTTCCCCCTCCTTTCCAGCTGCTGTGATGTCAGCTAATTGCATCCATCCACGCAACAAATACGGAGTAAGCACCTACTATGTGGCAGGGCCCATGCCAAATTCTTTATGGACATCTATATACTTAATCCCTATGATGATTCCATTGAAGCAGAAATTGAGGCTTAAAGAAGTGAGATGGCTTGCCAAAGACATCAAGCCATTATATAGTGGAGACAGCGTCTCAAATCAGGTCCGAGTGACACTCGGGCCCCGTCCCTATCGTGTAATCATCCTATAGGAGGTACAAGAGAAAAATGACCAAGTCGCTAAAACTTCCTCAACTGAACTAAAAGGTACATATAAAATGATGAGTGTGTCAATATAACTTCCAAAGTGTCTGCCTTTCTCCTAAGGCCTTGCCTACGCCCAGAAGAATGCTGTGATAAATTCCCAAACTGAGATGACACTATACCAGTATGACTGGAGGGCAGACTTCTGAACTACAAGCTTATCAAGTCCACCAGGCTCTAAATAATTCCCAGAGTCCTTATTCAAAGTCATAAAATACGGTAGAAGCTATTCTTCAGAAATATAAAAGAACCCGGTATTTGTATCAACCTGAGAGAGAAAGGGGGAGAGAGAGAGAGAGAGAAACATCTCATTAATGGAGGCAGAGTAATAAGCAAATAGCGTTTTAGAAAATAGGCAGGTGGACAGAAAATGCAACGCAAGTCTGTCTTCAAAAGAAAGCCCTGAAGAGTCTGTAGTATACAGGAAAAATGGGAGAGGGATTGTCTAGACTGCCATTTTGCATAAAATCATGCTGGATCATGGAAAGGATCCAACGGCAGAGAGTTTAATGTGGTGTGGGTTTATTAGCCAGGATGAGATTCTGAGAAGCTAAACATAAAATGTATACAAAGGTTTGTGTTGTTTTAAAAATATCTACATGCAAGTTTAAAGTTTTTCCTATGTACAAAATCCTATGAAGTCTTATGATGTTTGCATTAAAAACAGACATGCCACAGAGAAGACATGCACGTTGTGTTCTCTAGCCTACGGTGTTTGTTTTTATAAAACCCAAGGCAGACAAAATTCTCCGGTTTCAAGGATTATATCCAGTCAAGACAACACACAGAAGAGTGCCTGCTGTGGTACAGCAGAAAGCAATCGGGCGACACTGGTTCGAGGCCTGGCTCTGGAACTGACTCTCGGGCGGTCAGCTCCTCTTCCTCTTGGTTTTCTTCTCCGTAAAACACAGGGACTGGGCGAGAAGACCTCACCAGGTCCTTCCAGCTCTGACCATGGGCCAGTCACCCAGAATTCTAGGTCTCTTTTCTCTTCTGTGCAGGGCGGGGTAAGAGTAAATGACCTAATCCCTCCTGGTGGGCACATGACAAGAAACGTCCTGACGCCATTCAAAAAAGGAGGCGAAGAAACTGCTAACCGGGTTTCAGTAGGTCTCCTCGCTCTCACTCCTGCTGCCTCACTGGCCTTGGCACAGGGCTGGGGCACGAACACAACCAGGAACTTCACCCTTCTGGCTCACTGGCGGGGTTAAGAAATGGCCCCAGCATAGGGTCACAAAGGGACAAAACATACTAGGGGATCACTAGCCTTTCATGCTGAAGCCAAGCCCCAGGAGGATTTAAAACACACATGTTAAATTTTAAACCTGTCTGCTTCTTACATGTGCTTGCTCCTCTAAATCCCATCTTTCCACAAACGGTGGTACGCACAGCTCAGCCAGCTGTTCTCTTCCCAGGGACTCCTAGCCACCACAGTCCTTAACAGCTGCCCTTATTTAGCGAATACCTACTATGTGCCAACGGTGCCAGACACTTTTCCGTATTCCCTCGCGAAGTAACACAGTGCGCAGGCAGCCGATTACTATCCCTATGTCACACACGAGCACCTGAGACTCAGAGAAGTGAATTAATCTCCCCAAGGTCACATTGCTTCTAAGGGGCAGAACCACTGGGAACCCAGACTGTCTGACTTCAAAGCCCATCTTCTTTCAGTTCTCTAACACTTCCATCTTAATATTTAAGGAACTGACCTGGTGGCCGCCTAACCAAATTCTCCCACAGGGCAGGATTCCATTCCAGAATATTCTTTTTTTTTTTTTTTTTAAGATTTTACTTACTTATTAGACAGAGAGAGAGAGATCACAAGTAGGCAGAGAGGCAGCCAGAGAGAGGGGGGAAGCAGGCTCCCTGCTGAGCAGAGAGCCCGATGTGGGGCTCGATCCCAGGACCCTGGGATCACGACCTGAGCTGAAGGCAGAGGCTTGAACCCACTGAGTCACCCAGGCGCCCCACTCCAGAATATTCTTGACGTGCTTGCCACCTCCGGTGATCAGGAACTCATCAAGATGTTGGGAGACCTTTCAATTGTTCATCTGCTCTCTCTACTATTACCAAATCTCCCACCAATCCCTATGAATTCCACTCTTTGTATCCAATTCTGCTCTCAGGACCACAACAAACAGGCCCGATCCTTCCTCCACTGGGGGCAAAACTCAGACACTGAAAACTACCAAAATATCATCCCATGCAAATCTTTTCTTTACTTGCGTATATATTTAGCTGCCCTATTCTATGTCTAACCGAAAGCTCAGAGGAAGAAGTAGTTGTATGTAGCTAAAAGAAACAAAAACAAGCCTAGATCTGGGATCCAAAGACCTCTCTCTTAGCTTGATTTTCGGGACGCCCATCTGCCCTGGTTATCACTCGATTCTCTCTCCATCCGCCTGTGGCTGTTTCTTCCCAGTCACCTTTTTTGGGCTCTTCTTCTTCAGCTGTGCCCTTAAAAGCTGATGTTCTGAACAGTTCTGCCTCGCATGATTCTGTACTCTGCACCCTCTCCCGCTGTGACCTCACCAGTCCTGTGGCTAATGACTTCCACATTGGGATCTTCAGCCCAGTTTCAGAGTGCTGTCCAGAACCTCGTCCTGACTGCTCTCCTGGATCGTCCCCCCAGATGTCCTTCGGGCCCCCAAGGTTCAACTTGTCTCAAGCTAAACTCATCACCTCCTCTTCCAACCAACTGCTCTTCTAGTGGTTCCCACGGAGGGAGGAGAGGCCAGATCATCCCATCATTCTCACCACAACCAGGTAGTTGCCAGGTTCCATAGATTCTCCTTTCTTAGTCCATCACAGACCCATCACGACCACTGCCACCTTACTTGAGGTGTCACGCTTTCTGAATGAACTGACCCACACTTCTCTGCAAGCCCTGAGCCTCTGGGAAGATGCAGCCCACTGCCTGGCACCTCCAGTTCCTGCTGGACAACTGTTTGAAGAGCCTGCTTCTCCCAGGTCAGACAAGTAGCCCTATCTCATGGGAATGCAGGCAGAGTATAAAGAAATTCCTAGCACTGAACCTGGAACCTGGTGAGTACTTCATTAATATTTAGGAAATTGGTGCTAGAAGGTAAAAAACAATGCCCATTCCTCCTGCATTTCCCTCCATATGGCTGTCCACCTAGCATAACTCAATACCCACAAAACTTAAATCAGAGAAAAACCTCTTCAGGGCACGTACCCTTTTCTGGTAAGCATTTTAAAATGAAGAGTTTTCTCTTCATCATCTCTCTCTTGAAGGAGCTTATAAGACAAAGCAGGTAGGCACAGTGGAAAGAGAATTAATCTTGGAGTCAAAGATCTAAACGTGAACTCCACTTTCCTGGTGTGTTTTTAAAAATAAAAGCTAGTGTGTTCTTGAATAACAGAATACCACACAAAATAGTATGACTTCAGCTTGCCTGGGGCCATTTTTTTTTTTCATCCTGTGAACCAGAACTCTGAAGTACTCTGTGGCACGTACCATTTCGTTGTAATGAATATGTGGTTCTTGAATAAGACAGATCACATCAGACTGAGCCTGCAATGGTTAACATTTCAGTGGAATCTGCAACAGATGACAGCAGGCAAGTTCCAATCTTTGCTCCAATGTGTATTAGCAGAACATGTCAAAACCTAAATTAAAAGTTTTCACTCGCTTTAAAAAAAAAATAAATCCTTTTGTTGGCAGTCTCTCACTGATGACATGCAACAATCTTTGCATATGAAATCGGCTAGTCCCCTGCTTCGCTGCTAACTTTGTAGAAGTTCCAAAGCATTTCTGGAGCAAGTGATCTATTTGGACCGACAATGCCAAGCTGGGACCTGAGCCCTGAATGAGCTAAAATTACCAAAGCAAGAAGAACGTGGCTTTGGAAGCTATTTCCCCCAAGTGTGGGGTTTTTCTAGTCAAGGGAGTGATAAAGAATGTTGACTTTTTCCAGATGAACAACATTGAATGAAACCTTCAAATCCCACTGCAGGTTTCTGCTCTGAAAAACAAGTTGCTGCTACAGAAGTTCCCGTCCTTCTTGACTTCCACTCCCCAAACATAATAAATGCACCTGTCTTCCCAAAGTTCATGAGTTCAGCATGGGCTGGCTGGTGTGCACCACGTGCTGGGCACTGCGGATGCAGAGACAAGGAAGGCAGGGCCCTGACCTGGAGGAGATCACTGGCTAGTAAGGAAGACAGGCACATTCATGACTAACCGAAGCAAAACACAAAATGCTAAGATCCATAAGCAAGGGATAAGCAGAGTAAAGGGAGAGCTCTGAGGAGGGAGAGTCCCCTCTGGGGGCAGAGGGTAGGACAGGGACACCCTTGAGGTGGGGGAAGTTGCTTCCAGTGTATTTTGTCCCCTCCTCTACCACAGTCACAGCCCTCAGCTCGCTGGACCACAAACATGTCACGTGTTAGCCTCTCCACTGGAAGGCATGGGCAGAGGCCCCACGTCAGACAATGATTAATCCATCTTGGTTGGTTCAAAAGAGTGTCTGCGGGTGTGTTCTCAAGATGGCATGAAATACCACAGGTCTAGGTGGGCGAAGCTGGAGAAGTAGTGTGGGGCTGGGGCCACTACAAATGTCAGGCAGAGAAGCTGAAGTTGAATTCGGCAGGCAACAGGGAGCTGCAGAAGGTTCTAAGGAGGGAGGTGAATTGACCCACGACTGTGTTTTAGAAGATTATTTCGACAGCAACCTAGAAAAGAGGCTGGAGACAGAAAGGGTGAGTAATTAGGGGGTCCCTGCCCTGGTTTAGACAAGTAAAAGCTGCTACAGGCCTGAATGCAGCCAGTGGGAGTGGAGCCCGAAAGGGAAGACTCAAAAGAGAATCTGGGCAGCGCACCTAGAATCAGCCCTTTCTCTGCCCCCACCTCTGCCCCTCCCCGACCAGTGCCTGGCTTCTACCTCTAGTTTGCACTCACATCGGGTCCTAAGACTACATATTCCCTGAGGATGATGCCCTTTTCTTCTTCATCAGTCTGCCCCTGACAAAAACCTATACTCTGCAGGGCCTGAGAAGTGAACTCGTTTGCCCTGGGTCATGCTGTCATCTCAGAGCCAGCAACTCTGATGTCCTGGTGCACTGGTGCCTTCGCTTATCAGAGCCCTGGGCCTGGTATATAAGAAATAGTAAGGGGGCATTTGAGAACAGAAGGAATTTAGCACACCCGAATAATAATAACATAGCACAGGTGCTTGGACAGAACAACTGGGCATTTTAAGACATTGAGCCTAGAGAGCCAGTGTTTGCCCTGTAGAAACCACCAAATTCCATATCAAGAGCCCTAGTAGCAGGCCGGACTGCAGTTAGATAACGGTGAACTCTCCACGTAGGTAGCTCTCATTTTTACAACCTGTTTGGCAAATAAGGAGAATGAGCAAGGAGAGACCAAAGGTAAACCAAGTTTTGAGTGATGTGGTTCTCTTATGGAGGGTAGGAGCTCCTTGGAGATTTCCTCCGGAAAATGACAACTGAAGGCGGAGAGGGCAAGGTGTGTGTACTCTGTAGGAGGGATGCTGGTAAGATAGGAAGAGGAAGAGCAGAATGGGCTTGAGAACTCAGAAATGAAAACTGTCCATTGGCTCAAAAACTTGCCTTGAGCTCCAAGCTTCATGGTCATTTCTCCCATTTGCTTTCACTCCTTGCATGCATGCTGTGTGGCTGGTGGGAACATCAGCTACTTTACGAAGGAGAGTGCCAAGCGGGGCCTGTGTTCCGAGGCTAGCTTTGCCATTTATTAGCAGGTCAGTCTCTGAGCCTCAGTGTCCTCCGAGATCAACAGCGATCTCTACCAACAGGGTCCCAGGGAGGACCAGCAGGTACAACGCACAGGCACATAGCAAAACTATCAGTAAAGGTGGGTTTGTTTCTTTTTCCCTTGGACTGAAATCGCCCTTTGTTGAGAGGAGGGCTATCCCATAGGGTCTGGCACACAAGAAACCATGGCATAAACTACCACGTCCCACAGCAGCTGGCTTTGACATTTTCCGGATTCAAGAAGAGGTCCACTTGAAGACAGCTCTGGGTTGGCCTTGACAAACACTCAGTACAGTAACATATTTCTCACCAACAGCCATTAAGTAGCCCAAAAACTGCCCCTTGAACCCAGGCCGTTGGTGCCAGAGAGGGATCAACTACTCGTGGCTAATTCACTAACACAAAGCCATCTCTACCTCCCCCTGGAAAGCTCACCTCCTCCGTCTGGTGCCACAACACAGTGGTATTTCTAGCTGGGAGATGCCAGAAGACAGCTCTTTAAGAAGAAGTGACTGCGAGCAATTCTCAGAGCTGCCACATACAAGTCAAGATGGAGTTTCAAAACACACAGGAGAGTTCTCTCAGGGTAAATGAATCCCCCAAACCCACCCTGGCCCTTCCAGCCACATCTGCAGCCAGGGCAGCAGCTCCAATTTAAAAATTAACCAGTTGATTGGAATTCGAAATGTGGTCTAGCCAACCTCGAGTTGTTTTCTTTTCCCCCTCGTCTCCTCCCAAAAAAGAAGTGAAGGGGTGGCGGAGAGCGTTTTTCAACTCACTTTGCTCAAACTGGCGCCATGGTTCTCCTCTGGATCTGCTCTGCCAACTTCCAGATGTTGCCTAGATTTTTTGTGTTGTTTTTAATAACCCTAGAGATTTATCAACATTCCAACTTGGAGGATGAATAGTCTATAGATTCAAGATTCATGGTTCTCAGACCAAGAACTACATGTCTTACTTATGAGAACTTCCAAGGATTTTTAAAATCCGAGTCAGTGAGGGCTGCCACCGCCTCGCAGCCTCTCTGCGGTGCTTGAAGAGCCAAGCCGTGTTTATGTTTGCTGAATGAATAAATGGATGGACAATCTCTAATGGTGGAAAGCAGTCATTACACACCAAGTCACATACATACCACTGACTCCTTCTGACATACATGGCTTCGCCTCTCCTGAGGCCCTTCCAGATCTAGGAGTATAATACAATCATCAAGAAGCATACCTTCTTTTCTTCTAGCCCAAGCAAAGCTGAGGTTACAACCTAGTTACAACTTCCTCAGGCCTATATTCTTGAGGTATAATCACCTTGTTCCTTCCCTTGGGTAATTAAGAGCAAGCAAACAAAATAAACCTACACAGGTTTCCCTTCTCTACATACTTCTCGTTCTGTTTTTCTGGACCCAGTTGTCACTAGGTGTTGTGAAAGGGTCTACACCACTGTGCCCTAGGGCTCGTCAGGGGGTGGTGAGGCTGCGGTCTGTCAAAAAGTACCTGGGGTGCCGGTGGGTTTTTAGTTCTTCTTCCACTCCTCAAGCGCAAACCTACTTTCCAGAAGCCACAGGAGGTGCTAGAAAGGAACTAGAGTCACGGCGGGCCAGAGCTCTAACCCACTGCTCATTTGCCATGGGACCCTAGGCAAGTCACTTCTCGGTTTCAATCCAGTTTCTCTATCTGCCACATTTAAATACGATCACGTGCCGGCTGCATCTTTCAGGCTAAATGTGAGAAGGTAAAGGAAGCTGGAAAAATTGGGAAAGGTCTTAAAACTACACCATCTTCATTCCGCTCCTAACCCCGGTTCTTCCCTTGCAAGCAGAGAGCAGGCTGGCTGTCTCTGCCCACTCCGGGGTACCCCCACCCCCAGCAGCCGCTAAAAGGCTGCTCCCTAGAACGGAAGTGATACTTTCTTCTTCCTCTCATGTCTGTACCCAAGTCTCCTATTACTAGCTGGGAAACAGGGTCCACTGCCCTTACAAAGGAAAAGATGCCTCAGTGTAGCAGAAAGGACTTGGCGTAGGAGGCTGAAGGGCTGGTTTCTTGTCCTATCACCAGCTGAACCTCAGTGTCCTCATCTGTCAAAAGGGGGCTGAGACCATCTGCCTTGCCTATTTGCCAGGGCCCTGAGGAAGCGGGAATGAGAGGTCTGGTCTTGTCCTGACCAGCAACTCTTTCCTTGCCCTCAGTCCTCACTCAGAGAGCCTTCTGGGAGATTCAAAAGGGGTGTGGAGGCTCAGGGATGCTGAGTGCCACTACCTCTTTACCTCTGCCACGGAGCCAGGAAGGGGCAGGAGAGAGTGGCACCCAGGGATCAAGGTCTCCTCATCCTGTCCAATGATGACCCGGATGGGACAAGGATGTCACAGCTTCCTTCTGTGAAGAAGGACTCACACCCAGAAGAGTCTGACAATATCCACCTTGCCTCCTCAGTTTCAGGAGGCACCAAGGGCCTTAAAGGAAGAGAGACAGGGAAACTTAAGGAGACAGAAGGTGCAGAGAGGGGAAGGACCAAAGAGAAGGTGAGAGGAAGAGAAATAAGAGTGCAAAGGAGGGGAGAGAAAAGAAAAGTGAAGGGGCCGAGAGAACAGACAGAGACAGAAAAAGGACGACAGACAGACACTGAGCGATGAAGACAGACTGACAGCGCGGGAGTGTCGGGGAGGCGGGGAAGACAAAGGGGACCATCCGGTGTTTTTAACTGGTCTGGCCTTTTCGAGACACCCCGTCCCCAAAAGAAAAGCCTAGGGGGCGGGCGGAGGACGCCAGAGCGAGCAGAGGCTCCCCCCGGCCCCCTCCGCCCCGGGTCCCTGCCCCCGCGCGGGTCCCGCCGTCCCTCCCGGCCCGCTCGCTCACCTGCCAGCGCCAGGATCTGGGCCTTGTGGAGCAGCAGCGCGCCCCAGTCGCGGGGGGCGCGCGGGGGGCTCTCGGGCCCGGCGCCCAGCTCCTCCGGGCCCCGGTACACGGCGTACACCTTCTGGTTGTCAAAATCCAGCCGCGAGCGGGGGCTGAAGTCGCGCACGCACGACACTGGCAGCGCGTAGCAGACGTTGTCCTCCAGGAACCGCACAAAGGCGTACATGGTGGGCGCCGGGGGCGGGCCCCGGTCGGGCCGGTCAGCCCGCGGGGCGGGCGCGGAGGTGGGGACCCCGCGGGGGGCGCGAGCCGCGCGGCCGGGCCGGGGGGCGGGGGCGGCTCCCCGGGACCCGGGCTCCCCCCACTGTTATTGTTCCTGAAAGCACCGCTCTGCCAATCGGCTGCTCTCGCCTGGGCGCGGAAAAGAGAGGCGGGGGGAGAAGGGGGCGGGGGGCGGGTGAGGGGGGTTTGGAAGCGCACCGCCACTCGCAAAGTCAGACCCGAGCAATCACAGCCGGAGCGCGATTCGCGTAGGGAGAGGAAAGGGCAGGGAGATTGAATTGCAATAATAGTAATAACAATAGCATTGCAAGAGAAGGAAAAAATGCATTGACCAAAAGTCGCGCTGCTCGTGGGGAGTATTACACCGCGTTAACAATCGCGCTGCAAAACAAATTGAATCGCAACAAAACTGCATTGCAAAAGAGAGAAGAGAGTGTGAGGGAATGAACGCAGGGCCTGGGAGGGGGCAATCTTGTTGGGATCTCCAAGTGTGAACTTGCACTTGCAAGCAAGCAGAATTTTGGAGTGTTTCAAACAATTGTAGCCACTCCTCTTAGCTCCTTTAGTTCGCGTATCTTTTTCTTCTTCCTTCTTCTTCTTCTTCTTTTTTTTTTTTTTCTCAAAACTGCCAGCTCCTCCTGTGGGGAGGGTCGGTCAGCCAGAAACGTTTCGCCAGAGCTGCCAAACTAGTTCTGACCAGAACTGGGGCTTATCTGGGATTTCCAGTTGGACCAGCTGGCTAGGGTGGTGGAGGGTTAGTCAAGGGCAGCTCTCAGCCGGAGGGAGCAGGGGGCGCCTCTCTGCCCTGTAGTTTTCCTCCACTGAAGTACCTCTCCACCGCATGCCTTTCTTTGAGCTGGGACCAGTTGGAAAGAAGGAGGGAGTGGAGGTGTACTCTGAGGGAGACAACCCCAGAATTAGCTGGGTATTTTGGAGCGCCTTGAGTTCAGGAGTGGACTCCGTGGAATACCAGTCTTTGCTCTGTCCGAAGTATCATAGGCTGAAGAGAGCCTGGAGGGGCTTGAGTGCCCCCCGACAAGCCCTGAACAACCAAAAAGAGGCTGACTGGGCTCTGCTCAGGGGAACCACATTCCACATCAAAGGTGGCCAGCACTCTCACAAGGATGCCCCCGGAAAGGATGGGCTTTTATATCAAGTTTGGCTACTTTTATCCCCAATTCCCAGCCCCAGGCTTGGCACTTGGTAGGGACTCAAATTTGGGGTGAAGAATAATAATAAATAGAAATCCTCATTCATCAGCTATCCAGTAATTCATTCTTGTGTTCAAGCAACCGAATACTGTTTGGTTAAGCACTATATGCCAGATGCTGGCTAGGCGCTAGTCACAGAGCGAGGAACAGAATGGACAAAACACATGGATTCCTAGCAGTGTTCGAAAGTGTTATCAGAAACACTTTCTGATTTGGTTTTGGAGACCTGTTCCAAAATTAGGTTACTAAATGAGTAACACCTTCCCTGTCCTCGAAACCCTTATAGCCCCATCCAGGAGTATTAAAAATGTGTAAGTGAGTAATTATATTATTGTGAGAAAAGTGTTCTCATAGAGGAATGTTTATTGGAGATGGTAGACTTAAATGTTATGTTTTTTAAAAAAATCATTTAAATGAACTCAAGCTGTAAGAAAAAACAAAATAAATGCACCAAAATGTTGTTTCATAGTAGTGGTGAGTGATTTTGTTCTCCTTTGTGTTTTGCATTCATATATTTATATTTAACTATTTTCCACAATAACTATTACTTTTGATCAGAAAGTCTTACATATTATTTTTTAAAAAGCATTGCTAAAAAGCATTTCAGATCAGCTACGCTAATGATGAGGTAGATAAACCAAAACCCACAAATTCTTTCCTTATGATTTGGGGATAACGTTATGCCGGTGAACTCCATGAACATACACCTCCCCGAACCAAATGCACAGGTCAGATTAAGTTCTCTTAAGCCCATGGTATATATGTGGTTGTAGCCAGATACAACCACGAGTTTCCTGATGCAGTTGTTGGTCTGGTATTGTCGAACACACTTGTGGAAAAAAAGAGGTGTCGTACTGAGTTTTTCCAGAAGATTTACCTTTGTGATTATGATTTCTTTGGACTAATCTTAAAAGAGTTTTTATCTTAAGAATACATTCCTGTGGTGGTCAAGGGGAAATAATGTGTAGCAAGACTTCTGATAATGCACAAGATGGTTCATGCAGAGTTGGCCATATTTAATGAAAGTCCATGAAGCTCCAAACTGTGTTTGCAAAATAATTTCGAGTAGTACCATGGCCAACGTCCTCCACCATCTAAATGAAGGTGACCACCAAGTACAGCATCAGTATTATCTTTCTTACCACCTTCCTGGACATGGTACATGCCAGACACATTAAACTATTTAACATTTCCCAAGGTAGCATGCTCTATCGGATCCCAAGCCTTTATGCTTCTGCCCTCTTTCTGGGAAGTTCTTCCTCCTAGAGCGCAGGCTGACATCAACTTCCCCTGAAGACCAGCTCCAATGTCACCTCTTTGTGAAGCCTTCCCCAACCACTGGCACTCCTCAAGCACAGGTGATCCCTGTCTCCTATTTTGTGCCAGTACCTTTTATCTTCCTTCCTTAGAATGAGCTCCTTGAGAGGGGACAAAAAAGCTGAGTAACTTCAGCATCCCAGGTTCCTAGCATATTTAAATGCTTATAAAACAAACATACTAAAGGAAGACACAGAGAGCATGAATAGCAAGCCTCCTGTACGGCTTTTCTGAAAACCTGCCTCCTTTTATCCGAGTTATAGCTGAGTCCAACTCTGTCTCATTCCCAGTGACCAAAGGGTGGGCACTGGTTCTACTCCTTGTGCTAGAGATTTGTGAACTTTTGAAATGTCACTATACCCTCAGTTCAAGCCAATTCCCCATCCAAGTCAATGCAAATAATTCTCACAAGGAGGGAGTTTCATGTCCCAAGAACCCAGAAAGAGGAAAAGAACAAACTGACGTGGGCAGAGTAAACACAGACTCAGATACATTTTGCATGTAGGTGCACAGATTCTAGAGAAGAATGACAGGTATGAGATGCTCACAGGGACACCGTTGGACAGCCTAAGGACAACAGAAAGACATTCTGTGTCCCCACTTCCCGTGTGACCCGGACAGTCAGTCTTTAAACACAGCTCCACAGATAGGCACCTGGGTGGCTCGGCAGACTAAGTGAATGCCTTAGGCTCAGGTCCTGATCCTGGAGTTCCAGGATCGAGTCCAGAGCAGGGAGTCTCCTTCTCCCTCTGATCCTCCCCCTTTCATGCTCTGTCTCTCTCTCACTCGTTCTCTCTCTCCATCTCTCAAATAAATAAACACAGCTCCATGGAGAAGCTACTAAGTACTTCCTCTGCCCTAACAAAAATGGTGTCAAACTATCTCTTTGACTCAGAGGCGGTAGCCCGAGGCTTTACACATACCAGAAACCCAAGACAGGGTTGATTCATTGATTAGCAAGCAGAGGCAATTCAAAAGTGTGGATTTCAAACTTAAAGAGGTGGTTAAAGTGCCTGACTCAACCAAATTACAGCTGAATCCCCTCTTCACTATTCCTTTCTAATGGTCATCCATATGCTTCTTAAACAATTCTAATGCCAGGAAGTTTACCACCACCCCTTAACTTCTGGACGCTACTGACTGTGAGTAAGGTCCTTCTTACTTACATGGAGGCAAAACCTTCCACCTTGTAGCTGTCATACTAGGTCTCATATCAGTTCCTCAAATATGGAAAACCTGGGATCCCATCTCCTTAGGATCTTACCTTCCGCTCAGACATCTTACTTCCTTCACCCATCTCTCTGTCACCTGGTTTCAGTGATGATAATTATGGAATCTACTTTTCTTCCAAAGGTAACTCTAACCCATGCATGCCAAGCACCATGTACATACATCTCAATTAATTTCATGCCCTTGAAGGGGTATGATTAACAACATGACAGAGTCCAGAAAATGGAGACTTAGAGCAAAGCAGTTTGGCTCTGGCAGCCCTAGAGAGCTGCAGTCCCATTTGCATTAGAGACAGTTTGCTCTAGAAGCAGTGTGGGGGAAGGTTTGGAGGGGAGGCAAGACTGGGGAGTGGGAGGCCTCTGAGGAGGCTGGATGTCCTGTGCCTGCCTCTCCCCATCTCCCTCTTTCTGGGGCCAAATGTGCTTTGCCTTTCGTCCAAGTCATTTTAATGGAGCAGAAAATGTACACATCTGGGGCAGCTTTGCAACCGTGTCTCCATTGTGCCTTCCTGTTGCGTTTTGCAGAGCCTTGGGTTAATGTCAAGCTCCTTCAGTTTAGCCAGCTGAAGCATGTTCAGTGGCAGCAGCAAGGCCTTATGTTTCATATTACTGCATGGAATTCTCAGTGTACTTTGCAAAACTATTTTAAGGAGACCTGGGTTCTGTGAATTTTAAAAGCAATTGGAGCGTGTCTTTTCAACCTCTCCACTAATGATTGACCACATTTTTTCATGATTTTGCCTTTTCTTTTTCCCCGTGATATTTAATTTGACTTTTAAAGTCTCTGCTTTAAAATTCCCACTCCCGACCCCCGGAAAAGTAATTTGCTGGGCTGTGATCCTAGGGTTATGTCTTCTCGGGTAGAGTCAAAGAAGTGGATAGGTAGCCAGGAGGCTCTGGACCTTCTGGGAGGCCCCTGGGGGACAATATCTTCTGCTGAGGACTCCTACCCCAAAGCAGGGGCATCAGGCCAGTGCATCCACGTGAACTCCCGATCATGAAGTCTGGCTGGATCCGGTTGTAGGTTTGGGGCAGGGGAAGAGAGTGGCTGTAGAGAAGGGGAAGGAAGGAAAGAGAGGAGAGTGGCTGCTGAGGACAAACTCAAAAGCCAGAGTTAGAGGGAATGCCAATGTGTCATGTAGGTGACAACTCGGAGGGCCGGAGGAGTATGTAGGCTTTGGAATAGGGCCAGGGCTTAAATCCCAACTTGGCTCCATCCTTGCTGTGACTTTGGGCAAGATAGTTCACCTCCCTGAGCCTCAGTTTTCTTATCTGGAAGAAAACACCTTCAGAAGGTGTTGTGAGAATCGGGGCAGGAGTTTTTCACCCTCTCTGTGCATCAGGATCACCTGGGAAACTTAAAAAATATCCTGCTCCCAGCTCTTATCCCCCAAGATCTTGATTCAATTGGTCGGAGGTTAGGGACTTAATTTTTATTTTTAATTCCCAGGTTATTCAAACATCAGACAAGGTTGAGTTCTTTTGAGTTGGAAAATCCAGGGTGACATGCCAGTCACACAGGAATCGCTCAACAAACTGTGTATATTATTTTCAGGGAAAATGTATAGGGCTCTGAAATGCCTATACAATCTCTCTGAGGAACAATAATTTCTTCATCTGAAAAATGACATACCAGTGTGAAAACGAGGCAGGGTCTTATAGTCTTAGGCCATGGATCCAAATCCTGGCCAATAAGTAAGGCCTATCCTCACTGTGTGGTTATGGACACGTTTCTGAATATCCCCAAACCTCATTTTCTCCAAGGGAATATTAATACAGCTTCATAGAGTTGTTAGGAAGATTAAATGAGATATGCAAATGTAAATGTCTATGTAAAACGTTTGGCAGAGTGCCTGACACATAGTGAGTCCCCAATAAATGATAGCTGTTGTTATTGTCATGAGTGTTATTGTATCTATTCTGAGAGCTTTTTTTCTCCGTTCTGAGAGTCACGTGCCCAACGAACTTTCTTGTATCAGATTGAATACAATGAGTTGAACAATGCCGGTAATTACCCAGTGAGTGTCCCACCATGTTTCCATCTCAGTGCATGCCCTTTCCACCCCTTTCTACTAGAGCCTGTGGGCATGATCAGCCAACACAGAAGCTCAGATCTCACACGTTCAAGTTTCTGAGGCTCCCGGACTTGCCCAACTTGCAGCACACACTTCCAAGAGATCGTGTTCATGCATTCTTTCAGACTTAGTTTGTGAAATATTTTCTTAGAATAAATAAAAACGTATATGCATTATATAAAATGTGAAATACAAAAGCATTTATAGCAATTGAAAGCCCTGTGAATTTGCATCTTGGTTTGATGTTCAGATCAAGCAGGTAATGGTCAAGTTCAACCACTTAGATCTCAGCTGTGTTATGACCTCATGTGGGTCACACACAGGAGCTGGTCACACAGATGACCTAAATCCCGGCATTTTACTCCAGGAGTATATACTCCACATAAGCAACACTAAGCAAACATTCCCAATGGTCAAAGACCAAAAGAAGTTTATGAATAGAAGAGATTATCACAAGGGAACAATATGTGAATTGGTTTTGAAAAAGAAACAAAGAAGTTGGCTCACCTTGGAAGAATGCAATCTGCCTCAGTGATGGATTTCAGTTAGAGACCCATGGGTTTTAGAAGCTACCTCTGGTATTGCTTATCGAATTAACTCATTCTGTTATTTTTCAGCTGAAATGTCACTTCCTCAGGAAAGTCCTCCCTGACTTGTTCTTTCCATCACGCTCTGCAGACTAGCTCAGGTCCCTTGTACATTTTTTCACAGCACCTTATATTTTTCGTCATGGGGTTTACTATAGTATGTAATACATATTTATTCTATTATTGTCTGTCTCTACCAGTAGACCAAAAGCTCCACTAGAGAAGAGACACTGTTTTCTTCACTGTTGTATCCTAGCACCTAGCCTGGCCCATGGGAGACCCTTAAAAAATACTTGTTGCATGAGTGCAAGTCTGGAACATAGACCCTGGAGGAGAGAACAGCCCCCAAAGGTGAGAAAGGAGAGGTGTTCCCAAGGGCTTTCTTTATTCTGTACTTCTGAATCTCGCCTTTCCTCTTGGGAGTGTGTCTCTGTTTCTGGGCCCCTACCATGTTTGGCTCCTAAGTGTGGCCCAAAAAACCATAAAATTGCCTTTTGTAGTTTTCCTTTAGTGCCACTAGATAGGTTGGCATTTTCAAAAGGTTGTCTCTAAATACAAAGAGAAAACAAAATGGGAATAATTACAGAAAAATGCACATAGTGGAAAAATGATCAAGTTGACAACCACACATACTTGACATGGGCTAATAGCAATACTAATATAATAGTATCGGGAACCCTCACTGACATAGTCCATGGGCCTCCTGGGAAACAAGATAGTGATTTTGCTTTATCCTACAAGGCTAGACTTCCTTTGCACCCTACTGTTGGCTGAAGTCACTGACTCTCTAATCCCCTACTCGGGGTGATCACTGCTGAAACCTAGTCTTCTGATGATTCCAACATCATTTGGAAGGAAACAGGAAAACCTTCCTTCAAAGACCATATGCTAGTTCCCTGGTTTACCATCTCTGCTCATCTAGAGCACCCCATGGCTCAGAATGTCTGCCCTTCACAGGTTCTCATGGGGTCAGAGCATAGCCTACACTGTCATTCACTTGCAGACTTCTGGTTGGTAACCCTGGGCTGCCATTCTAGTCAGAAGCGCAAAAGGGAACATTCATTCAGAAAGTTAACTCTTCTCCAAAGCACACAGCAAATCATGAACAACTCTTTTTCTTAAGAATGTCTCCTAACCAGACCATAAATTCAGTATAAAATCAGAGGAAATGAATGAAAATAGAACTAACGATTACTGATTTCCATGATAGAAGCTGTCCTGGTTGCTTTATATATTGACTCCTTTCATCTTTTCAAAACGACCCATAAGGTTGATACTATTATCTCTGTTTTCCTTAGGAGGAAACTAAGAGTGGCCATAGATATTGTTTACAGTCATGTGGAGAAGGCTTGAACCTCAGTTTCTTCACGTAAAGCTTGGGTTTCAGGGCACGTTTTGATGTAGGCCTGAGGCAACAGGAGCTAAAGTGCCTGTGGAGTTTAATCCCCTTTTCTGAGAGGCTTGAATCTCCACTTAGAAATCTGAGAATGGGGCCTTATGGGAAAGTCCAACAACTAGCATTCCAAGCCTCCCTAACTTGAGTAGCTAATGATTCAGTGAATACTGATAATTTGATTACATTGTCCGGGGCTTCCTCAGTCATGGCCTCCTCGCTCCAGAGACCCTGAATTTCTCAAGTACTCCGAGTTTTTTAACTGTTCAAGCAGTCTAGTTTGAAGGAGTTTGAGCCTGCTGGGAATGCCCTGTCACTTCATGGTCTAGGCGGAGGCTCCTCAGAGTCAGGACAAAAGAGGATCAAAAAGCTCCAGTCAGAGATCTCTCTGGCTGAAGAAGTGTCACCTTCCCCGAAGCCATTCTTACCCTGCTGTTGTTTGGAGTAAGAATAAGAACAGAAATTATAGCAGTGGATCTGTGGAATGCTTCCCTCATGCCAGGCTTTACATACATTTCTCATTTAATCCTCAAAATAATCCTGGGTAGTAGGTACTATTAGATAGCCTCATTTTAAAGTTAGGGAAACTGAGGCATAAGGATGTTAGGTAACTTGCCCAAGGTCACACAGAAGTAAATGGTGGAGCCAGAATTTGTGACGTAGGCTGCTTGACTCTAGAGCTCCAACCACAGACTTCCACTCCAATTCTGGCTCCCCCCAAGCCTGACTCTTGCCTCAGTGAGGGTGACCTGTGCCCTTCTAGCTAGCATGCGGAGATGATGAGCATCCATCCTCAAAGGGTCACTTGCTGGTTTTCTAGCGATGTCCAGAACATCATGTTTGGTCCAGGTGAGACTCCGGCTGGCATTACCTCAAAGAGTACCCTGGGCTTCATTGATATTTTCATTCTCTGTTGTTGTCGGTGGAAGTGTACTAGATTCAATCCATGGTATAAAGAAGGCTTTCCTTCATTTACTCAAAACCAGTTTCTTTATTGAGTAGCACAATAAGGTCACCTATTATGCTAATCAGAACAAAAAAAGTCATTGGCCTTTGAGTTTTTGTATTATTATGGAAAATGGCTCACATATACAATAAACAACACATTTGCTGTTGATAGTTCTTTATCATATCTTCTTTTTGTGCTGGAGATAGGTGAGTTGGAGCTCAGAATATCAAGAAGCTACCTTCCCTTTTTTACTATCAGATATATCCTTATCATCATGGGGAAAAAATGGCAAGAAGCAAGGAAGGAATGATAATCCATTAAGGGAGAGACATTTTTTCTAAAACATGGAATGGACAAGAGCATGACACACAGAGGCTATGAGACTCTCGATGAAGTGGTTAAGGAAACATTTAACTCAGCTGGTAGGCACAGTAGATAATGCCAGGACCCCACCTCCACCTGCTGACATGTCCTGCCACACTGCTGGGCCATCAGATAGTTTCTGATCACTAAGTTTTGCTCCTGGCTCTGGGACCCATGCTGGAGAGGTAATATAGCCCCAAAGAAGTGAGGAGGCAATAATAAAAGTAAAAAGTGCATAGGCTGGGGTGCCTGGGTGGCTCAGTGGGTTAAAGCCTCTGCCTTCAGCTCAGGTCATGATCTCAGGGGCCTGGGATCAACCCCCCACTGGGCTATCTGCTCGGCGGGGAGCCTGCTCTCCCCCACCCCCACCCCGCCTGCCTCTCTGCCTACTTGTGATGTCTCTCCTCTCTGTCAAATAAATAAAGTCTTAAGAAAAAAAAGTGCATAGGCTTGGAACTCAGATTTGGGTTTGATTAATATTTTATCGCCAATGCACTTTGGGACCTTGGGCAAATGACTGACTCTCTGGTTTTTCCACTGTCAAACAGAGTCTTATAAGGCTGTCACAGGCTCTAACAGACTATGCATGTCAAGTGCTGGCCAGGCACCATGCCTCATCTATGGTAGGGCCCCCAAACTATCAGTTGTCTTTTCATTCTCTTCTTCTGAGACAGTCTCTACTGCCTTTTCCTTTTAGGAGATCACAGAGTATTGACACGAATGGATCTCCAGAAGCCAGCTATTTTTGGATCAAGAAACATACCCTCCTCTCCCCTAAAGACTGGGCAGTATTCCTGCAGAGATGGCACCCACCATCCCTTCCTGGCCTACGCTGGGTCAGTCTGCCCTCTCTCAAAGCTGGGACCTTAGTGAGAGCTGTACTTTTATGAAGTTCTGGGACTTAAGCTGAGCTTGGGGTTTTATTGTCTGCTTTTAAAATTCTGTTCAGATTTTGTATATTTAAAACACGACTCTGGAATTGTGAAACACAGTGTTCTCAATCATAAAAAAGGATGAATTATGTTATGCCTTTCTGTTCCCATTTCTGGGTTCTTTTTTTGTCTTCTTGTATGAATTTTTCTGTGATGCCCTGCCTTATGTCTTAACTCATCTGGGATACTTGCTGTGAAGATTTGGGCAAGCTTCTTAACTCCTGTAAAACCGCTTCATTCATTCATTCGTTCATTCATTTGTTCATTCATCCATTCATTCATTTACTAATGAACTATTTGTTGAGGACTTATATACATACCAGCAACTTTGCTTAATACTTGGGATACAATAGAGAACCAGACAGACTAAGCTTTACCTATAAAATGGGAAATGAAACTTACCTCTTAGGACTGTTGAAAGAAGTGAGTAAGATAATATATGTAAAAGAAAGGTAGAGCCAAAGAAAAGAACCGAACTTTATTGAGGTCCCTACTCTGTACCCAGTAATGCTACATGCTTCACCTACAATCCTCATAATAACCTTGGAAAATAATTCTTATCCTCTTTTTACAGATACATCAACTGAGGTTCAGAAAGGAAAAGTGAGGGCCCAAATCACACCCCAGATTCAAATCTGGTATGAAGTTCCCACTCTGCTATGTTGCCTCCAGTGCTCCCTGCTATACAATTTGCTATTCAATAGGTATGTCAATCCCCATCATCAGCTCCATGCAGAATGTGAGGGTTTGTATCCTTCTTCCTGCTAGCTGATACATCTGATAACACCAATTGTGGTTTAGGTAGAGTAAGGGATACTCGGATGGAAAATCCAAATCCTATCCCCTAGTTCCTTAGGGAACAAGACATATACACTAAATTTACAAATTCAAATTTTCCATTAGAATATGCAAAAAGTTATCAATAGCTCCAAGTCACCAGGGGAAGAACTCTGGTCCTCTGGCAGTCAGGTTTATCAGCCAAGGAGACAGATGGGACACGGACTCTTGGCAAGAGGAACATTCTTTTTCCCAAGCCAACCCATTTCCGCCGCAATGACCTTTAAAGATGAAGTGCTCAAAATTCTATCCCCCTGACTCATACCACTCCCCAAGTGGAGGCAGGCCTCAACTGCATAAACAGCAAGGTGCGTTTTTCCACCTGAGATGCTTGATGTCCATGGAAAAAAGAATCTGCCAAGAAATATTTACTTAGGGGCTGCACACTTTCAAGAGGCAGAAAGCAGAGTAGGAAAGAGATCACTGTGCTTACACTTGGCAAAGGGGCTGCAGAACTGCCCCAAGCTAAGAGAGCTGGACCCCTGCACCCTTTTCTCTTCCATCTCTCTGTTTGGATGGGTCACAGCAAAAGGACACAACGGAGAAGCCAGCCTAGGAGCCAGATAAGTTCTGTCTCATGCGGGTTTAACTTTTTGAGCAAATACTTAATCTTTGGTATTAAGAAAGGAAGGGCCATGCCAGAGAGCTCTTGTTGCCACTGAGAAAACTTGTGAGGGTTATCAGAACGAAAAGACAGACACAGAAGAAACAGAGCAGAGCTTTGCATGCAAAAAAGGGAAGAGAAAAAAAAAATCTTTTTCCTTGGCATGGAGAAATTTCATCCTGAAGGTTTTTTTTTTTCTTTTCTTGGCAATGTAATAAACACCTTAAAATAGAGTTATAAAATGGAAACAGATTCTATAGAAGCAGGAAACCAAGAATAGTGACTTCAGAGAACTTATAGCCCAAAGCTCTCATTCTAGAAACAATGAAACTGAGGACAGGAGGACAATGATTACCCACAGCCCAAGAGTTTGTCTTTGACCAAGTCATTCCTGGAACCCAGGTCCTGGTGGGCCTTTCCTCAGCCCTACATTCCCATGCTTTCTCTTGATTACAGCAGGCAGGCTCCAGTGGAAGGTGATCTTATCTGTGCCTATGGCATCAGCTTACCTAGTCCTAGAGAAGCGTAATTTATCATGTTCAAGGTTTTGCATCAAGAAGAAGCCTCTCCTGGTTGAGGAGGGCATGGGGAGGCAACCTCCCAACTCCCTCCCCTTACCTGTCACCTTGCCCTGAAATGTCTCTCCAGCCCCGCTGCCATTCCCATGCTGCCCCTCCATACTATTTTCTATTCCCACACCCCCACCAAGGGCTGCTATGGATTCTCTAACACACCATCCAAAGCGTGATCCCAGCCCATTCTAGGGGGTTGCCCTGAGCATAGCTGAAGCAGTGTAGACTCCCAAAGAGGCTTAACTGAAACCAGGGTGAAAGAAAAGGCAGCAGAATACAGCAGAGTGATCTGAGCTATGAAATCAGACAAACCCGAGTTCAATTCCCAGCTGCACAGCACATTAGCTATACAGACCTGAGCAAGTCATTTGACTTCTTTGAAGTTTGGTTTCCTGACCTGTAAGGCTGAAAGACTTATCCCCTAGATATTTGGTGCAATGAAATGAGAGAGCAAACAGAAAGCACTTAGCCCGATCTTTGTCATAGTGGGCACTGGTATATACAAAATATTAAAAACATCTGATTTGGAAAGCACAGGTTTATAGTCACTCACTCAAAAAGTATTTCCTGGGCCACCTTCTCTGTGCCAGACTTTGTGCCAAGTGTTGAAGATAAACAAGAAATGCTCCTTCCCCAGTAGGAAATAAATTTTTCATGGGTGCTATGGGTTGAACTCTGTCCCTCCAAAAGTTATGCTAAAGTCCAAAACCTCAGTATCTGTGGAAATAGGGGGTCTGTAGATGTAATCAAGTTAAGATAAGACCCTTAGGGAGGGCCCTGATCCAATATGACTGATCACCTTGTAAGAAGAGAAAGAGGTCCGGTGAAGACAGAGATGCATAGGGATAAGGCCACCTGCCTGCAGAGGCAGAGACGGGGTGATGCAGCTGTACGCTAAGGAATGCCGAGGATTGATGGCCACCACTAGAAGCTAGGCTGAAGCAAAGAGGGAGCTTGGCTCTGCTGACACCTCGCTTTTGGACTTCCAGCCTTCAGAAGAGTGAGGGAATAAGTTTCCATTGTTTCAAGCCACCCAGTTTGTGGTCCTTTTTCATTTCAGCAGCCCTAGGGAACTAATAATATACCTGGGGAGATATGCAAGGGAGCAAATGCAGTAATGACGGTGGAAGTGGGATGACACGGATTGAGTTCATTGAGCTAAGCCTGGTACGTTTATTCAATGATGTAATCTTGGTTAAACCAGGATGACTTCTTGTGAGGCTCAGTGCTGATGGAGGTCGGTGTAAGTGGAGGCAGTTCGTCTGCTCGAGGAAGCCAGGGAAGGCTTCCCAGAAAGGACAGTGAGAGCCGGTATCTGAAGGATGGCCAGAAGCTCAGGAGGTACGGGGTTAGGGAGAGGGGACACCATTTGTGCTAGAGAGCGCAGTGTGTGCAGAGGCAAGAAAGTGAGGTGTGAGCTGGGTTTAGAATTGGGGGGAAACTACAAATACGTAATCACGGCGGCAGCTCTGTGCTGATATCCATCTGCCTTCTAGACTTTCTTCTCCAACCTTGTTATCCCACAAACATGTCTTACACAAAATGTTCTGAATTGAACTGGACCCTGCTTTGTCTCCCCATTCACTTCCCTTCCTGCTGGTTCTCCTGCCTGCCCTGATTTGGTGAATGGCCCGCCACCCGCCCATCCAGCCTAGCTAGAGGTCTCAGAGAGCCTGTGTACTCCACTCTTGGAAGCTGACTTCCTTTTCGTCTCTGATTTACACCATCATTTCTGAGCTTTACTATCTCTGGTTCTAATGGATTCTCACTTGGCATGAGCTCCCAGCTCCCCAGCTGTGTCTCTCGGCCATATTCCTTCCAGCCAAGCCTCTCTGCCAGATAATTAATGATCTGTAAACAAATGCTTAATTGCACCAGGGGAGCACATATTTAAAGAAACTTTGTGATAAAGCGAAGGATCCTTTTTATAACATGAAGAACATTCTCCCACAAACTCTCCCCCACCCTCAACTTATCATTTAGTTGCATTTTTGTCTCATGTATTAAATCTAAACCTCTTCTTCCACAGCAGAATCTGTAAGACAAAAGAACAAAAACCTGCCCAAGGGACAGATGGTATCATCTTGAGGTGCTTCCTTCCTGAGACACTCTTTTCTTCAGATTTGGCCCTTAGACTCAAGACTTGGGCACTTGCTAGGAGAAAGGAAATTTTGGCTCCTGGCAAGCAGGCAAAAAAAAAAAAAAAAAAATGTGGACTTATTAGGAACCTAACATATGCCTGCTTCTTTTATTTATGTTCTCTCATTTTCTTCTTCACAACACCCCCATGAACTGCTATCCATTGTATAAATAAGAAAGTGAAGCACTTTGCCCAACTTAGTGGCAGTTAGTCAGGGGGAACGGCTGAGATTGAAGGGAGTACCTGGGCTTGATGTAATGAGACGACTGTCTCTCGGCACACCCTTTCAAGTTGTTTGACTTACCTAGTCAGCCATATTGCATTTTCAGAGTGGATAAGGAGTCCTGAGTCAGAGAGCATGCCTTTTGCCCAGCCATGCTGATTCCCTGAGTGGGTGGGTACCCTGAGCTTGGTGGGCAAGAAGCCACAGTGGAAACTTTTCTATTTGCTGCTGCGTGGGGGCTCTGCCCTCATGCTGGGAGTCGGTGTTGGGCACTGCTATGGGAGGGCCAATCCAGCTACACGGGCCACTCAGAGAGGAAGCACCTTGGCTCGGATCTGAAAATGAGCCTCCTCTAGGGAGTTTGAAAAGGTGGTTTTTGTGCAGTTCTTAATGGCCCAGCTGTTCCTGAAAGAGGAACCACAGCAACATTTTTAGAATAGTTAGTGGGGTGCGACAGAACCCGGGGACTGTACCACAGAAACTCTCCCCCTTCAGAAAGTGTTGCTTCTGAAAATACTTGGGTGTTTACAGAGCAAGCACCTGCCCCAGGCCAGGCCCTGTGCTCTGTGCTGGATCTTCAACTCTCCCTCTTGGAGGGTCCCTTCCCCTCTGTGCTTATGCATGCTCAAGTCTGTCCCAACCTCAAAACAGGACAACAGCTGCCTCGGAGCCCTTGCTCATCTCTGCCTCATCTCTAGTTATTTCTTCTCTCCTTCTCTTTACAAGCAGGACTTTCTGAAAGAAAGTGCAGTCTACACTTATTACCAGCATTCACTCACCTCCCATTCGCTCCTCAGCCCCACTGCAGCCTGGTCTTTGCTTCTACTGGTTAGAAGCTCTCCTAAGTTACCAAGGACCTACCGAGTTCAAGGGCACGTTCCTTCATCTGGTCTCAGCAGCATTCACACTGTCGACCTGGCCTTCTTCCAGAAACGTTTTCTCCCTTTGACTTCAGTAGTCTTTATTTCCTCCCTACCTCTTGAATAATCCTCACTTGGCGTGGTAGGCTCCTCCCCTTTGACCCACATTTCAGATAGCAATCTCCCTCAGAATTCTGGCCTTCTTATTCTGTATGCTCACAGACTTAGTGCAGACTTCTCTCCTGAGCTCCCAACACGTGTGCTTACTAGCTACCTGCATTTGGAGAACTGAATGGCATCTCCAATATTCAAACCCATCTCTTCAAACCCTTCTCCCAAGCCCATTTCTTCTCAGACATTCTGCATTTTAGTAAGGGAGACCATCATCCACCATGACCAGGTTAGACAGCCGAGTCCTTCTTGATTCCTCCTGTTTTCTCACCTTTCAGTCATCAAATCCTACCGATTCTGACCCTACAAATATCTCCCAAATCTTCTCATGTCCTTTCTCATCCACTATATTCTAGTTTGATTTTTATTTCTCTGCTCTTAATCTCACCTCTCCCCATTGCATTCTCTAAACCATTGTGATCTTGCCCAAATGCCAACCTGACCCTGCCACTGCTTGAATAAGACTTTCTGAAGGCTTCTCCTATATCTCCACACAAAGTCCCACACAATTTTAATCCTGTATAGTCTGCTCTACCAACTTTCTGGGTTCAGCTTAGGCTACGTACTTATCCATTCTCTGCTGCAACCAAATTGGTTGCCACCTGGTTCTCCTCCTCCTTCTTACTTTTTCATTGTAGATTTACATACAGTTGTAAGAAATAATCCAGAGAGGTCTTATGAGCTCTTCACACAGTTTCCCCCAAGGGTAACTAACATCTCGTATACTATAGTACGATATCACACCCAGAAAACTGACATTGATACAATCCATTCACCTTAGGCATATTTCACCATTTTTACATGTACTCATCTGTGCATGTGTGTGTGTGTGTGTGTGTGTGTATTTAGATATTCAGTTCCATACAATTTTATCACATGTGTAGATTCACATGACCACCACCGCAGTGAAGATATAGGACACATCCAATAGGAGGTTCAAACTAGCCTTCTTGTGTTTCCTTCAGTGGGCCAACTTTCTTTTACTTCCAGGTCTTCATGCAAGCTGTTCCCCTGATACCCTTCATTTGGTCAATTATTAGTTGTTTTTCAAGCCTCAACTTAGATATCAATTCCTCAAAAAGACTTTCTCTGGTCCCACACTTGGTTAAGACCCCACTCTCTGATCCATTAGCACTCCGTACTTCTTCTCTCCCATGATACCACCTATGTTCTTATCACTTGAGAGTTAGGAACCTGCACGAGGGCAGAGGTTGTGTGTACCTAGTTCATGTCTGTATCATTGCTACTGAGCACAGTACCTGCAACAAGGTCATTCCTCAATTAAAATGGACAGGGATAAGAAATTCATGAAAACTGACGAGTCGGGGGGAGCTCCCTCCCTTAAGGAGCTCTCTGTCATGAACCAGGCAACTCTGATACGCAAATTAGTGTTGTCTTACAGTGGAGCAGTGAAGGTTGTGAGGATCTGGAGTATGTGTTTCCCTTCCAGCCTCTAGGTATACAGAATCGGGCACACAGGACCAGAAGTCCTCCAATACATGTGCCCAGAACCCTTTAGCAGTTTGGCAGGTCAGCTAAGTGGAGCAGACACTGTGGTAATAAGCCCAAAGGCCTGAGTTCAAAGACCTCAACTGGACAATTTTCTCGGCCTTTAAACCATCGATGGATTAGCAATCATTGGTCACAGACTGAGTCCTGATGTTAGCCACAGGATGATCCCTGATCTTGGCACAGACCCTGACACTAGCCAACCACGTGATAAATACAGCATCTTCCACAAGAACAGGTAAGGCACACAGGTAATGGCAAACTTTCAGGACAGACACACTCTGACACAAGGAAGGCAGAATCCAAAGCTTATGTTCTGCTAGGGGGTCAATGGCATAAACATGCATTTCATACCCTAAGAAGAGAAACAGAATTATTGAGTCCTGAAGCATTCAAGCTGAAAGGGCCTTTAAAGGCATTATGTCCCCTCACATCACCTTTTATAGCACAGGGAATGGGGGTTGAGCTCATTGTATAGAGGAGTACAGATGTTAACATTTCACATGTAGCTTTAGACGCAGAAGCCTTTGTTCTCAATTCTGAGTCTTCTAATTAATTTTACCAAAGCATAACTGACCTTCGACTCAGAAACATCAAACTGAAGATTTCACCTGGCCTCCTGCTAGCCCTCTCCAATATATTCTCCCCCACTGGCCCGAGTGATCCTATTAAAGCACAAAGCTGGGCAGGCTACTCTTGCTCAAAACCTTTCGGTAGCCTCCCATCACCTTCAGGATGGAGTCCAGGTTCCTCAGTCTCCAGATTAAGCACAGCCCTGCTTCCCTGCCAGTCATCTCTCTGGCATCTCCTTACAACCTACTTTACTGAGCACGCCATGGTGTTTCATGCTGCTGTTGAAGCTGTGCCTCTTCCCAGAATGTTTTTCTCACCAATATTGCCTCGTTAACTGTTTCTTAACCTTCAAGCTCCACCTTAGCCATTATTTCTTCCAGAGAGCCTTCCTGGAACTCTTGAGTTGAGTTACTGTCCTCTCATCCTGTCCTATCACCTTACCTTCCCCCTCCCCGATTACGCCATTTAGAACCTTTGATGAGGACATGTTATTTGTGAGGCTGCATCTCCAGATGCCTGGGCTTCTCTGCAGGATAGGACCCGCGTCTTCCTCACCCCTTTCTGTGCCCATCACAGGACCTGGCATATGGAAGTCCGATGGAAAGGGAAAGCTAGCTCATGATTAACCTTCACTGAGGGTTAACTGTGGGGCCTGGCCTCTAGGTGCTCCACATGTTTCATGTCACTTCATTCTCCTCCCAGCACCAGGACCACTCAGTACTCTGAACAAAGCCCTCCACAAACCAGAGTAGTGACTGCAAGTGTCCCATCAAGGCTCCAGGAATACCCAAGACATTCTCTAGGCCCTGGCCCTGGTCCCACCCTCCACTGCAACCCATGGCCACTGGACTCAAGTCTGCCCTCTCGCCTCACACCTGGACTTGCTTCTCTACCTAGCACTTTCAGATCAGATTCGAGGTCAGACTCTGCCTGTCCTTCGTTTTCACATCAACCTGAGGTACTGGATCTCACCCTCAGGATCAAGTTCTGCAGTCTGCATACCTAACCTGTTCCACCCCAGGGGACAGCCGAGGCTCTAGACCTTGCATCCCAGTCCAGAATTCCAGGTCCTTGATTATACAAGAAGAATAAGTAGATCACTGTGGGATTGATTACATGACTATTCCAAGGACAACAAGGAAGCTTAGTTTAGAAATGTGCCCAAGATCACATGGCCTGGCTTCTGCCCAATGCCAAGACTCAGACATAGTATCTCCTCCTATGTGGAGGGCACATTCTCTCTTTTTTCAAACAGCCCCTTCCATAGCCCCTTGAATGCCTGCCTACATGTCCTTTTCACACTTTGGTTGTGAGATGCCCAAGCCAGGGCTGTTACCCAGCACCTCCCCTGGTGTCCAGCCTGGTACAGAGAAAGAGCCTTAGGAAAGGCATGGGAAAGGTATGAATCTTGGAATCTTCCTTTGCATTTAGTTTGGCACCAAAGAAGCAAAGCCTCTCTAATGCTGTCCAAACAAATGCATTTTCTTGTCAATTTTTGGTAATTGATAAGAAACACACACTTGACATCTTAAGGAAAGCCAGTCATGGTATAAGGTTTTAAATAAAGGAATTGTGAAATCTGGGGTAAAGTACCAATCTCTACCTTATCCCTTCTAACCTGAGGACATCAAGCTCTCAGATGAAATGTTCTGAGGCTGTGAAAAGAGAAAATGTTTTGGAGTTACATAAAGTTGAGTTAACCTGGCTTTGCCTCCTAGGAGCTATGGACCTTATGAAAGAACCCTGAGAGTCATTCCATGCTCTATCCTCTTCCTTATTCACTCCAGCCAATCTCTCAACAAGTCCTGCCAGTGTCACCTTCTAAATGATTCTTCTCTAATCTCTACCTCAATTGTGAGCTAGTCCAGTGAGTAAGCACTTAAGCTCTGGAGTCAAACTGTCTAGACTTGAATCCTAGTTTTCTTATTTACTATGCCATCCTGGGCAATTTATTTAATGTCTTAATGTCTGTTTCCTCATCTGTGAAGTGAGGATTAAAAATCTTGGGTCAGTAACAAGATTCAACGAAATAATCCCTATCAAGAGCAAGCATAATTCCTGGCCCAGAGTCAGAGTCTATAAACATCTCTTCTTATTCTCTCTTATTACCTCTTTTGTTCAGGCCATTATTATCCGCAACTCCACACTCCCCTCTGCCCCTTGTTCCCCTTGATCCTTGCTTCCTTCAACCCCTGACCAGGCCTACAAGGTCTCCCGCTTGGTTTCTCTTCTCTAGTGCCTCTTCTCCAATCCATTCTCTGTGCCATTGTCAGACTGTTCTCTCTAAAAGGCAGATTTGACCACCCGATTTGCAGACAAGAAGCCCTGTGGTGGTGCCCATTGTCCATATGATAAACATTGTCCCTAGCTTTGCAGAGAAGGCCTTCCAATACCAGGGTTCCCTGCACACCTCCCAACAATCCCGAGAAGGAAATTTTACCCTCCATCTTACTGCCTCAGAGTAGTTAAGTAAATGTCTCAAGGATGTGCAGTTCCTCACTGGTCCACTTGAGATTCGGACCCATCTTCCGAGCCAGAGCCTGTGCCCTGGACATTGGCCACGCTGCCTCTCCCCACACTGACCATCCACAAACTGACCATAAGGAATGGAGAAGCAGGAGAGAAAGGGCACTGAGATGAGAAAGAGGAGCTGGTGTGGAGATATCCCGGTGGGCTGCCTGACTGAGGAAGGCTTCCTGGAGAGGCTGGGGCTTTGGGGACCTGGAGGGGCAGGGTGGCGGGGGTGATACTGGAGAGAATGCTGAAGCTGTGATTCCAGAACTGTCTGGTGAGATGAAGTGAGATTCAAGTCTGAGTGGAAACATGTGCTTCAGATGCTGCTCTCTTCTTCCCTGACACTGGCAGAACCCCAGGAAGCTCCGAGGTTTGCTTCTCGGCTTCAGTCACTGTTGGTGCGGTTGGAAGGACTACGTTCAGTTGGAGGGCTTGCCAGGGCCTCTTTATTAGCCACAGATTAATGAACTCTAGATTGGTTGGGGAGGGGAGCAGAGTCCCTTCCTCTTAAGTTCTTACCCTGCAGTGATACGGCTCAAATAGCCATCCATTTGCTCAGCAAACCTTCCCAAACACCTGTGGGGCAGTGGGCCCCATGCTGGAAATGCAGAAAACAATCAGAGGTGGTTCCTGGCTTTCAAGTACTCATGGTTTAGTGGGGAGACTATTCCACGTGTAGTGACAATACTGTATGAAAAGTGCCCTGGGGTCTGGAGATCGAGGGAAGTCTTCTCAGGGGTCACACCACCTGTGCAAGCTTCGGAGTGAGCATATTCCTTTAAGAGGATTACTTGGGTTCATTTTGAAAGGCAAATTTGGGTTATGGCTTTGTGTGATTGTAATTGCAGAATAATTCGTGCTTGCCGGGTGTCCTACGGAGGCTCTCAGAGCATGCAGTGGGGAACAGTGGTGTGGTAGACTTCCTGGTTCCTGGGGGACCTAAAATGTAGTTCCGAATATTCAGTGGAATTTCCCCAACTATAGGCCAGGGATAACATCATCACTTTCCAAGATTTTATAGCCTGGCCGAGAGTCTGTAGGTCGCACGAAAGGAGAAACACACTCTTTCTCTGGCCATATTCGGGACCCAGTGAGGTAATGCAAAACAGTGGCCTGGGATGTAGGCCACTCTGTCACTGACTAGCCATGTGAGTCCGTATAGGCCAATTCACCCCACTGAACCTCACTTGCCTCTCTCGTCCAGTGGGGACAGTATTGCCTTGCCCGGTCACTAAATGGTAGCTACTGGTCCCAGGTCCCTCATTTCCAATCTGTATGTTCCACTCTCTCAGCCTATTTCCCCATCTGTGAACAAGGCAGGATGGTGAGGCTGTGTGCAGAGAAAGAATGTGAGAATATTCTCTAAGGGCTGTTTAGCTTTGACAACCCATGCATAAAACAACAGCCAGATTGGACTGTTGCTTAATTCTATCCAAACTGCCAGATAGGCATTTGAATAAGTAATCTAATATATACATTTTTATTCTATTCAATATTCAGGTCGTCTCCTGGCTGGAATGAGTATTCAGAATGATGATTGCTTAGAAACATACCATTCCAAATACGAATGAGAATATTTTTGCAATATTCAGTTCAACAAGGATAGGGAGGTATGAGATTAGGTTTTGCAAATAATCACATCTTTCACATCTTGGACGCCTATACACATACTTACTATACGTCTTTCTTCATAACCTTGGAAATGCAAATCCCTGTACCCTTAGAGGCCTGAGCAGCCCTCCTGTGCTAAGTCAATTCCCAGGTGAAAATGGTAGAGCAAGGCAAAAAGATGTGACCTCTCACCTGGAGTTTGAGGCTCTGCTACAATATCGTCCCCAGCCAATAAGCTGCGGTCTAGTCCTCTCGTACACCAGCAGGGACGGGGGAGCTCACGACCTCTCAAAGCAGCTAATCCCACTCGTGGGCAGCTTTGACTTGGGCAAATAGCCTCACACTCTGAGAAGTCTGCCTTCTCCTGGTGTTCTTGCATTAATCCTTGTTCTGCTCTCAGATACTCCTGCAGAGATTGAAGGCGATGACGCTATTCCTTTCACCTAGTCAGCCTTTCCCTGAGCTGAATCCTCACTTCTTCCAACCAGAAGCCTCCTCCTCCTTTGTCCTCAGCACAAGGCTCCATAGGGATTAGCCTAAGGACACCAAGAGCAAAGGAGAGCTCAAGACGTCCTGGCAAATTCCTTTTTCTCTGGCTTCCCGTGCCACTAGGTAAGAGAGAATGAAGCTATTAAGGTAACATGGGCAAAGTAGCTGATTCTGAGAAAGCTTTTGCCAAAGCTTTTCAGGAAACAAAAAAACACCACTGGGGAAGGAAGATCTTGGGAGTACAGCCGGAGGTACAGAGTGTTACCTGAAACTGTTCCCAACCAGCATGGCAGCCGTTTCAGAAGGTGTGTGCACGCTGGTGTGTGGGCACCTACCCATCTACTCAGCAGTGCCCTGGTGGCGTCAGTGTAGAATAAGTTCCTCACTTGGGCAGTTGTCACATGTCTTCAAGATTCACTCGGACATCCCCTCTTCTCAGAAGTGGTCCCTGACATGCCGTCTTTAACCTTAACCAACCCGGCACCCCCACGAAGCTTTCTGCACTTTTCTTCTATACTGTCCAGTTTCCTGCCTGTCTGCTCCTTTGGACGGTGGCACCTTCTTGAGGGTCCTGACTGCGTCTGATTCATCTCTGTCCTCCGGGACCTGGCTCAGCTTTGGTGCTTCATACATGTTGGTTGCAGGAATGTTTGGCGGAAAAGTGTCTGAGTCCTCTTCCGGGGCTCTTACCACTGCCTCTGACGCCATGTTTCACTTTCCTTACTTATGAGAGGCTAATGTGACACAGATTAAGTAGAGTATGACCCTCACGAGGTGGGGACATCTGTAGGGGGATGGCTTGGATGAGCCAGTGCTCTCCATGCTTCTGAAAGCACACCAGCCTTCCTGTGAGAAGTGCAAGTTGGGCTGGATGGTGCTGTTTCTCTCGCCTTTCGTTGACTCTGCACTGACCGCTCTGAACCCTGATCCGCTGTCTTCCCCGGTGCGGCCCCTCTGGAGGAGCCATTCCTCCAGAGTTGACACTCATATTTTCCTTCTTTTCAGCCAAGTCACAGCTTTTGGATGCTCCCTATGCAGATGTGCAGCATTCTTGCACACATCTGCATATCAGAGGGGCAGGGAAAGCAGCTTGGCAAGAGGCCCTGGCTCAGCAGGAGTGCTCTGTTGGCAAGCCTCAGTTGTGAAAAGATCCTCTCTGCACTGCTCTTGGCCAAGGAACTCAGCCGGGGACTGGGCTGGGCAGGGCTGGGTTTTGTCCTACCGAAGGAAGGCTGCAATATGGTCCATTTCTGGGGGTAGAAGAAACTAATGTCTTAGCCTTCTCAGAGGAGGCTAAGAAAATCAGTAGAGAAGTCTTGGGCATGGAGGACGGGTGTCTCAGGCAATGGTACAAAGGGCAAAGAAGTAAAATGTATCCATTTAACTATTTATTTAAAAGAGCAGCCCAGGGGTGCCTGAGTGGCTCAGTCAGTTAAATGTCTGCCCTCGGCTCAGGTCATGATCCTAGCATCCTGGGATGGAGCCTGCCTCAGACTCCCTGCTCAATGGGGAGTCTGCTCCTCCCTCTCCCTTTGTGCTCTCTCTCTCTTAAACAAACAAACAAACAAATATTAAAAAAATTAAAAGAGCAGCCCCCAAACCCTATTTGCAGAGGGTCTGCTTTGTGCTAAGCAGTGTAAGACAGTGAGTCATTAAATATGAAGGTCTGCTTCACTTCTGAGACCTGCCACTCTCAAGGTATGAGAACCTGGGTAAGTCCTTTAACCTATCAGTTTCCACATCTGTAAACTGGAATGATAGTCGTACCTACTGTATAAGGTTGAGGGGAGGAGCAAATGAGATAAACCAATTAATCACTTACTGGAGCATGTGTTAAGTGTTAATAAACATCATTCTTTTTGAGCACTTCATTTACTTTACATTTACTGCACGTCAGGCATCATCCTGGGTACCTTAAAGATTTTGTCACACTTCCTTCCCTCCAAGATGGGCAACAACCTCCAAGATAGACATTATTACCCCTGATCTGCAATCAACTAAACTGAGGCCCAGAGACCTTAAGATGCTTCTGAAGTCCACACAACACATAAAAAGGCTATCAGGTTTAACTTTCAAGGCCATGGAAAGCCAGATACAAATGTCACTCCTGAGGCATGGCCAGAGTTGGAGTCTCCCAGGGAAAGATGGCTTAAGCCTATATTTGGACCAGGGGAGAAAAGAGGAAGTCAGATTCTTGTCCAAGGGGGCTGAGAGTGCAGTTGGGAAGAGGTGCTGGATGTCAGATATGATGGGTGAGGCAGAAGAAGAGGGAGAACGAGTACTGGAACGGTGTGGGTGGCAATCAGGAAGGACAAGAAAGCAGACAGTACGGGCTCCATGGGGAGGCCACGGCCAGGAAGTCAGGGCAAAGGGGAGTGAGAGAGTGTGCCAGACTTTGGCGGGCTGGCATGGGTTAGACACTTACCCCCTAAGAGGGGGTAATAGCTCTTAGATCTGGGGCTGGGGTAGGGACCAAATGAAGCTCTGCACAGAAAAAGCTCTTTTCATAATGTTTGGAACCGGCAAGTGTTTAACAAAAGCATCTGGAGGAAAATATCCAGACTAGGATTTGGACAATACAATTTCAGAAAGAGTAACAGAGGTCATTTTATTCATCCTTTAGAGGAGGGGGCCCCAGCTTTAGTGTATTACGAAGGAGGGCTGGAGCAGACTCTTGCAGAGGTCTGACCACAGGAAGAACCTTGGATGCCTATATTAGCACAAAGGGCACATGTCCCAGCCCTACTTTAGGGAAGGAGGAGGGTGACAGTTGGGTATGTGACCTATGGACCAATGTGGGCCCCAGGAAAAGAGGGTTGCAGGTAGAAGCTAGTTCTAAAAGGGCCACAGAGCTATGAATGTAGAGTGGGGGAATGGAACATTTTACCAGTTTTTGGATTGAAAGACTGTAGCTTTGGTTACTATAGTGTTTCTTGTCCTGGAAGTGCAGTATTATAAGCAGGAAATACCTTTGGTGGAGTCATCAGACTTCTCCTGGTGGGTGTTGGGACTGACTAGGGTGGAGCACTCTCAATTACAGGAAGCAGGAAGCAAGGAACCTCATGGGAGGGACTGAGCAGGAAAGAAGCAACATGGTAGATAGCATGTAGAAGCAGAACACATCCTTTGTGAGCTCATGTGTGATGCCACTTGGAGATTTCCAGAAATAACTAAGCAAGACTTTGTAGGAGGCTGGCGTCCTGCATTAGCAGGTAGGGGCCAGCAAATCACAGCTGATTATCATGAATGGGACCCCATTTGTGCCCACAGGCTGAGGTGGTCTGGGGGAACATCAGTTACATACTCTTTGCTCATAATCCAAATAGCTTCCTGGGGTCTGAAGTCATTTCTGAAGACAGGTATGCTTATAACTCTTCTATGTATTTCTTCCCTTCCCTCTGACATCTTGATGGTTCATAAGTCCTCTTATTGCAACCCTACAAATAATCTCCCCGATTCACTTCATCCCTATCGCTATAGCTTTATTCTCAGTATATGAGGAATAGGGTCCACTTTTCAGTGATTGAGGATGGTAGCAAGAGCTAATCTATGCCTGTTATTATGTTAAATGCAGGAAATGTAAGAAGCAATAGAGCATGGGCTTTTTTCTTAAGGATTTATGAGCTGATTTCAACCATTCATCTGAAGACTCAAAACTGTCAAAAATTGAATGAATTCGCTCACTCATTCATTTAACCAATGAGCAAACCTTCTCTGGGCACTGTGCCAGGCTTAGTGTTAGCAGCTGTTAACACGTGGCCCTCAGGTTCTGAGGCATTAAGATCCTTATGATCTGCGGAGACAAGCACACAACAGAGGGCTGTGCGGTAAGTTGCATGGTTGACTGTGGCCAAGCTGAAAGAACAGTGTAGATCATTTCTGTGAAAAGACATTCCTTAGGTCATTTGCCAGATGATTTCCTTTCCTCATTCTCTCTCTTGGAAGATATGCCTGAATGATGTGGGCGAGAGAGAGGACTGCTGGGGAGGCAGGGTGGAGTCAGGGAAAGAGCATAAGCTTTGCGGCTAGATAGCCCTGGGTTTCGGTACCCAATTCTGCCACTTGGTACTTATCTGACTTTAGTCATGTCACCTCTCAGAGTTTCACATTTCTTCATGTGTAAGAAGGCCATCATTTATATAAAGTATACGGAATAGTCCTGAACATAAAATAGGTACTCAGTAAATGGAAGCCATTTTCATTTTATCCCAAATTTCAAGTTGGCAAAATTTGTTAGTGTTCAACAAATGAATGAACTTTACTATGACTAGTTACTGAAATTTTAGAGTTTATCTGGTCTAGCAGCCTGGTCCCTGTATGACTAACACAAATGGCCAAGATACGGCCTTGTTGTATTCACCCATCTAACACAACCACTTCAGAACTGCTCGCTCAGTTCATTTTATTTGTTTCTCTTTTAAATTCCAAGATGCTAATTTGACCTTTGGAAGATTCTACTTGGCAAAGGCCCAAGTTTTCCCCCATGCTGATTGTCCGCTGCGCCTGGGCCCAGTCCCTACATATGCACTAGGACAATAACACTTGTAACTGATCCTTCAAGGCAGCCCTCCTTCCCTCCCTCTTCTCAGCTCTCTGGAAAGCATCAAGAATAAACAAGAGCACATGTGGCAGGACCATTCCTCTCTCTCGAGTTATGTTCCAACAGATGAGACACAAGAGGTAACCCTCTAGAGCCCTGATCATTAGCAGACTGGAGATGGGCAATGGGGACTGGACAATGGAGGAAACCTCAAGTTCTTCAGGTCAAACCCATCTGTGCTATGGAGTCCAAGAGCTGAGAGGGACTTCAGAGGCCACTCAACACTGGTACGTAATTCTACTGGAACAGGTTGGGGAAAAGACATACCTGCAGCCATCAGCCTTCAAAGCCAGAACCTCAGACTCAGGTCTCCTAAATTCCAGTCTGTGCCTTCTCCATGTTCCTGGCAACTTTGTTCAAGCATCTACAATGGCTTTCTATTTCCACTGTATCAAATTAAAATGTTCTGGTCTGGCATTCAATGTCTAAGAGATCCGACCCTCACTCTACCTAAGTTTATTGAGAACTCAATGGACAGCTTGGACTAGTACTTCCTGCTCTTGAGAATTGGATTCAAATTTTCCTCTACTTTTGTTTAAATACCTTTCTTCTCTGGCTTTTATTCTGAGATCCCTTGTTTTTACTTAGTGTCTTCTTGGTTCTGTCCTGTCCTGACCACTTTGGTCTCTGGCTGAGGTTCAGCTTTCTTCATTACGGTACCGTTTAGAGGTTTATTTAGAAGGGCACAGTATGCTGTGTCAGGTGGAGCAGCAGGGGAGTGGGTGGGATCTGATGTTAGAGACTTCTACTAGAGGAGTTGACTCAGCAGTGTCCAGGGTATGGCTGTTTCGGACACCTGAGGATGGATGCCAAGGTCTGAAATTAAAGACAATGATCATGCTCTTCCATAAAGACTTACACAGGGGCTGGGTAGCTGGGAGATAACTTGGAAGCTCAGGCAGAAACTGAAGAAATTCTTTCTGGAAGTGAGGACAGCATGGCTAGGGAAAGTGGTGAGAGGCTACTATCTGAATCTCAGTCAGAAAATAAGTGTGGGTCCTCTAATGTGGCTAGAACCTTGTAGGAGAGGAGTCCCTTTTGAGGGCATCAAAATGGAGAGCTGTTTCAAAGTGATGGGTTAGCACAGAAGTAGGGTTTCCCAAGGCTAAGAGTTGCCCAGAGGGAGCAACAAAGCTGGAGTCAGGAATGGAAATGCACATGGTACCATGGGGGAAGTGGTTGGGTGTGATTTTAGAATGAACTACAATTTTGGTGGCTATGGCCTTGGTGAATAGAAGGAAGGGGTAGGTTAGGAGGATCATATTAATTCACAATAAGGATTCTGGATCAGATATTCCTTTGTATTCCCTCCCTCCTGGATAACACTACAATGGACCAGACAAATTTATAATTTCTTAATTTACTCATTCATCAAACACTCCCTGCTCTGTGCCAGATTTTGGGTTAGAAACTGAGGAAACAAAATGAATCATATACATTCCCTACCACGAAGGAGTTTGTTGGGGGAAAAACTTTCATGTAAATTCAAAAATAATATGGAGTGATAAGTGAAAGATGGAAGCCAAGGGGTAGTGGGAGCAGAGAGGAGGCACCTAAGCCAGCCTGGAAGCAGAGTACAGGTAGGAAGAGAAAGGAATGCAGCAGAAAACATTTCCAGAAGAAGGTAATGTCAGCTGAAGAAGAAAAGGAATTAGGTATGTAAAGAAGTGATAGTGTCAGACTTTTATAGAGAGACACAAGCAGGCTTGGGAGATGAACTGGCAGAAAACCAAAATAAAATAAAAATAACAAAAACCCCTCAGTTCACAAGCAGAGTTCAGTGATGATAAGACTGAGCAGAGAGTTCTCAGATGTCCACAATAACAATGCACGTGGCATTGGGAGGATTTGGACTCTTGCCTGGGGTTCAAGAGGAGAGAGAAGAGATTCTAGGACCCAAAGAAGAGGTTGACACCATTTAAAGGAAGCCTAGGTTTGATGGTAGAATCTTCATATACTATTTTGTTTACTCTTTACCAGATCCACAATCTAGTTTCCAGGGCTCCTTGCATTAGGGTTTGGGCTCAAAACTCCAGCTAAGAATAAGGTCCTATTTTCCTTCTGATGTATCAGAGTTTATGTATTTCCCTCCCTTGGAGCCTTCATGGAAAAGAATAACTGGTTATGGAGCAGAATTGGGAGAGGTGTGTCCTAGCACTAGAATTACTACCCTTCCTTGTGTGGACTTCTTTGCTCCTGTCCCTCTGGCTCTGATGGAGACACTTGGCACAGCTTTTTCTAGAAGCCAAGGCTCAGGGACTAAAGAAAATAAAGAAGACTTGGGAGTTGTTGTTGTTATTTTTCCCTGGATAATTTGAACCTCATAAGCTTGGGATAAGAGAACTCACATTTTTGTTCAGTGCAGCTCAGGGGAGTTCTGCACTGAGATTCAGAGCCAAAGTCTCAGGTAATAATAACTAACTTCTCCTTCCTTGTGAATATATTTGCCTCAGGGAGAGTTGGCTGTGATGAGGTTGAATCCGGGTATTTTGGGTCCCCTGGTCAAATGCTATTATGATATTATCTCCGCAACATTGTTGTCTACTAGTTTTAGCAAAAGGCTGATTATCCCCAGTTCCCTGCCAGCTTCCTCCTTGGGATTTAGAATCTCTTTGCTCTTCTCTTGAACCCCAGCCAAGAGTCTAGACTTCCCTGATGCCTTTTACTTACTAGTGTGGATATCTAAGAACTACCTGCTTGATTTTTTTCCCCATCACTGAGCTCCGCTAGTTTGCTACTTTTATTGGGACTCAACATGCAAACCACTTAAGTGATAATGGTGATTTCCCAAACAGCCAGGTAGAGTACTTGGCCTCTTGTTCGATCACATTCTTCCTTCCCTTTTTCCTCCACTCTGAAACAGAACTGTGAGCTGAGTTGCAGAGTTAGTGCGGTGGGGGTGGGGGGTTAACTACCAAGGTAACAGCAATGATGATCATTTGTAGAGCACTGTGGCGTACTAGAAAGAACATCGACTAGAGTCAGACAGAATTAATTTTGAATCTGTGCTTAGCTACTTACAAGCCGAGTGGCTTTCAACAAGTCACCACACCCTCCTCAGCCTCAGTTTCTTCATTTGTAAAGATAAGAGTAATAATTCCACCAGATAAGACCTTTGAGAGAATAAACTCTATTTAATTCCTCCAGGGTTGAGTCCGTGGCTATGTTCTTCCTTGTACCCTCAGTACCTACAGTGTGCCTTCCATACACTAGGTGAACAATAAATGAGAGCAGTTAGTAATATTTATTTGAGAAAGAATATATTCTGAACATCCAGGCAAATCAATAATAGGGAGAAAAAAAGAAAATAATCATCTTGTTGTTCACTGTGTGGACCTAGAAATCAGAGAAGCAGATAGGTTAAGAGTTCAGGGCGATTCTAATTACAACACTAATATTATTAGCTGTTAATCATCTGCCTGTTGCTATCATCTCTGCTCAGAATCAGACATGCTCTCTCTTTCTGAAAGCAAATACTGGTTCTCTAGAACATCTTTAATATAATTAATATATTTCATTACCTTTGTTCTGGCATTAGCTGCTCAAACTAAATAAAACACGGGGAGGTTTCAGCCACTCATTGAAGAGCTGTAGTGTGTAGATATATATAGAGAGAGAACAAGAAACAGAATGAGAGGGTGGGAGAGAAGGGTGAAGGAAGAAGTAGAGAGAGAGGGAAGGAGAAAGGGAGAGAGAAAGGGTCAGTTCTGTTGATTTATGGAATTTGCTGTGCTAAATGCTTGTGTCAGGATAGCAACGGTTGGGTGGGGGAGTTTGCACATAAGTTAAACAATGGAGGCAACCTTTGAAATAGTTGCTTTTTGGATGGGCAGGGAAAATTTGAAGTGACTCGCTCAAATCCAAGACCATCCCTTTGGATCATCCCTTGGCAGATTTCATTCTGCCAAGTCAATCTGAAAAGGAGCTCAAACAGAACTGTGGAGGGGCCTGGACTTCACCTTCAGGCATTTGTGGCATTTGTGGGAATGAAGATAAGGATTGTGTGTCTCTTACTGAGGCGTAATAGTGCTATAAGTACCTTCTAGCCATATGGCCACACAGACAGGAAACTGCTTCTGGGGAGAAGGCAAGGTGGTCCCCCCTTTGCTAGGCTGTTACCCCAAGGTCTAGGAATCAGCATTCATTTTCCTAGTGGTTTATGAGAGCTGGTCACTATAATCAATAAGCATGAAACCTCTGACACCTTTGAACTTTTGCACCATGGAAGATGTTTCTTCATGCAGGCATTCATTCACTCAACACATATCTGAACCCCAACTATGTACCCAACAGAGAGATTAACAAAATATGGTTCTGTCAGGAAAGAGCCCACAGTCTAATGAAGGAAAAAGACATTGTAATGTAGTGTGATACACGCTAAGATGGAGGTTTGGGCAGCCACCATTCTGACAGCTCAGAGAATGCCCACAGAGGTTGTCAGGATGAAGAGGAATTAGCCAGGCCAACAGGTGTGAGGGAAATCACTCAAGGCGGAGGGACCACCATATGCAAAATCCTGAAAATGACAGAACTTGGTCTATTGTAGGAATTGCAAATACTTGGGAATAGTTTGAACACAGAAGAAAAACTGAGTGGCAGATAGAAAAACTGAGGCTGGAAAGGTGTTTGCCCAAGTGCTTCATGGGAGCCAGGGACTAGTTTCCCTCTCTCACTGGGCCCCCAACATATACGTGACATTTTGGATACTGCTATTCCTGCCCCTAAAGACTCTTGGTCACCTGGGATAGTGCTCTGTTAAGTTTTGGAGCCTTCAACCTGTCTATTTAAAAGGGAATTTGGTTGACCTGATCATTTCCAGAATCAAAAGAAATAGTGGGTATAAAGAACTCAAAAATACTTCTGTCACTCCATAGAGTCAGAAGACTGGTTTGTTGCCCAGATTTGCCATTTAGGGATGTGTGAACTTGGGAAAGTTATTTAATTTCCCGAACTTAAGTTCGGGAAGTTTCTTCATTTATCAAACGAGTATGATTTTGGAGAAGATTCAACAAAATCATTTGCTATCATTCTATTTGTAAATTGAGGCATGCTGCCTAAGGGAAAGAGTCTATTAGTAATAATTAGGATTCATTTCTAATTCACCTGGATCCCTATTCCACTTATGCATGTGTCTGGATCAAGTTCTTCCCTTTCCCACATTGCTCAGCTTGGGCTCTCCCACCAGCTGTGGTCAGCTAGAAGCCCCGCTAACCAAACTGACTGGCTCTCTGCTGCCCCCCCCTGTCTAGAGCCAGGATCCCACTGTAGTCCTAGGACTAGAAGCCCTGCTTGGGGTTGCCTGGGCCTCTTATACAGAGATGGCAGCATCCAGGTGCTAACCTCAGCCCATTCCTATTCCCAGTGTGTGTTTATGTGTGTTTTCAGAGGCACCTGGGAGACGTAGGCCCATTTTGAGTGGGTAGCAGGCAAAAGGCCAGGGTATTCCTTTTCTGTCCAGAGCCTTGGTGACTCCTTGAGCACCTGATAGTACGCAGCCACACCAGGAATTTTCCAGAGATTAGGCCAAATGCATATCTGAGAGACAGATTTGGAAAGGATATCATCCTTCTTCAGAAGCAAATGATTTCACCAGCTCCATCTTCCAGCTGTGCAAATTGGTTAATTACGAGGGCTGTAATTTGCAATCAATATTATCTCCTTGGCATCTACTTCACTGAAGGCAAATATTTATGGTCACATTTGAGAAAGGGCACATTGTCTTAATCAGGGGACATACACTGAACACTGGGCTAAGTGACTCTTTTGGCACTGGTGTCATTTTTTTGCTTTTTTGTTCTGGAAGATTTGGGGGAGAAAATATAGGCAGATCCTAGATCAAGGCCCTGATTTTCAGAAGATAAAAACAACCACAGGCACTGATCCCAAGGAATAAATTCTAAACACAGAGAAATGCTTTATCCACAGAGATGTCTGTCATAGATTTTTTTAATATATAATGGTGAAAAAATAGTAACTTATATGTTCAATAGAAAGGAGTAAATAAGCTATTATGCATTAACTTGATGGAATATTATCTAGCCATTAAGAATAATGGTAATGAAGAAATGCATACTAAAAATGGAGAATTCTTACATCATGGCATTAAAACAAAAAGGGAAGGAAACAAAATGAGGTAGGTGTTCAACATCTTCTTAAATAAATGGGTAGAAAAAAAGCCTGGTGTGGCGCCTGGGTGGCTCAGTCGGTTAAGCATCCGACTCTTCTTTTGGCTCAGGTCATGGTCTCAGGGTCGTGAGTTGGAGTCCCATGGGACCCCCCCCCCCATGTGGGGCTCCATGCTTAGCCCAGGGTTTGCTTGCAATTCTTTCTCCCACTCCCTCAGCCCCTCCCTCTCCCTTCTCTCTCCAATAAATAAATCAATCTTTAGGAAAAAAGCCTGGAAGGAAATACATTAGTATGGCAATGGTGATAGTCTTTGAGCATTTCACCTATTTTTCTTACGTTTTTCTTGAATGAACATGTACTAATTTTACAATTAAAAACCATTTAAAAAGGCAAACAGAGGAATGGTTGGTCACACTGGCAACTTCACAAAGTCGCTGTATTCTACATCCTGGAGTGAGGAAAGGACAGCTCCCTCGTTATGTTAAAGAGCTTTATATGGAGGGTTGGGTGAGTACAGAGCAGGCTCCTAAACCAGTCTGAGTGATCAGTGAGGACTTCTTGGAGGTGGAACATTCAAAATAGATTCTGAAGGATAAGGAGGCAGAGAAGCAGAAAAAGAGCATTCTAAACAAAGAAAATAGTCAAAAAAGATACGTGGAAGAACCCGTTTGGGGAATAGCTGGTACTTCATTATGGCTGAAGTGCTGGGTATACAGGAAAAGAGAATTAGAAAGGGGTCCTCCGGCTAGATTCTGAAGGGCCTTGAATGTCAATCTAAAGTAGCTCTTCTCTATGAAAGGATGGAGAGATGAGGGTTTATCCTGAGGGCAGTAAGGAGCTATTAAGAGTTAAGCAGGGACAGGAATTGGTCCAAGCTGTGTGCTAAGAATGTCTCTCTAGCTGCAGCATGAACTTGGGAACAGATATGGGGGATAGATTTGTGGGGGATAGAGGTCAAGGTTGAAAGTAGAGAGACCAGTATGGGGACTATAGCAATAATTCTGGTATAAGATACAGAAGTGTGAACCAAGGGAATGCTGGACTTTCAAGAGGTCTTAGAAATCTTCTAGTCCCATGCCTGCATTTGTTTGATATTGAAAAAAAAAAAAAAAGCATGTTTTTGGATGAATTTAACATTTAAATCAATAGACCAAGTAAAGCAGACCGTTTTCCTTAATGTGGATGGGCCTTATCCAATCATTTGAAGGTGTAAATAGAACAAAAGGCTGACTCCTCCCACCCTCGTCTCCCAAATAAGAGAAACCTCTTCCTGCTTTACTGCTTTTGAGTTGGGGCATCTGTTTTTCCCTGCCTTTGGACTCTAACTGACATTGGTTCTTCCTGAGTCTCGAGGCTGCCTGCCCTGCCTGCCTTTGACTAGAACCACACCATCAGCTTTCCTGGGTCTGCAGCTTGCCAGATGAAGATCTCAGTACTTGTCAGTCTCCATAATCACATGAGCCACTTCCTTATAACAATATCTCCAATGACAGATAGATAGATGATAGATAGATAGAATGACCCATCTATCTATTGGTATTGGTTCTGTTCTTATAATTAGACTTCTAGCAATAAGCCTGTGATCCCATTGATCCTTTGGATATCTGCCTTACCTCACTGGCTCTAGAGTTAGCACAACCAGTGGCAATTCCCTTATTGTCTATACCAGCTTTTCTGGTATCAAATTTTCCAAGATTCTAGAAGGGCAAAGTCTTGGTTTTTGAACACATCTAACTATTCACTACATGGTTATCCATTAATAGAGCAAAGGTTTCCTTCCTTCTGATAGCATGTTCTTCAGTAGGCACAGTCGGAGACAAATCCTAAGAGACAATTTTGCTTTCCCATCACTGTCTATCACCTCTGGTGGCCTCCGATATGTCCAACCCTGCTCAGTAGGCTGGAACATAGTGCCAAATAATTAACCAACCTGCTCTGCTAAGTAATCCAGCCCTACCTGAAGACCAGTGTGCCCTAGAGGTTGGCTAGACTCTGGCACCAGGGCAAAGGTCAGCTGGGGAAGACTGAGGACTCTGGTGATCAGAGGTACAGGTCACTGCCTATCACCTTTTCTGGTTCTGTCCTCCTCCACTCCCCAAGGCCTCTACTTAGAATGCACTTCCCCCTTCTTGGCTGCTTGATGCCCAGCTCCAATGCCTCCTACTCTAGGTTGAGCTTCCTGCTCCCTCTTGGGTGTTCATGCAGCACCTGCACACATTTCTCCACAAGCATGATGACTGCATTTATTAACTTCTCTTTTTTTTCCTTTGGACTTTGTCTAGGTCAAGAATCAAGTCTGACTCTTCTGTATCTCGGTGCCCAGCAACAGAAGATGCACCAGAGTGTATAGAATGCATGAATGAATAAATGAATGAGTGTATGAGTGATTAATAATTTGAATTTTAGGTCTGCTTATTTTATCTCTGAACTAAGGCACCATCATCAGGCCTTAATTTTGGCATCTAGAGAATGGGACTATCTGCTTTATGAATTTTTTTTTTACAAAGAATATGAAAGATAGGGGTTGGTGGGGCTATGTAGTCACTTGGAAAAGTTGTGTGTATGCAGGGGAGCATACCTATCAGTCACTGGGGGTAGTTAGTTACCTTCTCCCAAGACACATCAAGATAGTGAGCCCTGCAAGAACCATATGTTTCTTTGAGTCTGTTTTGTCCCTCTATCCTGCCCTTCCTTTCTCGCTCTGTCTCTCCTTTTTTTCTTTCTACCCTTCTATTTTTACTGAACACTCAGTATCTGTCAGGCACTGGGGATACAATGATAGGAAAGTCAAAGCTATTTTCTGCATTTAAGGGCTCACAGAGAGGGTGTCAGATACAAAATGGCAATCACAGTCCAGCATGCCAAGAGCTGGGACGAGGAAAACATGGGGGCTGCGTGGAGCATGGAAGAAGAACATTCACCAGAGCCCACAAGGTCAGAGCAGACTTCTCTTAGGATGATTTAACCTCTCATATAAACAGGAGTTAGTTAATTGAAGATTGTTCTAGACTTACAGAGAAACCCATTTGGAAGAGCAGGGATGAGAGAGAATGGGAGATGCCGGGAAGCTCACGGTGTAAAGTGTTAGGTGAGGTGAGGGGTTAACAGAGGAGATGGTGGCTGGGTACCTGGTAAAACAGAGCACTGGAGGAGCAGACAGGGGCCAATCACAGAAGGGCTCTACTAGCTACGGTGAGGTACTGGCCTTTACCTGCACATCAGTGGGTCTGAGGGCTAAGCCTCCCATGGGGCTGAGTTACCTCGGGGAGCAATATGCCCAGAACTGCTCCCAAAGCAGAGAAGCAGGAATGCCATGGGAAGGAAATGACTTGTGGGGGGAGGCTCTGGACTTGCCATCTTTGGGGTATAAGTGAAAGGCTGGGGAGCCTGGTCTAGAGAAGAGAAGACTTGGGGGTTAGCCAGGTTGCTGTCTTCACGTCTGAGGGGCTGCAGGTGGAGAGGAAGCCAATATGCATGTGTGCTGTGACACAGCTAGGACCAGTGGGTGTGACGGGCTGGCTTGGAATCTCAGCTCTGCCCCTCACTACCTGTGTCAACCTGGCAACCGGCTTAACTTCTCTGAGCCTCAGTTTCCTCATTTGTAAAATGAGAACTGTAGCACTGACTCGCACACCCTGCTGTCAGGATTTAGTGTGAAGATGCATGTCAAGTGTCCAGCACATGTTTGGCACATGAGAGATGCGCATGTGAGGCGCCTCATGACTCTAAACATAAATACTGTGATCGGGTGAGAAGCACGTTGGCAGAGGGAGCGCAGAGGGAGGAGGGAAACAAAAATACTTTCAGCTTCAAACACAAAAACAATTCCGTTTGCTTCCTATTTTGGGAATTGCTGCGGAGGCCAGGAGGGAAGGAAGGATCCCATTTTAGTGCAACCCGCCTTCTCACTGGGGCTGTGACTTCCAGTACTCCAGCCTGACTCTCAAATCAACTTTATAAAAGATTTGGTTGCTGAACTGACCAAAGGAGCATCCGAGACTTCCTCATCGGCTTAAATATCTTGCTTCAGAAAAGTCCTCCCTGATGAGGGAACCTATCCAGGACCTCCTGGTGGATTATCTTATTACAGCACATAGTTTCCCCTTATTATAGGTTGGCTTTATATACTTAAGTGATTGTCTGATGCTTTCCTCCTCGCCCAGAGAGGCTGAGGGGGCTTTCAATTTTCTCTATTGTATTCTCAGTGGCTGGAGCAGTGCCTGGAACATGGTAGGCACTTTATTCACTGACTAAAGGAAGAAGTGCATGAATAAATGAACAAGTAGGAACCAAAGGGACAGGGCATTTTTGGCATAGGAACCCCTGAGCAAAGGCATACGTGTGACAAAATGTATTATCTATGCAAGTGTCAGGTGCCAAGCTGACCATGTCTAAGATGGAAAAGTCTTTTGGGCCCGACTGCAAATTTTCCAATGTCCTGCTACCCCTGCAGTGGACAATGGATATTGACTCCTGTGGGTGACAGGGAGACACTGAAGGTATGAAAGCAGGGAAGTCCTTGTGCTGGCACACTTAGTAGGTGAGAGACTAGACAGGCTTCTTCCCTGCTTCTAGACTCTGTGGCTTGGTCCTCTCTTCTGTTTAGGATCTTTGCTTTGGATCTCAAAGCCCTTCATCCTCCTCCAACCACTGCCCACAATTTAATTTGATAGAGACTCTCTCTCTTTCGACAGATCCCTTTACTGCATTCAAGCCCCAAGCTAAAAGAAACAATTGCTTCCTCTTTGTCCCAGACAAAGAGAGTTCCTGTCATTCCTTAGCTAACCCTTCTCGGCACAACCAAGCCCTTAACTTGCTCCAGGCTGGCCTCTGCTCCAATCACACATCTCAGCTTCTCATTCTGGAAAATGGGATTGGTGGAAATTGCAGCTCTTCTCTCAGGGTTGGTACGAGAATGAACCCTGATAAAGGATGTGAAAGTCTGCTGAATTGTGCAGCACTGTCAAAGCCAGATGCCGTCACCCTGAAATACCGAAGCTGGTACTCCAGGCTGGAACACAGGCATACATTAGCAAAACAGAAATCTGGGCTCCAATCCCAGGCCACCACCCCAGACCCCTACCAAAAGCAAGTCTGTGGTAAGAGACATAAGCTTCATTCAGTGAGACTCCAGAGTCCAGGATCAGATGAATGGGCTAAGAAATTTCTAGAAATAGCCCCACAGCTGGAGAAAGGAGATATCAAGCAGGGGCTTGGTGGTTATAAATCTCTCTAGCTAATAGGCTGAATAAAGGCCTAGGCAGTAGAAGAATAATTTGCAACTCAAGCTTTGTCCTGCTTCTCTGAATTAAGTGTTTCCCTGAGCTGCTGCCAGAAAATAGCCTATTTGAGCCCAACCTTCTGAACCCTAAAAGACTCCACAAATGCTGAGGTTTTCTGGTCTATTGGGGCCCTCAAGGATGCAGCTCCAACGTCTTCCCCACCCTTATCTTCGACTGCATACCTTCATACTCTCTCCTATTCCCGTGGCCCAAAGTCTAGGCACACTAGATTGTTTACCTGTCCCCAAATATGCTGAGCACACTTTCACCTCCAGGCCTCTGTACATGCTGTTCCCACTGCCTGAATGCTCTCCCTTCTCTACCAACCAAGACTTGCTTGTGCTTCAAGGTCTTTGTCAAATGTGATTTCTTCTCTGAAACTTGTTTTGATCTCTTATATGGAATTAATCTTTTTTCTTTTATTGCCTCCAGAACATATTATTGTACTGTACTTTTACTTGGTAGAAACTCTGTTGTATTGGAATTTCAGTAGGTCACTTCTATGCCCCCCTCCATTATATTGTATCCCTATCCCTATTGCCTAGCACTGGTCTTCACATAGCTGAGGTACTTGGTAAATACGTGTTGAAGCAAATGAAAGAGGAGTAAGGAGGGAATTAATTTTTTACTGTATGTTATACAGCATGTAAAGCACTTTGTAGCTATTGACTCTTAAAATCTTGGCTCTCCCCAGCTTGCCAGGCCATGGGCCTTTAAACACAGTCCAGCATCCCTCACCTACACTACAGAAAAGCCCTTGAAGCCCGATGGAGTGAAAGCTCTGGTTTCTTGTCTTCATATTCTCTGCCACTGTCCACTCTGCTCTCTTTCTGGCTTTTGGATTATCTGACTCCGTATCCCGGCTCTTGATAATGGCCCCATGCAGTTTTCAACTTCAACTTGAACTACTGATCCTCTCTGGAGTAATCATTATGTACAGGTATGTTGTTCTCCATGATTTCCTATTTGGGAAGTCCTCTTAGGTGCAGCTGCAGGGAAGAGCTAGTCTTAGCTGCACAGGATCACAATAGCTGAGAGATTTTCATAGGCTAAGGGATGAGACAAACCTCATATGGGGGGAGGGTAATCTCTTCACAAGTGCAGCCACAAGTTTCAGAGAGGCTGGGGAGCAGCAGGGAAGTCACAGTGCTGGTAAGTGTTGATGTTTAGGTTCAAAGCCAGGATGATTCAGACAGTGGAAGAGAGAAACCAGGCATCCCCCCCATTCACATGGAGGTGTGGATGTGGAAGTGGCTGTGTCTCCATGGCTCCAGGTTGTGCTGGACATATGGTCTTGGTCCTAGCTTTGGCTGGGTAACTCTAGCTCCTGGGCTCCAATACCACCTGTCTTCGCTAGACTCCCCTGCTGTTGCTAACCTCTGAGTTTGTTCACCATTCTCTGTTTGGCTTCTTAACTGATACCTATTCTTTGCATTGAATCCTCTTTGTTTTAAATATTTGGAGTGGTTTCTTTTTCTTGATTATACACTTGCTAGTATACTCAGATATAGAGAAAATGAAAAAAATGGCAATGATGCATAACACTAAGTTATAATTAGCTTGAACTATGAACTGATTAACTGTGCAGTAGTAATGGTCCCTAATGACAGGGCATGTCTTAGGTTTTTCCAGCCTGCCAGTAACAAGCTACTCTCCAGCTCCAGTTCTAGCTCTGCTCCCTTCTTTTCCCCTTATATGTGAATGCTAAGAAAATAAAAAAATGACACAACTGCAGGAGTAAACTTAAATTTGGTCTACCTGATACAAAGAAGTAAACCATTTGTAAACCTTAGTGTTTTCACTGTTGTTTGTCGTGTGTGTGTGTGTGTGTGCATGTATGAGACATCTCATAAGCATTGCTCTTTGCTGTGATGCCTTACAAAACAAAGGGCTATGGGAATAGAAGTGCCCTCTGTGTTGGCCAGCTCTGATTCTGGAACCAGAACACCCAAGTCTAAGGTGGGTTCCGTAACATAACTCTTTGAGGGACTTTTGTACCTGCCACCCATCAACATCACCATCATCACCATAGCAAACAGTCCTGAGCACCTGCTATACACCAGGCACTGTGGTCTTCGTGGCGACATAAGAGCTCAGTGAACCATCATGTCTACCTTGTGATGAAACTGAGTCACAAAGAAATTAAAGAACTTGCCCAAGATCACACAGATATAGTAAGGGGCAGAGTTTGGATGCCATCTCAAGCAGTTTGGCTCCAGAATTAGAGTCTATTAGCTGTTAGTCACAGTGTCTTAGTGCCTCTCTACAGAGAAGGCTTGTCTACCTAGTGGCCCATTCATTGTACCCTGACCTCTGTTCCTCTCCTCTCAGGCTCTTTTCCCAAAGCATCACATCCCTCCCTCCCTCACCCACACTCATAGGACGGGATGTACACATTTCATAATCACTCCATTGAAAAAGTATGAGTTCTTCTCTATGGGCTGACAGAGGGGATCAAAGGGCTCTGTCTCATACAATTCCTCTTCACCCTTGGATATAACCTGTCAGAGAGTGGCTGGAATGTCCCTCAAGGGAAGAGTTTGAGGAACAGAAAATAGGGTATTTGGAAGGATTTGTCTTTCCAGGAGTTAACTCAGTTTAGAATGGAAAGCATAAGAAAAAAAAATAAACACCCACAAAAATGATTTTCTGCTTTTTTTTAACTTAAAATTATGGAAATTGTTTCTGACAGCAAATTGCTCCTAATTAATTTCTTGGCTCTGCTGGGAAAATGTACTGTTCTGTTGATTTCTAAATTCCACCAGCTTAATTATCAAAAGATATTTTTTTTCCTTAAAACTATTAAATGAGGGTTTGTAATTGGGTGTTTGTCAGCATAGTGTGAAGGGCAAGAGGAGAATGGGGAGACAGGGGTTGGATGGGTAACAGAAGGTCTAGGGACTCAACTCAACTTCTGGCCCCCACATTTCAAAGTCCAGGAGAAGGTTATGTCCCTAGGAAAAGAGGTCCAAATGGTGCAGTGCAGGCAGATTCATAATGCGGGGAGTGCTGGGGCATGGATTTAGGGGAACTGAATGCAAATTCCATCTCTATTACCTTAGACAGACAGTTGAGCATTTGTGAGCCTCAGTCATTTTCATAAAATGTATATAGTTGACATACAGAATATTGTTGATATTTACAGAACTCTGCCATGTTACAGGCAGGATCCTAAGCTTTCAGGCACATTAACATGTGATTCTTCCCCAGCACCCTATGAAACAATTACTGCAACTCTCTCCATTTTACAGGTGAGAAAACAGGTTCAGGGAAGCCATGCAGACTTCCTAATCTTACATATGTGATGAGTGGCAGAAGCCAGAAAAGCCCACTGTAGAGAAAAGGAGGCCTCGTTCCCAACTACTAGTTAACTTGTCTGCCTTCCTCCTTCAACTGAGAGCATCTCAAGGTCAGGGAATCATTTCCTAATTGATTTTGCATTCATAATGCAGTTGTTGTCTGACAAACAAATGAATGAGCAAGTGGTTTAGATGCTCAATTAAATATTGGCAGAATTTAAACCTGTAATCAGTTAATTAGGTGAATTCAAGAAAAAAAATACTAAATTTCAGTCATTCAGCAGATGTTAATAAAATATCCACTGCATACCAATCACTGCACCAATCAATGAATACCTTGGGCACTCAGCAGGTTTGCTTTTGGGGACTTATCCTAAGGAAATTTTGGATAACTGTATAAAGATCGGGGATATACCTCAGGGATAGAGCATTTGACTGCAGATAATTGTGTAAAGATAGATAAACAAGGATGTTCATCACAGCATTTTTTCATTCATGCATGCATGCAAGCAACAAATATTTGTTGAGAGCCTTCTGTGTACCAAGCATCGTTTGAGGCACTCCCATTGAATAAGGCAAGAAAAAAAAAATCCCTGCCTTCATGGAAATTCCAAGCTTGTGGGACAGACAGACAAAAACCAAATGGATATAAGACTTCAGGTAGTGATAAGAGCTAAGAGCTCAAATGAAGCAGGGTAAGGTAAGGGTTTGGAGCATAGCAAGTGTCTCTGAGGGGGTGAAATTTGAGTCCAGATCTTCATGACATGAGGTAGTGAGCCACATGAATGACTGGTGTAAAGCAAAAGTGTAGTTTATAAACTAGTTTTCTTTGTGACATCAGGCAAATCACCTCAGCTCTCTAGCATCCTGAGCGGGTACAGAGCAAGGTCCCTCTCCTCTATCCTCCCACCTGTGTTCCAGGAGCTCCACCCCCCCACTGGGCCCAGAACAAGATAAATTGTATCTGAGAGAGTCTCCACTTACCAAAGTATGTTGCAAAGTCCCCAGTGCTACCCAAAGGTAAGTCAATCCTATTCCTCTGCGGAAGCCCAGCTCAACTGTTACTTCTTCTCTAAAGACTTTTCTTATTTTGTCAGGGTAGATGTTTCTGGAGTCCCCTTTATACTTTTTACATACTTCTGCTGTAGCATTTAGTTTTTTATAGAGCCTGATTTTTTTTAATTTTTGAGACAGGGAAAATGTCTCATCTGTTTCTAAATCATAGTCCCTAACTCAGTGCCTGGCATATGGTAGCACTTAATATGAAATAGCTAAATTGACTTGAAAAGGCATTTGGGGATCAGACAAGATTTTGACATGAGTTTATGTATGACCTTTAGCTACATTCAAACCTAGTCCCTTATACATAGTAGGCATACAAGAGAAGCTCATTGAATGAATAAACTCAGGCAGTAAAAAGCAGATACTTTTTGGTGAGTGAGGATTATCTCATTCCTGAAAGAAAATGCTTGTTTTGATAATAGTCAGACATAGTAATACAGGGATGCAGAGTGGGAACAAGTAGAGAGATGAGAGAAGTATTCACAGTTGCTGAAAATTTACTATATGGTAGGCAATGTGTTAGGTAGACCATTGAATCATTATTCCTAATTGAGACAAATCCTGAAGGTAGTTATTATACTCACCTTATAAATGAAGAAAAGTGCATCAGAGAAATTAAGGCATTACTTGCATGCACAAAGTTAAAAGGAAGCAGGAGGACCAAGAAGCAAGGAGTGTCTGATACTAAAGTCCTTCCTCTCTTGAGCCCTTGCTATGGCAGGTGGTTGAGGAGAGACTATAAAAGGCTTCAAGAGAGCTCAGGGAGATGCTGGGTTTTTTCCACCTGGAGCTGCATCAGCTCACTGGCTCTTACATGAGGAGATGGTTGCTGTTTTTAGAAGGCACTCATAGACCCACAGTCATACAAGTAAACATTTTCATGCTTTAGTATGTTGAAGGTTCTGCAGCATGGATTCTCTATAGCCCAGACTCTACCTCAGGTAATAAGAGAACTTCCCCAGGTTGCCATGTTTATTCTGCTTTAATGGTATCAATTACTTCTCTTTCATGTTGTTGCCAACAAATTTCCCCTACTAAATTGTAAACATTTTGAGATCCAGGGCTGGGTTTTCTCACCTCTCCTATTCCTACGCCAGAGCCTGGCATAAAGAAGACCTTAAATTATTGTAGATAAAAGGAACAAGACTGTGATAGTTTTATGTGTCAATTTACTGGGCCATGGGGTAGACAGATATTTGGTTAAACATTATTTCTGGGTATGTCTGTGAGGATGTTTCCGGATGAGATTATAATTTAGATGAGATTATCATTTGAATAGGTAAACTGAGTAAAGTAGATTGCCCTTCTGAATGAGGGTGGACATCATCTAGTTTGTTGAGGGCCTGAATAGAACAGAAAGTTGGAGTGAAGAGAAAATTTTCTGTCTCTAGGCCTGACTGCTGAGCTGGAACATTGGTTTTTTTCCCCCAGATTAGAACTTAACACCATCTTCTCTACCGGTTCTCAGGCCTTTTAACTCTGACTGGCACTATACCATTGGCTTTCCTGAGTCTTCACCTTGCTGACTGCAGACCCTGGGACTTCCCTTTCAGACCCCAGAATCATGTGAGCCAACTTACTATCTCTTCTGTGTGTTTACACACCAATATTATACACACATACACTACCTTCCATCCCATACACACAGTCAGTTCTGTTTTTTATTTTTATTTTTTTTTAAGATTTTATTTCTTTATTTGATAGAGAGAGAGATCACAAGTAGGCAGAGAGGCAGGCAGAGAGAAGGGAAAGCAGGGTCCCCACTGAACAGTGACTCTGATGCGGGGTTCGATCCCAGGACCCCAAGATCATGACCTGAGCCGAAGGCAGAGGCTTTAACCCACTGAGATACCCAGGTGCCCCAGTTCTGTTTCTAATACAAATATTTTGGTACTAAGAAGTGGGGTACTGATGTAATGAATACCTTAAAATGTGAAGGCAGCTTTAGAACAGTGTAATGGATGGAGACAGAGAATTTTGGGGTGTATGGTAGAAATATGAACATGAAAGGGGATTCTGGTAAGGTCTTAGACAGAAATAAGGAAGACATTATTAGAAACTGGAAGAAAGTTGATCCCTTTATAAAGTGGCAAATAACTTGGCTGAACTGTGTTCTAGAACTTGTACACACTGGATTCAGATGCTTAGCTGAGGAGACTTCTAAGCAAAGTATTGGAAGAATGGCCTGGTTCCTCTTGACTGCTTATAGTAAAACATAAGAAAAGAGAGATGAATTGAAGAAGGGATTATTAAGCAAAAAAGAATCATAAGTTAAAGATTTGGAAAATTCTCAGCCAATTCACATTAACAAAAAGTAAGAAAGTGGTTTTGGAAGAGAACACCAAGGATGTGGCTAGACCATCACTTGATAAAGAGATCATGGGTACAACTCATAAGCTTAATCAGTCACTCAGTAGAAGCCAGGAATATATATGGGGATTATACCAACAGAAACACTACCAGCTGGGACAAAAAGAAGATAGAGGAAGTGGGATGGAATGAAGGAAGACTGACAGACTTGGGTTCTACAAGATGGAACTATAGAGTTATTTGTCTGTGAATGTGCTCTATTCCTCAAGAAAAGGGAAGAATGACACCAAAGGAGAGCCAGAGATCATCAGGGCTGCCATGACACCAAAGGAGAGCCAGAGATCATCAGGGTTGCCATGACACCAAAGGAGAGCCAGAGATCATCAGGGCTGCCATGACACCAAAGGAGAGCCAGAGATCATCAGGGCTGCCATTCCCATCACAGTGCTAGGGGACAGGCCTGTTCCTCCTTGGTTTAAAAGGTTGATGATACCTTTCTAGTTTTGGCAGGCCAAGATGCCCCTGCCCAGTACTTGGGTACAGGGCCCTCATAGAGAGCTATGGAGTCCTAGGCCCCATGGAGCTGAAAAAGTGGGGTTGCCCTGAAGATGACATTGTTACCCCAGTGGGCCTGAAAGCACTACACTGAACCAAAGAGGATTACTGTCAAGTCTTAAAATCTAATGGAGTTTGCTTTGCTAAGTTTTGGACTTGCTTAGGACCTGTTGCTTCTTTCTTCTTTCCAGTTTCTCCCTTTGCAATGGGAATGTCTACCCTGTGCCTGTCTCACCACTGTATTTTGAAAGCACATAACTTGTCTGGTTTCATGGGGTCACAGCTGGACAGGAATATTGCCTCAGGATAAATCATACCTTAAGTTTCACTCATATCTGAGTTAGATGGATATTTAGATGAGATTTTAGACTTTATAGTTGATGCTAGAATGAGTTAAATATTTTGGGCCTATTGGGATGGAATTAATATATTTTGCATGTAGTAAGGCATGAAGTTGGGCCAGGTGGTAGGGAGGGCAGAGGCAGAATATTACGGACTGAATGTCTATTCCCCAAAATTCGTATGCTAAAACCCTAATCCCCAATGTGATGGTATTTGGAGGTGGGATCTTGGATCTTTGGAAAGTAATGAGAGATAAATGAGATCATGGGGGTGGGGCCTCCATGATTAGATTAGTACCATTATAAGAGGAGGAAGGGAGAACCAGAATGTGCTCTCTTTCTCTCTGTCATGTGAACACACAGAAAGAAGGCAGCCACCTGCAAGTCAGGAACAGGGTCCTTGTCAGGAAGTGAATTTGTGGGCACCTTGACCTTTGTCTTCTCAGCCTCGAGAACTGTGAGAAATAAATGTCTTCTGTTTAAGAAACCCAGTATGATATTTTGTTATAGCAAAATATCTAGTACACTATAGTACACTAATAAAGGGGTTTAAGAAACTTCTCATGTTCAACTGGAGTTTGGGTTGTGAATAAAATACTGTTTAAGCTTGTCATCCTTGAATGATACTTTCATAAAGCTCTTAATTCCTTGCTTGGTGAGAGTTGCTATAAATTCATATTCCAGGGTGACTAAATTTTCTCTAGAACTGGGGTGATGGTGGTCACTGGCTTAGCTCATCAGCTTTGTCATACATTCTTGTAATCAGGCTTTGATGTGTTAGTGTTTTCAAATAAATGTCTTATCCTAATTAAAAAAAAATGTGGCCACATACCAAGGACCCAAGGGTTCCTCGGTGAATAGTGAATCATGAATTTATTAAATACTCAAATGCTTTGAATCTGAAAAGGATTTCCCAGAAATGTGGTGGGCTTCAAAGGGTTGTTCTAGTTTACTAAGAGAACGTAAGAGTGTGACCCCACTCTGTAAAGTTTGGGATGATGGAGCCAATCTACCCTAACCAAATTCCTTTTAGAACCCCTATCAGTGGCAGAATGCTGAAATTTATCCATTATTCAATAGATGAAGCACCTTTCAAGTGCTGAGGTGATGTCAGATGCTAAGATCTAATGGTTAGCAAAAGCAGACATGGTCTCTGCCCTCGTGGAACTTACAGGCTATGGGGAGAAACAACTGTTCTTTAAATAACCACACAAATATGTGTATAATTACACTCTGAGATATGTACTATGAAAGAAAGAGCAGTGATCTATGAGTGCATGTAGGAAAGGAATCTGGCCAAGATCAGGGTTCAACGAGGGTTCCTCTGTGTCAGTAAACGTGCTGAGATACGAATGATGTGTGGGTAGTATTGGGGTGAAGGGGGCAGCAAGGACACCACAGGAAAGTGGTTGCACCAAGGTAGTTTAGGGGTCCCTAATCTTTTTTTTTTTTTTTAAAGATTTTATTTATTTATTTAACAGAGAGAGAGAGAGAGAGATCACAAGTAGGCAGAGAGGCAGGCAGAGAAAGAGGGGAAAGCAGGCTCCCCACTGAGCAGAGAGCCTGATGTGGGGCTCGATCCCAGGACCCTGATATCATGACCTGAGCCGAAGGCAGAGGCTTTAACCCACTTAGCCACTCAGGTGCCCCTATGGGTCCCTAATCTTAATGAAGACCCCATCATCTCCAAATAAACAATTCAAAATAAAATATAATCTTAATAAAAATAATTGAGTGCTATATAAAACTGCAACTTCAAGACCCTAGAATTCTCTTTCCAACTAGGATATTAATTTTAAGTTCCTTTAGGAAAGAAATATGGGGCCAATACTGATCCAGGCTATACTGCAAATTTTAAACCTTTGTATTTTCCTGTTATCTCAACATCCCCACAAACAGGCTATAAGCACCCTGCCCAGGTAACCAGATACATCAGTGTGAAAGACTGGCCTTTGTCATTAGTTTCTGTTTCTTATCCTCCCCTGACCATGACCTTGTAAGAGCCAAATGAGCCAGTGAAATCCCCTAGCATCTTTTGTATTCCCACCCCTGGTCCCAATAAAGGCATTTGCCCATGGTTTTCACTCTCTACTCCCCACCTGCTTGGGTGAGCCCACTCCCTTGGCAATGCCTCACATATTACCCCTTCTTGGCCTGTGATGACTCTGTCTCTCTAGGACTTGTGAGTATAATAAACTTTGTTTCCTTGTACCACTCCTTGTTTCCTCTCTTGTGCCTCCCACCACTTGACAGGCCATTACCTAAAAGAGCACAACATAGGCAGAAGGAATAATATGTTCAGAAGTCTTGTGATCAGAGGGAATATGTAGGTTCTAGGAATTGGGAGAAGCCAGTGTAGAAAGAATGTTGGAGGATGGGAGGGGTCTGAGACAAGCCTGGAGAGATTACACCAAAGGTTCTGGAAAGCCAGTGGAAAGGTTTAATCCAATGGAGATGGAAAAAGTGGGGTACTGAAATGATCATATGTGCTGTTGACAAGTATAGTTTCAGGGAGACCAGTTGGGAGGCTACTGTAGTTTAGATGAGAAACCATGACATTTTGGACCAACGTGGTGGCAATGGGGAAAAGTGGATGGATTTAAATCTTTAGGAGAAGCAACAGAAAGAGCAGGTATAAAGGATAGGTGACCCAGATACCTGTCCCGGTTCTGTTAAATTTCTGTAAGACCTTCCACGAATCCTTTCTTCGGATCTCAGAATCCCCCTCAACTACCAGGGAAGCCCACAAGCTGCCTTCAAGAAATGGTAGGAATCTGCCAATCGTAGCATTCTGGAATCTTTCAGAGATGGTCTGGTGCTGACAAATTTTAGTTCAATAATTTTGCGATTCTAATCCATTTCTCCTCTCCCCCTCAGATGCCAAAGGCTATCCTTCCTGAAAACTTACTTGCTGTACTAATACCCAAGCCTGTAGCTTGATGATAAATAGTTGTGAGCCTTGTATCAGGCTATGATCCAAACATCGCCAGGTGTCTGCTGCACAAAAGAAAAGAAAGAGAATCTCTCATTGGAAGTTTCCCCTAGAGGCCCTCCCCCCAAAAAAAAATCAATAACAAAAAATCAGTGTCAGATGGGGAAATGCCTTGGCTCATGATAATGATGATGATACTCATAATAATTCCTTAACTTCATTTAGTGTCTCAATATGCCTTGTTTCATTTGACACAACAACCTTGTGAGGTATGCCAATTCATTGAGATGAGTAGAATGAGATCAGGAGAGAAGAAAAGAACTGTCAGTGCTTTAGGTATTCATTTGATGAATGTTTATCAAATCCCTACTATGTGCCAGGCAAGGTCTCTGTTCTTAAGGGGATTAAAGGATAATAAAATATATAATAATCTGTCGGTCAGAATTATGTGTGAAACATAAGGAATAACATGGAGGACATTAGGAGAAGGAAAGGAAAAGTGAATTGGGGAAAATTGGAGGGGGAGATGAAGCATGAGAGACTGTGGACTCTGGGAAACAAACTGAGGGTTTTGGAGGGGAGAGGGGTTGGGGGTTGGTGAGCCTAGTGGTGGATATTAAGGAGGGCACGTATTGCATGGAGCACTGGGTATGGTGCATAATCAATGAATCTTGGAACACTGAAAAAATAAAATAAAATTATCCATAAAAAAAGCAGTGAACCTGTCATATTACCCAGAAATCCACTGCTAGGTAGTTACCTAGAGAAATGAAAAGTAGGTTGCCACAAAAGCCTGTAATGAATGCTCATATCCTCTCTACTCATGATTGCCTAAACTGGAAACAACCCAAATGTCCTTGGATGGTGACTATATACAAATGGTGGTATATCTGTGCAACTGAATAGCACTAAGCAATGACGAGGAATGAAATCTTGGTAAACACAAAGCTCTGAGGAACCACAAAAGCATTAAGCTAAGTGAAGAAAGCCAGTCTCCAAAGGTTGCCTGTTGTATGATTCCATTTTCATGACATTCTAGAGGAGACACAACTACAGCAGTCCCTGCTTGCCAGGGCTGGGGGAAGGCTGTGGCTACAAAGGGACATCGCGAGGGAGTCCTTGGGAGTGGTGGAACTGCTCCATGCCCTAATCACCCTAATCGGGGTGGTGGATACACAGATATAGCTGTGTCAGACTTCATGGAGCTGTGCACCAAAAGCCAGTTTAGCTGGGTGTTCATCTAAAGAATAAAATAACATAAAAATCTTTCTCATTAACACCTGGTACCTGAGGCCTCTCAATTGGAAGGTATTTGTTTTTAATCTAAGGGGAGTATCTTGCTTATTCAAGTTCATCTCATTACAAAATGTAAAGGCTGAGAGAGAAGGAGCAAGTTGTAGATGGTGTATAAGTACTTGGGAGACTGCCTTGTCTAGAAGTTTCTAAAGCTAGAGCAGCTATATCATTTCAATTCAATCCTGAACTTTCAAAGAGGAAGCAGCCTCCCTACCCTTGTAAAGCTTTGCTAGTAAAACTGTCCTTGCACTGGGCCAGTGATAAATCTACAGAATGCCATGGTAATACCCATGGAGAAGGCAAAAGGGGCTTCATAAACCATGCGATTTGAACTAGTACAGATGTTGCAGTGGGAATTTATGATTTTCGACGGATCCTTATCTCTTCTTGCCAGTTTCTGCACATTGAATCATGCACTAGCAGAGTCTATTTTAAGAGCCATCATTTTTTTCTTTAAATATTAAAAAAAAATCTGTGACAATTAATTTCTTCCATACTGTTATATCGTGACAAATAAATGTGAAATGCATATTTACAGAGCACATGTAATTGCATTTGGGCACATGCAAATGACATGCAAATCTTACATTCTAAATGAGTTTGTTTATCATTCCTGAATTCTAATCCAAGGACCTTACTTTTTAAATTCAGTTTACATTCTGACATGTATACAAATGAGTTTGACTCTGGAAAATAACTTAATAAACTCGGGGTTAGCTATGCAATTAGAGGAGGCATCTGGGAGCTATAAAATCTGGGGAACAACATTTACATCTTTTTTCTGCATTCAAGGTTTGAATTTCCTAGCTCAAACCCTCTCCCTACCAGCTTGCACTCCCCTCACTCTACCACCCCATTTCCTATCATTCTGCAAACCCATCATGTGAAATGACTTTCATTTTTTTCTGGGGGAAGATAGAAGAGTGGATTTCACTGAAGATGATCTCATCAAATCATTGTCCTTGGTGCAGTATTTTCAAAAACTAAAGTCAGAGTGATCAATGAAATGAAAACTAACAGAATTAGCATTGATCAGGACTTTCATTCAGATTTCTTATTATATGGCTGACCCACTTCTCCGGTGGGTGCTAAAGTCTTCCTGTGGATGACTGACCCTCTCAAGAAAGCTATGAACAGCCACAAATCTGATTTGTCAAAGGATATAAGAAAGAGAAGAGAAAGTAGGATTATATTTTGCCAGAGCTTTCAGAGGGAAGAAAACAGAACCATAAAACAAAATGGAGGTTTCTCAAAACATTAAAAATAAAATAACCATATGATCTAACAATACCATTTCTGAACATATATCCAAAAGAACAAAAATCTGGGTCTCGAAGAGATATTTGCACACCCATGTTCATTGAAGCACTATTTACAACTGCAAAGAGGTAGAAACAACTCAAATGTCCATTGATGGATGAAAGGGCAAACAAAATGTAGTATATATATATTAAATGGAATATTATTCAGCCTTTGAGCAAGGAAATCCTGTCACATTTTACCACATGGATGAACTTTGAGGATATTATGTTAAGTGAAATAAGCCACTTACAAAAAGACAAATACTATATGATGCCACTTAGGTGAGGTATCAAAAAGAGTCAAATTCATAGAAATAGGAGGTAGAATGGTAGTTCCCAGGGACTGGGGGAAAGGGGAAAAGGGAAGTTGTTCTTTAACGAGTACAGCATTTCAGATGAACAAGATGAAAATGTTCTGGGGATCTGTTTTACAACATTGAAAATATACTTAACATTGTTGAACTGCATGCCTAAAAATTAAGATGCTTAACAAACAAACAAAAAACACTTAAACACTGCCCAAGACAGGAGTATCTTAGAAAAAAAAGTTTTGCATATAATAAAATGACCTTATGTTGGACAACAGTGGTGGAGTTATTAGGGTTATAGAACTAGGGGTGGTTTAAAAAATGTTTACGATTTCTGAGCCTGGGGCTCAGTTGGTTAGGAGTCCGACTCTTGATTTTGGCTCATGTCATGATCTTAGCATCATGAGACTGAGCCCTGCTTAGCACTCCCTGCTCAGCGGGGACTCTGCTTCTCTCCCTCTTTCTCTCTCTCTGCCCCTCCCCACACTCATGCACGCATATGCACACACACCTCTCTCTCTCAACATAAATGAATAAAATACTTCAAAAATTTTTTTTACAATTTCTAAAATTTTCATAAGGTGAAATTTTGCTTACAGGATATACAGATTTCTAAGAATGGTGTTTTAGCATAAATATATTTGTTCAAGTGGAGGTTTTAAGTTCAAAGGGTCTTCTTTTTGTTTCTAATAGAAATCAGATTTAAACAATGGTAGACTTCTGAGACTTGAGGCAAAATATGGTCCATAAGCAAGTCTGGCCTGCTGCCATCTGTTTTTACATGGCCCATGAGCCAGAATAGTCTTTGTATTTGTAAATAGTTGAAAAGTAATCAAAAGAAGAACATTTTGTGACACATAAAACTTTAATATTCCATTTTCAGTATTCACAATAAAATTTTATTGCCCCTCTACACACACACACACATACACACACACACACGCAAAGTAAAAACTGAAAATCCCAAATTCTGACTTTCATAGAAGGAAAGAGTCACAGGATGTTTTAGTCAAAAAGACATTCTGGAATGATAAGTATAAACCTCTCATTTTACAGATAAGGAAACAGTGGGAGAGGTGGAATGACTTGCCTTGAGTCCTAGCAAGTTAACACAGAGCTGGAAATCTCCGCTAAGTACTTCTCTCTCTTGCTGGCAAGATCCAATGTGTCAAACTACGATTCAGTTTTCTCTTCTGCTTCTTCCTGATCCTCATTTTTAGGTAACATACACTGAATATTATTATATTTATTATAAGCTATGCACACCTTACGGTGTTAGTGCATTTTGTTCTCACAAATGACCCAGAAGGAATGTTGTATTCTTCCTAACTTGTAGAGCTCACTGTTCTCCTTCTGTCCTATACACAGTCATGCTGGTCTTCTTCACGTTATCCACCTGCCTATGGTGAATCCTGTCTCCTGGCTCCCACCTGCTTCAATCTCTCAGGGCCCTCACTCTACCCTTACACCCCCTGATTGCAGAGTCTTCAACCTCTCCTTCACCACCACCTCCAAATCCTATCCCACAGTTTATCAACATGTTCAAGTCCCTCTCCACTTAAAACAGCTATCCGTCAGTCCTATGTCTCCTCTTTCCTTTCTTTCCTAGCCAAGCTTTATGAGAGTAAAGTGTACAATTGCTCTCTCTCCTTCTCCACTTTCCACTGACTTCTCTCTTACCTACCTGCAGTTTGGTATCCAATCCCTCTCCCTCTAAATCCCAACCCCCCAACACTGACCCCTCTCCATAGTGACTTCTGTGTGGACACTTTTAAAATTTTGTCTCACTTGACATCAGTGATTACTCTCTTTTTCTTGAAACTTATACATCTCTCATGTTTGAAGTCTTTTACCTTATATCAGGAAAGATGGAGATTGATAAACATCCTTACTCCAGCCATTTTCAGTGTGCCTCTACGCCTTTGCTGTCCTCTTTGCTTTGAATAACCTCTCTTCACCCCTCCTGCCCATGTTTTCACCTGTGTTAACTTCTGTGCATCCTTTAAGACACAATTGGTATCTCTTCCTCTTGAAGCTTTCTCTGCCTGCCTTCAAAGAGAGTTGATCCCTTGCCTCTTCACTTGTACTGTACATTATATTTAAGTCAATTGTCACCTTTATCATCCGACATGCATTTACACATTTGTACCTAATGTGGATTGCATTCTTCTTGGGGCAGGCAGGCAGGGGCATGTCTGACACGTGTCTGTGTGGTAAGATGAGATGGCACTTTATGATCCCTTCTCCCATTTGTGCTCTCTTCCCTCTATGTTCCTATCAGGGGGAGACTTAGACTAAAGCAAACAATCTCTTAGTAAGCAAATAAACACATGAGAACTATTATATGAGACTCTCCTCGGGTAGAAAAGATACAACTCTTGCTACCTAGTGTTTTTTCCTTGTATTAGGGACTCTGGAAAAGGTAGAAGAACCTTAATACTTCTCAGAACAATAATAGGGAGAGTAGTGGATTGGTCTTAAAGAGTAAGGCCAAAACTATGCTAAAAAAGGAAACAATCTTTCTCAGGCAGGGGATAAGGCTGTTTCATCTCAGAGAAAAGTACTTGTCACTGTGAGGGATGCCTAGTTCATATATTTCATAGCAGTCACGGCTCTACATAGAATAGAGTGACCTACATTTACCTTTATTCATCAACCTTGATTGGAGGGGACCCGGTCTGCCTCCAGAGCCCAGAAGGACTGAGCAAACATGAATAACAGTGGCCATAAGGCTGAAGCCTAAGGGAATGCACACAGTTAGTTACACTGGTAGGAATCTAGTGGAGGGCAGATTTGTTTTGAAGGAATAGGGTGTGGTTATCAGGCTGAGAGAATTGGAGAGGTGCCTGCATGAGTGGGAGTCAGAGAAGGTAAGGAAGTCTGAAGCGAAGTCCCGGAGGAATTGATCACCCTCCTTGTGAGAGCCTAAGTATGGAATTCTTCACCTCCCACCCTTTGAGATGCACAGGAGTAGATGAATTGTTTAGCATTATACCCTTTATTCCTCCTACAACAACCTTTTGAGAGTTTCCTGATTCTTTTTTAAATTTTTTTAAATTTTATTTTTATTTATTCATTTGAGAGAGAGAGAGAAAGAGAGAGAGAGAGAGAGCATGAGAAGGGGGAGATCAGAGGGAGAAGCAGACTCCCCACGGAGCAGAGAGCCGGATGTGGGACTCGATCCCAGGACTCCAGGATCATGACCTGAGCTGAAGGCAGTCTCTTACCCAAATGAGCCACCCAGGCGCCCTGAGAGTTTCCGGATTCTTAAGAGCATCTACATGAGAAATAGTAGAGCCTGGTTGTTAAGAGTAGATTCTAGAGCTGAACTGCCTGGGACCAAGTAGCACCTTTGTTACCTACTAGCTGTGAAACCTTGAGGAAGTTACTCGCCCTTTCTGTGGCTCAGTTTATTCATCTGTTAAACGGTAATACCAATAATAATGGTATTAGCTTCAGGGGTATAAATGTCTTTGGTTATCAGTAGTGTGAGACCCACAGCCTGGGAGATACCAGGACCTCAGACCCAAACCTCAGACCCATAGTCTAAATATTATTTAGACTAAACTTTTAACCATCTCCCATTGAGAAGTGATAGAAGATAGCAGTTTGTACTTTATAAAAGGAGGGTCTACTACATTTGGGTTATTGCGAGTCTCCCCAATGCTGGCACATAGCAAGTGCTCAAGAAATTTGTAGGTCAAATGAATGGTAGGTGGCAGGACACAAGTTGCAGGTACAGATCAGAGGAAGCAAGGACTAAGTCCTACCTACTTTCCTACTGACCTTGACACTCTGTCTTCAGGCTTTTAGGCGAATATTCTACCAGCACTTTTAAGTGCTGGGGTCTGCAATTCCTTTAACTGCCACTCATTCACTTTCTGACTTTAGGCAAGTCCTTTCTCCTTTCTGGGCCCAGGTTACTTCCTGCGCAAAATGAAGCAGTTAGGTTGGTTTGCGTCCAGCAAGTAAGTGTTACCTCACGTGCAGATCTCAGTGTTTGGATAGTGGCTGGGTAGAGTACTGCACAGAGAGATTTTGAAGCTGAATTGAAGCCGAGCGTGATGATTTAGCAATGTCACGGATACGAGATAAGTGAATGGCAATCTGTGTGTCATGTACTTTTTTTGTACTCTTGAAATAGATAATGTACTCTATACCCACTTGCTTTCGAGGATTCCTAAAGAATACCTAGACCGAATGAGCACATCAATTATGGTGCCATGCTTTTCTTATAATTATAAAAAGTAGTTATGCTTTTCACATGCAAGTTACCAGTACAAAGACTTACTCTACAAGAAACTTCTCCACTCAAGTGTGAGTAGATGAAATCAGGTCAAAGAGGACTCTTCCACAAAGGAAGAAGGCAAAAAAGCCGGGACTGTAGCCAGCATGCTGAGCCACTCACAACCTGAGTGATTCCGAGTGAATCGCCCCGCCTGTCTCAACCTTAGCTACTTCTTTACGATGGGGTAAAAATATTTGCCATCACTGGACTGTAATTAGGATTTAGGCAATGATGAAATACATAGCACCCAGCACAGTAAAGTACGCTATGTGTGCAAGACCCTCCAAATTAGTTCCCTCTCTCATCTCCAAAGTGAATACAGGGAGTTTGGGACTATAAATACCTTAGGGATAGAGATTGTGTCCTGTTTGTCTCTTTATACCTAGTTCTTGATGCAGAGTAAATGTTTAAGAAGTATTTACTGGCTTGAATTGAATCAAATTCAGTAGAAATGGAACTAGATGGTCTTTTCAATTCCTCTGAGTACCAAGCACAGAACCTGGCTTGTAAGCTGTGCTTGTGAACACTGGCAGATTATAGATGTGGTCACCTGATTTCAGGATTAGACACATTAATGGGAAAGTGTGTAATTTTCAGAGGGGCTCAGGAGGAAGGGCCACACAGTCCTCCGCTGCTGGTACTGTCTCATCAGAAATTCTGCCACTTGCAACTACTTCCTGCTCCATATTCTGCTTCTCAGAGGAAAGAAATTGGCCCAGATACATCTATTATGCTCTTTCTGCATTTATAGGGAGAGAGAGATTCTAATTTTCTGCTGTGGACCCAGGGGACACTCAGAAATCATGTCCTCTCTTGTCTGGGCCCAGACTACGTTGTCCTTGCCAGATGGCATGAAAACCACTGCTCTCCTTCCCCATCTTGTCCGCTTCCCTTTGAAGTCCCCCTGCTGTCCCAGTGACACCGAATGGACCACAACAATTTCAGATATCTGGGCCATTATCTCATTGCTCTAAATGCCATATTTTGCCACTGGACCTATAACTGTTCTCCTTTAGGTGAGTCCTGAAGAATTTCGTGGCCTTAATGAGTACATCAATTATCGTTCATGGGAGAGTCCACGTCTCCTTAAAGGTTATTTGAAGGTTGATTGCTATCTCAGTGCTTATATCCATCCAGCAAATCTTTCTCAGCCTTATGAATGTATTTGACCTTTTTACAGGTACAGGGGAAAAATAACAGAACAAAAGTTAATTTAGATCTCTATAATACAACATTTTTTTTTCCTGAAAGAAATAAAAGCACATTGAAATCGATACCTGCACAATAACGCGCTGATGAATGTTGGGACCCGATTTTCTCATTTTGCTAACTCGAGATTGGGAATTCTGAATACTTTTCAATCCTGCATTCTTTGGGCACTGTGAAGTCTGCTGTATTGTGTCCACACAATGCCGCTGCACACTCATTATGGGAGTACCAGTGGTCCTGAAAAGGTCAGTTAGTTAGAAATGTCAGCGTTCAATGGAGCCGCACAGACCTGTGTGCGCACAGATCCAATTAGAGCGGCCAGGCACCACCGCTGTAACCCGGAATCCTAATGAGCAAGCAGAGGAAAGGGGGAGGTGTCTTTTTTCCCTTTCTTTCTTCTTATTCAAAAGAAATGGAGATTGCTTTTCAACCACCCTACATGGGGTTGTTTAAACTTTACCAAATACCACTTAGGTGCCAGGTAGGCTGGGAGGGAACCCCAGCCTTGGCAAAGGCTGAGCCCGCCCAGCACGGCCAGACGTTGAAGGAAAGCAAAGGCGGGAGCAGTACTTCAGACTTCGGGCTGGTGGAGGGGAAGTCTTCACAAGACTTACTCAGGTGGAGAGCTAACTATGAGGAAGATGGCCTTCTTATTAAGTTCATTTCTAAATCATTTCTAGGCTCCTGCTGTGTGGCAGGTCTTGTGATTAAAAACTGGCCTTTGTCGGGGCGCCTGGGTGGCTCAGTCGCTTAGGCATCTGACTCTTGGTTTCAGCTCAGGGTCATGGGATGGAAGCCCTCGTCAGGCTCTGTGCTTAGTGCAGAGTCTGCATGGGATTCTCTCTCTCCCTCTCCTTCCGCTCCTTTCCACACTCACGTGTTCTCTCTCTCCCTCTAAAATAAATAAATACGTAACATCTTTTTAAAAAAAAAAACTGGCCTTTATCATTTTTGACAAACATCAACCACTTGTACAAACTTGGGGGCTGATGTTTCCCGAGTTCACCTAGACTGGTGCTTCCCGATTTCTAATTCATCACAAACTGACATTTTGGAAACGTCCACTGATTGTGAACATGGAGGCTGCAGCAATGTCAAATTGCTATTCAAGTTTCTAAATGCTTTCTCTCAATTTTTATATTTGTCTCATTGTGGACAAACAGTCTACACCCTGCCACCCACCTGTGGATAATGCTTTGAGTCGAACTGTCCTGCCTACCACTCATTTGCTTGCCCAGGTTTACCTGCCGTTCCTCACCTTCACTGACCCCCACTATTCCGGACTGACAATCACACTGGATCCTCTTTTCTGGCTCAATCACTGCATAATTCTTGAAAACACTTTTTGATATTTACCTTTTGGCACCACAGCCCCCTCCTATGGTTAGAACACACTCCCAGTGGCCCCTGGTCTACAGTTCAGTGGACTAACCAGCTAAAACATGAAATAAAACCTTGGGTGACTTTGTTACAAGTGATTCAGAACAATGAAGGATTTTACAGAGAACCTCCTGTTGGATTCCTAAGCTCAGCAGGCCGTGATGACCGGCTTGGTTTCAGCACCCAGATACTCCAGCTGCCCTCCCTTCCATTGAGGCCACTGAGCCCCCTTGCCGCCTGCCAGATCCCAGGATCTTTCCGGATTCATGGCCAGATAAAGGCAGGGACAGTGGATATAAGATGTATTGGATTAATAAATTAGCTTTTTACCCTTGGCAGGTGGGGTTTCATGTCTGCTTTTGTTTACATCTTTCTGGCTAGTTTCCCATATCCAGACCTTTGTTTCAGGCCCTGTGACTGTTTCTTATCCAAATACTCCTTCTCTCATTCAGTCTTCTCTAACGATCTCTGCAAACTGGATGAACCAGCACCTGTGATTAGGAAGCCAGCGAGAAGTCAGAAGTCCATTGGATGTTGAGTCAGAAAATCTGCGTTCAAACTCTGACTTTTAAAACTACAAGCTTTTGTGAATTTAGGCAAGTTCTATCATTTCTCTAAGAAAAAGATGCTTACTTCTTAGAGTTGTTTTGTTGTTCAAACTAAATATTGGATGCAAAATCACTTTGACACTGTAACATGCTATATTAAGGCCAATATGGTGGTGGTGGTAGTCATTACAGTTGCTACCGTTACCCCTCCAGGGAAGAGAAGATGGTTAAGTGGTCCCTCCTCAGAAACTTTAGGGAGGAAGGAAAGGTGTAGCCAGAGGTTTGGAGTACAAAAGCAGAGAGAGAATCAGGGCAGACAACTTGGTGGGAGCAATAGGAACATGTGTTTGAGACAGCCCTCTTGGTTAACTCTAGGGAACAAGATGTGGACAGAGGCCAGAGCATGGGAAGGAGTTGTCACCAGACCCAGGTCTCTAAGATAGGACAGTAAAGTGATATGAAATGCTTCCCAATGCACTACTTAAGGCCGGATCTGAGCTCACTTCACAAGCTAAATTAATGACACTTGATATGGAAAAAACAGGTTTTGCTTCCCCTAAAAACAGCTAAAACCCACCAATTCTCCTTTCACTGTTCTGATTAAAAACTCTTCTCCAACAAACCAGTCTTCTTTATAATCTTTACCAGAAAAACAAACAAACTAACAAAACCTTCTGAAGAACATTTGGCTATCCATCCAAGAGTGGAACTCAGTTGGGCTGACAACCCCCCCCCCCTTATTTTTTCAGTTTCTAGAGAGAAGTTTACCAGGTTTATATGACAATGAGTCAGCTATCATCTGGAGGGGAGGAAATAGCACTGCAAGTGCCAAATGCAGATCCTACTGGCATTTCAAAGTATGACCTACTAGGTTGGAGCTAGGTTAGTGAGAAAAAATAACAGTTATCTGTGGTTACCAGCCTCAAAGTAGGACTTCCCATAATAACACAAGCTTTTCCATGGTTCTTACATATGTTAGATACATTATCTAATCTAATATTCACTACAACCCTATAGGGTCATTATGATTAGTCCCACTTTAGGAATTAGAGACCTGAAGCTCTGAGAGACTGTATTTTGTCCAAAATGATATAAAGAGTAAATGGTAGAGATAAGTTTTGAACTCTGGTCTATCTAATCTCAAAATTTCTGCTGCCTGCTACTTAGAATTCCCTTCTTCTCTCTCTGTTTTTTTGGTCATAAAAACACGTTATTTTTCTGTCTCGATAGTGCTGAGTAGGCACTGGTAACGGCAAGTCAGTAAATCTTGCTAAGAGCAAACTCCCACATTCCTTAAGCCTATCCTCATCACTCTCATTGATGATGATTTAGACCAGAGCATGAAAGATGTGTTTCACCCTCTTTGACCTGCCACTGTGTCCTTATTCTCTGGGAATTTTAACTACAAGTACTTGGATCACACCTTGCCTCAAATCAGTAGCAGCCCGATACTCATTCACCAGAGTGCAAAGGGCTGCTATAAGCTGGGAACTGGACACTGGGGCACAAAACCTTCTTTTCCTAAATGAGAGATCTTGCTTGTCTCAATCCATTGAGCCAAAAATATTTCTTACTTTCACGACCAATGCAAAGGTTCTTATAGTTTAGGCCTATATTAGGATAGAAAGACACAGATGGACAAATGAGGCTATTTATTTATGGAAAAAAATAGTAGCTAGAGAAGTCTCAATATGTTTCTCAGAAACCCCTGCCAATCTCAAAAAGCAAGGCTAATACTCACATATCTTGGGAATAAGGGAAGAATCTTTGAAGGAATCATAAAAGATAAATGGGTCTGAAGGGAACAAAAGATATAATACTGATAATCATCATTAGCATTAGCAATTAGCATTAGCCTCCAAGAAGGCTCCTGAATGATGCTTACTTCTGGGCATTCATGTCCTTGTATCGTTGCCTCTCACAGCAAATAGGCTAACTTGTGCACCTAGTAGGATAATATAGAATGACAGGGTATGACTTCCTAGCCTATATCAGAAGAGATATTGCAGCTTCTACCTTGTTCTCTCTTGGATCAGTCACTCTGAAAGAAGTCAGCTGCCATGTTGTGAGGAGTCCTATAAAGCAGCCCTATAAAGAAGTCTGTGTGGCAAGGAACTGAGACCTCCTGTTGAAAGGAAGCATCAACTTGCCATGCTTGAAAGATGATCCTCCAGTCTTCAGATAACCACAGCTTTGGCTGACATCTTAACTGAAACTTTGTGAGAGACCCTGAGCCAAAACAATCCAACTAAGCTGCTAGTAGATTTCTGACCTGCACAAATTGTGAGATAATAGATATTTATTGTAATTTGAAACTGCTAAGGTTTGGGCAATTTGTCACAAAGCAATTAAATCACAATAACAACTATGTATTTAAAATCTACTATGGGCCATACACTATTATGCTAGCTACTTTATATATATCATATCTAATCTATGAAATTCTAATAAGTATTATTATCATCTTACTCTTTTATAGATGGTAAAATGGAAGTAAGGCACAAAAAAGCTAATAGAGTTTCCTAAGATCAACTTTAACTGGAAGAGGTGGAAGAGGTAGGATATGAAGACATAATGTATGTATGTATTACAAAATCCCTTGCTCTTTCACCTATCCCTGCTGTTCTGCACAGGTATAATAAATAAATAGGAAAATAAATGAATAAAAAGTACACAGAGCATACACTTGCTTTTATTAATTTCTGTCAGATTAAGATACTTCTTACTATGAACAGCTATATGCAAATTAATTGGATAAACTACAAGAAATTGGTAAATTCCTAAAAACATACAATTTACCAGGAATGAGTTGGAAAGAAATAAAAAATCTGAACAGATCAATAACAACTAAGGAGATTCAAGCAGTAATGAAACACCTCCCAATGAAGAGAAGCCACAACCAGATGGTTTTACTGGTGAATTCTAGCAACATTTAAGGAAGAATAAATGCCAATTCATTTCAAACTCTTACAAAAAATTGAAGAGAATGGAATATTCCCAAATTCATTTTATGAGGTCAACATTAACCTGATACCAAAGCCAGAGAAGGAGACTACAAGAAAAGAGAACTATAGGCCAATATCCCTAATGAATATAAATGTAAAAATTCTCAACAGAACAATAGCAAATGGAATTCAACAGCACATTAAAAGGACCATACTCCATGATCAAGGGATTTATCTCTGGGATGCAAGGATGGTTCAACATACTCAGATCAAAAACATAATATACCTCATTAATAGAAAGAAGGATAAAACCATATGATTTTCTCAATAGATATAGAAAAAAAATTAACAAAATTCAACATCTTCACATGACAAAAACTCTAAAAAAAAGTTGAGTATAAATAAGAATAGACCTCAGGGTACCTGGGAGGCTCAGTCACTTAAGTATTCAGCTCAGGTCACAACCTCAGTGTTGTGAGATAGAGCTCCACATCAGGCTGTGCACTTAGTGGGGAGTCCAATTCTCTCCTTGTCCCTCTACCTCTGCCCCCACCCATGTGCTTTCACTCTCTCAAATAAATAAATAAATCTTTTAAAAAATATATACCTCAACATAATAAAACCATATATGACAAACCCACAGCTAACATCATATTTAGTAGTGAAAAGTTGATAGCTTTTTCTCTAATATCAGGAAAAAGACAAGGGTGTCCACTGTCACCACACATACTCAATATAGTATTGGAAGTCCTATTCAGAGCATTTAATAACAAAAAAACACTTAAAGGTATCTGAGTTGGAAGGGAAGAAATAAAACTGTTTCTGTTTGCAGATAACATGACCTTATATAGAGAAAACCCTAAAGGCTCCACCATAATGCTGTTAGAACTAAAAACAAATTCATACACAATCAATCATGGAAAACTACATCAAAAACTAATGATGTACTACTGTGTGGTGACTAACATAATAAAAAATTATGAAAAAATTTAAAAAACAAATTCAGTAAAGTCACAGAATACAAAATCAACACACACAAATCAGTTGCATTTGTTGCAACTGATGCATGTAGTTGCATGATACATACAGTTGCGTGTACCAACTATGAACTAACTTTTTTTTTAACCACAAACTATCTTAAAGAGAAATAAAGAAAACAATCCTATTTACAATAACATCAAAGCTAATAAAACACATAGGAATAAATTTAGGTAAAAGATCTGTACACTATAACCTTTAAGACAATGATGAAAGAAATTGTAAAAAAGGGCACCTGGGTGGCTTGGTCAGTTAAATGCCTGCCTTTGGCTCAGATCATGATCCCAGGGTCCTGGGCTCAAGTCCCACATCAGACTCTCTGCTCAGCAGGAAGCCTGCTTCTCCCTCTGCTCTCCCCCCCCTCAATTCGTTCTCTCTCCTCTCTCTCTCTCTCATAAATAAATAAAATCTAAAAAAAAAAAAAGAAATTGTAAAAGACACAAATAAATAGTAATATCCTGTGTTTATGTATTGGGAGAATTTATATTATTAAAATGTCCATATTATTCACCTGGTAATGAGTGCTGTCCCAGTGCAGATTCTACCCATAGAGCCTCAGCTGGGCCTAGCTCTTGCAACAGAAGGTCTGCTGCAGAACAGATCAATGTTTGTTCTGCTCTCAGACCTCATAATTCATATATTTAGTTTAACATAGCCACAGAGATAGTCATTGAAAAAAATCATATGATCTTGGGCCATTAGTTACAGGTCCCAATTTATATCCCGATTTCATAGATGATGCTAATAACTCAACTCTCAGCCAATGAGCACAGTGGATTTCCCTGGACACAGGTACTTATTCAAAATCAGTTCATAATGACATAATCACAAAATGAGAAGCAATAGAGATTCTGCTGGGACTTCTGGGTGAGAGTCTCTTGATTTTTCCAATTAGACTAGAATTGGGGAGAATGTAAATTTTGCTGCTTCTACAGCCATCTTGAGACCACATGTAGCCTGGGAAAGGAGTCAACACCAAGCAAGTGGAATTAAGAAGGACAAAAACAGATTGGGTCCTATGAGCCCTATATCAAGATGCACAGAAAGGCTGACTTATTTCTGGATTATCTATTCACATGAACCAATTAATTGACTATTTTTTCACTTAAACTATTTAGGTTGTGATTAAAGACTCCTACTTATATAGTTCCTGTGCCTTAATTTTACTGTGCATGCCTTGAATTACAGTTTGTCTAGGCCTAGGCCTACGTTCAGTCTGATGGCCAAAATCTTACCAACTCCTTCCTGATCTGACCTCCCTCATACTGATCAGCTATGGTGTCTTTAGGTGCCCCACCTCTAATTCCCCACCCCAGAGCTCAGCCCACCCATGTGGATGTTCCAAAGTGGGATCCTTGTTCCCTTCCCATCAACCTTCTCACCTAGTCCTAGGGTGCGGGATCTGTAATAGATTTCCCAGGACAAAGATCCTAGGAACACACCACTCTGTTTTTCTCTCAGGGACCATGAGAATAAACAAAACATGTTTCGCCTTGCCTTTATATGCTTCTTTATATGTTTCTAAAATTATTTTACTTAATTTAATAAATCTTCTGAGTGGCACCCAATGCTATTTTTTTCCTTGTTGACATGAGAGATGGACATTGGGGAATGGAGTTGGGAATGTAAATTGATACAAACTTTCTGGAAAATGAGCTGGTAACAAGGCACAATAATTCCTTATTAGTGCTCTCTTGCCCATAAATTCTACTTCTAAAATGTCCAGATATAAAACTTCTATAAAAGAAGTAAAAAGGTTTTTCACAAATAGTTTTATGGTACAGTTATTTGTAAGAGAAAACATCTGGAAATAACATGAATGCACAACAATAGGATGTGGATTTTTATAAATCAGACTATATATAAAAGATGGAAGATACTAGAGCTTTTAAAAATAAGTATGCCTTTAAAATGCTCATAAAATGCTTGTGTATGTAGTAATTCAATCCCTAGTAACATATCTTAAGACAATAACCTAAAATGTAGGTTTATAAATTATTCATAACATCAAGAAACTAGAGTTTAAGTTAAATATACAACATTATTGGCATGGAGAACTATTTTTCTTGTAATATTAAGTGCAAAATCAGGATAAAATTTTATATTCTACATGATCTCAACTATGTAAAACAAAATTATACATGCATAGAAAAAAAGTCAAAGAAGTAAATGTGTTAAAATATTAAACAGTGATTGCCTCTGGGAGATAACTGATATTTTCATCTTTATAACTTCTCTGTGTTTTTCAAAATTTGCACCATGGGCATGTGCAATTTTTTAATAGACAAAGTTATTATAAAAAGATGGTAAGTATGTAAACTACATAGCAACATGAAGATTGTTTATGAAATAATGTTAAGTGAAAAAAGATGTATATAAAAACTTTCTGTGATTGCAATTATGTAAATATGTTTCTGCATATAGACTAGAACTGAAAGGGAAATGTATAAATAGAATTAGGTTTTGTATTGTGCTAAGGCTGTAGAATTAGGAGTAACTTATTTTTCTTCTGTAAAAATTCCTTTGAAGTTGTTTTAATGACATGTATGCATTTTTTGAACCATCCGCTCTATGCATATCCACTGTGTTGCTAACCTTCTGACACTGAGGCCAGGAGTCATCTGGCTCAGCTTCACTCCTGGTCTTGGCCACTCTGGACTGGTTCCACAGGCCTCCTGTTGGCTCTAAAAATGGCCAGAGGAACATAACAATGGCCAGTCTGGCCTCTCTTGTTCTTTTATTTTCCAGAGGGATTTACATCATGATGAGTTTACATCATGCGAGACTTTAACTGGAGACTAAATTCAAAGTTGTCATGTAATGGTCGGCATCCCAGTCTATCACCATTCAGCATAAGTATTGTTTTAACAAGGTTAAGAGGGGATAAAAGAAACCCAAAACAAAACAAATCTCAAACCCCCAAAGCTCCCCGAAACCCAAACCAACCTTAAGATATTTCAAATCAGAAACAAATCTAGCAGTGATTTTTTTTTTTCTAGAGGTTTCTATGTTATTTTAGGAAATCAATTGTCTCTTCAGGACACAGCTTCATTAGTGGAAAAGCCCCAATGACTGTGACATTGCTGACAATCCAGACTTTCCTTATCCCCAGCAAAGTGGGCCAACCTGAATCCTGTCTGGGAAAGAAGATACCATGGGCCAATATCACAAGTGAAGTAATATTTATATGTAGGAGTCACAGAAAAGGCAAAGGATTTAGAGTCAGATAGATCTGGATTTGAACCTGACTCCACCACTTGTTAACTGTGTTCAAGTGGGCAATTCACATAATTATGCAGCATCTTCATTTTTCATCTGTGAAAGAGAAATGGCGATACCTGTCTTATGGAATAGTGGGGAAAATTATGTGAAAAATATATGTAAAGCACTTAACACAGCTTTGGCACCAAGTAGTGACACTATTTAGATACTTCCTAAATGCTGTCCTTTTAGTCTATACCATCAAGGAGTTATGACAATTTGACAAGAGCGCCAAGATAATTCAACAGGGGAAAAACAATCTTTTCAACAGATGGTACTGGAAAAACTGAACACATTCAAAAGAGGTAAGCTGGATTCCTATCTCACATCATATAAAAAAATTAACTTTCACAAGAATACAACTTTGTGACCTAGGTTAGATAATGTTTTCCAAGATATACCGAAAGCATAAGTAACAAAAAGAAAAAAAAATAGGTAAATTGAACTTCCTCACAATTAAAAACTTTTTGTTGTTGTTGTTATTCAAAAGAACATCAGGGAGCACCTGGGTGGCTCAGTCCTTAAGCATTTGCCTTTGTTTAGCTCAGGTCATGGTCCCAGGGTCCTGGGATTGAGCCCTTCATCAGGCTCCCTGCTCAGCAGGAAGCCTGCTTCTCCCTCTCCTGCTCCCCCTACTTGTGTTCCTTCTCTTGCCATCTCTGTCAAATAAATAAAATCTTAAAAAAAAAAAAAAGAACATCAAGTAGGTGAAAAGACAACCCATGGAACAGGAAAAATATTTGCAAATCATATATCTGATAAAAGACCTTGAATTCAGAATATATATTTTAAAACTCTTACAATTCAATAATAAAAAGACAAATATAACTTAATTAAAATGAGTGAGGAAAAATACTTTGACTAAACATTTCTCCAAAGAAGATATATATAAATGGCCAAAAAGCACACGAAAATATGCTCAACATCATTAGTCATTAGGGATGTGGAAATCAAAACTACAATGAGATACCACTTCAGCCCCATTAGGATGACTATAATCAAGAGACAGATAATAACAAGTGTCAGAGAGAATGTAGAGAAATTGGATGTGTCCTACATTGCTGATAAGAATGGAAAATGGTACAGCTATTTTGGAAAACAATTTGGCAGTTCCTCAAAATGTATATCCCAACATTTACCATATGACCCAACAATTCTATTCCTAAGGTTTATACCCAAAAGAACTAAAAACATGTCTACCCATAGCAGCATTATTCCTAATAGACAAAAAATGGAAACAAATGAAATATCCATCAATAAATGAATAGATAAACAAATCATATATCCATACAATGAAATATTATTCAGCAATAAAAAAGAATGAAGTACTGACACATGCTACAATATGGATGAACCTGAAAATATTATGCTAAGTGGAAAATCTAGTCAAGAAAGGCCATGTATTGTACAATTCCATTTATATGAAATGTTCAGAATAGGCAAATTCAGAAAGAAAGTAGATTAATGATTTCCAGAGCGTGAGAAAAGGCAGAAATAGGGAGTGACTATCAACAGAGTTTCTTTTTGGGGTGGTGATAATGTTCTCAAATTAGTGATGATGGTTACATAACTCTGTGAATATACTATGCATTTTTAAATGATGCATTTAAAAGATGGATTTGATGGAATGTGAATTATATCTCAATAAAAATGTTATTTTTTTTATTAATTTTTATTAACATATAATGTATTATTTGCCCCAGGGAAAAATGTTATTTTTTTAAAAAAAAGATATGACCAGCACTTTTAACTTGATGATGGGAATGTGAAAATCTTTCTACAAGTATGATTAAGGAATCATTGCCAATTATTCTAGTTTTCCTTACTGCTGTCCCCTTCCCTATGGGAAGAGTCTACATCTCCACCCTATTGAACTTACTAGTAGTCATATGACTTGCCTTGACCAAGGAAATATGGGCAGAAGTGACCCTTCCCAAATTCTTTTAAGAGCAAATACATGACTCACCATCTTTCCCTTCTTTCTCTGGCATGGTGACCCAAATGGCAGGTGCTCATCTCACATATTCTCCTGGCACTTTGCGCACATGTTGAATAATTTCCAATTGCCAACACCTGAGGGCTTGCTTTGGCCACTGGAATCTGCTATGTCCATACTCTGAGCAGAGTGGAAATGTCAGGGAATTAACATACCCATTCTCACTGTCACTCTGTATTTTGGAGGAACACCTCTGAGGCTTATTTCCACACAGACCTACAGGTTCCCCAGTTTGCTTATGTCTCAGTTGCCTTTAGTGGCAGCTAGCTTAATAACCTTTCTTGGCTTTCTTCTTTTCCTGTATTGTGTCCTGCCTTTCTTTCCAAGGTCTCTGGGATGACCTCCCAAATAAATGTCTTGCACTGAAATCTTTGTCTCAGGATCTTCTTCTTAGGGGACCCAAACTAAAAAACCCAGCTATGTTCCAAACACAGAATGCTTGGTCTGGGTCCTAGAGTAAAGAGGATGTAAAGCAGAGCTGCCAATCCATGAGGGACATGTACCAAAAGTGAGAAATAAGACTTTGATTTTCAAGCTTCTGCAATTTTGATGTCATTGTTACTTCAGGGTAATGTCATGACTAGTAAACTAAGTACAGCTTTCCTCAGTAATTCTCATTCCAGGTGCCACACATTCTAGGTATTTTTCTTAAGGAAATAACTGGAGATACATACAAAGGTCTTTATACAAGAACATTCACTGGGGTGTTATTTATAATTAAATAATTAGTACAATTTTATATACAATAGTAGAGTTAAAATAGAATGCTCTTCAACCATATGAAATTTCCTCCTAGAGAATATCTAATAACATTGAGAAATGTTCATGCTATATACAAATGAAACAGTTTACATACTATCATCTGAATTTTGTTTTTTAAATTTATGTATATACTTATATATACATGTGCAAAAATAACAATCTCTCTTCTCAGTCTGATAGTTAGGGGTTTTACTTGGATAGGAGAAAAATGTTTTTTCATATTGTCTCTCTTTTACTGAAGAGATTATAGAATAAATTTTCTAAAGAGTAAAGAAGAAACTATAGCTGGATTTTGGGTCAAATGGCTAAATAAGTTCATGTTTCAATAAGCCTGTTCATTCCCATCCAATAGTAATAGTGGATAACATATGAACAAAGAAATGAAAATATATATTTGGGCTCTGTTGTGAGAGGGATATCTCCACAAAGCTGAAATATACAGAAATATAAAAGCTAAGTTTTCCCAAGGCTACTTGGTTGATAAGATCTGAACACAGAAGCCAGAAGTAGCAGCTAAAGTTTGCTTCCTATGAGATAATAGAGACTTAAAAGTACTCTGGAACATGAGGATTAGAAACAAGATCTTCTGCTTAGAGATCTAGGGTGAAGCTCTCATGTCTTGAAAGGAGCCTGGGGGAAAAAAGTGACTGCTCCACAACTTTCTGGCAGATAGCTCCTGCGCATTATAGGCCTAAAGAGATGAGGAATGTAGATACAGAAAACAGAAGCAATGCCAAACTATTCTGCTGACATTTTGTCACTGGATCCGATATATCCCCATTATTTACCAGCTGACATTTTGTCACTGGATCCGATATATCCCCATTATTTACCAGGTCCAATACTGAAGATGGGGGTTGAGTTAGCAACAAAAACTGCCACATAGGGAGATGTGAGCACAGCATGTTTTTTTTTTTTTTTTTTTCTGGTGGGGGGGCGGGGGTTGGGGATGAGGAAAGAGAAAACCAGAAAACTTCCTCTTCAAAGTGATCTTACAAATTAAAATTTCAAAATGCATGAAGAAATTAAATGCTAAAAATGATACTAAACAAAATTAACAATTATAACTTGAATTCTCTCCAAATGAAACTTATTTTATAGAACAGTCAGAGGTTTTAAAATAAGCATATTGAGGATGTTCAGAGAAACAAATGAAGGCATTAAAACAGAATAAGAAATTATGAAACAGAATAGGCAGAAATAAAACAAGAACAGGTGGATATGAACAAAATTAGAAATCTTGGAAATTAAAAATATATAGTCATTGAAATATTGAAAAAGACGGGGAAAAAAGTCTAGACTAGACATGGTTGAAAAGTGAATTTATAAGTGCGTGTTACTTGTAGGGACCTCAGAATCAGTACAGTAAGATAAAATTATAAAAAATTATGAAATATCAGTTAACAGCCATGCAGGGCCACTTGAGAGAATCCAACAGTCATCTCATAGAGGTTCTTGAAGAAGAGAGTCTGAAGAATAAGGGCAAAGCAATATTTGAAGAGAAAATTTGCCAACAATTTCCCAGAATTAAAGAAAGACGTAGATTCTCAGCTAGAAGTATATTCAGAGTACCAAGCAGGGTAAATAGAAATAAATTCATACCTACATACTTCAAAGTGAAAAAACAGAACGTTAAGATTAAAAAATAATCTCAAAATCTATCAAAAAATATAAATTATCAAAAACAAATAATGGAAGACTTCTCATCAGCAACCATGTTTATCAGAAAACAATTTTTAAAAATCTTCAAAGTACAAAGGAAAGTCTTCCTTAAACTAAAATTTATACCTAGCCAAACTATTATTCCAGAGAAAGTCAAAATAAGGACATACATAGATTAAGAGGATTGCCCATGGACTCTCACTAAAATAGCTATTAAAGGATTCACTTTAATAAGGTAAAAAAGGAAACCTTGGGATATTATAAGAAGGAGAACACAGGGGCGCCTGGGTGGCTCAGTCGTTAAGAAGGAGAACACAAAACATCATAAGCTATGTAGGAAAAGTAATTAGCTCAGTGCTACTATTAATTCATTGCTTTTCTTTTTTGCACAAGTTTAACTTTTAAGTTAGAAGTCTAAATAATAATAACTAGGTGGTGACAGAACAGTATTCAATAGGTGGTTAAAGCATGTTTACATATAGATAACCCATTGTCTCAGCACCATACAACAACTAGTCTTTTTTTTTTTTTAGAGTTTGTTTATTTATTTGAGTAATCCCTACCCCTAATGTGGGGCTCAAACTCATGACCCCAACATCAAGAGTCACGTGCTCTACTGACTGAGCCAGCCAGTTGCTTCAACTAGTCCATCTTTTATTACACTTTTTACAAAGGCTAATTTTGTCAAAGCCTGCAAATTTTGTAAGAAAATATATCATCAAATGTATATCCAAAGGGTAACCAGTTTAAGTTAGAAATAAAATCAAAAGCATCCAAATCTATAGATGGAGTGGGAAGAAGGCAGGTAATATATAAAACTTAATACTAAAATAGGCAGGACAAGAGAAAAAAAAGAAAATGAATGATAGAAAGCACAAATATGGTGGTAGGTATTTATCCAAATATACCAGCAATTGTAGTAAATATAAATAGATTAAATTTACCTGTCACAATACATGGATTTTTAAAATTTTATTTAAAAAATATGCAGGTGATAGTGCTTAGGGAGAAGGATATCTCCCTAGTAATTATAAGGATAATATTAAAATTAAGATTTATTGGGTGCCTTTGTGACTCAGTCATTAAGTGTCTACTTTTGGCTTAGGTCATGATCCCAGGATCCTGGGATCCAGGCCCGCATCAGACTCCTTGCTCAGCAGGAGGATTTATTCTCCCTCTTCCACTTCCCCTGCTTGTGTTCCCTCTCTTGCTGTGTCTCCTTTTGTCAAATAAAAAACCGAAATCTTTTAAAAAAATTAAGATTTATTATAAATAAGACAGTATGGAGTTAATGCAGAATAAGTGTGGTAGACCAATGGAATAATACAGAGAGTTCAGAAAGAGTCTGTATATAGGAAAATTGTTATATGACAGATATGCAATTGCCAATAAGTGGGAGAAAGGATGTACTAGTTGTATGGTGCTGAGACAAGGGGTTATCCATATGTAAACCAAAAAATTAAATCCTAAGTCATATTATGCACAAAGACCAGTACTAAATGAAATAAAGACCCAAGTATGGCACAAAATTTGATAATTCTTAGAAATAAGTACAGAAGAATATGATATCCATGTAGGGAAAGATTTCTTAAATAAGTCACCAAAGCAAAGCTCAGAAAGCAAGAAATTGATTAATTTAATTCCATTAAAGTTTTTAAAATCTACCATATAAAAGTACATTATTAACTAAAAAAAAAAAAAACTACCCACACAAGCCACAGTCTTTTTGCAATGCAGTAGATTTTGTAATGCAGATGAGTGACAAAGTATTGATATTCAGAATAATAAAGAACTATAAATCAATAAAAAGAAATGACAACCCAATGGAAAATGAAAAAGGGATATGAAAAACTAATTCCCCAAAGTAGAAACCAAAGTGGTCAGTAAACATATGAAAAGATACTCAACCCCATCAGTAATCAGGGAAACAAAAATTATAAAAACAATGGAATATCTTTTCACATTTATCATAATGACAGGTAAAGTTTTGTTAAGTCCGACAATTCCAAGTATTGAGGATTCAGGGAAGTGGAAACCCTTATACTTTGCTGCTAGAAGTATATATTTGTTCAACTATCTTAGAAAATAATTGGCCATTAAGTAGTAAATTTGAAGATGCACATAATCAATAATTCCTCTCCTAACCAAATGCCCTTATACACAAGGAGACAGCACAAAAATGCTCTTAGTAGCATCTCTTAAAATTAAAAAAATTGTAAAAGAACTGGAAATAGTCTAAATTATGATGAATAAGGTGAAGACATAGTGATATAATTATATGTGAAATACTATATAGCAGTTAAAATGAATAAACCAGAGGTACATGAATCTACCTGAATTAATCTCTACAATACAGTAATGATTAGGGGGAAAGTCATGTAATGCCATTTACGGTGTGACATCATTTAGAGGAATTTATAAAAGAATACCAGTTATACCTATTTTATTTTTATCTATATAGATATGGAAGAAACATTGAATTTATTATAGCGGTTACTTATAGGGTGAAGGGAGAAAGTTGCAATCAGGTAAGAGTATAGAAAAGTCTCAACTAGATTTATAAATTTTTTAAATAGAAGACTCTATGGTGTAGACGGCACAAATGGTAATACACGGCACATGGTAATTCCGGCACAAATGGCTATTTGGCAACTAGAGTGAGGCTACCACCTTGGGAGCTCCAGATGTCCAGGTCCTACCTGTGTCCCTGAGAGGTAAGTGGATCAATATCTCACAAGTGCATATCTCATAATATCACACAAAGGTAGCCTACTTGCAGTACACCAGTGCACCGCACACAACACACCTTTTGGGAAGCTTTGACCCAGGAGGTATTTTTTTCAGATCTAAAAGTAGGCAAAATTATAAACCACTCCAAACTCTGGCAGTGCTTAGCATTTTGCAGTTCCATAGCTCTTCAAAAGGAGTACACTTAGAATGACAATTACTCTGCTTGAATTTATGCAGCAGCAATTAGGAACAGAAAGAGCTAGTACAAAAGAACTGCAGTAAATAGGGTCTGAAGACATATCGAGAACCCCCTCCGATACATACATCAGCATCATATCAGGGTGTGACCAGACGAGACTGGAATGTGGAAGCAGGCAATCTGGGTTAGCATATGTGAAGTAGAATAGAAATAGAAATCAAACAAGACAGGACAAAGATAATCCTTCACCAACACCTTAGTGGGGAGGGATTGGTAGGTCATAGGAGTGGACCACTCTAGTTATGTTAACCCATGATTTAGAATTTCTACATACGTTAATCATATAAATATTAAACGTAGCTCATCTAGAGAACAGATGAAACATTTTTCAAACTACTTCATCTCTGTTTTCCTAAAGTCTCAAGTTCAAAAAACTCTGTGAGGTGGAAATAAAGTAGGGTCACCAGAACTGGGTAGATCCAACTCACATTTGTAGTCACTATCTCATACCTCAGTGACTGAGACCAGATAAACTAGAATTTGTGCTAAGATAGTGCCTGCAGAGGGCAATTTCTCAATCTCTGTAAGTGAGCCACCTGGCACCCAGATACAACATTGCAAGCTTGGTAAAAGACAGAGAAAAAATGGTACAACCATACTGGATGCCAACATATTGAAACGGCCTCCGAATTTAGCAGTAATTAGCACTCCTAGAGCCCCCAACCGTGCCATGTGACCACTCCGCCACACTTGTCCCTCCCCCAGGATCCCATCTCCCCACAGTCCAGTAACCAAAGTGTTAATGCCTAGCATAGCAGAGGGTCACGCAAGCTGTTTCATCATCTTCTTGGATCCCAAGAGAGAATAACATTTCTTGTTGGCCAGTTTTGCCTCAAGTTCCCAAACCAAAATAAAATACCTCTCAGGCAGGATTAAACTACTCACTCTCTAGGCTAGATGCCAGGCTTAGGGGGAAGAAAGGACCTTTTAATCCCATGGCCACAGCTTTGTTGGAGAACTCAACTTTCCCCTAAAGCTAGAGATAAAGTTCTTCTAACCCTGAGCACAGAAGACTGAACCTGGTCACTTTCTCAGACTAGTTAGTCCCTCCTCATGAGCCATCCTTCCTCCATTCCATGCCCCCTGCCAGGCAGTTTCCCTGTTCCCATGATTTCAAAACTTATTTCTCATAAGACCAGGACAATTCCTTGACACCGGAGTCTATCGAATGATCTGGGGAGAACTTGGCCCTGGAATACGCAGCAACATCAGAGACTCTGCCATCTGCAGAGTCAAGCGGAGGCAGCATGGGGCTGGGAGGGAGGAGAAAATAAAACAAAAACAAAAACTGCCCAAGGGGCTGGGGATGGAGGGAGAAGGGTTATTCATGGCACCAAGAATTCTGCTGTTCATCCAGGGAGTCAAAGGAGGAGGACAGGAATTGCGTTTGGTTAGGCCACCAGGCATTGCTCTGGGAAATAAGTGAAAAGCCAAAGCAGAATGGCTGCACCTACTCACCGGGGCTGGTTATTGTCAGGAGGTCAAGCTGCCGCTGTTGCTGCAAAAGAAAATACACTGTGAGATCACGGAATTGAGCCAGAGCCAAACTGTGCTTAGCAGCTCAGGGTGGACACGCAAAAGGGATGTTCAGACACATGGAGCAGGATATAAGGTGGAGAACGTGGTGCTCACTCATACCTCTGCACAGAGGCATTGCACCCTAGTGACAAAGGGAATGGACGGCCTTGTTCATGCTTGGATGGTCAGAAGTGAGAGGCCTTAGAGCTCTTCTAGTCAAAGCTATACTAAGGGAAAGGCCACAGGCTCATTCTTCTGTACCAGATGGTCTTTGTTCACACTGGCCATGCTGGTTCAGTGTCTCAGATCCTGGCAATCCTCTTTGCCTTGGGTCCTTATGTCACTGTCACCCTCCTTATATTCTAATCTAACCAAGATATTCCTGGGCTGGTTTATTTTTTTAATTTGCTCAGCAATGCTATGACAATTTTAATTACTGATGATCAAACCATTCTTTCTCTAATTGAATCCTCATCTCTTTGTACCATACAACAATCATAGCAAATATCTGTCTGGCGCACTGGGCCATATGGATGAGGCTGCTTGGGTTTGGAGGCAACTGGCCCTGGCTAACCCAAGGGCTGAGGAGATTAATATCTCAGTGGGCTTGCCCCACATCACGACACCCCTACAGGGAGGCTCTATCCCAACTTGGACGTCATGGTAACCTGAGGATGGAGAAGTGGGTATTAGAGGCTGGGGGTGGGAAGTGAGCAACTCTCCTAGAGACTTAAGTCAGGATTCCTTAAGCCCCAGATGACTTCTCTCTCTTTTCTACACTTGACTTTCCATAAATATTTATTCCATAAATAGTCCTAGAAATCTATATCTTTTTTTCTCAAAAGGGGTTCAAACAAACTCCACTTTGAGAACCACTGCTCTAGTCTACATATCGCAGGAGCTTCTGATTATCTGGTATTTCTTCTAGAGGATCCTTTACCTTATCTGCATTTCCTGCTCTATCTTGCCTCTCTCTCCAAGAATGGAGAACAGCTTTCTGAAATTCTGCTTAAGCAGAAATGGGAAGGCAGTAACATTTTTTGAGCAACAAATATAGACCAGGCACAGTACCAGGTCCTTTGATGTGTCATTTCTTTTCATACTCTTGGCGATCCTGCAGGGTTGGTATTACATAAGATTCAGAGGGGAAAATTATCTGCCCAAGACCACATCGTCATTAAACGGCAGGGCCAGGATTAGAATCCAGTCAGTTCTAATGCTGGCTTAAAAGCCCAAAATATGATACACATAAATAATTTTGATGGTGCCTGAAGCTTAATAGGTGTTCAATGAAAAGATACAGTATTGACGCTGTTGTTATTACTATAGTCCATGTGACCCTTGGTCTATACAAGCTATTTTTTCCTTTTCCATAGAATTATGGATACTTGGGGGTACCTGGGTGGCACAGTCAGTTAAGGAGCTGACTCTTGATTTCAGCTCAGGTCATGATCTCACGGACCTGGGATGAAGCCACTGGTTGGGCTCCATGCTCAGCGGGAGTCTGCTTGAGATTCTCTCTCTCCCTCTGCCCCTCCCCCCACTTCTGTGCACTCTTTCTCTCCCTTTCAAATAAATAAATCTTAAAGAAAAAAAATCGTGAATACTTGAAGCTCAAAAGTCATTGAGTTTGATTTGCTATGAGGACAGGATCCCCTCTACAGTGGCCCCACTAGTGTATGAACTGCTTGGTTCATCCCTTTTCTTGATGGGGAACTCACTACTTCTTATCAGTTTGTTAGCTTTCCTTTAAGCAGGGTTAAAGGTGGCTTCCGTATGATATTGTCACTGTTTCTAGCTGCCTCAGCCCATGACAAGAGTTGGGACATCTGCAGATCTGTGTTTTCTCTCCCGGCTAAACATGCCCATTTCCTACGTCCTTTCTTCATAAGACCTGGTCTCAAACCTCCTTGCCCTCATGGTCTCCTTCCTCCTTTATTTAACTTTGATCTGTCCCCATCAAAAACTCTTTAAGATGTCTCTATCTCTTACTTCACTGACTTCTCATGAACCTAAAAGCAGATCTGTATTACCTCATGGACTTCTCGATCCAACATCACTGTTTTCCTGCCAGCTCATAACTCATTCCAGTTGACATTTTTAAGCAAACAATGCAACTCCAAGATGTCACTGACCTACACTGTGAACATACATCCTTGCTCCGAAAAGAAACACACACCCACACACATGGGCTAGAAGGAAAGCTGGAGCCAGACCACCTTCCCTCCCAAACACAGAACCAGGCCAGTAGCACAACTGGCTCAAGTTGCTTTTGCCAAGGCCAATCTGTGTGGCTCGGCCCTTCTCTCATGCATGAGGAAAGAATACAATGTGTCCTTCTGTTTTCCCCATAAGCTTGACTTTGTGATGACTGTGGCTGGTGAAAGAAGTTTATCTGAGAAGAGTCTATTTCCTAATTAAGAGCTATCTCTAAATAGTGACTCCGTGTCCAGGCTCCAGTAGAGAAAAAAAGAGAAGAAGGAGGCAGACAGACATGGGCTTGTGTCTTGGCTTCTCTGTGGAGTTTGGATAACTTACTGTACGTCTCTGGCCTCACACTTCACACCTGTAAAATCAGGGCCAGTGAAATACCTTTAGGGAAAGGGAGTCAAACACAACCAGGTACCGTGCTTACGGGCTCCCTCTTCTGGTGTGAAGTGTTCCCTGAGAATCCCTGTAGACAGAACCCTGGGGCCTCAGAGGACAGAGTCAGAATGCAGAAGAGGCCACATTTTCAGCTCTCCTCTCATATTGCAATTTTCAGTGGGTGTGTGTCTTCCTCACTAGTTGGAGAGTATCTTAAGCGCTTAGATGTATTATTCAGTCCACAGTATAGTAGCCCTTTGTAAGGATTTGTTAAATTCAATGAAGCATTCCTGGAATCCACATTATCCTTTTATCACCCCCTCCCCCATGCCTTTGCTTATTCTATTCTCTCTGCCTAATCTTTCCCGATCTTCTGTCTTCTTGGAGTTCTCCCCTCATTGCTCGAGGCATCCATGACATTTTCTCTGCATGTCAACTTCTAAACCTAACCTCTGTCTGTCCTTTGAACAGAATAGTTCACACTTTGTTCTTCTAATGCATCTTGTAAAGCCAACCTTTTGCATCAAGTTGTTTTAACTGTCTGTTTTTTCTGTTTCCCTCATGAGGTCCTTACTCAAGGATAAGACTGTCATCCCATCCCTCTATCTTTAGTGCCAGCACAAAGGCCTGGAAGGAATGTTTGATGTCATCTGGTTCAAATGATTCAACTGTTCTGTCATTCCCTCTGCTATGGCCCTCTTAGGTAGGAATTAATCACCATGGAAAGCAACCATGCCACTTCTACAGGACTTTCCCTCTGCCACGTCTTTAGGCTTTCTTGCCTTTACGATTTTGTTCCTATCATCTCCAAAGCCAGCAATACTGGCTATCCACCTCCTGTGGGAGACCTTCCTTCTTTTACCCCACCCACAGGATCACTGTTGCTACTAGACTCCAGCAGCTCCTACTGTTTGCACTGCTCCTGTGGTGGTGAATTAGATCTAACCTGGTGACAAGCCCATTTAACCTATGGTTCACAGACATATGTGTGCACCACCTAGTGGTCTAAATAGATAAGTGTAGGCTATTGTTTAACCTGTAGCTTTTAAGATAGGACTGTAAAATCCATCTGTTTTATGTGTAAATAAGAATGAAAAGAGAAAAATAAAAATTCTTGCAGGGTACCTTCAAGAATCACTGTGTAATAAGTTTTACCTAAGAAACTTGAATATCCAAATAATCCTCTCAAAGTCCTTAAAAAAATATAAGGAATGGAATAAGAGATTAATTTTTCATTACTAAATAGTCTGTCCAGTATTATCACTTGGGATTGTCAATGAAAACTGTATGACATTTAACAGTTAGGGTGCATGATTTGTGTATGTAACGTATAGTCTGTTTTACATAGATAGGGCCATGCTGGACATAAAGAATTACCAAATTATAATTGGTTACCAACTGAGAGCAATAAGCGTCTTTCATCTGGAGAGGATATAGGATCTAACCGCCTCGATGGTAGAACATGCAATGTCAGCTGGAGGAGATGAGGTTGGCTAGCTAGGCAGCAGGTTTGGTAGGCTGACAAGGCCTGCTGGCTGTGAGCTGACCAGCGGAACCACCAGCTAACCATAAGCTACTGTATCAGGAAGGCAAGGCCTCAACATGTGTGCTAGCAATAGTGTGTGCCTCTGTGTGTGTGTGTGTGTGTGTGTGTGTGTGTGTGTGTGTGTGTATGACTTGAGGGGTGTGAGGGGAGAATGTTTCTTCTCAGGTGAAGGAATTCCAGGCCTCCACAGACAGAAATGTGTCCGATTGTGCCTGTATGGTATTCCAGAAACTCCTGGAGGAGTGTGGCTATGCCAGACCCAGGTATCTTAGGAGTGGATGTATAGATTCACGGCTGTATATGAGCCCTGAATCCAGCCTTCCTTGGTAAAAGTGATTCCTCATGGACATTCAGAAGAAACTCATTTCTGTGCTTAACCACCATGTGTAAATGCTGAGTCATGACTAGATAAAGACCATGGGGGTTGGGGGTTCCAAGGTCAACAGGAACAATCTCCAAATTTAGTGCCAGCCAGGGATGGCCAGAGTATCTAGAGTGGATGCTCAAGGAACTGTTGGCCGCATACTTGCTCCAGAGTTATCCTTATTCTCCCAAGCATCCAGTGGAAGCTGTCTTGTTAATGCAATGTCACCAACCTCTTGTTCCAGATGACTGCCCCAAGGGTGGAAATACTGAAAGGTGGGTCAGTTAGAAAACTTACCCAGGAATTTGGGATGTTTCATGGGTTAAATTATTCTCAATGAAAGCTACTGTTGTCTCAAGTTCAAGAACCCATCTTTAAAAATTTTTAATTATGAAAACAACACATGCTTATTTTTTATAATTTTCCAAATTTCCAGAAAACTGAGAAAGTAAAAATTAATGAAATCCCACCACTGAAAGAGAACCCCAGTTATCATTTTGGTGTATTTTCTTGTCATCCTTTTTGTTTGTGTTTAATTTAATAGGATCATATTTATATCTAATAAATGAAGTACTTTTTAATCTCATGCAACATTATATTTTTTGTCCCAGGCTGAGTCTTTGTTTAGAAGTATGTGAGTGCAAATCACATATATTTCTTGTCATAACAGGTATGTTTTCTCTTAAAACTGTGGTTTTGTTTTCTAGTCCCTTTTTCAGGGAAGGTGGCCTCGATCAGCAAGATAATCAGCAGAATACCACTTGGTTATTTTGTTACAAGGAGGCAGTTTGAAAAGTCCAGCAACTGCAGCCTTGTGGTGTAGACAAAGTCCTCTGAGTACAGGGGACACTTTCCCTGGCAGTACCCAACCAGGAAGATACTCTTTTTTCATACCTGAATCCCCTCTCACTGTAGTTACAGAAAGCATTTTGCAGAAAGAGTCCAACTCAAAATGAGACAAAGGTGTGAATCCTGATTCTATCATCGCTGAGCAGCAGTATCCATGCTACTTAAGCTAGATGGCAATGAGGTACCTCATCCATAAAAATAGCCTAACAGGAAGGAGAAGCTGAGAAAAAGAGAAAGAATCCCTCTGGACAGGGGCCTGGGGGCAGGGAGACACCAGGCAGAGTGGGAAGCAGGATGGCTGAAAGCCAGGATTTCGCAGTCTGCTCAGGCTCTGCGCCCCCTCAGGCTGACACTTCCGGTTTCTCATCATACAGCACCTACTCTTTTTTTTTTTTTTTTTAAGATTTTATTCATTTATTTGACAGAGAGAGACACAGCAAGAGAGGGAACACAAGTAGGGGGAGTGGGAGAGGGAGAAGCAGGCCTCCCGCCGAGCAGGGAGCCTGATGAGGGGCTCGATGAGGGGCTCCATCCCAGGACCCCGGGATCATGACCTGAGCCAAAGGCAGACACTTAACGACTGAGCCACCCAGGCGCCCCCAGCACCTACTCTTTTACAGCAGCATCTTAAGTGGCTTCCCTCCTTCAAGGTTTGTGCCTTCCCTTCATCCACACTGCAGCTGTACTTGGAGTGAACTTTCTAGAATGCACATTTAAAACTCATCAGGGTTCCTACAGGAAAAAGTATAAACTTGGAGCTCTTATTGAACAACTTCCATGAGCCGGTTCCTGCCTTCTAGCTCCTGTTCTCTTGGGCTCTGAGACAGAGATACCATAAGCCACTTCTAGTTCCCCAGATTTGTTGTGCTCTTCCCCCCTAGGCCTTAGCACACAATGCGCTCCTCTTGGAATAATAATCCTGCATGCAACCTGCTTTGCCTGGCTAATTCCTCCTTGTTACCCAGCTCTTGACTAACATGCCACCTCTTCCGTAAAGCCTGTCTAGACCTGCCAAGGCCGACTAGATCTTGTCCTTATGCCCCTGACCTTCCCCATCAGAGCACCATCACACTGCATTTCCCTGGGCTCTTTACTTCTCCGTCCTCTCGCTGGTTGTGTGAGCTCCCTGTTCCCCTGAGGGCAGGGGCTGTGGCATCATTCCGTCTCTCCCCTCAGGCACTAGCCCAGTGTCTGACCAATAGATGATGCTCCATAAGGATCTGCTGCTCACCTGTTACCAGAACGACAACTAAACAGGGTCCTACTCAACTGGGCATCAGAAGAGGTCTTTAGTTTTGTTTCCCTCTCTCCCGGTAGACACACACTGGTCCCATAATTTTTTCTCAGAATCCTCTGTTTCTGCCTTGGGGACCTAGGGATTGGACCACAGAGACTTTGGCTTTCTTCATCTGGATGGGTAATTATGAGGCTATGGTTAAAAATGGACTTTTCATTTTGGTCACGAACTGCATTGCAATTACTTCTCAGAATGAGAAAGGGACGTGGTGTTCCGGGAGCTCTGGGGCTGGTTTGATGTGTGGGGTTCTGCGTGGTAGAGGAGAATAGTCGCTGATTATGTGTTCTGTTTTGCTTTCTGTGTTTCGTGCAGAATAGCTATTTGGGGAAAAGTCAGTCTTTCATGGCATAGACTGGAGATGATTTCAACAAGAGCACCAGTCTCCCTGTGCATTCTCCTGTCACTCCAGAAGCCGGCCATCCTGGGGAAGACCTGAGGATCGACACCCTCCAGAAACAGGGGTCGCAAGGGCACGGGCACACATTTAGATTCAGGGCTCAGGCCCTCCTTTTCCTGCAATCTCACTTCCCTGTTCAGTTGCTCCCCTCCCCAGCCATAGTCACTTTCAAAGCATCTAGGGCTCTCCTGCCCCCTCCCTGCCACACCCCAGGGATAGCCTGCTCCCTAGAAAAGTATTTCACATGCTGTTGGCCTCTCTCTAAGCTCGCTGCTTCTGATCTCTTTTATTCCAGTTGAGCGTCCACACTGGCTGCAGGATTGATCATTCTAAAATTAAATTTCTCCTTTCTTAGAATAATCTAATGATCCACATTGTATTTCCGATAAAGAGTAGATTTGTTAGCTTGGCATTCAAGGAGGGTGTGAAAAATCTCCATGGGTTTTATGTGCTACTTGAAAAAAGCAGTTTTTGTATCTTAATATAAACTTTTATTTGGAAAATAAACAAGAAGTTACCTATTATGTTCAGAACCAAACTCCAGACAATAAAAGTGGGCTTAATCATGTGGGTCAGTGCTGTATAGAGAAGACTGACTCTCACCTGGCAGGGGAAGGAGTGGGGAGAACCAGTCCCCTCTGAGGAAAAGGAGCAGGGATTATGAAAATTTGGAAACCATCGTCTCAAGGGCCTGAGCTCATGCCCACACCCCACTGAAGTGGGGTGCCTGCCTTCTAGTCGCCTGACCACACTGCTCACCACCGTCTTTCCCTGCTCCCCAGCACCACCTCCTGTCCTTGACATGGCCCTCTTTCCACTTCTCCTCAGGCCACACAATGGCTGTGTGACACGGCTTTCCAAGAGAGTACTATGCATTCACTCTGACCATTTTTTCATTTGTTAGTTAATTCATTAGACATCAGTGGAGCATCTACTCTGTGCTGGGCATGTTCCTGAGGACAGGGCAAGAGAGAGACAGTCTCTGTTTTCGGGGATAGCTAATAGTGAAATGGAGAAGACAGACCTATTAAGCAAATAATCACACAATATGAATTAATCTTATAGTCAGTGCTCCAAAGAAAAATAGGCGGAAAGGTGCTATAATCAGGGTTCAGCATATCCTCAAGCCTCACCTGGCCCACTGGCTGATGCCCGGATACCAGCCCTGGGCACCCCCCACCCCCATCGCCTTCTAGGGGAACCCGAGCAGCAGCTGAGGTTCAGCCTCCCTTTGGGTACCTGCTCCCATCAGGATAATAAAAAGTGCATTAGCCTTTTGCTCAGAGAGAGAGCGAGCCTCACTCAAGGCAGAAACCGAATCCCCTGACTAGGAGTTAAATTCAGCGGGCAGTCGAGTGGGGTGGGAGACAAAAGCGGGGCTGCACGTGGGAGATCGCTTCAATATATTTCGCTGAGTGGTTTCTGCTCTCAGAGCTTCCTGTTATTGGAAAAGTCAGGCATGCGAGTGGCTTTCATCCCTGGGGCAGCTTAAAGGAGCCTTTTAGTTCAGCCTCTGGCAGCCGGCACAGGGCAGGGCAAGCAGAAATGGAGAAGAGCCCAGGAAACTGCAAAGCCATTTTGGAAACCGGAGTGATAGCAGCAGGGGCTGGAGTGGCTGCCATTTGCTGAGCACCTACTATGTGCCAGGGCTCAGCTTCTGGCGCAGCTTTTTACAAATGAAGAAGCTGAGGGCCAAGAGGTTAGATTATTCGCCTAAGCTCCCAGCTACTAAGTGGAATAGTCTAGATTCAATCTGATACTGTTGACCTTTGAAACCTATGCTCGCTTAGTCATGAGAGCCATTAGTTGTGAGAAATGAGGACAACATCCTGGTTAATTCCCCAGTTTGTAGGCAGGGGAGCAGCAGGGGCCGTGGTGGGTGATGCTGTGCAACCCGAACAGCCTCTGCACACAGGGCTAGTGGTAGAAGTGACAACTGGCTTGTGACTGACCCTCTGTACTGTCCCTTTGTTGTGTTCACAGTTTGAAATCCTACATTTACCTGTGTGTTCTCCAAAGTTTTTAAAATTTTTAAAGTAATCTCTACACCCAATGTGGGGCTCGAACCTACAACCCTGAGATCCAGAGTCACATGCTCCACTGACTGAGCCGGCCAGGCACCCCCATTTACCTGTGATTATATTTGATTAGTCATTCTGATTACAGTCTAGACTCTGTGATGGAAAGGACAGGGTTTAGCATTCCTGGCAGAGTGGACTGTGTCTTAAATGTATGTTCAAAGATCGAATATGGAAGGGTAGATCAGGTTTTTAAAGAGGGCGGGATAAACAACTGCAACCCTCACTCCCACTGGAGAGGAAGGACACACGCACGTCTCATCCTGAAACCCCAAACAGTTAGGGAGGGCTTGTGCTCAAGGGCTTCACCATCCCAGCTCTGGAGGAAAGAGCTGCACATCGAGAAACAGCAAGAGGAAGGCTGTTCCAGTCCTGACTCAGAAGATTCCCTGCCAGGACAGATTGTTTCTTCCCTACCCTCTGCTCCAGGTGATATGAGGCCACATGGGCACCTCAAGAACAGACATGGCATCTACGGTGATGGCCCAGCTCAAGGCTGGAGAGGATGTACACACAGCTGACAGATTGCCCCCCTCCCTACCTACTGCCTAAGGCACCCATGGACCTCAGAGCACTCAGGTATTGATTGGATAGTGTCTCACACTACATTTAGGTGTTTACATACTAGCCTGTTTTTTCTCCCCACCTCCACCTCTCCTCTCTCCATCTCTTGTCCCCTGTCTTCTCCTCCAAGGTCAGGAGCTGCACATTTTTCATATCTCTCTATTATCCCTGTATCTGCCTCCTCACAGGGCCTTGAGAAGTCTGTTGCAGCTATACCATTTTATATTATTATCAGAGCGAGTTACGTGATTAGAAATTCTCTTTCTTCATAGGTTTTGAGCAAGTCACAACTTTCTTTCACAGGATCAAACTTCAGAGTTTAAAAGATATGCCTTCGAGGCCCTCAATTTATACTTCAAAACTGTGATTACTCGTCATCCTTAAGGTCACTGAGATGCCGTATGGGTGAGGCTATCCTGTAACACAGCCTCAGGGGTGTCGGAGCAAGGAGCTTTGGAAATCACCTAGCCCGACCACTTTATGTCAAAGCAAAGTAGACTGCGTCCATGGAGGGAGAGGGAGCAGCTTGAGGTCACCTGCCACATTGTTCTGTATTGTTTGCTTGCATGCCTCCTTCAATGGAGTGAAATGAAGGGATCTGTGTCTATAGCCCAGTGCCTAGAAAAGCACAGATGCCTAGGAAAAAATTAAGGAAAGCAAGGGAGTGGGGTAGGGAGGATTTTTTTAGGAATTTGTTCTGAGTTCCAATGTCATGTTGTTTACTTGCTTGAACTGGTTTTAACTGAAGAGTTATCAAGAGGACCTCCTTCAAGAGGCGGAAACTGAAATGGCCCCTAAAGTATAAAAGCTATTTTACTTTTCACTGGGAAAGTGGGGCCAGCTTTTAAGGAAAAAATAGGACAGGAGTCTGAACTGGCCACGAGGCCCTGGCTGGCTCCCCTCTGCCTCTGGAAGCTAATGAGTCTGTTTATGCTTGACAATTAGTTCTTAAGACTATCAGGTATCTCTTGGAAACATCAACTGTTTGTTTGTTTTCATTTTTGGCCATTTAATATATAACACTCATTCCAAAAGAGATTTTGAAGAAGCTTACAATGAAAGAATGCCACAAAATAAAAACCATGTAACTAAAGACATTGGGAAAAGGAAAAAAAACAAGGACAGGAGAAATTAACTGGTGCTAGGTATGAGGTCATAACTCACAACTCATATCCTAAGATACTCTGTTCACTTGCTAGGGGTGGGGTATGAATTTGGCTCTCAGCTTTTAAACAACCTTAGCACAGTGGAAAACTCAGTTACAAAATACCCAGTGTCCTAAGGGAAAAGCAAAAACAAACAAATAAAAACCCCAAATAAAACGGTTGAATTACAGAATCTACCTTTCCTGACCCGAGGGAAATCTTTCCTTAGGGTCCTTAGAAAGGATGTTTTGAGGCCTAGCGGGTCACGCAGTGCCACGCCAGCAGAGCTGTATTTGGATTCCTATGATACTTTTTGAGGAAGGCCTATGGAGCACAGACAGAAGTGAAATGGGGTGGTCATGAGAGTCTGCCAGAATAAGAAGCCACAGGTCTGTGTCATGGATAACAAACAGCAAAGGACAGACGATGGATAAAAATCCTAGCTCATATACTCATACCCCACTCATGAGTGGTATAGCCCTTGAACAGATTACATAACCTGTTTCTCGTTTCCATGTCCCTAAATTGGGGATAAGAAGAGTCTTTAAACCAAAATATAATTCCATTCAGAATTTTTATATTACAACAAACATTACCATATTATGGGATATAATATAAAATCCACATCTTTTGTTGTTTTTTTTAAAGATAAAACACAGGACTCAATAAAATACTAAAGTTTCAGGTTTTTGAGAGTATCACAGTCACTCTCCCCTACTTACATAGAAGAGCTTGGACTTCTGACAAGATCTTACTGCACTCAAGTAAGTGTTCCACAAAGTCCCTTTGTTCCTATTCTCCTTCAGGTTTAGCAAGAGTGCAAGAGTTCAGAGCAGCTCCGCACAGAACCGTGGTAAGGACTGAATCAGCCAATGGGTCAGAAACACCTGGAAGCCAGAAGCTAGGTATTCTGGGTCTAGCTTCGCCACTTACTTGCTGTATGAGCCAATGATTTGCCTTCTCTGAATCTGTCTCTACCACCTACTGGCAAAATGACCATGGGCAGGTGAGTATAATGCTTTGAAATGGGTTTAGCAACCCACCTGCTAGTAAAGTAGTTACCCTAGTGCTTGACACATAACCTCTGGATAAATGGAACATAGTCTGGTAAGACTTTTATTTTTAATTCCAAGAATCCTTGCTTGGAAAGCTTTCCCTCCCCTCTCTCTCTATTTATGGCTTTTCCCTTGTATCATCACCTCCTCCTCCTCCTCTCCCAGGCTGGGTTAGGTGCCTCTTTAAGGCCCCTCGGCACCTTGCCCTACCCTTGGCCACAGACGTTATCACTGTGGGTTGTGATTATCTGTGAGTCATCCGGCTGTGAGCTCTTGTGGGCAAAGATGCCGTGTGATTCAGATCGGTATCTCCAGCTCCTACCACTGTACTTGGCACAGAGCGGGCCTTCAGTCATGTTTGCTGAATTGCATGAAACTGTGGAGTTCCTGTGAAAAATATCATGACATTCAGAATAAAACTCTGGCACTGGAAGTGAGGCAACATTAATCTGTGTTCCTGCCCAGCCAGAGTAATGCCTGTGCACGATGTCAGAGTTATATATACTGCAGGAAGTAAAAGTGCCAGGCCATAAAAGTCTATTTTCTGCTTTTGACTGGCTCTCGTGGAAGCTCCATTCCACGCTGATTGACCACGACTTTCCATAGAAAGAAATTGCCAGCTTGATTGTGGGGAAAGAATCCAGATCTAATTGTTCTTTGTAAGTCTGGGACAGAAGGTATTGTTACTTGAAAATGGAACTGTCTAAATTAATTTTCCTGAAGCAAACATCTTTGCCAAATAAAAGCAATGCATAATAACAACCCATAATTAAAAGCAAAATGATACCTTTTGTTACGTGGGGAAAGCAAATGTGTTCACCACAAAAAAAGACCAAAATGTTATTTTCTTGGAACTCCATGGACACATCTTGAAGTCTGATGAGAGGGTGTGCGAGTGTGTGTGTGTGTGTGTGTGTGTGTGTGTGTGTGTGTTGTCTTGTGTTGTGTTTAGGAGTAGAGTAGGGTGGGGGAAATGTCTCTTTTTCATTTTTACTTTTCTTTCGCTTTTGAAAAACAAGCATCATTCATCTCTGTTTTCTGAACAATAGAGACAGAATATTCTTAAATCCCATTAAGCTTTGAAGAGATAGGATTTGGGAAAGTGAGGGGAATTGACATTTATTAAACTGCCCTTATTTTCCCTTGTTAAATTTTCCTAACCTATTTTTATTTCAACTTTTTTGATGAGTGTGTGTACATGTGTGTATATCTTTCTAAATTGATAAATTCTTTCTAGAAAAAACTCAAGACATTAAAACCATAAGTGAACATCTATGTAACAGGTGCGCTGTTTAATGTTTATTTTTTTTCCTCCCAGCACTCTCATAATGCTCGTCTTTAACCCTCATTTTAGAGATTAGGAAACCGACACTCAAAAAGGTTAAGTAAATTGCCTAGTCTTATAGCTAGTACATCACAGAGGTAAGATTTAAGCCGAGCTTCTGACTATAAAGTCCACGTCCTTAAAAATATTTTTTACGTTGTATGCAGTATTATTTAATATTATTAATGATATCAAAATAAAGAGAAAAATATACATGAAAATCATAATGTCTCAACAATCATTTCCATATTTTCCTTGCTGTTTTCTGTCATTGTCTAAGTAGCTATGCTTGAACTATAAGGGTAGTAATTATATACAGAAAACAAAGACATAGTCATGGCTAAATACCATTTTTCTACTTTCTGTATTCTTTTTTTTTTTAACCAAGGTATAACTGGCATACTATATTATGTTAGTTTCAGGTGTACAATAGAGATCTGACGTTTGTGTACATTGTGAAACGATGCAAGTGAAGTAAGTCTCGTTATCATTTGTCACCCTAAAGTGTTAATACAATATTATTGACTATATTCCCCATGCTTTACATTACACCCCTATGACTTACTTATTTTATAATTAGAATTTTGTACTTCTTCATCCCTTTCACCAATTTTGTACATCATTCCTCCCAAACACCTCCTCTCTGGCAACTACTCATCTGTTTTCTGTGTCTATGAGTCTGGGTTTTGTTCTGTCTTGTTTCTTAGATTCCACATAGAAATTAAATCATGTGCTATTTGTCTTTCTCTGTCTCACTTACTTCACTTGCATAATCCCTTGAAGTCCATTCATGTTCTTGCAAATGGCAAGACTTCATTCTTTATCATGGCTGAGTAGTATTCCATTGTATTTCAGAAAGAAATAGAACATCTGAACAGACTTATTACTAGTAATGAAATTGAACCAGTAGTTCCAAACCTCCCAACAAATAAAAATCTTAGGAGATTGTAAATCTCTAGGAATTTACTCATTTCTTCTAGGTTGTCCAATTTGTTGATATTATTATATAATATAATAATATTATATTATTATTAATTAATTAATATCTTTAATATTTAATATCTTTTAATATTAAAAAAATTTAATATTTTATTTATTTATTTGACAGAGAGAGAGAGAGAGAGAGATATCACAAGTAGGCAGAGAGGCAGACAGGGGGAGGGGGAAGCAGGCTCCCTGCTGAGCAGAGAGCCTCATGCTGGGCTCGATCCTAGGACCCTGAGATCATGACCTGAGATGAAGGCAGAGGCTTTAACCCACTGAGCCACCCAGGTGCCCTCCAGTTTTCTTCTTGTAATTATTTCTAGTTTCATATTGCTATGTTTAGAAAAGAAGCTTAATATAATTTCAGTCTTCTTGAACTAACATGTAATCTATCCTAGAGAATGTTTCATGTGCATTTGAGAAGAACGTGTATTCTGTTGATTTTAGATGGAGTATTTTTTTAAATTTTTTTTAAGATTTTATTTATTTATTTGACAGAGACAGAGATCACAAGTAGGCAGAGAGGCAGGCAGAGAGAGAGGGAGAAACAGGTTCCCCGATGAGCACAGAGCCCAATGTGGGGCTCCATCCCAGGACCCTGAGATCACAACCTGAGGCGAAGGCAGAGGCCTTAACCCACTGAGCCACCAGGCACCCCTTAAGATGGAGTATTAAGTCCATTTGGTGTACTGTGTCTTTTAAGGCTGATATTTCCTTATTGATTTTCTATCTGGTTAATCTATCTACTGATGTAAGTGGCGTGTTAAAACCCCCTATTATTATTGTGCTGCTGTCAATTTCTTCCTTTAGGTCTGTTACTATTTGCCTTATATTTTTTGGTACTCCTATGTTTAATGCATATATATTTATAAATGCTATATCTTCTTGCCAGAATGACCACTTTGTCTTCTATTACATATAGTGCCCCTCTTTGTCTTTTATTACAATCTTTGCCTTAAAGCCTCTTTTGTCTGATATGAATGTAACTACTACATCAGCTCTCAACATGAGGGTTAGGGGTACCAACCTCCCCATGCAGTTGAAAATCCATGTATAATTTTCTCCAAAACCTTAAGTACGAATAGCCTGCTGTTGACCAGAGACCTTACTGGTAACACAAACAGATAGTTAACAAACATTTTGTATGTTATATGTGTTATATCTTGTATTCTCACAATAAAGTGAGCTAGAGAAAAGAAGATGTTATTAAGAAATCACATAAAAGAGGGTGTCTGGGTGGCTCAGTTGGTTGGGCATCCCAGGTCATGATCCTGGGACCCTAAGATGGAGTCCTGCATCAGCCTCCCTGCTGTGGGACCCTGAGATGGAGTCCTGCATCAGCCTCCCTGCTGAGCAGAGTGCCTGCTTCTCCCTCTCCCTCTGTTTCTCCACCTGCTTATGCTTTCTTGTACTCTCTCTGTCAAATAAATACATAAAATCTTAAAAAAAGAAACCATACAAAAGAGAAAATACATTTATAGTATTGCACTGCTTATATAGAAAAATCTCGTTATAGGTGGACTCACATGATCCAAACACATGTTATTCAAGGATCCACAGTACATATACCCCTGGGGCCCCACATTCATTATCTCTGCTGACCTCCAGACCAGGAGATCAGGAGGTGTTCCCTGGGCCACAGTTGCAAGAATTGGGGCCCCAGATGAGTTTATACTTTCCTTTCTGAAAGGTCTCCTCAAATTGAAGCAAGGCCAATCTGGTGCACAAGAATTGTATCTCCCTGCTTACATTCCCTGGGAGTGCCTTCTTAGCCTTTAGATGTGTGGGAGACCTGAAGCCTAGCCCTTGGGCTGAAGCTCCAGGCCAAGTAAATAGTCCTTTTTCACAGGAAGACTGGTGTTACATTTCAGTGTGCTGTCTGTGCAGTGCTCTGGGGGTGGTGGCCTACCAAGAACTATCTTTTTGATTGTTACATTCTTGTGGAGCTCAGAAATGCCAGTCCCCTTGGCCACCCAGGTCAGGCGATAAAGGGACATCCCCTGTGCAGACTGTGTGCACCCTCTGGCATTAGATAGGCAGCTAGAGAGCATGGGGCAGGGCATACTTGCTGGCTTCAGAAAGGCAGTGGGGAAAGGTCTTGACTGTGTGTCCCCATGGGCTTCAGGAAAGCAGTTGGACAAGTGCCTTTTCTGCATTCTTGCTGGCTTTAGGCTAGAAACAGGAAAATGCTACAACCCCTTGTGCTTGCCAGCCCTAGCCAGAGAGCAGGTGAGTGTCACAATCATCCATGTTCCCTGACTTTTGCCAGGGAGCAGGAGAAGGCCAGGACCATTCGCACTGGCTGGCCCCAGCCAGGTAGCAGGCAAGTGCTGCACCACCTGCACTCTCTCCAGCTTCAGCAAGGCAGGAGGACAGTGCCATGACTGCTTGCTTTTGCCTTTCTTAGCAAGACAGCGGGAGGGTGCTGCATCCAAGCTCACCCATCTGTGCTAGCAGGATAGGTAAAGAGTACAAAATGTATCACCAGCACCTTCGTCTCCAGGGAGTTTCAACTATCCCCTGCCCCTCCAGCAATGCTTTTAGATTAGCAAATGAATCTTCTTCACACATAGTCTATGTGCTTTTCAAACTTGTTTTTTTGCTGGGTCTTGGTGTGAGGGAGATTGCACATAAGACCCTTAGAAGGGGAATCTCAGTTTCCTATAGCACTTTGGGTCCCTTGGATGTTGGTTTTCTAAGCCAGATATTTTGGGGGCTAGTTTCTCTGGGGCAGATCCCAGGGTTTAGAGCACCTGATATAGAGCACCAATCTCTTGCTCCTCAGAGAGAAACATTAGGCTCCCGAGTGTTTCTCAGGGAAAATAGGGAGGTTTCCTCCCTATTGCCACACAGGGAGTGGGGTTATTGGCCAGTCTGTGTCTCTGCCTTTCCTACCCATTCTACCTACAAAAAAAGTAGGTTCTACCTACCTACAAAAAGATGTGATCTTTTTATCATTTTTGGGGGGAAGAAGCAGTTCATCTACTTCTCAGATCTTTTTCAGAGGGAAATGGACTTTAGGTAGCTGTAGATTTGGTATGTCCATGGGAGGGGGTGAGTTCAGGACCTTCCTATGCCATCTTCTTGCAGAAGTCTCTACTTTCTGTATTCTGCTATTTTTAGGTTACATTAGATCATAAGAAGTTTTCCAACAGTATTACACAGTCATTCTAAACATTGCTTTAATAACTTCATAATGTTCTATTTAGTGAAAGTGCATAGTTTACTTAAATATAGGACATTTAGGCTATTATTATTTTGTTATTATAAATGACATTATGATAAACATCTTCCTGCATACACTTTTTTCCTTCATTTGGATTAGATTATCTCTCTGGGATGAATACCCAAGAGTGGAATTACTGGGTCAGAAAGTATGTACCTTTTTATTACTCTTGATACATATTGCCAAATTGTTTTCCAAGTAGGATCATTCCAATTTACACTCCCATGAATAGCGTGTGAGATAAAGATTTTACTATAGCTTTGCCAGCATGGGGGATTATAACTTTGAAAACATTTTTTGTTAATGTAATAATCATATGGGATCTGACTGTTATTTTAATTGTTTTTTTTTTTTAAAGATGATTCAGTGGGTTTGAATTCTTTTTCATTATGTTGTTCATTCATTGTATTTCCTACAGTGAAAGTTGATTTTTCACATTTATCTCTCCAGCATTAAGGTTTTAGCTCTGTTTGAATTTTATTTTATTTTTTTAAAGATTTTATTTATTTATGAGAGAGAGAAAGCTTGAGCAAGCGAGTGCATGAGCAGGAGGAGGGGCAGGGGCAGAGAATGAGGGAGAGGGAGAGGCAAGCTCTCTATTGAGCAGGGAGTTCAATGTGGGAGTCAATTCCAGGACCCTAAGATTATGACCTGAGCTGAAGGCAGACACTTAACCAACTGAGCCACCCAGTCACCCCTCTGTTTGCATTTTAAATCTTTAGGGGATAACTACCTCTCTTTTTCTTGTTTCATCAACTTTGGTGGCACTGGAAATACCCTCTTGGACCTGACTTGGCACCAAATAAACTGCTTTCCCTAAAACAACAAAGCTTTTTAAAGTTTCCAGGCAAAGATGGATCTTGGGTAAAACTTAAAAATACACATCTAGATAGTGTTAGTATAGGCTCACAAGATTTAAGGATGCTCTGAGTTCTTCCCCTTCTCCTTTAATCCACTTCTAAGGATCAATGATGGTATTTCTCTTTGAGCGTGAGGAGTTCTGCAGCAGATCAAGGAGACTGAGTGGGCCATTGTATAAGAAGTGGGAGTTTTTCCCATGATACACCCATATTTCTCATTTTCAAGATTCTATAGAGGAGACAATAGTCCAAGGACCTTTCTTCTTGGGAAAGAGGTATTCTTCTAACCCTCAGAGAAAGGCAGGATCTCCTATGAGGTCTTAAGGAAGGGAAGCCATGGTGATTTGCCTCATCCTGACAAACGGAGCTCTCCCAGAACTTAGGATGAAGTTCCATACTGGGGCTTATCAATTTCAGGTATTTTTTTGATTGTGTTTTATTTCTTATTCTGTGGAATTTTCTTTTTGTGGGGAGAGAGGGGAGGGCTGTTATTCTTTGTGGGTGTTTCCTTCCAAGAACTTGAGGGAAAGATTTGTTTTAGGTAAGGATTTAGGTATTCAGAATCCTGAGCAGTAGTCTATCTTCTATCTATAAATATCATCAGCCTCCTCATTTTGATGTTTCTAGGGGACAGCAGTCCCTCAATAAGCAATAGATGCACACTGCTTAGCACCTATTGTATACAGAGCTCTGTGTTAAGCCTTGGGCCAGGTAGGCAGGGGGCATAGATGAGCACTTACCTGACCCAGTATTTTGTTTATATTGACTCACTTAAGCCCTGCAGTATTATGAGGTATCTTTCATAATTCTATTTTATAGATGAAGAAACAGGTTCAGAAATGCAAAGGAGTCTATTCATGATCACAGTTTTGAGTTGGTTTCCCTGCTTTTAGTTTCACTTCCCTGAACCCATTCTCTACCTTGCAACCAGAGTCAAAGTTTAAAAATGCAAATCTTTTAAAAACGTTTTCAATTTTGTTATTGTGTTATGTGAGTCACCATACAGTACATCGTTAGTTTTTGATGTAGTGTTCCATGATTCATTGTTTGCATATAACACCCAGTGCTCCATGCGATCCATGCCCTCCTGAATACTCATCACCAGGCTCACCCATCCCCCCATCCCCCTCCTCTCTAAAACCCTCAGTTTGTTTCCTGGAATCCATAGTCTCTCAGGGTTCATCTCCTACTCCGATTTTTCCCCCTTCCTTTTTCCCTTCCTTCTAACAATGCCCTCCATATTTTTCCTTATGTTCCACAAGTAAGTCAAACCATATGATAATTGACTTTCTCTGTTTGACTTATTTCACTTAGCATAATCTCCTCCACTCCCATCCACATTGATGCAAAAGTTGGGGGTATTCATCCTTTCTGATGGCTGAGTAATGTTCCATTGTATATATGGACCACATCTTCTTTATCCATTCATCTGTTGAAGGGCATCTCGCCTCTTTCCACAGTTTGGCTATTGTGGACATTGCTGCTACGAACATTGGGGTGCATGTGGCCCTTCTTTTCACTATATCTATATCTTTAGGGTAAATACCCAGTAGTGCAATTACTGGGTAATAGGGTAGCTCTATCGTTAATTTTTTCAGGAACCTCCATACTGTCCTCCAAAGTGGCTGTACTACCTTACATTCCCACTAACAGTGTAAGAGGGTTCCCATTTCTCTACAACTTCTCCAACATTTGTTGTTTCTTGCCTTTTCTATTTTTGCCCTTCTAACTGACATAAGGTGGTATCTCAATGTGGTTTTGATTTGAATCTCCCTGATGGCTAATGATGATGAACATTTTTTCATGTGTCTGTTAGCTATCTCTATGTCTTCTTTGGAGAAGCGTCTGCTCATGTCTTCTGCCCGTTTTTTGACTTGACTATCTGTTTTTTGGGTGTTGAGTTTGAGAAATTCTTTTTATGTTTTGGACATCAGCCCTTTGTCTGTAGTGTCATTTGCAAATATCTTCTCCCATTTGGTGGGTTGCCTCTTTGTTTTGCTGACTGTTTCCTTTGCTGTGCAGAACCTTAAAAATGCAAATCTGACATGCTGCTCTTCTCTTTTAAATTTCCCATTGACAAGATAATCTCTAAACTATTTAACATGATCATTCTGCCCCTGCCAGCCTCTGTGGCTTCCATGCTTGCCATCACTCCCCTCAGAGTCCAGAATCCAGCCAGCTTGATCATCTTTAGTTCCCCTACACCACACTTTCCTCTTGCTTCCATCTCCTCTTATATATTGTTTTCTGTGCCTGCCATATCCCTTCTTTCACCATCTTTCTTTGGTTAGTTACTTCCCACCTTTCTTTCAGAACTCAGTTTATAGGTTACTTCCCTCATTAAGCCTTATCTGACCTGCCCCACCCCCCCCTTTGGTTTAGATGCCATTCTCCTGCATTTGTCCTCCCTCTACCATAGTACTTTAGCTACCATCCTGTAATTGTCCATTTTCTTATTCAACTATGAGCAACTTAAAGGCAAAAACTGTGTCTCATTCATAATTACAGCCACAGCATTTAATCATAATGCTTGGCACGGGGTAGATGCTTGCTGTAGACTGAATATTTGTGTCCCCCCCAAACTCATATATTGAAAATTAATCCCAAATATGATTGGTATTTGGATATGAGGACTTTGGGAGGTGATTTGGGTTCTGTCCTCCCTAATGGGATTAATCTTATAAAAGAGACCACAGAGAGATCTGTCACCCCTTTTGCCATGTGAGGTGATAACAAGATGGACATTTATGAACCAGGAAGTGGGCTCTCACCAGACACTGAATCTGCCAGTGCCTTGATCTTGGACTTCCAGCTTCCAGAACTATGAGAGATAAATTTCTGTTGTTGATAAGCCAGCCACTCTATAGTAATCCTGTTATAGCAGTATAAATAGATTAACACAATTTCCAATAAATACACTTGAATAAATTAATAATTGAGGAGAATCAGAAGAGACTATAGAGCTGTCAAACAGTTGGTAAGCTAAGAGGTCAGGGGTTTTTCAACTGTTCTTTTTTGAAGCTACTGTAAGTTGCTAGATGGTCTTGCCCAGCATTCATTGGATGACCGGTAGAATTAAAAAAAGGTCTGATCACCAATTCACAAAGAGGAAGACATTATTTGTAGTTGATTAAGTCTTTGTTTTCCCAGCTAATGTCCCCAGAGGGGGACATTACTCTAACACCTACTCTAACAGCATTCTGCAGGAGACCAAGCATTGTAATCACACCCCAGATTAACTCCTGGCCCTACCTTTTTCTAGCTCTAGTTTTTCAACAGCTACTACTGAGCAATTTTTATTTCTCTTAGCTCAAGTCTTTAATTCTTGTTAACAAACTTGAAATGTAGGCATCACCCTTCTTATACTGATGAGGAAACCAAAGCTCAAAATTTTTCAGTTACTTTTTCTAGGCAGCATACCTGAAGTTCTAGCATGGGGATTTGAATCCAAGTTCACAATTTCCACAGTCTGTGTTCTTTTTCATTATATCATACTTCCCTGCTTCTAACAACCTCCTAGCTATGAGCACACACTAGGCAAATACGAAAATATAATAAATTATTTGCATTCTTCTTATAAAGTGTTGCAATTTCTCTAAATCACACCTTTTCTTCCTTGAGTCAGCTCCTGTATGTGGGCAGATGGCAGATGGTGACAATTGTCCACTGCTTCTCTGAATATCGTATTTGTATCCTATTTGAAAACACATTTATAAAGATGTGTCTGTGGATATAGATGGAGGAGAGAATAGAGGACATGCTTTTCTTCATCTGCCTATTATGTCCCTAAATGTGTCAATATTTTTTCTCTGCAACTAGAGCACTACATTGGATCCCCTCTTGTCTCTGCTTCAATGGCTTTGTAATTACCCAGCAAGCAAGAATTCGGCAGCTGGCATCCTATGGAGAGAAAGCATTGGCTCTAGTACTTATACCAGTTGAAAGAAGAAAGAGCTCCTTGTGCTGGGATGGATGTATTGTTGGCTTTTTAAACCAGGTGTGTGTGTGTGTGTGTGTGTGTGTGTGTGTGTGTGTGTGTGTGTGGTGTATATGTAGAAAAAAAGTGAAAGTGAGAGAGGGAATGAAAGCAAGGGTAAGAAGGAGAGCTTGAGAGAGATTGAGAGATAAAAGAAAAAAATTAAAAAACAACATAGGAAAAGAAAGTGAGAGTAAAGACCCAGCTTTCTGAAGTTTACCTGAGTGAGTGCAAGAAGGCCCTTAGAGATTGTCTCATTCAAGGTCATCAAAGGCAGGCCAATGACCAAATTTGGCCTCATGCCTATTTCTGTATAGCCTACAACTAAAGATGGTGTATGTGTTTTTAAATGACTGAAAATATATGAAAGGGAAATTATTTTGTGATGTGAAAGTTATATGAAATTCAAATTTCATGGCCATAAATAAAGTTTTATTGGAACACAGCCATACTCTCATTTGTTTACACACTGTCTGTGACTGCTTTTGTGCTACAAAGGCAGAGCTGAGTAGCTGTGACAGAGATTGGCTGGCCTGCAAAGCCTAAAATACTGACTCTATTGTTCTCTATAGAAAAAGTTTGCCAATTTCCTCAACTAGTCCGAACTCTAGACTCAATAGCCACCTTGAAGGCAGAGGTTATAGTCATGTGATTAAAATCTGTAACCCTGGTGCCCAGCACATGGCCTAATACCGTGACTGGCTACATAGTTTGTGGGGCTTAGCACAAAATGAAAATACGGAGCCCTTTACTCAAAAAGCAGTATTAAAATGTCATTAAAGGTACCAAGATATAAAAGGCCTTTTCCTTTCTTCTGCTGCTTTTCTCTAGATTTGTCATGGCATTTTTAAAAAGATTTTTAAAATTTATTTGCTAGAGAGAGAGTGAGAAAGAGCACACAAGCAGGGGGAGAGGCAGGCAGAGGGAGAAACAGACTCTCACTAAGGAGGGAACCTGATGCGGGACCCTGGGACCATGACCTGGGCAGATGCTTAACTAACTCAGCCACCCAGGTGTCCTTGTCATGGTATTTTTTATTTGTTATTTAATGTTTTGGTTTCTTGGGCATGGGGATAATCATGGGGTGAATACAGACCATCATGGGTGTCCAGGGGCTCCACCCTGAGACTGGGTAAGTAAATGTGCATGAGCCACTGGCTGCTAGGATCCCCCTATCTCTCCCATCCCAACTCTGTAGCTGTTAGCTAGGGGCAGGGAGACTAAGGAGAACATTTCTCATTCCCATTGGCCATCTTCCCCAGTTGATTACAGATGACAACTCCCAAGGGTATTGCAACTTTCACACTCGGATAGGCTAGATACCTGGCTAGGGATGGGCAAGAGTCTTGCCCCTGCTGAGCCATCCTGGGAAGGGGAAAGTTTGGTGGGGCCCAGGGTTCTAGAAGGTGGAAAGGGTGGCCAAGAACCAAGCTTGAGGAATTATGGGAGTGGTAAGGAAGCAGGACTATGAATGAGGTCGGACTCCATGCCTCTGGTGCATGCTTTATTGTCCCATCAGATTTTGCTTATAAAATACAAATTCAAAGATAAAATTACTAAGAGTTTCAAGATGGCAACCACAAAACATGACATACCAAGTGCTTCTGAGGATGAGGTCCTGTGTTACTATACTGGTCACACACCAAGAAGCTGGTCCTGCTGTGTACACACCAGGGACTGAAGGACTGTTGCTGTATGAATGGTTTTGGATGAGACAGTGTACCATGGTAGAAAAGTACCTTAATGCCCAGCTCTATCTCTTCCTAACTCAGAACCATTGTTTCCCCCACCATGTATCTGCTTAAGGGTTCAAGTGTGATACTAGCAAATAACAATGCTCCAAAGCTTGTTGTTAGCCTCACACTTCTCTGGGAGCATCGTCAGGAATCCTAGTCAGCCAGAGTCTTCCTGGCACCACAACATTAGCTTCATTCTCATTTCCCAGCTCCAAAATATTTAGAGAGGTTTTGGGATGGTGAAAGAAACTAGCCTATGCTCCACCAGCTCCCATCAAAGCCAGTAGATAAATGTGAGATGTCACAAGAGTGCTGTGGGATTCCAGGGATGAAAGCAGTTAAGTCCAAGTGAGGCATTCTGGGGAGTTTCTTGAAGAGAAGGCTTTAGATTGTTTCTTATAGGGTGGGAGAGATTTCTCTAGGTGGAGAAAAGTGAAAGGGGACTTAGGGGTTCAGGCAGAGCTCCTACACGAGCCAAGGCTCAGAGATGGGAAAGCATGTGTGCACCTAGGAAGAGGCGAATTCTCCAGTATGACTGGAAGTATGAAGAGGGATGTGTGGAGATGGTTCTGAAAGACTTCAGGGCATACCACAGAGTCTGCTCTATCCTACTTAGCAATTTGCCTTTCATTCTTGAGGCCACTGAAAACCACTAAAGAGTTCAGGGATAGAGAGAGAGACATCTTGGTAATGTCTGCCCTTGGCCAGGAATGTACCTGTTTATAAAGTGTGAGAATGGCTCAGTGTTGCCTATCACCACTGGAGAGGTAAGCACAGGATAGGAGAGAGGGAACTGAGGTCTACAGACAGTGGATAGACTGAATCTGTATTGAACTTTATATAATATTATAACCATTCTCTTTTATAGATGGAAACTGAGGCTCAAAGAGCTTAAGATTCTCGCTAAAGATCACATAGCTAGCAAAAAGGCAGAGTCAGCATCCAGCCATCGTTCTACACCTAACACCATTGTGCAAATCTTTACTGTTGACCTACTCTGTTTTTTAATTCCAAGCAAGCATTCCAGAGCCACCCATTTGCTATGGTATGAATCACATGCCTTATCTAGAAGGCTTTTCCTGAACTTTCAGGTGGAAGTGACCATTCCTTTCACTTTGCCCCATTTGGCCCTGATTATCTGTATTGAAATTCCCAGTATCTAAGACTGGGGTTCCTCAAGGGTTTCTCTCCTCTCTATGTTCCCTATGTCTAGCACAGGGCCTGGCACAAAGTAGGTGATTAGTCCTCGTTTGCAGAATGCATGAGCAAATTAAAGATCAGACTAGTCCATTAATTAAAGACCTCCTCATTCATCTTGGAGTCCATGACCCTCCTCATTGGAAGCTAAGCCAAAAGCAACCCTTTCAGGAGCAGGCATGTTGAGGTTGAGGACTGATGCACGATTCTTGCATCAGAACAAATTTACAGCAAATAGTGCCCATAAACAGCACAAGCTACTCAGTTAGGCTAATTTATGTTCACACCAAGGCCGTGCTGGCCCCCAAAGCCCAGAGCTCTTTACAATTCCAAAATGATTAAAAGCATCACACAAACCCATATTTTCCATTTTTTTTAAAAGCACTAAAGCGGGTAGTGCTTTCTGCATGTCAATGGGGAGCCACTTCCAGACCCAGGGAGAAAAGTCTCTCTTCAGATGGCAAAGGCAGACTTTTCCACATCCTGCTCTGGGCATTCTTTTGTCTCTAAACTCCAGTATTCTCCCTCAAAGAAGGCTGTCCCACTTGTCCCATACCATGGCCTGCCCACCTAAGCGCCCCTTTGCTCAGACTCTTTTCAGTCAGAGGCACATCCCTGCTTAAGATCTTTACACACTTTGATTGTCCCAACCCCTCAGCCTGGCACGTGAGGCCTTTCATAGAGCGGCACAAACTGCCTCTCCAGTTACAAGTTATCTTTCCGAAAGAGGATGTCATGTTCTCAAAATACCCATGATTTCTTCTTTCACTCAAAAAGCCTTTGCTCATGGTGAGCATGACTTTCCTTCCTTTCTCCACCTGGAAAATACCTATTTTTTTTTTTTTAAAGATTTTATTTATTTATTTGTCAGAGAGAGAGAACAGAAGCAGGCAGAGTGGCAGGTAGAGTGGTAAGCAGAGGCAGAGAATGAAGCCCACTCCCCGCTGAGCAGGGAGCCTGATGCAGGACTCTATTCCAGGACCCTGGGATCATGACCTGGGCCAAAGGCAGCTGCTCAACCGACTGAGCCACCCAGGCATCCCTGGAAAATACCTACTCTTATCACTATAGATCTAACTCAGTTTTCATCCTTTCTCCGAAGTATTGCTGAACTTCCCTAGGCCAAGTGAGTTACCCCCCCTTCTTTATGTGTGAGTTCAATCAAGTGCATGTTGGACTGGCTTGTGTATGTTTGTGTGTCTGTGTCTCCCATGTAAGCTTCAAGCACAGAGCCCGGCACAGAGTAGGCGACTGGTGAATATTTGATAAACGAATGAATCAACGAACTCTGACTTCCAACAACATGTCCCTACAGAGACAACACTGAGATGCTGTAACAAAACTTAATCTAAACCAATGACCTTGCTTACTATTTTACTGCAAGAGCAACCAAAGAACATAAGAGCCCATACTGTATCCACCCACGTACTTGCACGAGTGCTCTCGTGTTCCTTCTCTCCTCGCATTATCATTTCCCTAGCCCTGTCTAAGGTTATCCCCTCTACTGTTCACCTCTCCTACTAGCTTCCCTTCCCTTTTCACCTACTCAAGGACATTGCTCCAGAAACTGTTGCTTATCTTTCTGCACCAAATTTTTCTAGCTTACTAGATCATTCTCACTAGTATAAAAATATACTGTTAATTCAACGTTAAAAAAAAAATAAGAACAAAACAAAACAAAAAACAGAAAAGGAGTGGCTGGCTGGCTCAGTCAGTTAGGCATCTGACTCTTGATTTCAGCTCAGGTTATGATCTCATGGGTTGTGGGATTGAGCCCTATGTGGGCCTTCTTGCTCAGTGGGGAGTCTCTTTGGGGAGTCTCTTTCTCTCTTTCAAAGAGAAAGTCTCTCTTTCAAATAAATAAATAAGTCTTAAAAAACAAAAACAAAAACAGAAGAGCTCTTGGTTCCACTTCTCCTTGCCATTACTCTTTCATTTTTCTCCTTTTTTTGCAAACAGCTGTCTATATCAATGTTCCTCATTCTTCATCACTCTTTCCCTCTTGAACTCACTCCATTAAAGCCACCCCACCAAGCCACTGAAAACATTCTTGTCAAGGTCTCCATGACTTCTGTGTTAAGTCCAGTAGTTGGTTCTTAGTCTTCAGGAAATCTGGCATACCAGCAGCTAGGCCCCTCCTCTCTGTGCCGCTAGTTTCCACCTGACCTCTTGGATAGAACACTCTCCTACTTTTCTTCCATTTGCACAGGCCACTCCTTTCTGCAGCTCCTTTGCGAGTTCCTCTTCTTCTCCCAGACTTTTCAACCTTGGATTGAGCCTCTTTGGAACTATTTTCTTCTCAATCTACACCCACTCCTTAAATCATCTCCCTCAATTTAACAGATTCCAAAATTTATATCTCCAGTTCTGAATTTTCCTTTAAGCTCTGGACTCATAGCGAAACTTATTTTCAACATTTCCACGTGAGTGTTTAGCAGGCATCTCAGATTTAACGTTCTAAATCCAAACCCCTAATTCCTTTCTCCAAATCTGTTCTGCCCATAGTGTTTCCCTTATCACTTAGGGAAATGCCATGACTCTGTTCTCCTCAATGTTCAAGTAAAGAATCTTGGAGACATCTTTGACAATATATTTTCTTCCATGCTCCATATTCAGTCCTTCATCAAATTATGTTGGCTTTGTCTTCAGTATATCCAAATGCTGACCACTTCTTACCACCTCTAGCTGGTTCCTGCCACCGTCATTATTCACCTGGATTACATCACTAACCTCCCAACTGGTATTTCTACTTCAATCTTGCCACACGCTGTCCCTTTATGACATTTTCAAAACATCATTTAGAGTCGTTATGGTAAAATAATATAAGTCAGCTCAAAAGCTTTAGATGACTGCCATCCTATAACAGTAAAAGCCAAAATCCTTATAATGTGTTTAAAGGCCCTACATTATCTGATGCTCTATTACCCCAAGGACCTCATCTACTGCTTTTCCTCTCAGTCATTCCATGTTAGTCACTGGCTTCCCTGTGGCTCCTGGAACACGCCAGCCTTGGTCCATTCTAATGGACCAGATATGCACATATTGCTCCCTTACTTCCTTCATGGTGATGTCTTCCCTGACTATCCTATTTAAAATTGCAATCTGCTCCTTTCCCTGTACCCCCTGTCCACAGCTTCCCTATCCTCTTTATTTCTCTTAGTTGCTTTATTTTCTGCCACAGCATTTTAGGGTAATCATTGTCCTGGTTTATACGTCTTTGGTAATTAATAGTTTTTTGCTTTCACCCTCAGAGGTGTCCTGGTTTGGACAATAAACTAAATAATCACCTTACTTTCCCATCACCTAATATATTATATATTTTACTTATTTATTTTGCTTATGTATTCTCTCTCCTTTTAGAACATAAACTCTATGAAGCCTGGCATGACTTCTGTACGTTTTGTTCCTTACTTGATCTCTAGTACCTGAAACATGGTAGGTGGTCAATAAATATTTGTGGAATGAGTGAATTTACATTTTGTAAATAACAACAGAGGCAGTTTGTACTGTTGTTTGGTCTCCTTTCTTTGTAAAAGACCAGGTCTTGGCCTTAGCCTCAGGGCCATACTCATAACAGGTCAGGGTACCTATTTTATTTCCCGATCCTGTTAACCCTCCAATTTTGAACAACAACAACAACAAAATCACAGTGAATCATGGAGTCCAAAGAGGAAGGTCAATTTGTAAAGTTAATGGCATCAGGAATCTTAGAAATGTGATCCATCAACCTCAGCCTCACAGTAAGGAGGTAGTGCTTGGGACAGCCCCACAGAACAAAGAAAGACATTCTTCACATCTAAATGCTTTTCACACCATTACTGAAGGCCTGCCCCTGCCAAGGCATAATGACTGTGTTCAGTGTCATGGGGAGGAAAACACACATTAGCCAGACGGCAGGTTTCGGACGCACGCCTGTGACATTATCTCTAATCATATATAGTCTATTTCATATCCGCTTTTTTGTGGGCTTCACAACTTATAATTATTGCCAGCAGGGAAAAAGAAAAAAAAAAGTAGGGAAATGTCGGAAGGGAGGGGTATAGATAGGAGAGAAAATTCTTCTTGATAGCAATAAACTGTGTGAGAGAGATAGGCCAGAGCTTATTAGACAATATTAGAAACTATATTGGGATTAAAGCTGAGAAAAATGAACTGTATATAAGCTGGGAGACCGTGCAAGCTGGGAGATCTTATAAGGCTTTCAGATCATCTCATTGACACTGAAAGGAAGTTAGTGGGATGTTATGAAACGTGTCAGACTTAGAGTCCAGACTGGATATTTCATAAATCCACACAGGATTTGGGCCTCGGAAGTTAATGAGCTGAACTTCATTTATAAAAGAGGTGGGGCAGGTGGGGGATAGGGCAAGGACTCATATCCAGTCTCCTGTTTCAGAGCACAGCTGATTCTTCCATGGAAGGCAATGGTAACTTGCCAAAGGGATCACTTTCTCATGTCATTTACCCTGGATCTTGGGGTGGGGGAGTATCCTCCAAGCTTGGCACTGGGACCAGGAGGGAGGGTGGCAGAGTTCCAAGAATATCATGAACCTGAGATGGGAAATGCTTCTGGATCTAGTGATCCTGACATGGTGGGTTTGCCTCAAGACCATGGCTCACGTGTGTGTGTGAAAGCCAGGGTCTGCCGAAGACACTGGACAATGGACATCCTTAAGAAGGAAAGGAGGAGAGGGGGAGGATGGCTTTGGGGTTAAGAGAGGAAGGTTATTTCTTAAACAGGGAGGAGGATGAAGGCCGGTGTATTTGTCACCTGCACTCCACTCTACAGCAGCATCTCAGGGTGTGCTCAGGCTGGTGGGTTGTGGACTTATGGTCTGGTGGACTCATCAAAGATCATTATGCCCCAAGCAGTGCATGGAAACAACACTACAGGGCCATGAGGGCTAGAGGCATGGTTGTGTCACTGTGAATTTGTCTGGATCAATGACCAATAATCAGAGAGGCTAGCCTCAATGCTACTGATACTTGGGCACTGCATGAGATCCTGGGATCTTAGCATAACATAGGGGTGAGAAACCCCGGTAATAACAGATGCAATTTACTACCAGTTTAGAAGGATGTGGGCTACTGGTTCAATTAAAATGCTTAGCTTAAGTATAATTGCAAAGACCTTATTTCCAAATAAGGTCACATTCACAGGTACTAGGAGTTAAGACTGTGACAAATCTTTTGGGGGGATACAATTCAACCCAAACATACCCCTTCAGAATATGCACATACATAGACAGAAGGGAAAAGCCTTCTGGAGTTCATCTGCCATCAATAGATTTGTTTATTAGACACTACTTAACACCCATGAGGGCAGTCTTGTGAAAAAGGAAGCCTACACTAAATGAATGCATACCTGCCTAACAGTTGGGGCTCCACAGCTGGCTTTCAACCTGCCTGATCCAGTGGGAAGCCTGGACTGTGACAGAGGAGCTGGAGGTAGAGGACAGAATCCATCAGCCTAAAATGTACCCAATCCAACACCTCACCTTATAACGAGGAAACCTAGACCAAGGAGAGGAAGAAAACCTGTCTAAAACCCGTCTAAAGTTTCATCATGCACTGGCCATGAGAGCCCCAAATGTTAGCCAAACATTAGCCAAAATCAGGAGTCTGAGAAAGAAATACTTTAGGAGCTTTAAAAAATTTTACTTGACTTCAAAATGTGCAAACCTTTTGACCAAGCAATTCTGCCTTTAGGAAATTAGCCTAATGAAATGATTAAGATTTAGTCACAAGAAAACTGATCAGATCACTATGAATAATGACAATATAGTCTCCATAAGCTGAACATTTACTTTATGTCAGACATTGTACCAGGTACCTTGTATACATTCTCATTTAATCTTCAAAACAACCTTTCTTTCAAGATGAAAAAACTGACTGAAGAGATTAAGTTTCCTAAGAATACACAGCTAAAATCTTGAAACGCATGGGTTGGAATACACATTCATTTGATTCCAAAGTCTAGGCTCTTATGTTATCCTGCATAAAGTCATGAAATCAAATCCAGGTCACCTGAATGGAAGTATCAATGATTGGAAATCGGTTAAAAACCTTAAGATGCTTCATACAGTTAAATATAATAGGTCATGATATGTGGTATTATAGATTACTATAGATTATAGATCACTATATAGTGATAGATTGTGTATGAAAAGGAAGAAAGGAAGGTAGGTTACAAGATATTACTTACTGTAGTGGTAACAGTGGATAGATAAATACATATAAAAACATTAACCCTCATTACCTCTGGGTGGTGGGATTATAGGCAAGTTTTACTTTTGATTTTCTGTATTTACAATTTTCCTACAATGAACGAGGAATTAATTTAATAATAGAAAGAATAAAGTGTGTCTTGTTTGCAAAACAAAGAGATTTCCACTATTCAGGGATAGAGTATTTGCTAAAAGAATTTTCTAAGACCACATCTCCAGCTCTACCGTGTGCTTCAGAACATTATCTTTACCTTGCCAGACAGACTCCTTTACCTACGTGGCACATGGAAAACTGCAGCTTCTTGCTGGTAAAAAGGGTTCGTGTCTTTGGACTTAGCAGAAGCACCTGGGCAGTGGAGGCCGCAGAGCACCTGAGTATCAGAGGGTTTTCAGGACATGCTGTTTTTGTCCTGTGGCTAGATGAATCTAATAATATCCCGCCATTTCTTTTTCCTCTTCTTTCTCTCAGAGATGCAGCAGGTAAAGCTTCTGATTGAATTCCATCTTGATTTCATTAAATATTCATAAGGGCCAATTAGAAGAGGAGAGAAAGAGGCCACAAGGCAGCCCCTTCTATCATCCTGTCAGAGGCCGGCTGGCTGACCCTCAGGCATGGACCAGCCACTGGTCAATATGGCTATGACCTTTTTGCCCTCTCCTCTGGGGTCACTTCACACCATCCCAGCAAGGGACTCAGGACCGGCAGGGGAAGAGAGGCAGGGGCCAGGGAAGAGAAACAGCTCTTAATTCTGACAGCAAGGTGCTTAGTGGGTAGAATGCAAAATGCAAATGCTGGGAAACATCCTCAATCACCACTGGAATGGAAATCTTTCCCTAATGAGCGATGACGATGGGAGAGAGCTGCTGATTGCACTGAAGAAAAACTACTTAAAATTCATAATCAATCAAGCAAGTTGATTTTAACCTTTTGTAACTAAGCCATCCCATTCCAGGCTCTTCTATTGGCCAACTAGAGCTCATCTCTCTCCATCTTCTTCCCCCAAGCCAGCTGGGACAGGAGATGCCCTGGGAGGCTCAAAGAGAGACAAGAATATCAGCAAGATAGCCTGCAAGAAACCAAGAGAGCTCATACATCCTGGCCCTTTAATTTTAGCGTTGGAGGGATGAGGGTCCGAGGGGACCAGGGACCTGATGACGTCACATGGTCAGTGTCAGTACAACCAGTTTTCTTGTCTGTGAGAGGCTGAGGAATACTATAACAAAACCTGCACTGGAAGTCCAGACTTCTGTGTTTGCCACTGTGAGCTGTGTGATATTGGAATAAAGCACTGACACTATTTTTAGACTGCAGATTCCATATTCAGAAATGGCAATAATCATGTCTTCCTACCTACTTCACAGGGTTCTTGTGAGACACAGATAATTGAAAGGATATAAAAATGCTTTGAAAATGGTAACATACCCTGTTACAGCTCTCCTTACCATCTTCCAGACCCCCTATCTTCTCCTCCAAACCACATTACACTCGGGGGTTGGCAAGATCTTTTTAAAACCCGAATCTGACTTTGCCATATCCTTGTTTAACCCTTTCCACGTCGTCCTTTAAACTATAAGTATGAAGCCTGGCATTCAAGAACCTTCATAATTTGGGGCACTTGCCTCATTTTCTCTTAGCTTTAGTTTCCTGATTCATAAAATGAGAAAACTAATACCTACCTTAGAATTAGAAGGCTATTGTGATAATTAGAATTCACAACTGTAAACTGACCAGCATGGTCCCTGGCATGTAATAGCTGCTTATATAGCTTAATTATTATCTTGTTAACTTTCACAACAATGCCGTAAGCTAGACAGAGAAGGGGTAATTCTCACCCTGATTTTACAAATGTGACATGAGAAGCCCCGAGATGTGAAGACAGTGGGTTATGGCCACACAGCTAGAATTCAGAGCTGAGATTTTACCCTTAGGCTTTGGTTCCTGGGGGCTCCCCAGGATGGGAAAGGAGGAGCAAGTGTAGAGTTACCTCAGGCTGCCACCAAGGGATGCTTCTTTTCCGAGATGCCTCTGCCAAGCCCAAAAGGTACAGAATACAGTTTTATTTTCTAACATGATCATGAGGCCTAAGGTTGGAGGGCTAGCCAACTTCTCTTGCCTCATTTCAAACTAGTGGAAAATGCAATGAAGCAAGAAGTGCTTCAGTTATACTAAATAGTTGCTTGAATAAAAGAAGTTAAAATTCCCAAACAGTAATTTAATAGTTTTCTCTTTCTTTTTTCTTTTCTTTTCTTTTCTTTCCTTCCTCCCTTCCTCCCTTCCTTTCCCTTCCTTTCCTTTCCCTTCCCTTCCCTTCCTTTTCTTTCTTTTCTTTTCTTTTCTTTTTTTTCTTTTCTTTTTTCCTCTTTTATTGTTCAGCTCCTCCTCCAGGCCACATTTCAAGGCAGTAAAGAGAAATTTAGTAGAAATGTTTGTGCATGAACTATTGCAAATTAGTGTATCATTCAAAGATAGTTTCATCAAGACACCACATTGGATCCACCCTGGGTGGCTGGCTGAGCCCTGAGCAAGGGCAGGAAACCCTGTGTCTCTTGGCTTAATCTCATCTTTTCTGGTCTCCTTGCCCATCAGTTCAGGCCTGCCTTAAGTCCCAGGTCCACTTTGATATGAAGCAAAAGGATGAGCATGTCAAAAATTCTACCTTATTCATTAATTTAACAAATATTTATTAAGCACTTACTATGTGCCAAGCTTTTTGCTAGGTAGAGTACAAAGACTGGCAAAACAGACACAGATTTTGTCTTCATAGCACTTACAGTCTATAGACATTTTAAAAATTACATACTCACATATGTAAGAAAAATATTGGGAGTTATGAAATATTTAATAGGAGGATCTAATGTAGCTGGGGGCACGGGGCGGGGGCCTCAAGTAAGACTTCCATGGGGAAGAGATATAAGCAGGTAGAGGGGTGTGAGTGGAGTGGGGCTGGTGTGTCTATCACAGGGGATAGCACTTGTGCATACCTGAGGTGAGAGGGAACAAGGGCATAACCATGGAGCTAGAGATGAGTGTGCCTTGGCTGCAGAGTTGGGAACCAAGAAATAGGAGACTAAAGAGGAGGGACAAGTCTAGATCCCACAAAGCCTTCTAGGCCAGGGCATATAATCTGGGAGCAAGTTAGCCTAAGCATGAGAAAAGCTACTGAAAAGTATAAAAGGAAATGGGTATACTTAGATTCATATTGCAAAAATTACACCTCCCCAAAAACAAAACAAAACAAAACAAAACAACAACAACAAAAAGCACTGAAGGGCAGCAGACTTTGTTATAAAAAAAAAATCACATGCTAAATCTGAAATTCATATGGGAATACAAAGGACCTAGAACAGCCAAAATAACTGAAAAAGTATAGAGTTGAGGTATGAATACCACCTGATTTCAAGACTTACTATGAATTTTTGGTAATTAAGACAGTATGGTTTTGGGATAATCAGATCCATGAAACAGAATAGAGTCTAGGAATAGACTCACACATACACAGACAACTAATTTTCAACAAAGATGTGAAAGCAATTCAATGGAGAAGGAACAGTCTTTTCAATAAGTGGAGCTAGGACAATTGGTTGTCGAAGTGGGGGAAAAAAGTGTTTTGATCCATACCTCACATCACATATGAAAATTAACTCAAAATAGCTCATAGACCTAAATGTAAAACATGCAACTCTAAAACTTCTAAAGGAAAACACAGGAGGAAATCTTTGTAACCTTGGATTAAGCAAAGGCTTATTAGATATAATACCAAAAGCATGATCCATGAAAGAGTAAACTGATAAAATGGACCTGATCAAAATTTTAAAACTTCTTTTTTAAAAAATATTTTATTTATTTGAGAGAAAAAGAAAGAGAAAGCACGAGAGGGGAGAAAGTCAGAGGAAGAAGCAAACCCCGCATGGAGCTGGAAGCCTGATGCGGGTCTTGAACCCAGGGCTCCAGGATCATAACCTGAGCCAAAGGCAGTTGCTTAACCAGCTGAGCCACCCAGGTGCCCCAAAATTTTAAAACTTCTGTTCATTGAAAGAACTGTTAAGACAATTAAAAGACAAACCATGGACTCAGAAAAAAATTTTAAAAATATATCTCTGATAAATGGCTTGAATCCAGCTTTCTATATAAAGAACTCTCAAAATTCAGTAATAAGAAAATAAGCAATCTGTTAAAAAAACGTGGGTAAAAGATCCAGACAGTTCACCAATGGAAATAAATATATGGCAAACAAGCACATAAATAAATGCTCAACATCATTAATTGTTAGAGAAATGCAGATTAAAACTACTACACACCTATTAGAATGACTAAAATTAAAAGGACTTCCCATACCGAGTACAGGGGAGGAACGGAGAAGTGGGAATCTCAAATGGGATTTTGAGGAATGGTGGGAACGTAAAATGGTACACTTTGGAAAAAGTCTGGCAGTGTCTCAAAAAAGTCTTCTCCAAGAGATGTGAAAACATAAGCCCTTACAAAGAATTGCACGTGAATATTCAAAGTAGCTTTGTTTGTAACTGTTAAAACCTGGAAACAATTCAGATGTGCACCAACAAAGATGAAGAGATAAGCAGATTGTGGTATATCCATACAATGGAATTATACACAGCTATAAAAAGTAATGAACCACCGATACATACAACAATGTGATTGAAGCTCAAAATAATTATGTAGAGTAAAAGAAGTCTAACAAAAAAAGAACACATGTTCAGTGATTCCATTTATATAAAATTCTAGAAAAATCCTGCATGATTCTGTTTATAAAACTCTAGAAAATGCTAATTATAGTGACAGAAGAGCAGTGGCTATCTGGGGATGAGTGGGAGTAGGGAGGAGTGAGAAGAGATTAGGATATGAAGGAACTTTTTGGGGTAGTAAATTGCTCATTATCTTGATGTGGTGATGGTTTCAAGGGTGCATACATATGCCAAAATTTATCAAAGTGTACACTTTGTTTTTTTATTTAAAAAGTTGTTTTTACTCTAAATCCCCTTCATCTATTTCACCCATCCCACCACCTACCTCCCCTCTGGAAACCATCTGTTTGTTCTCTGTAGTTAAGAGTCTGTTTTTTTTTGGTTCTTCTTCTTTTTTTTTTTGGTGTGTCTCTCAGTTTCAAATTGTACACTTTAAATATGTTCAGTTTATTATGTGTCAATTACACTTTCATTAAGACAATTTAAAAAACAAACAAAAATGCTAGTTGTAATGAGGAAAATGGATAGGGGCTATATGGTGGTGGAAGAGGAGAATGTACAACTGAACTTAGGGTGAACAACTATTTAGGAGGCTGTTATAAAAATCCAGGAGAAAGGGTGAGAGTCTATTTTTATTTTTTAATTAATTAATTAATTTTAGATTTTATTTATTGATTTGTCAGACAGAGAAAGAGCACAATTAGTGGAAGTAGCAGGCAGAGGGAGAAGCAGGCTCCCTGCTGAACAAAGAACCTGACTCAGGACTGGGTCCCAGGGCCCTGGGATCATGACCTGAGCTGAAGGCAGACAGTTAACTGACGGACCCACCCAGGTGTCCCAGAAATGGTGAGAGTCTAACAGAGAATGAAAGCAGTGGAGATGGCGAGAAGTAGAAGGATCTAAAGGATTTAGGAATTAAAACAGAAAGGGCTGGCGATGGGTTGGATGGAGGTAAATGAGAGAGGGAGAGCTAAGGGACAACACACTGCACACCATTCAGTGAGATGGATTCAGGATTCAGGGAATCACCTCATTTCCCCTCCCACCTCTATCTCCTGCTCCTCTCCACATTATCACCCCTGCAGGTCAGGCTTTATCATCATTTGCCTGCACCGGTACATCAGCTGCTTCTTTAATCTCCCCATATCTAGACTTGCCTCGTCCAAATGATCCTTCACATCAGAGACCAGAGTAATCTTCCTAAAAGGTATACTGACTATTTCACTCTTCTGCTAAGTAACTTTCTACAACTCCCCACTGCCCTCAGGATAAAGTCCAAGAGCCTCGGCATGGCACTTGTAAGGCCTTCCCTGACTTGGCCCCTATCATCTTCTGCAGCCATCTTGCCCTCCTGCCAACACCTGTCAGGGCCTGGCTCCAGACATAATAAATTGCTTATAGCTTCTTGAATGCTTCTCTTTTCCTTGTCTGTGAAAAACCTGGCCCCTCTGATCTGAACTTAACTCCTGCCTGGTTTTGGTTATTCCTAGATTTTTTTTTAGCATTTCATGCTTTCTTACATCAAAGCATGTATTTCCACGGATGGTATTTATCTGCAGCTCTAATTTGGTCCCTATTCTGAGGCCCTTTCTCTTATACCTCTGTAGAGATCTCTTTTCCATCTTCCCTCTAAGTCTGGAGATCTATTTGCTCCTCCTGGACCACCTTCCAGGAATCTGAGTATTGCTCAGCTTCTAGTGTAGTACCAGGCATATAGTAGGTGTCTCAGCTTTGGGCCTTGGGCTTTGCTTTCTGGAGCAATATTGCTGGTGCTAATCAGCTGTTTTCTTGCTGACATGGTCTGATGTCACAGTCCCTGGGCTCTCTTCATCCAATGAAATCTCCCTATTTCATCTCAGAAGTTAATGGTTCAGCTTAATGGGAGATTCTCATAGGCTTTGAACATCAGGTGGTGTTTCCCCAGGGCTGGCTCTGTCGCTCAGCATTTGTCTCACCTCTGGAAGCATGTCCTTGACACTCCTTGCCTTTCATGCCTCACCTAGTGCCACAATTCCTCCCTCCCTCCCATGCTATCTGTGGAGTCATCTCATTTGTGGAGTTAGACCTGTGCTGGGCCATGGGGGAGACAAGAGAGATGACTGAAAGAAAATATGCAGTGCTGAAAAGAAAAAAAGTCTCAATTATTACTAAACTAACTAATTAAACTTCTCTACAAAGAAGATGACTATGTTTGTGCTGGAACACTCACGGCTAAGTGTGGTAGTCATTGTTCACAATGCGGCTTGTCTTTACAGCTTCGTGAATAGGATGGAACGTGACATGAGTAGCACGTCAAATGCTTGTTTCACAGTTTGTGTGAGGAAGCTTCTGAGATGCATGACCTTTATCTTCAGGAGGCAGTTTTGTGCAAAGGTTGAAAATAGAGTTTTGGAGCTTTCTGCCTGTTCAACTAATTCCTGCTTATATAAACTTGGGAAAATTACTTTCTATGCCTCTATTTGCTCATATGCAAAATGGGGATATACTAAACACCTACCTCTGTTTTTTTCATCTATAAAATGGGGATATAGTAAAACCTACCTCATAAAGTAATTGTGAAGATTAATCAACCTGATAAATATAGGGGCGCCTGGGTGGCTCAGTGGGTTAAAGCCTCTGCCTTCGGCTCAGGTCATGATCTCGGGGTCCTGGGATCGAGCCCCGCATCGGGCTCTCTGCTCAGCAGGGAGCCTGCTTCCCCCCTCTCTCTGCCTGCCTCTCTGCCTACTTGTGATCTCTCTGTCTATCAAATAAACAAATAAATCTTTAAAAAAAACACCTGATAAATGTACAACTCTTAAAACAGTGCTTGGCATGAGGTAAGGGCTCAATAAACATTGGTAGTTATTATCCACAAGAAACTAGAACCATTTCTGATTTTCCATAGACGAAATGTATAATTACCAAGATAGAAAAACTTCCATGTAAGACTCATTACCAAACCTAACATTCCTGCGTTGTTCCTTCCATTGTATCATGCTTCCCCTTAGCGTCATGAGACGGGGACTGTAGCCAGCCTGCAGCTGCAAGGTGCAGGAGTCTGTCCAATAATAAATACAATCACATCCCTGGAGGATTTTCTATTTCAAAATTATAATTACAATCCAATGGCTTAATTGAATTAGACCCTCATTCTACCCGAAGGACTGATTGAGAAGAGAATAGGCAATCATGAGCTGAGGTAACTAACAAGGGATCTTTATGAGGTAGAATCACAAATTGTGGGTTACTCATTTGCTGCAAAGCCCTGTCTTTTTCAAGGGTCCTCAACCTTCAGCATCTTTCATTCTACCAGCTACTGCTCTGTCAAAGAAACTCACTCACAACAGAGGAAAGCAAAAAGCACACTGTATCCAAGAAGTCCATCTCTATGCTTGCAGGCCTTCTATTTTTACATTTACCACTTATGGTAAAAATTTAGAAATGTAAATACTGCAACAATGTTTGGTAACAAATTCACTGCAGTGTCTTTAGAACATAGCCAACCAAAGCAATGTAAAAATCATTGAGAGTAAATAATAATTTGCAACTAAAAAACATAGATATAATGCACAACAATAAATAAAGGAGATGTGGAATCAGTGTATCTCATAAAGATGATTTCTGGAACAGAGGAAATAATAACCACTATCATTTTTTGAGAACTTCCTGTTCTTAGCATTTTACATGGATTTTTATCCCCTCTATAACCTTCTGAAGTATTAATATTATCCCCTTTTTACAGATGGAAAAACCAAGGTACAGAATGACTCAGTAATGAAGTAATTTGCCCAAGCACTGACTCCAGTGCCTGTGTATAGATTTCTGGCCCACCTAGTCACTCTGTGTTACCTTAGATGATGAACATGACCCATGCTAAGATCCATTATTCTAAATATTACCCAAAAACCAGACCTGGCAATACCATAACAACAACGGTTAGGTTGCTGATAAGGCCCTTCAGTTTTCACTTTATGACAATACCTAGTATCATTCATTCATTCATTCATTCAAAATACACTTTTTGACCATTTACTATGCGTCAGACACTGTTCTAGGCACCAGAGATAAAAGAGCAAACAAAACTGGCAAAACTCCTGCCCTCATGGAGCATACTTTCAATGGAGGAAAACAGATGGTAAGTGAAACAAGTAGAATATGTAGTACATTGGAGTAGTGATAAGTGCCATGGAGAAAAATCAAACAATGGAGGCAAATATGGGTATTCGGAGATAAACTTCAAGTTTTGGATAGGCTAGCCAGGGGAGGTCTCACTGAGAAGGTAATATTACATTTAGAAACCTAAGGGATCGGAGGGAACCATGAGAATATTAGGTGTATCAACATCAAGTAACAAAGTTTACCTTCCTGTTCACCCATAAAACCAAATAAAGCATGTAATTTTACTTAGAATATCAAACTCTTTGGGCCTAGAGAGAGCTAAGTCATGTACTGATCATGACTGTGTGCCAGGCATCATGCTAGGCATATTGAAGGATACAGACTTAAAAGAAAGAAACCCTGCCCTTGTCAAGCTGGGGTTGTCAGAGACAAAAGCATATGAAAGCTGGCTTTATTATAAGAAGGGGGGGCAACATGTTTTTAAAGAGAGGAACAAAAGAGTTCTATGAAAAGGATGATTAAATCAAGGGGGAAGGGATTGGGGTGAGGGAGGTGGGCCTTTGAGTTGTGAAGGGCTCATACACAGTTTGGAGAAACAAAAGGAAGAGCATATACCGAGGTACAGATTTGGAAGCAGAGGGAGATTAGCTATGACATTGCCAGGAGACTGGCAGGGAGTGGAGGCTGGGGGCCAGGAGGAGGCGGTGGGCTAAAGCGGATTAGTGAGCAAGGTAAGGGGAGGTAAAAATATATCCAATTTGGTTATTTCTTGTCACGGAAACAAAGAAATCAAATGATTTGGATTAATTGGCTTATGTGATTAGGTGGATTAATACAATATAAAATCATTTTAAATCCGTAGAGGAATGATGTGAGCTATAAATAAGTAAATAAGTACATTCTGCACCACATGATTGAAGAAGACAAGTCTCCTTCTGTGGTCACAAGAGCCGCTTCACTGTCTCTGCACATCTGAGCTGAGTCTCCAACAATGGTGAGGATCAGCCAGGTCTTTGGAGCTGTAGGACATGGTCCTGAGGTGAGATGACCTGAACCGTGTGACATTTGGGAGGTCACTCAACCTTCTTGCACGTTGCTTCCCTAGCTGAATGATGTGGATGATCTGTACATTGCCTGCCTTTCAGGACCATATATGAGCTCTGTGCAGACTCAGATGTGGGAAATGCCTTGTAAACTCTGAAATACAGCCTTTACCATCAGTACTCACTGTCTACATTCCCATGAAACAGGATTCCCATGAAATCCTGATCAGAGTTAAGTGAAGAAAGCAAAACAAACCAAACCAAACAAGAGAGTTAGAGATTGCAGGGAACTTCTCTCTACTTCCTGTATTTAGCTGTATGACTTTGGGGAAAATCTTAGAATCTGTTTTTTCATTTATAAAATGGGGTCTAAAATATCACACTAAGATGTGATAAGGTTTGAATAAAATAATGCAGCTGGCATACTGTGGAGCTTAATAAATGAGTATTTCTGTTTACTTTTTTGAGGGTCTTAAGTAAAGCTCCAAAGGACCATGTATTTCCCCCCAAAGCAGGGAAGTGGATACGATCTATAAGACTGTGTTTCATTCTGGAGCAAGGAAGGGAGAAAGAAATGGCCTGCTGGTAAGGTACTCTGAAGGTTTATACACACCAGCCAGAAGGAGGCTATTGTCAACACAATTCTTCATTCTCCAGCTTGGAGGTCTTCATTCTGAAATGACCCGCATGCACAGTTGTTTGGAGTCCCTGGCCTTCTTTTGAGTCAGCTCAAATAAACTCTATTTGGGTTTCTCCCATGTTCTAATCACAACATAGGTGTTAAGATATAGACAAAGTTAAAATCCAGGAAAGCTCAGGATATTGTTGCAGTGGGATAAATGCAGGGTTCTGGGGACCCAGAGGAGAGCCTCATAATTCAGCCTGAGGAATCCTGGAAGAGATTTTACAAGAGTTGAAACCAGTGACGAATCTTTGACATTGGGGAGGGTATGTGCTACGGTAAGTGCTCGGAGGTGTGTAAGCCTGACGATTCACAGACATGTACCCTGGGGCAAATAATACATTATATGTTAATTAAAAAAAAGAAAAAAAAGAAAGATAGATATGGGGCAAATCTTTGAAATTTAAATTTGATAGATTAAGAAAAGGAGGAAAAAGAGGGAACTGCCTAAGCAGAAGTATGGAGTGTATCTTGAGAGGGCAAAGTTAGAGAAAGTTGAATTTTAAACATTTTCTGTGAAACTTCCAAACTGCTCCCCCCACTTCCCACTTTTTTTTTACAGGCCTTTTTTCTAAGAGCTGCTTCTCTTATGATTCTGTCCTTTTGGGGAAGGCAGTAACTTGGTCCTGACCTTGTAAGAGAACAGCTTTCAGCCAAGCTGTGATTCACTGGTCCAGGCCCCAGCTGACAGCTTGTGATCAGGCCAGACCCCAATCCCTGCATGGTGGCTCAACTCATTCTCACAGCATCACCCCAATTCACGGGCTGGCAAACCCTTTGTGATCAGACATCCAAAGTAGTGAGCAAAGTTGCCATTTACAGGAGGGAGGGAGAGTCAACCGATACCGTGTTTCCTTTTTCTCTTCATGCTCTCTGATGCCAAGTTTCTAATTTTACAGGCAAGTGGTGAATCTCCCTGAAAATAAAATAAATTCCCTATAAGGGAGCTTACTGCTTTACCACAGTGGCATTTTAAAGTACATAAATGTCTCATGTATTCCAAATTGTCCAGAGGTTTACAGGAGTAAGAATATTTTAGTATATTGAGCATTAGCAATGTGCCAAGCAATGAGCTAAAGCCTCTATATTTTTGTTATCTTACTTACTTCTCACTCCATCCTATGAATTTAAAACACATTTTCCATTATACAGAAGGAAACTGAAGATCAGAGAGGTTAAGGAATTTTTTCATTGCACAGCTAGAGAAGAGAAGAGCTACGAATTAAACTGTGTCTTTTACCACAGAACCTACCCTCCCTCGGAACCTTAGTCTTTCTACACAGCGGTAGGCAATTTAGCAACTTTCAAAGCTTCCGTATTCATTTTAGTTTTTGAATGCAATCTTTGTAAATCATATCATACCCTTTCTTATGTTCATATAGAGGTAACGTGCAACATAAATTAACCTTGCTGTAATTTTTTTTCCTGCAAAACCATTTTTTGCACCTATTCTGAAATCACTATGTCTTGCTTGTTTGGCTAGCTTATGTAGGATCATTGGCCTTTTCACGCAGTCATATTGCGAGCTGTGTCTGCCTCCTGCAAGTCCTCCCAGTTTCTTTACATTTGCTGTTTCTAAACTATTTTAGACTACTAAACAAAACAGCTATGCTTCCTTGAGCTTGCCTGAAACAAGGTAAAAATGTTGAATGATAATTGGAGTGTTTGGACTGTTTGGAGATCATGGCAAATTTAATGCATACGCCTGTAAGGGTGGTTATAAAGTAATTAATAGGACATATCTTGGTGATCACAGTTCTGTCTGTTTTCATCTCAGGACTGAGTAAGGAATCCACTCTTCCTATTGAAAGGATAAAAAGCAAACTTTGCTCCCATTTCCACCTCCACAGTCCACAGGTGACAGTTAAAGCCATTGGCTAGAGCATGCTCGGGCTAGAGACCGACAGCAGCAGGCCTCATAAATACACACAGGGAGAAACCATTTTCCCTGAAATGATTCATAAGCAGTGGGCATTTTGCCGAGCACACTGGCAAAATGCAAAATGTCCTCAGGAATACCACTATTGAAGACTACAATTAAGTAAGAATCTGAGCAGGGACTAATATTTTTCCTCAGATACTAAGACATCTATTACTAGGAAGTGATAGTTAAATACAAACTTGCAAGGGATAAAAGCAGTCAGCTCATGAAAAAGAAGGAGATGGCAAGACATATGCAGTATAGGAATAAGAGAAATACAGAACATATGGAATACATACCATTCTTTAGCTACATGTGGCCACAAGTTTCCATAAATTTCTTATTGTGAAGGAATTGAAAGCACATACTAGAACTCTACTGAATGCCTTGGGATATGTTTATGTTGAGGCTTCCTATATATATTTCTCATTCCATGTGGTGTATTCATTATTATTAAGTCCTCTAACTTTTCCATAAATCCTAATTTTGAGACTCTCTCCCATTGTTATGACAATGATCTGAACTTGATCACACCTATTTGAACACTGCTATCAAATTTTTAGTTCCTAGAATGGGCCAAAAGAAATGAATAGACCCAATTAGAAAGGGTTTTCTTAATCTTAATTTTGTCTCAATGTGTGACATATCAAACAGGGACCTATGACATCTGCCAAGAAGCCTTTAGTTTTCTGGATTCTTCATAGATGAGGCAACCCTAGCTTTATAAAGCTCATGGTAGGTACTCAGTAAATACAACTGCTCTCATTTGAAGTGAAATACAATGGAACCACAATGTTCAAGAACTCAGTGAAATTTGCTGAACATTATTTCTCTCTCTCAAGTGATCTTACTAAAATAATTAAAGTTTATTTTCAGTTGAACCTCAAAGGAAAGAAAGTTATTTTTTCAGCAATAGGGCTCTGCAGTTCTCACTGAAGAGCTGTGGTACGGTAAATTCTGAGAGATATTTTCAGAGGCTCCTTAGCTCCTAAAAAGAAGAAAGTCTTTTTTTTTTTTTTTAATTTAGCTCAAAATTCTTTATTCCTTTTGTCTTCTCATTTTCTTTCTTTTTTTTTTTTATTAACATATAATGTATTATTTGCCCCAGGGTACATGTCTGAATCGTTGGGCTTACACATTTCACAGCACTTAACAGCACATACCCTCCCCAGTGTCCACAACTCAGCCGCCCTATCCCTATCCACCCACACAACCCCCCCCTCCCCCCCGGCCACCCTTAGTTCGTTTCTTGAGTTTAGGAGTCTCTTATGGTATGTCTCCC
>CM053606.1:32638702-32791873 GCA_028646535.1 Procyon lotor
CAATGGCCACAATCACCATACTGTGGAAAGAACTAAGATGCCCTTCAACAGATGAATGGATAAAGAAGATATGGTCCATATATACAATGGAATATTATGCCTCCATCAGAAAGGATGAATATCCAACTTTTTTTATCAACATGGACGGAACTGGAAGAGATTATGCAGAGTGAAATAAGTCAAGCAGAGAGAGTCAATTATCTTATGGTCTCACTTATGTGTGGAGCATAAGGAAAAACATGGAAGGCATTGTGAAAAGGAAAGGAAGGGCGAATGGGGGTAAACAGGAGGGGGCAATGAATCATGAGAGAATGTAGACTCTGAGCAACAAACTGAGGGTTTTGGAGGGGAGAGGGTGGAGGGTTGGGTGAGCCTGGTGGTGGGTATTGAGGAGGGCACATATTGCATGGAGCACTGGGTGTGGTGCATGAACAATTAATCTTGTAACACTGAAAAAATAAAATAAATGTATCTGGGGAAAAAAAAAAGAAGAAGAAAGTTTTTCCACATCGCCCAGATGCAGAAAAACATGCAGACCCCCAAGAACTTAAGAAAAAAACATTCATTAAGACAGACTGTCAAAACAGTCAGCTCACAACCAAATTTAGGAATTTCACAAACATGTCATGGGGTGACAGAAGCAAAAGAAAGAATGACAGTTCTGACAGGCTTTCTTTCCTTTAGTAAACTGCCCATGGGTGCCCTGGCCACTGGCTTCAGCGTTGAGGCACTCCTGAAGGACTGGCATTCAGGAGAGAGGAGGAGGTGGCCATAATTGCTGCGTGTCATTAAAGTATGCTCTTGTCCATATGGCAGTTCTTTCTGTCGTGGGTTATTTATATCCCTTCCAATCTTCACTACCAAAGCTAATCTATACCACATCAGTAAAACATTCCTAGGCCTTTGAGTTTCCTTCATTCATTTCCAGGAGGCAGGGCTGCTAATGGAGCAGAAGGCTGAGTCAGCACAGACATGCTTGTGGTTTTGTCGGTTAATATTAAACAGGATCCTTGGATGTTTCTGGACAGAACTGTGATTTTTTTTTTTTTTTTTTTTGGTTTGGTTTTTGTGAGGCCCTTTAAAAGAGAGCATGGCCTGTTTCTGACCCTATCAAGGTCACATATCTTGCTTTTGAACTTTTTCAAATTCTATTCTCCCATTGTTTCATTTGGTAACTTTTTGCTTTGTTTCATTTTTTTTTCTAGCTTTACTGAGATATAATGGACACACAACATTGTATAAGTTTCAGGCAGGCGAGTGTTGATTTGATACATTTCTATATTACAAAATCTCTACCACCATAGCCTTAGCCACCACCTCCAGCCTGTCCTATAGTAACCACTTCTTCTTTGTTGTGAGATCACTACTCTCTCAGCAACATTCAAGTATATGACACAGTATTATAAGCTATCATCATCACCATGCTGTACATTAGCTCTCTAAACCCGTTAACCTTGTTTGATTACTGTTGATGAGATCCTACTTTATGCCAGGTTCAGAGCTAGGCCCTGAGACTAAAAGAGGAATGGGACACAGTTCCTGCCCACAAAGAGTTCTAGCTCCTCCACTAGCTGGCTGGGTGAACTTGCTTAATATATTTAACCTCTTGGTTTCCTTGTCTATAAATTGGAAATAAAAAGAACCGATTCATATGTTAATGAAAGGAATAAACAAGATATTACATGTAAGGTATTTTCCACAGTGCCTCACACATCATAAGCACTCATATACAGTAGCTACTACCATTTGAATTATTATAGTTAATATTTCACTAAGGGCTTACTTCAACGCTGTATCCTTTAAAATATCTTCACCAATTTTGCCAGTTCAAAGTAATTTCTCCTTTTCCTTTTCTTAGTACTTTGCATCCTGAGTTACTACTTATTCCATTCACCTTTATTAAAGATAACTGCACTTATATCTTTCATTTCCACTAAACTGTGAGTTGCTTGAGGGCAGAGGCCATTTCTTATTTACTTCCATTCATTCATTAATCATTATTCATCACTCACTCGTTTATTTGAAAAGCATATATTAACCATCTGTTATATACCGAGAACTATGCTAGCCACTGGAAATAGAGCAGAGAACAACAAAACCATAGTCTAGTCCTTGTTATCAAGTTAGGTGATAGAGAAAAAAAATGGGCAGGTGATCACTAACCAGGCTATAAAAGGAATGGGCATAGGGATTTATTAGAATAAACAGGAGGGACAAAAACTCAGACCAAAGGAGTCAGAGAAAGTGCTATGGAGGAAGTAGCATATCAACTTAATTCTAAAGGGCATGAGGGAGTTAGCTTTAGGACAGGGTGAAAAGGGTGAGAAAAAGTATTCTGGCAAGTCAAAGACCCAAGGGTGAGAGAAAGCAAGGTGTTTTCAGGGAACTAAAAAATGTTTTATATGACAGAAAGAACTATAAAGAGAAGAGAGGAGTAAGATGAGCTAAAGAGATAGGCAAACACTAGATCATGCAAGATCTTGTAGGCCAAGTTAAAATGTCTTTAAGAATATGAGAAGTCACCAGGTAGGTTTAAGTAGAAGATTGATATCATGGTCATCTAGACTAGAGGAGTATGGGGAAGAGGACATTTTTGGAATCAATAGGACTCAGTGACTAAGTCCTGTTGCTGTTGAGGGTGGAGGAGTGAAAGGAGTCACAGATGACTCAAGGGTTTCTGGCTCTGGCAACTGGACTTAAATGACCATGGAATTTTTCGAGCTGACCCAAACAAAAGGAAGAGTTGGTTTTGAATCTGGAGAAAGATAATGAGTTCTGTTTTAAAACAAAATTGATGTGTCTGTGGGATATCACAGTGGAGATATTAAGAGGGAAGTTGGATAGAAAGGGTTGGAGTTCCAGAGAAAGACAAGGAGGAAGCACAGATTGGGGATCCAGCTACAGAGAGACAATAATTAAAGCCATGAGGGGGATGAGATCATGCAGGAGGGCTGTGGAGAATGGAAAGAGAAAGCAGTCTAGGAAGGAACCCTGACAAATTCCAACATCTGAAAAATAGAGTGGCCAGAAAGGAGACTGGAAAGGTATGGCCAGGGACAAAGAAGTGCACCCGGCAGAAGCCTATGTCACACAAACCCAAGGAAAATAGTGTTTCCAAAGAAGGGAATGGTCAGCAGTGTCATAATAAAAACCAGAACAACACTTACTGCCCTTGGCCTGTGCAGTTTCAGTAGAGTTAAGGGGAGGAGAAGCCAGACTGCAAAGGATTGAGAAATGGGTGGGGAACAAGGAAGGGCAGAGAGTAAGCGTAATAAATACTTTTAGGGAACTTTGGCTATGGAGGGGAAGGGAGAGGAAACCACAGAGGGAGAAGGAAATAGGGAAAGTGAGAGAGAACCTACAAAGGACATGGAGTTGAAGAGGTTATTTTTTGTTTTAAGAGATTTCACCATGTTTAGGCACTGATGTGAAAGTAGTAGTTCTTGCTCATAGAACATGCATGTAATTAATAATGATAATGTTTATAAAGTGTTCTGTGGCTCATTCTTTCAGCAGTCTTGTAGGTAGTAGTGGGGGGGATGGACCACTTTTTAAATGGATGTTGCTCAATAGATGAGAGTCAAGCATTAATGAGAGAAAGTTTGCCAAAAGCCACACAATAGGTTAGTTGCAGAGCCAGCCGGAGCCCAGGTCATGCATCTAGGTGGAAATGTGACCAACAGTGACTTGTGATACCAAATGTCCTAGATTCTCTGAGCCAGTCAATCATTTCTCCAGCATGGCTTTTCTTCTTCATCCAAATCTCCTTTATTGCACCTATCACACTGCAGAGTAATTTCTTTCCTCGTCTGTGTTTCCCAGGAGCCTGGGAGCAACTTGAGGACAGGGGTATGTCTGACCTTTGAATCCCCAGTGCCCAGCAGAGTCTGGCACATAAGGAAGAGAAAGAGGTCAGGCTTCCTCAGAAAATGTCAGGTACTAAGCCAGGAACTTTCATATATCTCCATGCTTCTCAGCCCAGGCTGCACGTTACAATCACCCGGGGAGCTTTAAAACCTTTTGGAGCTCTGACCCCACACCAAACCAATTAAGTCAGACTCTAGAGAAAGGCATACGTTGTCAAATCTTTCCAGGTGATACTAGGGCACAGCCAGGGTGGAGAACCACTGTTTTTCATTATTTAATGTAATCTTATTTATACTCTTTGGGGTCAGTATTTTTATTCCCAATCAAGGGATAAAGAAACAGGCTCATAGAGGGTAATGACACATATAAATCATGTGGTATGGTCAAATTTCAAATGCTGGATGTTTTCCTAACAAGTGCTTTTTAAGTGTCTGTTGAACGAAACTGAATGGATTTCAAACTGTTATAATGCTCATCTCAGCATATTTACCTGTGTCCATAATGCTGTGTCTCTTCATTCAGAAAAATAAGTCACCATACCTTGGAAATTATATCATGAAAATACATTTTAGGAATTCTAGGTAATCCAAAGTGGTACAATTTAGCATCTTACATCCCCAAATCAGCAAAAATTTGGTGTCAAAAAATGGCAACCGATCAATGACTAGAGCAAATATTCACCCGAGTTTCTGGAATGTTTCCAGTTTAATATACCATGCCTATCATCTTATTTATGATAGCAAAGTCCTAGAAATTTCAATGTTTTATAAGTAGTAAGTGAATACATTAAGTCAGTGAGTGTACAATAAAATACACTGAAGTCAGAAAAGATGAATACAAGTTAGAGACACTTGTTCACATGTGGCATGTTATGCATTAGCTCATGGTCATGTACCCTTTTAAAAAAATCTAGAAAAAACTAGGCACATAAAAACCCAACAAACCAATCTTTTAGAACTAATCAACAAATTTAGGAAAGTTGGAGGATGCAAAATTAACATACAAAAATCAATTGTGTTTCTATACACAAACAATGAACTACCCAAAGAGAAAATTAATAAAACAACTTCATTCACAATAGCAACAGAAAGAATAAAATACTTAGGAATAAACTTAACCAAAGAGATAAAAGGCCCATAGACTGAAAATTATAAAACTCTGATGAAGAAACTCAAAGAAGACAGAGATAAATGAAAAGATACTCTGTGTACATGAACTGGAAGAATGAATATTAAAATTTCCACACTATCCAAAGTGCTCTACAGAGTCAATACAATCTGCCTTCAAATTCCAGTGGCATAAAGAAGATGTGGTATGGTGTTTGGAATATTACTCAACCATACAAAAGAATGAAATCTTGCCATTTACAATAACAGGGATGAACCTAGAGGGTGTAATTCTAGGTGAGAGAAGTCAGACAGAGCAAGAGAAATACCATGCAATTTCACTCACCTGTGGAATTTAAGAAACAAAACAAATCAAAAAGAGACCAAAAAAAAAAAAATAGACTCTTAAATACGGAGTACAAACATGTGGTTGCCAGAGGGGAGGTGGTTGGGAATATGGGTGAAATCAATAAAGAGGATTAAGAGGTACAAACTTCAAGTTACAAAATAAGTCATGGAGATGAAAAGTACAGGATAGGGAGCACAGTCAATAAGACTGTAATAATGTTTGGTGACAGATGGTGACTACACTTAGCATGATGAGCACTGAATAATGTATAGAACTGTTGAACTATTATGTTGTACACCTGAAACTAATATAACACTGTATGTTAATTATACTTCTATTACAAAATTCAAACAGCATTCTCACAGAATAGAAAAAAATAACCCTAAAATTTGTATGGAGCTACAAATGACCCTGATTAGTCAAAGTAATTTTGAACAAGAAGAACAAAGTTGAAGGTATCACATTTCCTGATTTCAAAATATATACTAAGCTACTGTATTCAAAACACTTTGGTCTCAGCATAGACCAACGGAACATAATACAGAACCCCAAAATGAATTCATACATCTAGAGTCAACTGATCTTTTACAAAGTGTCAACAACATACAATGGGGAAAGGATACTCTCTTCAAAAAATAATTTAGGAAATCTGGATATGCACATATAGAAGAATGAAACTGGACCCTTATCTCATACCATATACAAAAAACATGGATTAGAGAATTAAACAGAGGACTTAAAACTGTAAAGCTACTGGAAGAAAACATTAGGGAAAATGCTTCTTGACATTGGTCTGGAAAAAGAATTTTTGGATATGACACAAAAAGCATGGCAACAAAACATAAAATACACCAGTAGGATTGCATCAAACTAAAAATCTTCTGCATAGCAAAGAAAACAACCAAGAGAGTAAAAAGGCAACCTATGGAATAGAAAAAAAATACTTGAAAATCATATATATGATAAGGGGTTAATGCCCACGATATATAAAGAATTCATGAAGTTCAATACCAGAGAAAAAAATAACTTGATTTAAAAACGGGCAAAGGACCTAAATAGACATTTCTCAAAAGAAGAAATTGAATGGCTAACAGGCATATGAAAAGGTATTCAACATCACTCATCATCAGGGAAATGCAAATCCAAAAACTACAATGAGATATTACCTCACATCTGTTAGATTGGCTATTTTTAGAAAGACAAAAAATAGCAAGCACTGTGAGGATATAGAGAAGGGGGAACACTTGTGCACTGTTGGAATATAAATTGGCACAGTCACTATGGAGGTTTTTAAAAAAATTAAAAACAGAACTACCTTATGATCAAGTAGTCTCATTTCTGGGTAAAAATTATGGAAACAGCCCAAATGTCCATTGACTAATGAATGGACAAAGAGGATGTGGTATGCATATAATGGAATATTACTTGGCCATAAAAAAGAATGAAATTTTGCCATTTTTTTCCCCCAAAAATGTTTATTTTATTTTTTCAGTGTTACAAGATTTATTGTTCATGCACTATACCCAGTGCTCCATGCAATACGTGCCCTCCTCAATACCCACCACCAGGCTCGCCCAGGCCCCCACCCCCACCCCTCCTAAACCCTCAGTTTGTTGCTCAGAGTCCATAGTCTCTCATGGCTCATCTCCCGAAATTTTGCCATTTGCAACAACATGGATGGAGCCAGAGAGTATTATGCTAAGTGAAATTAAGTCAGTCAGAGAAAGAGAAATACCATATGATTTTACTCATGTGGAATTTGAGAAATGAAATAAATGGTCATAGGAAAAAAAGAAGAGGCAAAAAAAGAAAACTCTTAAATATAAAAACAAATTGATCATTATCAGAGGGGAGGTTGGGGGATGGGTTAAATAGGTGATGGGGATTAAGGAAGGCACTTGATTTGATGAGCACTGGGTATTGTATGTAAGTGTTGAATCACTAAATTGTACACCTGAAACTAATATTAGGCTATATGCTAACTGGAATTTAAATAAAAACTTTAAAAATCCAAAGGAAGTGAAATAAGTATTTCAAAAAGATTCCTGCACTCTCATGTTCGTTGCAGCATTATTCACAACAACCAAGTTGTTGAAACAATCTAAATGTCCGTCAACACATGAATGCATAAAGAAAATGTGGTGTGTATCTACAATGGAGTATTATTAGGCCTTGAAAAAGAACAAAAGCCTGCCATTTGTAACAGCATATATGACACTGGAGGATATTATGCTAAATGAAATAAACCAGACACAGAAAGATAAAATACTGAATCAAAGTCATAAAAGCAGATAGTTGAATAGTGGTTTCCAGAAGCTGGGAGGTAGAGGAAATGGGAAGATGCTGATCAAAGGTTACAAACTTCCAGTTATAAGATGGATAAGTTCTGAGGATCTAATGTTTAGCATAGCGACTATAGTTAATAACTATTATTTACTTAAATTTTATAAAAGATAGTTCTTAAGTGTTCTTATCACAGAGAAAGACAAAGAAAATAGCAACTATGTGATATGTTAATTAGCTTGATCGTGGTGATTATTACACAATGTATTCACATATCAAGATATCCCAGTTGTATAACTTAAATATATGCTTCTTATTTGTTGATCACACCTCAATAAAACTGGGGAAAAATCGAGGGATTACACTAAGATTTCCCAATATTATCTCATTTAATTTCCATGACCATCCTCTGAGATACATTTTATATTACATAAGTATGTTTTACAAAGGAAAGAATGTAGGCTTAGCTAGGTTAAGTGACTGTCTCAAGGTCACAGAGACCTAGGTCTGTATGACTCGAAATCCCATTCACTACTCCACACTGCCTCTTCCCAGTGAAACAAAAGCATGTGGTGCTTTTCTCTCCTTGAAGCCTGTGCTCTGCATAAACACAGAAGCTTACATGGTTGTGGCAGCAATTATTTCATTATATAGTTTTAAGTGATTTTCCTTTTCATAAGGAGAACATTAGTATTCCAAACATCAAGAAAATAGGTGATTTCTCTCTCTCTTTTTCTTTTCGTTTGTCTCAGTGCTGGAGATAAACAGTGTTCTGAGGGTCATTTCTCGGTTTATCAGCTTTAAGGGATCAGAGAACATTGTTGATGACCATCAAAGTTGTCAGATATCCCTTAATAACCCAAAAATATTACTCAGAGATTTGACAATAACCTTTTGATTAAAAAAGAAAAAAATCTTATTAAATATAGAGTAAGAGGGTTTCTAAAAAGCCAAGAGAAACCCTGTGGTGGATTTAATATCAGGAGCCTCCATGTCCTTAAGAACTCCTCTTCCTGTGCTTTCCTCTACATCCTGTATTTGGCATCTACCCTAATATTTCTCTCACTGTCTTGCCACTGTCTGTTTTCTTGACTGTTTCCCACTTGAGCTGAAGCTTTCCTGGGCAGGGACTCTTTCATTTCAGTTTTCCTAAACTAGGCACCGGTCCCCGCTACAAGTAAGTCTCTGCTTAGGAAATACGTGGAGAATAAATGAATGAATGGATGTAATCTTATTCTTCTTCAAGGAAATTTGTTAAATGTGTAACTACTTTTGGCTTAACTTTTAAATCTCTATGAGACCTTTCACGTAAACTGCCAAATCAGCAAAAATTCCTTATTAGATTGTGTCAGCGTTATTGGTTTGGGAAATGTGATGCCCAAACCCCAGTGTGTTCTCTGGTCTTCATTAAACAAGTATCCTAATTGATCAGGAGACTAACTTTTTAATGAACCTTTTCTATAAATTCTACATTGGTCCTAAAATCCCCATTTCCCTATGCAGATTCTGGAGCACTTTCACTCAAGATGGATTCTACTAGGGCATTCTACATCAGTCTGACAGAGTACTCCTCTCTGGGTCATACGAACAAATTGGGAAGAAAGGTGGATTGTTTGAGAGCAAGAACTGGGCATGAACTGGTCTGAGAACATGACCCGGTATAGCTAGGATGATGTCTCACAGGTTCCTCAAAATCCACATGTCTGCAAAATTCCAGTCATGAGCTTTTCACCAAAGCCTGATTCTCCTCCAATGAGTCACCTCCAGCTCCCCACACTTACCAAGGCTAGAAACCTGGGTGTTATTCTGGATTCCTCCCACTCTTCAGTTCTCTCACTGACATTCTATTGATTTCAGGTCACGAACAGACCTTAACATGTCCACCTCCCCATTCCTACAGCTACTACCCCAGTTAAAGTCCACATAGGTTCTCATCCTGATTACAGTAATGACTCCTCTCTGCTCTCTCTGCCTCCAGTAATCTCCACACTGAAGTTAGGGGTGTCTTTCTAATTTGCAGTGACTGACCACGTTATTTCCCTGCCAAAATTCCTTTAGGGACATATTTTTCTCAGGAGTTGCCTGGAATTGCTGTTCCTGTGGCTTCTGCTCTCATCACTCCCCTACTTTCCTTCAGCTATCTTGAACTGCTTTGACTTTATCCAGTATGCTAATATTCTCTCGCTTCTGGGATCTTGGACTGACTTGGAATTTTCCAAATCTTTGTCTAACTCCTATTTACCCTTCCGGTCTTGGCCTAATTGTCATCTTCTTTGGGAGGTTTTCTTTGGATCCTTTCTAAGATAATCCAGCTGGATGCTAAGTTCCCAGAGAGCAGTGCTATGTCTTCTTCCAGGCCTAGCATGATGCTGTATATGTACTGTATTTGTGAAATGAATGAAAAAAAAGAGAAGAAGGAAACCAGTATTTATCAAGTACTGACTATGTGCCAGGAATTGTCTAGACCCTAATCTCATTAAAGTCCTTAGTTTTGGTGACAACATCATAAGGTATTGCAGTCTCCAGTTTACAGAGAGAAGAATAGAGACTCAGAGAAGTTGAATAACTTATTTAAGGCCACACAACTGATAAGGGCAGAGTAAAGAATGACTCCAAAATCTGTGTCTTTCTATTGTTCCATATGCCTCCTATGGAACTCTAGTACATGAAATGATAAAAAAAAAAAAAAATCTTTGTTAAAGGAATGAAGAATTGAACATATGGCGATCATAGCTGCAAATAATATAATTCATTTCAGGAAGAAAATACATACCAAAATAAAAATGATGACTATCTTTGGATGATGGGTCTAGGGATGATTTATTATTATTATTATTATTGTTATCATTATGCTTTCTTCCTGAATTTTCTAAGTTTTATTTAGTCAATATGTACTCATTATTAATTATTATGTATTACTGGAAAATAACATTAAACAAAATGTAACAAAAATATTTATATAATCCACTTCAATAATGAGCTAGGTAATGATAGAAAACCGGTAGATATCCCCTTATATATTCTTTTATGCTTTTCCGTAGTATTTACTGTTTTCTAACACTCTATTTAATTTACTTATTATGTTTATTGTCTCCTCCAGTAAACGATAAGCTTCAGAAGAACATATACTTTGCTCACTGATGTATCCCAAGTGTTAATAATAATCCCTGGCACAGAGTAGGTATCAATAAATATTTACTGAATTAAATATCCATGTCATCTTTAAACTCTTTAAACAGTGACATGATTTCCAGAGATTTTTTTTTACTAACTTTTGCAAATACCTCCCTGGTTGTCCAATTTGAGTTTCCTTAGGTTAAGTAAAAGTATTCTGCTCAAATTGAAAGACAGATTTTATCAAAATGGGCATTCTTAGTCAACAGAAATGGCTTCTAAAGGCAGCTGCTGATTCCATGGCAGTAGTAACACATCAAAGCCTGCTCACATCTGTTAACGGTTTGATCCCCACAAGAACACAGTTGATACGGGCCAGCCAGGAAGTATTATTTTTCCCACTTGATAGATGAGAGACCTAGGACATCAAGTGGTCAAACTGAATGGCCTAAGGCCCATCAGTTAAACTGGTGTGACAAGCAGTGATGAACACAGATCTGACCAAGAAGCATAGGCTCAGGAGAGAGGCAGGACTATTGCCCCTGGGAGGAAATGGGATTTGAAGCAGAAAAATCCAGGAGGTGTGTGCTCTCTCATAGGGCAGAACCCATTTATAGGAGCCAGGCAAGGAAACAAGGATGGAGGGCGGTGGGGTGCAGCCAGAGAAGGAGTGAGAAGAAGGGCAAAACTGAGCTATGGTTCCAAAGACCTTTGAGTTTCTCCCTCAGATGTGCAGGATTGAGTCCAAGCCCGCCAGACCTTCCAGCCTGTCGTGTCCTCCCCACCTCAATGCTTCAGTTCGGTCCTCATCATTTCCTACCTAGGTGACTGTCACAGCATTCCCACTGGTCTCACTCCCCCGGTCTTGCCACTGGCAGTCCAAAGTTTATACAATGCTCAGGCTGATTTTTCCCCACGGAAAGCTCTACCATGTTATTTTTCTGTTATACTTCTTTATTATTTCTTCATCATCTGGATGATGAAATAAAAGAAACTTCTTAGCATGGCATTCAAGACCTTTATTTGGACCCCTCCAGCTTTATATCCATAGGGCACCTTATGTCCAAGGACGCTGCCCATTCTCTCCATGTCCCCTACCCCATAAATCCATCACACTCTAATATGCTATGGCTTTTTGTACCACTGTCCTTTGGTACATGCATCAACCTTTTCTGTTCCTAGTGAGGTCCAAGTCATCCTTCAAAGCCATCTCCAATACCACTCCCTTTGGGAAGTTTTTGGTCCTCTCACCTCCACAGGGACAGTTAATTGGTTTTTGTTTTTGTTTTTTTTTCTTCTGGAGCACTCCTCACATTTCTCTGGCATAGCAGAGAATTGCCCTATTTATCTTTCTCATGCCCAGCCTGTGTTGACCTCAAGGGCAAGGACTGTCTCTAGTCACTGTGTTGTCACTAACATGTGGCATACTGCTTGGGACTGGTTAGTGGTCAAAACCACTAAGCAAGTGATTCTCATAGTGAGATCCCTGAGCCAGCAGAATCAGCGTCACTTGGGAACTTGTTAGAAATGCAAATTCTTAGACTACACCATAGATCTACTAAATCGGAAACACTGAGAGTAGGATCCATCCTCCAGGTGATTCTGATGCGTACAAAAGTCAGAGAACTGCTGCGCTAAAGGAGTAAAGGAATCAAAGAGGAAGAATCAGGAAAGGCGTCCCAGGGGAGGAGGCACTTGGACTGGACCTGATGGAGATCAGAGTCAGACATGAAGAAATAAATGAGAAAGGCTTTCCTGAGAGAGTAAATTGTGAGAACAAAGCCAAGGAGACAGAGAAGTATAGTATGTTGCCAGGTGATGCTTTGGGGTCTGGCTGCCGGAGACCAGAAAGAGGGAAGGGAAATAAAGAGGCATCAGTTTGTTAATCCGTGGCCTCTCCCACTGGCCCAGAAGGTCCTCCATCGCGCAGCTGTGTTTGACTCAGCTCTGTGTCTGATAGATGACCCAAGGTCAGGGCTCAGTGAATGTTTGATGACCGACTGATTGAGGCCAGCTCAACAGAAGAATATCAGAGAACTCAGTTTTCTGTGAGACCAGCCATATCATGCAGCTGTTTCTGAAAAGGAAAGTGCAGAGAAAATGACTCTGCTGCAGTAAGAGCATAAACTCTCCCATCTGGCTCCACCTAGTGTCCTGATGGGCAGATCTCTAGTCCAGGACATCTCTAGCCACAGAGGAAACAGCCTCTGATTGCTCTGCTGCAGGGAGAGGGAGGGTTGGGAGGGAGGCAGGGTAGCCACGAGGCTGGATTCAAATTGAAAACAATTTTAAGTCAGGTTTCTTAATTTTTTTCATTTGGTTATTCCATTTGAATCTCCCGTAACTTTGGGTGTGTGTGTGTGTGTGTGTGTGTGTGTGTGTGTGTGTGTAGAGATAAATTCTTTGCATATGCCAAATTCCGAAAGTTATGTGCCCAGAATCTTTGATTCCCTATCAGGGCATGTATGACAGATTTCGGCCATATTCAGTAACTTCCACCAGGGGGTATCCCAGACTCTAACAAAGTAACATGCAAACCTAGCCCTTGGAGGGGGGTCATTTTTCTTTAAAAGTGATCAATAAATTAATGTCAATGCCTTTGATAAGGACTGAATGAATGCTATTTCAAGAAAATAATCAAAGATACAAACATACGTTATAAGAGTGTTCATTACACTGGATTAGTAAAACAGTGAATAACCCTCAAATGTCGAATAAGAGGAAATATTAAGTTATTCACATATACACTAAGAAACAATGCAATTCTTAAAATCATACTTTGATGAATATTTAATAATATTGGAAATGGTCATGAAATAAGTTTTGAGTGGAAAAGGAAAATACGGTGTGATACTCATTTTACTGAAAATGAATAAAAATACAAAGAAAAAAGCTAGTGATATGTAGTTTCATATCACATACCACATCAATAGTGATATGTCAACTTGTGGAAGTAGCAATAATTTAAGTTCTTCTACCTTTATATACTTTCTACAATGAGTATATTTATAGTTTAAATATAGTATTACATTAAGAATTGTGAAGTAACATAAAAAGAAGGAAAATGTTAGAAAGTGAAAAGTGGGATATTAGTTATATTGGGAACACATAACCAAATAAAAAGCCTATAGTGGTAGTGCAGATTTTCCTCAATTTGCAATGGGGTCTCTGGATAAACCCATTGTAAGATGGAAATATTGTAAGTTGAAAATGCATTTAATACACCTAACTCACCAAACATCATCGCTTAGCCTAGCCTACATTAAACATGCTCAGAACAATTACATTAGCCTACAGCGGGGCAAAAATCATCTATCTCAAAGCCTATTTGATAATAAAGTGCTGAATACTTCATTTCATTTACTGAATACTGTACTGAAAGTGAAAAACAGAATGGGCCTATGGGTACAGAAGAGTTTAAAGTGCTTCGGTTGTTTACCCTCGTACTTGCATGGCTGCCTGTGAGCTGTGGCTTGCTGTTCCTGCCTAGCATCACAAGAGAGTACGGTACCACTTATCGCTAACCCAGGAAAAGATCAAAATTCAAAATTCAAATACAGTCTTTCCTGAATGCTTTTGCTTTCACAGTATCGGAAAGTGAGAAAATCGTAAATGGAACCATCATAAATCAGGGACCATCTGTGGTTTGGAAAAATGTACTTTGCCAATACTACCTAGTATAACCCAGGCCCAATTATTATTACTAAGAGGTCACATGTTTGGTGTTTTCCCAAACTATTTCCTGTTTTTAAAAGAATTAAATACAATCAGGGGCGCTTGGGTGGCTCAGTTGGTTAAGCATCTGCCTTCGGCTTGGGTCAGGATCCTGGTGTCCTATGATCAAGTCCCACATGGGGCTTCTTGCTCTGCAGAGAGTCTGCTTCCCCCTCTGCCCCTCCTCTCACTCATTCTCTCAATCTCTTTCTCTCTCAAATAAATAAATAAATAAAAAGAATTGGACACAATCAACTTGTACCTTTTTAGGCAGTTTAGTTTTCTTTCACAGGTATAATGCCAGGTAGGAGACAATAGATACGTACGCCAGTTAAAAATTTAACCAATTGAATTCAGGGTGGAAGATCATACATCCTTAATATTTGTATAATAATACCTGTACACATCAATCTCACAAAACATCCCATGAGTGAACCCTAATGATATACTATTCCTTTTGCCTAAAAGACCACTGAATCTCAGAAATGGCAGGTCAGGTAAGATTTGCTGATGTTTCTTATGTGCTTAACACTGAGCTAGACATTGTGCCTGTCCTCTCACAGATTTATCTCCGTGAATCTTCACACCAGTTTTATGATATAAGTGCTGTTAGTCTTGTTTTGCACATGAGAAAATTGGGGCTTAGGGAGGGGAAATGACTTCTCCAAGGTCATACAGCTAATATTCAAATAGCAGTGCCTGGTACGAATTGAGATTTTCCACTTGCAAACCCAAGCCCTTCTCACAGCATTGTTCGGTTTTCTGAGGGGTTTTCTCTGGGGGAGAATTAAAAGGATATAGGAGGAGATGCAACGTCTGAAGCTCTCAGATGATTCAACCAAAAAAAAAAAAAAAAGCTCTCAGAAGGCATCACCATAGCCCAGTTCCTGTTCTGCACTCCAGTGACCTTGAGGTTGAAAGGGACAAAGGAGCAGACTCCCCTGATGCTCTGTGATGAGTCAAGAGGAAAGGCGGCTCTCAGGGAAACAGCTGGCCTTTCTCCAGGAGCCGGGCCTGAGAGATAAACAGATCAATGCAGACACTCGCCTCCACCTAATGAGCTAATGGCGCAGCCGGGGTACTGCCTTATTGGATTGCTGCTCACGCTGACAGGGCCCAGAGAACTCAGGCGTGCTGCAGGGGTGGGGGGCTTATTTTCCCATGCCCCGATAAAGTCTGGCTCATACGGAAGCTAGGAATAGCTTCTTCCTTTATTTGTTTGTTCATTCATTTGTTTGTATGTGGTTTTCCCCTCACTCTCTTAGGATAATGTTGAGATTTGGTGAGATGATGTCAGTGACCTTTCTGCTCTGTGGAGAGTGTCACAAATGAAGGAAACACTGTCCTGCCAAGAGTCAGCCTGGTATGTTGCTAAGAATCCTCACCTGAACATTAGTTACAGCTGAATTCTCATTCCCACAGTGGCTTGCTGTGGGACTTAGGCCACAGCCCTGCCCGTCTTTGGGTGTCAGTTTCCTATGTGACCCATGTGGGAACGGAGTGACTGGACTAAAAGGTGTCTCTGTGCCAAGTAGCATTCAGAAGCAGAAATAGTTCACCTGACACTGACAATTATATTAAGCTCCTGGCTCGATCCTGCTCCCGCCGCTGCAAACCTAGACAACTTGTTAATGATGACAATTCTAATAATTCATTACACATGTATGTTTACGAACAGCTCCTCACCGAGAGACAACCACTGTCACTCATCACAAATAGCAAACTCTTGCTGTCTTATCTCCTGCGGTCTGTCCTCCTCTGAGTTTCTTTCTTGGCTCTTGTCCGTGCCCTCAGCTGTGTTTCCTCGGATCTGCTGCTGCTCGATGAGACAGGCACCCCCTTCAGAGGCTGCCAGACCATCTCACTAAATCAGGTCTCAGGTAGTCCCTGTTCCTGCCTGGGTCTAGTCCCAGCTTATAGAGACTCTTGGGTTTAAGTATGAAAGTAGTCATGTCCTCTTCGAATCTGGCACAGGCCCCCTTAGCGACAGGGGCAGGAATCCTGCCCAGAGCCCTCCCCTGAATACTCAGATTCCTGAAGACTCACTTATTCCTGAACATGCACAAGAAGATCAAGGAGCTGCGACGTCTCCAAACTAGAAGGATGCCCAGTAGGCTACTGATCTCAACCAAAGACTAGAGAATATAAACTATAGTCACAGAGGCATTCTTTGAGCCTGTTAAGAAATAGAACCTTTATGTGTGTCTTTCTCGGAGGAGTCTTCAGAGGTATTTTGGTCTAAAAGTATCTTTAGGGTTGAACTCTCTCAGTGGTTTACAATTTTTTAAATGTGTGGAACTCTCCATACAAAAGAAATGACATTCGAAAGTCATAGTATAGGGGCACCTGGGTGGCTCGGATGATTAAGCATCTACCTCTGGCCCAGGTTATGATCTCAGGGTCCTGGGATTGAGCCCCATTATCAGGCTCCCTGCTCGGTGGTGAGCATGCTTCTCCCTCTCCCCTCAAGACTCCCCTCACTCGTGCTTTCTCTCCCTCTCTCTCTCTCAAATGAATAAATAAATAAATAGTATTTTTAAAAAGACAGAGTATAAACTAGGTACAGTGGGTGAGATATTAAGACTCCACGTAACACAGTTTGAAAGCCACTAATACAGTCCAATTTTAACATTTACCCTCCTGGTGGTGAAGTTTTGACCAAATTTCTGTCTCCTGACTTAGAACCCAGGGCTCTTTCCTCTGTACATATTGTCAGATTCATGTATCCATCAATTTATTCCCCACCCAATGTTTATTTAGATCTTATTATGTTGAATCTACTAAGGTTATTAAAGCAAGACATCATTCAAGTCCACAGATTGCTTACTGACCTCTGATGCACTGGTGAAAGAGGAAAGGCAGACCCCTACAAATGAGCTAGATTAGGGTTTCTTAATTTAGCTCTATTGATGTTTTGGACCAGAAAAATGCTTCATTGTGAGGGGCTGATTTATGCATTGCAGGATGTTAAGTAACATCCATGGCCTCTACCCACTACATGCCCGTAGCAGCCCCTCCCAAGTCTTGACAATCAAAAATATCTCCAGACATTGCCAAATATCCTTGGGAGTGGGACAAAATCACTTTCAGTGGAGAACCACTGGATTTAGTTAACACAGAGAGCAATACAAGAGATCTTAACAGGTTGTATAAAATTAAAGGCCAAATAAATGATGAAGACAAGTGTTGTAATAATTCTGAAATGAAGGGGCTTCTCTACACCTGTGTGCTCTGTATGTGTAATTCTTGCAGCCAGCAAGAGAAACTTCTGCTTCCTAGAAGGAGGATGGGATGTTGGGAAAAGCCATTGTGAGGGGGTGAGGTTCTATGAGCACAATGGAAAGGAAGGAAGAGGGGATTCTTGTCTGAAGGCAGGCTGGCCCTAGTAAATAAATGCCATTGTCTTTCCACGGTATGCTTGCCTAAAAATTTCCTGGCCTGGCAACTGCATGGAAGGATTCCTGAACCAAGATGAGGCCATTTGCCTCCATCCCTCTCTGAGCCACTGATTCACCCTGTGACACTGGCCAAATTCTTCTCCCTTTGGGACCTTGGTTTCTTCACCTGTAACAAGGATAGAGAGCAAGGGCTGTAGTCTTACCAGTGATCCATTACTTCCCTTCTAGCTCCAGGATTTTCTAATTTTTTTCTATTTTCTAATTTTTTGCCACAATCCTAGAAAGAATACAGCCAAGTCAAGCCAATGACTATATCAAAAGCGTGCTCAGTCATATCTGAAAACCCACTTCCTCGGATAGGCAGGTTCTAAAGGGAAATATAATCCATACCTTGGAATAAGAATAATGACAATAGTGATTAGCTTTCATATGTGGCTTTATAGTTTACAAAACCCCTTCCTGTATGATATTCACATATGTAAGCTTCAAAACGAGGTTGCGAGGTAGGAGTAATTACTGCCACTTCACGGACCGGGAAAGTGATGTTCAGAAAGGTTGAGTGGCCTTTGCCTCAGGTCACACCAAGACCTTCCTGACTCCAGACTCCTTGCTGTTTAAGGTGTACCCAGATGCCTCTGCTTCAGTAAGTGTATCGGAAACTACTGCTTCAAATCTCCCGGAGATGGGACGTCAGGCCAAGTAACTGAGACACTGAGGCTGAACCAGGAGGGATGGAACAGCAAGCTGAGGCCACTATGCCAACTCCAATAGTGGCGACAGAGCTGGCTGAACAAGCTCCAGTCCATGTGCTTTGAAAGGGTTGAGAAAAGAAAAAAAAAATCCCACTGTTTGCCTGCCAAGGCCCTGCTCTGGGACATGGGTATGGAGCTCTGCTTAAGGCTTAATTCTATTGATTACACATTCCATTTTCCAAAGTGCCATTTGCCTGAAGGAGCAGGTGGTGTTTTCGGCATCCATTTAGCTGATGTATTAGCCATGTGGCTCAGTGCATCAGCAGGCCCGAGTCATCAATTTACAGTGAGATGACAGAGGGAATCACTCACTGCGAAATCGTAATGCGGAGAGGGGGAGGAGGAATGAAACAGAGAGAAAAGGACAAAAACATTGGAATCGTGGCCCTGACCAGGGGCTGGGGAAGTGGGGGCTAAGTGGCCCAACACAGTGCCTTTGGTTGAAAATAGTGAATATACTCAGGATGTGGCAGGGCTTGTGCTGGGCACTTGGGGCATTTGGGTCACAAGAATTCCCACCTTGAAGGACTCGGTTTTGAGGGGAAGCCAGACATAAACTATTAATGACAATAATATCAGATACATGCTATGAGAGAGGGATGTAGCAGGTAACAGAAGAGTATTTTTAAATTCCACAGCCCTGGTTCAAATCCCAGCTTTATTACTTGCTAGCTATGTGGTCATAGGCCAAGTTAGACTGGAAGCTTCTGGGGACCAGGCATTATATGTCTTATACAGTTTTGGATGCCCAGTGCCCGAGCCCAGAATCTAACAGCGCCATCATAATCGCCAAAGAATATTAATAGTATAATTACAATCACAATAAAAGTAATAATGGAATAACATTTATTGAGCTCTTGCTATGTACCAGATACTAAGTGTTATATAAGCCTGCGAATTAGGTACAATTATTATCTTTGTTTTATAGAAGAGCAGATGGAGCCTCAAGGAGGTTAAACAGCTTTCCCATAGTCACACAGCTTGTAAATGGTGGTGGAGCCAGGATTCAAATCCAGATCTGTCTGGTCCCACAGCCACACAGCCACTCAGCAGCACAAAGCTTGGGTATTCCAATTGTTGTCCTCAAGGTATTTAACCTTGCAGAGACTCAATTTCCTTATAGGTCAAGTGCATCTATTACATAGCTTTTTCTTCTTCCTACGTTATTGTAAGCATCAGAAAAGACAATGTAGGTAGAGCTCATGAAATGATACTTATTGCTATCCTTATTCTTAAGATTATTATATTCAGGGAAGAAATTTGAGGGCTGAGCCCCACCTAGTTTAAGGGAGGCTTCTCCAGTGCCTGTGAGAACATCTGCTTTTCTCCGATGAAATGAAGGTGCTTCCTCCCGTCCCCATCCTTGCCAGTGTTCCAGTATGATTTATTTGAATTAGATCATCAACGCTTTATTTATTAAGACTTTTGCCACCTGGCATGCAGTGTGAGGTGGATTATGGCAAAGGCAAAATGTGAGTAAAGCCAATAGTGGCTTTAGAGGTTGCATTCTAATAAAAAGATGCACTGACCTTTGAGTTTCAGGAAGAAATGTGGAGGGGGTGGAAGTGAGAGGAGGATGGTGACCATTTGCCACGGAGAAGAACCCCTCACCACCACCTCATCTCTGTCTGGTCTGGCTAGAGAAGCCCCCCTGCCTGCCCTGAAAAGGCAGTGACATAGAACCAGGACACTTGCTGGTGTTCCCTCCTTCATTCACTTACTCATCTATTTAGCACATGGTTTAGAGGTCTTGCTTTATTTCAGGCATAATACTGAGCACTGGCCTTAGAGAAATGAATAAAATATCATTGCTGCTCATGATTTTGGAGGGTGATGCTAGCGTAGCTACAAAATAATGTGATCATTCATTGTCATGTTATTTAAAGTAATGGCAATTTAGAACTATCTAAACTGTAAACACTAGATTTTTAATAAAGTATGATACATCATTTCAAAGGAAGGTTATTTAATCATTTAAAGTATTTATAAATAATTTCAAATAATGTGCTAATGTTCACAGTACAGTGCTAAATGACACAAAATTGTAGATATAGTTCTCAACTGTATATACATAAATGCAAAAAATTAGGAAGAAAATGTTCAACATAGTAACAGTAGTTATCTTTGGGGATGGTATCCAGGGTGATATTTTCCTCTGAATAATATTTTTTTGGACTTATAAAAATTTCTACAATGAACATATAGCAGAAGTTGAACAAAGTTTTATTAAAAAATTATAAAACAATAATTATTATATTAGAAGTATGTATAGGATACTCCTGGCACAGAAAGGGTGACTTTCCAACTTTTCCATTTTACAGATGAACACATTGAGGCTCTGAGAAATTAAATAACTTTTCCGAGGCCTTGTAACTCATAGATAACTGAAGCAGAATTCAAACCCTTTGTCTGATTATAAATTTGGAACTTTTTCCACTGAGCCATAGCGACCTTCTAAGAGCTAGCTGGGTGCTTGCCTGAAATGTGGGGCTTGGCCTGCCTAGAAGGTCTCGAAGGGTCTGGTAGAGCTACTTATTCTGATCATTTCAGAAGAATCCAGAAGTTAAAAGGAGAGGATGAGAATGATTCCGTGACAAATCTCTAGTCATGGATCTGGAAGAAGTGCACAGCACTGTAAAAATAACCTTGACTGTTTACATTTCAACTCTTCAAGATTTATGGTATTTGAATTAGAAGAATAATATAGGTCTGGGCACGTACTTAATGTTTTCATTTAGATTTAGACCATACAGCCCCAGCATTGAGCTGATTTTAATGGTTGAATATTTTAATATCACTGTATTGTGTGCTCAGCATCCATGATTAAATATACATATTCTGGTCCAATCTACTTTTAACTTCATTATGGTCTGTTACAACTGGCATTTTATGCATTTGGCCACAATGCCCAGCTCCAAATTTTTGCAATAGGACACTGGTGTGTATACATCTGTGGGCATGTAAAACCCAACCATCCCAGGAAAAATTCTCTTTAAACACAAGTATTTCCTATCTTAAGAGGACCTATTTCACTAGTTATCAGTGAACATAAGAGCATGGGACAACTGAGATATCAATGAAGTCAGCCTGCCAATTATACTTAAATATCTGGCTCAAGGAAACCCATTTTTGGGCTCAAGCTTTACTGATGCAAACATTGTGGGCCCATCTCCCTGCCAAGAAAATATCCAAAGATATAAAATAGGAATTAAATTCAGACCTCTGGTATTTTGTCAACTTTTCATCATACAAAAACTATAGTTTTACAAGTATCTTTCTATTTTGTCATTATGGAAGGTGTATTTGTCAAGGTAGGAGGATAGGTATATATTTTAACAATTTGTTACCTAGATTTATGACATAAATTTTTAGAGTTATGTTTTGCAGACCCCTATTTGTTCTCTCCTCTGAGCCTTGCAAATCTTCAAAGTGGGCTGGCAACTTGCTTCAGCTCCTGATTTACTGACAGGGTCTTATGTGGACAAAAGACTTACCCAAGGAACCGTGTCCAGCACATCCCTTTATTGCTAGTGTGCATCACAATCTTTAGCACTTAGAATATGCTCAGAGTATGACCAATTAAAGCAAACTAATTTGGATGGTTTTTTTTTTTCCATTTCTTTTCTATTTTAAACTGGAGATTTTATAAGAGCAATAAAAAGGATGAACTCAGGAAACAAAGCCAGTAGTGTTTACTAAACAATTACCATATATATTACAGTTGATATACATATCCAACTGCAGTGTGACTCTGCAGCCTGGGAAGATGAAGTATGCTGATTGACTAATGCATGAGGAGGTCACGTAGCTCACCTCTGACTCCAGGGGTGCATGTCCTTCTCAAACCATCTATTTGAGTGATTCCCCCAGGTAGGATCGGGGTGCTATTATCAGAAGAGGAAACTGATGCTGTACAATAAAATGTTTAAAACCCTTTGAAATTGTTATCTTTATATGAACATACATATATATGTGTGTATACATGATTATATATTATATAGTATTAATATATGTATATACACACCATTATATAAAGAAATGTGTGTGTGTGTGTGTGTGTGTGTGTGTGTGTGTGTGTACACACCATTATGCCATTAAGGCATAATCTACTGGGCACCCATAACTGCCCAGTTGTTTTCTGAAGTCTGTAGGTTCTTCACTGTCTCTACTCAACCTCATGATCACCATCTTTCCCTTCCTCCATTCAAGGAGGCATTCTCATTACTGGATAATGACAGTGTAATGGAACTCTGTCATTGGATAATGATCTCCTGTGGTTAGATGAATGAGGGAGGTGGACTTGGGCACCTTCAGAAACTGAACAGCAAGGGGCTGCCAAAATGTTGATTTTCAAAGAGGAAGGAAGGCTTTAATCCTGTCACAATGTTCCCTCAAAGCTGAAAGCCTGCTTACAAAGGAGACCACATTAGGAAGAGCAAAGCCCTTAGGAGACTAAGACAAGACTAAGATATAGGATGACTACCACTTTGCATGACCAGGAATGATTTCACATCCTCACCAGCTAGCCCTCTGTTTTAGGTGGCTGAGTTGCTTCACTACTTAGATATGGTAAGGTAGAAGATGAGTCCTCCTGAAGTCAGTTTGGGTTCTGGAAGACCATAGTCAGCTGACATGTGTTCTGGCTTGAATGAAAAGAGCCAGGAACGGCACTCAGGACAGAGGTAGGTAGTGCCGCTTGGCCTGTAACATTCAGCACCACTGTAAGTAAGGCCTCCCGAGTCTCCGTCCTCTTTTCTGTCAAAAGATGTGGTTGATTAGAGGCTTCTTAAAGCCTAAAGACCTCTGACCTGACAACTTCACATCCATATCAACGTAACTAGCTTCTTTTCACTTGGTAAGTTCAAAAACAATGTATCTAGTGCGCAGAGGTCAGAGAGTGTTCAACATCCACTTGTACTTCTCAAAGAATTGTAATATCTGACACTTGGAAGAACAATCAAAGGGTCATCTAGTTCACTATCTCTAGGAACCCTACATGCTCTGCTGGAACATCTGTGGTGGGAGGGAGCTCAGTGCCTCCCCAGGCATCCCAATCGGTTATTGGTGAACACTAGTTGCCTAAAAGTCATTTATTTGTTTGTTTGTTTATTCATTAATTCAGCATCCAGGAAGTCAAGGACTGTATAAGGCACTGGAGTCCCAGCTGTGAGTCAGACAGGATCGCTGCTCTACAAAAGCTCAATGTTAAATTAGGCACTGTGCCAGAAGGGGCCAGGGAAGAGGCAATAGGGCAACTCGACATGTAGACAATGATGACAATAAGTACTTTGATAGAGGTAGTAGGTTAAAATCCACCCCCTGGCAAGAAGAAAGGGTCATCTTGCATTTTGAAAGACACTTACGAAACTGGCCTGTACATAGGGCCCAGGCAAGCACTATTACTGATTAGAGCTGATAGATCAGTAAGATTAGTGATCAGTCCCTGCAGTAGTGATAGACACAGGGGTAGCAGAAGAGTAGTGATATTAATAGCAGCAGCCGCAGCAGTGGTACTAGGGTCAGTAGCAGCAGTAGGAGCACTCCATTGTCACAGTAGTAGTGGTAGTTGTTGTGTTACTAGTAAAGATGGAGACAGTAGTGAGGGGCAATGGCTGAGAGACCTCTGGGGGCTCCAGATCCTTTGGCTCATCATCTGCTTTGTTCCTTTGTTCCTTCTTGCTTATATCATCATGTACCTCCCCAGCAATGAACAGTCAGAAACCCATCATAAAATGGAGGCATTTCAATGGCCTACATGTAGAGACCACCAGGAACGGAAGCCAGGAGACAGGTTTTCCTTCCCAGACAAAATATGAGTGTGTGCAGTGGAGGGGGTGGGGGCAGGAAAGAGTATGATGACAGGCACATTGAAGGGGTGGGTCTTAAAAGCCTGTGAGTGAAAAGGTGAGAACGAGGGTATTTTGGCTGAATAGATAGAAGGGAAAGGGACTAACTGGCTCTTGACAAATGTGTCAAATACTATGATGGGCACTTTCCTAAAAGGAGCTGGGGAATCAAACCCAAGTGAGTGAACCTCATGTCTCAGAGCTACAGAGATCAATGCTAAGATTTAAGCCCAAATCTGCCTTTCCAAAGTCCATGATCTTTCCACCAAACCTGCCCTTTCTTTTCAGATACCCTTGTGTTTGCCTTTTAGCCATTAAGAGTGCCTAATGTAGATTTCTTATGTGACTCAGGATGTGGCCCCACAGTTGAGGACCAGATGCTAGATAGTTAGACATTGTGATAATATCTAAAAGTATGCATTCTATTTATTTAGAAAGTTTTTAAAATGCACATTTCAAGGTTTGATCATGATTTGAAAGCCACGAAATCCAACTGGACTGTGATTTAGGAATTGAACCAAGAATGCTATCCCCTGTCTATTCTCTTGGCATTATTGCCTGCAAGAAGCCCCCAATGGCTGGAGAGGCCAGTCAGCACAGTGTGAGAAGGAAGAGCCAGCCCCAGCACCGGAGCTCAGGATTAGAATTGCAATGTTCCAGCAGCAAGTATGAAAGCTTAATCAACATTCAGATTAGTGCATTCCCATTTACAGGGGTTTGAACTCAATTAAAAATTTCAACTGGAATCTTGGCACAGGTGCCTTGAGACAGAATTTGACTGTTCTGGGCTCTCACCCCAATTTTAATATGTATTCCTGGAAGGAGATGGTTGGGTCAGATGGACCTGGGACTCAGTTTAGACCCTTGGCACAAAAATTTAATAAAGTTCTGTTTGGAGTTCCATGGTAATTTTGCTATGTTACAGAATCAGCTGTTTCCATAGGTCTTTTTTTCCCTTAGGCTTATTATTTTCCTCGAGTTTGATGCTTTTTTTTTTTTTTTTCTTAAGAGAGTGGTGAAGTAGGGGAGCACTGGACTTGGAATCCAGTGGTCTTGGCACAAATTCTGGCTCTACTTATTAGTTGGATGCCTTTGGCCAAGACACTTAACCTCTCTGAACCTCAGTTTTCTCACTTATAAAACTCGGATAACAGTTGATAGTTCTTCCTCAAGCGGTAGCTGTGAAAATTTAAGCGATATAACAGATAAGAGAGAAAATGCACCTTGCATGTTTGGTATGTGAAACTGCTGAAATAAATGATTCATTTTCCTGAAAAGTCTTTTCACTTCTGATAGGTTCCGATAGGTTCTACTGTATGACATTTCAGTTTTTACTCTCAGACCAGGAAATCTAGCCCCTAGATGTTGCTTTAATTGCAATAGTTCTGTTCTTAACTCTGGAATTTTGAGATTAGTTCTGCTACCTGCCTAATCAACCGTCTCCAGACCTGGATCCTTCCCTCTGCCCTCTCCTAGTCGGTGTGTCTCTCAGTCTGCATTGCTCAGCATACCGCTAGTCCATTCTCGACATGGCAGAGATATTTTTAAAATACATATCTGATCCTTATTTCCTTATTCAGTGGTTTCTCAGTGCTCAGAGACAAAGCATTACAACATTTCCCATGGCCTAGGAGGTCCTGCCTCCCTGCAAAATCTGGCCCATGGACCTCTCAAGCTTCATCTTTTTCTCAGTATCTTTGTTTCAGCCATACTTTTGCATATTTTCAGTTCAAAAACATAGCCTTTGCTATGCCTCTCTAGCCTTTGCTACTGCCATTTTCTTTTTGGGAGCAGTTTTCTCTACCCACCTCACTCCTGTCCCCTTTGTTTAATCAGTTTATCCTTCCCATCTCAGCTCAAAAGTCACTTCCTCAGTGGTGTCACCCTTGGATTTGGAAATCGATATATCAGGTCTGCCAATTATGTTCTCTGATAAGACTTTGCATTTGTAATACTTCTTATGGCTTTCAACTATATATTCAATAAATTCCTGACTTAAAGGTAAATTCCATGAAGGCAGAGATCATGTGTAGTTAGACATTATCGTATTGCATGTAGAATTGTCAGTATTAAAAAATGGCACTATAACAGCACTGCTCTTTTACAGGTTGCCTGGAACCACTTGTCTTGACCCACTTCTGAATCCTAATTTCCTGGAGGTCCTCCAGGCTTCTAACCTCATGACTCATTTCCTTCTTGATCTCAATCAGACCTGATAATCAGCACCAACGCTGTTATCTTGGACTTTTCTCTGATTTTATTATCATAGATCACCTAAAGAAAAGAACCTAGCATATGTGGCCTTTGTCCCCTGGGACTATGCAGAGGTCTCTTGGACAGTGCAACCAAATGTGTGCCAAATCACAGGGCAGGCCTGTCTGCCATCTAACTTAAATATGCTGAGTTATAATTGGAGGTACAGAACCAACAAGGCCCCATGACATTAGGTCTGGATGCCTGGCTGGTCTCTCTGGAGTGCCCTTTTAGCTAAATCAACCTCTTTAGCCCCTCTCTACTTAGCTTGATACACTTGGGCCCAGCTATGATCACACACAGGAAGTAGCTTTGTAAACTTGAAAAGACTAAACATGTGTAAGGGATTAAGGGCTTAGTTCAGGCTCCCTCTCAATTCACACACCAGGCTTCTGCTTGGCATACTCTGCCATCTGGAGAAGATTTCCCACTTCTTTCCAGTGACAGTTCCAACCCTCTTCTCTCTGTACTCCCTCTACTGCACTGGCATAGATAAAACAGGATTTTTTTTTTTAATGTCAAATCTGTTGCCATTAAATAAGGTCCTCCAACTTTCAGGTTTAGTTTATTTCCAATGTGATTTGCCCACAACACTAGCTATCTGAATAGCCAAAATCATTTTAGCAAATTAAATCTTGGTATGAGCTAAATAATTCATGCTTACAGTTATTTTAGGATGAAGAATAATAGCACTAAGATTTGGTCTATAACTATGGGCAGGCAGTCATCTCTGAATCTCAAATTCCTCATCTGTCAGATAAGGAATTAGATCTGTAAATGCCCACATAGTAGTCATGCTCATTAAAATGGATCACGCATGTGAAAGGGCTTGTATATGTATGTGTTGTAAATATTTGTCATTACCACTTTTAAATCTAAGTCCTTCATTCTACAAAACAGAAACCAAAAGCTGTGGAGGTTAATACATTCATTCATTCATTCAATAATTGTTTATTAAATGTTATTATGGGCCAGGCACCATGCAAGAAGTTAAGGGACTTGCCCACGGTTGCACAGCAATTTTGTGGCAGATCTAGGTTATCAATAATAACAATAGCTATTATTTGCAGAGGGCTCACTTTGCTTAAGTATTTTATATAATAGTCTAATTAAATCTAAATTAAATCTAAAAAAAAGTAGATACCATTAGCCATAAAAAAACAGTAGATACTATTAGCCATTTTTTTTTTTTTTTATGGCTGAGGAAATTGTCATCACAATGAATATTACTCGAATCTTTCTCTAAATTTTTGCATGGGGACCAGAAGATGCTATTGTGATGTAGAAAGACCAATGTGTGATGACCTAGAGATGACCTTGGATACCAGTTTGCCCAAAAACTTAAGCAAAAACTCCACACAAGGCATTTAATGTGTCATGTTTAAAGATTTACAAAGTCAATAGGCAGCAACATGGCAGGTTTGGGAGCCAGACAGATTCCCTCAACCATAAAAATGGGAATAATTATTTCTCCTTCACAGGAAGAAATTCTATTGTACAGTGAAAACCAGATACTAAATGTATAGAAACACTCTTCCCCCCATGTATCTTCTCACTCCCTCACTTCATTCAGGTCTCTGTTTAAATGTTACGTACTCAGAGAGTTTTCTCTGTCCCCCCTACCTGAAATGACTCCTACCCTACTCTGTCTCTTACCCAGCTGCATTTTTCTTCACAGCATCTGATATTACATCATATGTTTGTTTATTTGCTCATCTGTTGGCTGACTGACTAAATGAGTGAATGTCCTCATGAGCTTCCCATTCTAGGGTTCCTCTCTCTGCTTGTGAAACCAGCCCATCCCTCCCAGGAAGGAGAGAGTCCCAAGGAAGCCTAGGTTTCCATTCTGACTCCCCAAAGGGACTCTAGGGTTTTGTTGCATCTGCTCAGGAAGGTCTCTTCTTCCCCTCCGGGGCAGCCTGCAGCAGGAATCTTGTGAGTGCAAAACCAATCTGCCTGCTTCTCTCCTGTCTGATTGCTTCTTGGTTACCCTGAGCATAGATGAGAGATAGGTGTGCGGGATGGTATATGCGTCTTCTGCAAAAGAAAAGCTTTGCAAGTTCAATTAAACCCTGGTAATTTCACAGACCACAGGATTGCAGAAGAAAAAGATGTTCCTGAAGCTCTTCTTACACTTAAAAAAATGTATTCCTTCAGTCTAAGTTTGATTTTCCATGTAAAAGAGTCATATTAAATTAATGGAAAGGAAATGTCTGGAAAAGGAAAGGTGCTGTTACTCCTTGAATTTGTAAGAATGGGGATGATATTTCTGAAGATTTCTTCAGCTGACAAAAGACCACAGATCTTCTTTTAGTGTCATGAGGACAAAACATTTTTCTTGTTGCATACTTGTTGGAAATGAGACCTGGGAGAAAGGCATTGTTTCCTGAAATTACATAGTTGCCAGGGAAACCGTGTATAGGAGTTAGCCTAAGTGCAAGTTAAAAAATGAAGCATCTCATAAATTGGTTTCAGAGTATTTCAGAGTCTGGGCCAAGCATGGCACAGAGTGACCCTTGGAGAACTGTGAGGATTTCTTAGTTGTGGCAGGAAATGATACTTAAAGGTTACCTTTCTTCTGTTTTCTGCTGTGAACCTCTTTAATGAGTATTTTTCTGGAAATAAAAGTCTTCAGGGTAATTTTTTACCTTCCCCATAACTCCCCCCACCAAAAACCAAACAAACAAAAAGAAACAGAAGTGTTTAATTGCAGTCTAGAGAAACCCATAAATACATGCACACACGTGCACACACGCACACACAGAACTTTAAAAAACAATAGTTTAGTAATCTAACATGTCAGAAAAAGGCTTACTTTTGCTCTCTTTACTGTGTTAAACAAAGGATATATATGATTTGCTGTAAAGAAAGGGCTGAATTAGCATTCGAGAATTTCTAGTGTGTTACCACCTAAGTCTCAGTTGTCCTTTCCATTAGATAGAGTTAACCATAGCCTCTACCTTCCATGGTTGTTCTGAAAATTATATATTTATTTCTGATTTGTAAATATGTTTATATGTTTACATATGCTATATATGACTGTGCATGTACATGCATTCATATATAGCATTTATCACATGGTAGATGTTCAATAAATACTTACAAAATATAAAACCTTAGAGGTCATTTAGCTGAACCTCCTATTTAGTGGAGAGAATTCATTCTAAAATAGAAATGCCATCCAACTTCTGCTTAAACTTATCCAGGGACAGGGAGCTCACTCCTTATAAGATAGCCCATATCATTAATAGACAAATGACCTCTTCCTTTTATTAAGCTGGAATCTGCTTATTGTAGCTTTTATCCATCAGACTTTATTGCTTTTGGGAACACACAGAATAAATCTCCTGTCTCTTCCCCAAAGCATCACCCATGTCTCCTTGAGTCTGTAGAACCCCATTCCTACACCTAGCCCTATGTGCTAATAAGAGGCAGCTCTGTGTGACCACAGGCAAGCTATTTCACATCTCTGAGCTTCAGTTGCTAGTGTCATTAAATGGGCATATAGTTCTCTCCCTGTTTCCCTCTCTGCTTCTGTTAAAGATGAAAATGAAATGCCAGATGGAAAGAAAACGGCTTTGGAAACTGTAAAGCACTACACATATTAACTACTACTGTCGTTTTGTTTCAATCATCTTCACTTAAGCCTGCCTCCAGGACAGGAGCTGTTGGCCCTGCTTTAGGGGGGCCCAGAGGGAGGGCAGGGGTGGACTTTTCTTGGTTTAAGCTCTGCCCTCTATGGTCCCAGGCGTGTAGGCTGATTTACAGCTCTGTGGTTCCCCTTGCTGCTCTCTCAGCATGAGCCCTTGCCTCTCTCCCCAGGTTCCCTCGTTGATGTTGCTCACCCATTTAGTTAAATGCTGTTTTGACGAGGTAGCCTATTTTGGTAAATGCCCCTGGGGAGCTGCAGAAAGGTTTAATTCTCTTTCTTTTCCCTAATGTTTATCTAATGGTAAAGGATTGAGAATAGGCTGCATTTCCCTGGAGACCCTAGGCTGAATGATTCAATAATGTATGTGTCTCGGGGCTGGCTGAGAGATGGAAGCTTTCAGTACAGAGTGGAGGGTGGGTTGAGGACACCCAGCCACCACGCCGGGTGGGGTTTCACTCATTAGGAGGGATCCCAGGGACCTAGTAAGGGAAAGCCTTAATGAATCCAGGCATGTGGTGATCAGGACAGCAAGGTAAGATGGTCACATGTCCCACTATGCATATTTGTTGTCCCCAATGCAATTATTAATGGTACTACTTTTCACTCTCAAAAGCCAAATTTGAAAGATAAATTATATGTTCCCCTCAGACATAGGTGAATGGAATAGGAATGATCCTCCTTTAGTGTTCCCTATCTCAGTAAAGGGAATCACCACCTGCCTGGTTCCTTAAACCAGAAAACTCCGAGTCCTCTGAGACACTTATAGTCACCCTTATTCCCACTACTAGACTCCAAAGAATCCTTTAGATTGTTCCTTTCATTTCCATTCCCATGGCCACGGCCATAGTTCTGAAGCTCATCTCTCTCCAGGACTACTAAAATTTTAATTTCATCTTGTCTGGTCGGTTCCTGGTTCCAAGGACTTTTTGAGATCTTGCCAGTTCCTCTTCTGATTACTTTGGTGTGCTTACCTAAATGACTGAGCCTTGTACCTTACCTCTAGAAACCAATCTTCCATTTCATATTTTCAGTTGTTCATTTATTCATTCAACAGAGATGTTGAATCTACTAAGTTCTGATAATTCAAATGGGTCAACATTATTGAATTATTTAATTAATTTTGGTTACATCCTGCTGAGCAGTTATAAAGCTATGAAATTATCCCAGTTTCCATTTTACTTTGGATCCAAATCCATCTTCCACTCATATCCTAGAGTATTGTTTCCAAAACATAAATTTCACTGTCATTGCCCTGCCTAAGATACTCCAGTGTCTCTCCATTAATAGTGGGTATGTTTCGATATGGAGGAAGCCCCCATCGAAATAACATCACCCTGCTCCCCACCTCCCTCAACACCTTCCCTTCCTGGAGTCTCTGTAAAGGAGCACCAGTAATTTATCCAGTGGTGACAGTGGAAGAAAAGAGCAACTGAGGCTTCCTGAGCTTGTGGTCCCCTTCCTTCTGTAATCCACCTGCCAACAGACCGCATCTATTCACAATTCTGTCCCTTGGTGCTCTGCCCTGCTACTGCCTGTGACCAGAGAGGGGGACAGATTTCAAGGCCTCAGTATTTTGTCATCACACACTTCAGCCATGTTCTCCAAAGTAGCTTTCGTAAGTGGTAATCTGCCTAACTCCAGACTCCAGAGTCTCTCTCTTAGGTGGTCTGATTTTGGATTGGGAGCAGAGGAATAATTCACAGAGTTCCTCCAACCCCAACACCCAGGATTAAAGTCAAGTTCTCTGGTCTTATAAAAATCAGAGGAAGTCTACCTCCTCTTTTGGTACAGTGAGAACATTTGCCTTTCTGCAGTTGTTCATCCTTCCTGTCCTCAGTCTGCTCTTTTGGCAAGTCGCCCACTGTGATGATGGTCCACAGGCCTGGCTGAGCTTCCCCAAGATCTGCTCTGAGCCCAAAGAGCCATGAGAAGCCAGCTGGAGGCAGGTTTGTAGTAGGAGTGCTTTCTGAGTGGCAGGCTCGAGGGGCCCTTACAGGTTCCTCAGCCCCACACAGCTTGAGAGAGCTGCACTGTGGTGTGTGATTCTAACACTGAAGCCACTCTGTGTCCTTAAGGAGAGTTCGAGTACTCGCTGGTATTGAAGTGGCCACTCCCAACCTGGCTATGACACTTTCTCAGCTATAAGGGTTCGAATGAATCAGCTGAGTCTTTTATTTGTGAACAATAGTGAAAAAGGCAGTTTACATTTTGTTTGCAAAGAACATCTTCCTTTATTTGTCTTCTATTCTCAGGAAACCCTGCTAAGTGCACCAAATCACTCCTTTCTACAGATGAGGAAACTCAGTCTCAGGTTAAGTGACTTTGCCAAGATTCCTCAGCAAGTTCATGGAAAAGCTTGGGAAATCTACTCGCAGAAATAGTCAGAATTGTAAGGGTAGTTGGCAATATCCCTTAATGATGACCCTGAAACCTACCATCTTTGACATCGGAGTAGGGCTTTGTACTCTTGAAAACACAAAATACCACAATTGGAAGAGGCCTCAGCAAGCATATGGCCCAACCTCCTGCCTTGACAGATGCAGTAAAGCAAAGCCCAGAGTAAGAATGTGGTTTTCTTGTGGCTTTGAAGTGAGTCTAGCAGAGCTAGGACCCGAATCTAAACCTCCACTCCCCAGGCTGGGCTCTTTGTTAGAGTTGTCTGCAGAAAGGAAGGCTTCAGGCCACTGTGCAGATGAGAATATTGACCTCAGAGAGGTAAAGCATCTTTTGCAAGGTGCCATGACTGGAGAACAGAACTGAGATTAGCCTTGGAGCTGGGTGATAAGATAATAATGAACTGAATATGTAAGAATTATTTTTAACTATTATTATTATATAATTATTTCTATCAATCCCAACTTCACTTCATGGCTTGGTAGCTCTCATAAAGTCAGGCCTTTAGTGATTTGGTTTAATTATTCCTCAGTGAGATTCATACATTTTTTCTTCTCCTTTGTTACTAGTGCTCTTGTTGTGTGGTATGCCTTTAAATAATAAGGTATTTACAGACTCCAGATTCTTATTATAGGTTTCAAGTCTATGCTATCTTTCCATGACATTCACTAACAGCTACCCCAGAGCCCAGCATCTGTTAAGTTGCCTGAAAACATTTGACATTTCAAAGTGGTTTTTTTCCCTCTTGTAATCAATAAATCATTTTTGATGAATTTAATGGAAATTAAATAAATGAATAAAATCAGGCTTTACCTTATCATTACCTAATTATGAAGTTTACATTTTCAAAAGTCAAAATGGGCTTGTCAGACTAAAACTGCAGGCAATTGCTGAAAAGATGTAACCACATGACTCTGGGGCTAAAACCCAGAACTCCAGGCCATCACTGCTATGATCATCTAAAGTTCCCACTGCTTTGGGTTCTTAGTCTCTTAGGGATATTTCTCAACCCTGAAGCTTTCCTGAGCACTGGTGTGGGAGCCAAACAACCCTGGGTTTTAACTGTAGTCCTGCCACTCATTAGCATGGTGCCTTTGAAACAAGTAACCTATCTTCTCTGAATCTCAAGTTCCTTATCCCTAAAATTGGGACTATAATATCTACCTCCTAAAGTTACTGAAACAATTAGAAATAATGCACCGAAAGGTGTGTGGCTCCTAGTAGGTGTTCAGCAAGTATTGGTTTCCCTTTCTATTCATAAATGATTCATTGATATGTCTATGTTATTGACCAAAATGACAGGATCTTCTGCAAACCGAAGCACTATGCCTTATTTCTATTTTGGTAAAGCCCTCAGTCATCCAGTCCACAAATATCGGAGTCTATCTATGATAGAGCCGGTCTTACACCGCAAAGTGATTATCCAGTGGTGAAAAAACAAACGTGGTCTCTGCCTTGACAGTCACAGCCTAGCGAGAGAGACAGATATTAATTAAGTAAATAAGCAGATAAAATAAGTAATTATAAAGTGGAATAAGTGCTGGAAAGGGGGAAAAACCGGATGACCTGTTTTAGAATGGGTAGGAGGAAGAGGCTTCTCTGAGGAGCTGACATTTAAGCTGAGAACGAAAGGAGGGGCAAGGAGAAGGGGTGGGGGAGTACTCCGGGTGGGCTCCCAGCAGCGGCCAAGGAAGCTGAGGGGACAGTGCAATGCAGTGTCATTCAGGGCCAGCCTCTGGCCAGCCCCACAGACTTTCAGCGTTCCAAACTAATTTGGGCATTTGCCTCTATGCATAACCCCACCTGTACTCTTCTGACCTCCGAAGCCCTTCTCCTACTTCTCTACCTGGAATGACAAACTCCACAGGTCCCATTTCAGACTCCTTAATCTCTGCAAGGCAGATCCAATTCCTTTCTCGTCCTCAGTGTTCCCCCAAATCTTATAAAGCTTTTAATTAGCTTTCTAATAACGTGTGTCAATACGTACACACTGGCTGTCGTTGAACACTTGTCCTTGCCACAGACTGCATTGACTATTTTACCTGAACTGTTGCATTTCATCTTTAGGGGATCCCTCTGCAGTAGTACTGTTCTTATCATCCCCATTTTACAGAAGAAGAAACTGTAGGTGTTGCCACTTACTCTGCCTATCAGAGGCGGAGTCTGGATCTAAAATCCAATTTGCCTCCAGAACCTGAACTCGTGGACCCCTCTGGTATGCTGGAGTGACATCGCTACGTCTCTCCCTTACCAGACCCTGAGATTACTGAGGGTGGGGTTTTGTGTGATTCATCAATATCCTCAGAACGTAGGACAAGCCCTGGCACAAAGGAGTTAACTATTTGCTAAAAGAATGTCTTGGCAGTTTCAGATCCTGACTGATAAAGACAAAATCACATAACACATAAACAGGTCTGTCCCTCAGCCTTCAGGCGCAGCCTGTACCTTGGCCTCTGCTGATCTGATTTGTGTGGCGATTGACAGCCTGGGTCCCTCTCCTTCGGTCTTGTTAATGGCATTAGCATCTAGTCAATAATGCTCAGCATTTCATTTTACCACTTTAATTAACAAATTCAATTTGTTCAAACCGCTGTGAAAACAAATTAAAAGCTCAAGAGTGGGGCCTCCAGGAGGGGGAGGGAAGGCAGGGGCTCCACACAGATTAGGCTAGTTGCTGATTTGATCTTTGGAGCTTACTGGGAGCTGAGCACTGTCTGCCCTTCAACCATCTTCCTGTCTCAGACCCAACAGAATGCCTCAATGATGGAGCCAAGATCAGGTGAAGTGGCTTCTGTACCTTCTAGGCTCACCCCTGCCCCCCTTTACATAGATAAGAAGGGGCCCCACTCTGTCCTGAAAATCAGCTCTCATTCTTCAAAGGGACACTCTACTTTGGATTTGAATTCAATAACAACAGTGTTAATAGTCCTCTCGAGCGGAGATAATTTAAACACCGGAGGACATTTGACAATATCTGCAGAAATTTCTAGTTGCTACAACGAGGCGGAGGGTGCTACAGGCAACCCGTGAAAGGCTATGACGCTCCTAAACCTACAGTGCTCAGGACAGCTTCCCTCACCAAACACTATCTGGCACAAAATGTCAATAGTTCTGAGGTTGTAAAAACCTGTCCTAGGCCCTCTGCAGTTTTCTAAGCACACTACCTGCTAATTATGATATCTCTGTGAGGTAAGCAGCATGGGGACTTCTGACCCCCATTTAAGAGTTGAGAAAACTGACAGATATGCTCTAAGTGCACAGGTAAGGGTAGTGAACAGCCCAGAGCAAGGGCTTTTTTCCACCGCTAACTGAGTCAAAGAATGGAAATCACCTTTTGGACCCTCCAAATAAAAGGGAATAAGAGTTGTTTCCACTTATGAAGCACCTCTTAGAGGACAGCCACTGGAATGGGTACCTCACCACGTGATAGGCTGCTAGGCTTACTGGGACCCGACCAAGAGGAGGTGCTTGTGATGACTGAACATGGGAAGCTTGCTCCTGTCCTCCACCCCTAACAGTTACATCTGAAGGCTGCGTAGCTGCTACACACTTTTGAACGGAAGGCAGCCACTCAAAAGGTCCCTTGGCTCTTTATCATTGGTTATTCCATGTCTGGAATTCAACTGTCCTTTCCTTCTTAGAAAGCAAGATGGGATAAGTGTCGTTAGTGCTATATAGATCTTTTGAGGTAGAGAGAAACCAAACCCAAACTGTAAAATTTGAACCTTTTTCAGAAATTCTGACAAATACACAGTCATATTGATAAACTGGAACTGGTAGTATATGGCGTGCGGGGGAGAAGAGAGGCTCAGAAAGAGGAAAAAGGAGGGATGCTGTTGAAGTTACTGCAGAGGATCAATCGAAGGCTTCAGAGAGAGCTTGTCGCAAGAGAAGGAAGTGTCCACCAGGATGAAATAGCCACAGGCCCTGAACATTAGAGGGCATTGGTAGATCCTAACACAGCTGACATCAGATACTCCAACAGCCTGAGTACATGACCTCTGTGTGTGTGGGAATCAAAAGAGGTGATCACTAAATTTAGTAACACTTTGGAGACCAAAGTATTTGTTGTGGGTTACTCCTGAAATGAACATAACAAAGAAGGCACTTCAAGGGAGCCTTTTTGGTGAGCTAATTTCTGGCCTTGGGATACAGGATTAGCATTTAACTAGTTACAATGTTCAGCTCTGGAGATAAACGTAATCACGAACACAGTAGCCAAAGAAATACAGCTCCAGCCTAGAAGCAAGCAGATTCTGGTTAGACAGAAGTCTTGGACTATGAAGTTCCAGCTCAGTTCCTCTGGTGACAAGGATAACTAGGAGCAGAGTACAAATACTTGTAAGACTCCTTGAGGACTCCACGAACTATCCGATGGATAGAAAGAACATTGTAAAAGGCTGGATTTCCTGCCAGAATGAGTAGGAGCACTGGGCTGCAGAAATGTAGTGCCTAAATGTTCCTATGGCCTCAAGTTGTTTTAATAGGATGCTGAACCTCATGCCATTAGACTTGTTCATATTATCTCATTTCATCCTCATAACAATGTGAAAGGATGTTTTATTCTGTCCAAAGTCACTTGCCCAAAGTCATACACCTAGTAGATGGCAGAGTGGGGATTCAAGTAGGATCTGCCTGATTCCAAATAGCAAGCTATAGGCATCCTACAATGCCAGGGCTCCTTCAGAGGGAACTGGGAGTCACCAGAAGGGCCCATCTCTCTGGGTTTGCCTTCATCCCACTCTCCAATGCCTTTTTCTCCTGTGCCTACAGATCTCTGCTTGGGAACTCTAGAGACAAGCAGACCATTATTCAACAAAACTTGACAAGACATGTTTCTAAACTTAGCAATCAAAGACATAGTCACATAGAGAAACCTGACATTTACCATTATAAATTTCAAGGGTTATCTATCCCTTGTCCTTTGCCCAGGGAAAAGTAAGTCTTTGTATTGGGGAAAGAGATATTGAGGAAATGCCTCAGCAAAAATGTAGGCCTATTGAGAGGCTCATTGCAGAGGCTCATTGAACTCCCATTCCTTCAATGGCCTTCTGAGAACCAGATATTGAATTAGTTGTGGTGGGAGGCTCTCGTGTGGTAGAATAACATGAGTTTAGAGCATGGTTTATTGGTCTGGATTTGAGTTCTGGATTCATAGCTCACTTAGCTGAGTGAACCTGGACACATGACTTAATCTCTCAAATCCTCAAGGTTCCTCATCAATTAAGTAGAATAGTAATAAAACTGCTAAAGGACTGTTGTGAGGATTAAATGAGATAATTTGGACAAAGAACCTAGAAGGGTGTTTGGTATATAAGTAGATGTTCAACAAACATCAGCTACATTCTCTACATTCCTAAATTTTCCTCTTAATCTGGAAGCTGTGTCCCAATTCAACATTGTATCCCCACAATTTAGAAAAAAACCTTAGACTCAGTAAATGAAAGTTTGATAGGTGGATAGAGAGTTAGAAGAAAGTGGCAATAAAAAATTAGGGCTTATATTCATCTCAGACTTGAATTCCAGCTCCATCATCTTCTAACTGCTGTGTAATCTTGAGCAACTTACTTAACCTCTTTCAACCTCAGTTTACATACAGGCAAAATGGGGAGAATGTTAAACTGTCCAAACTCTTGTAAGGATGGGATATTACATACATAAAGCATTTTTATATACCTAGCATACCTGGTAATTAGATGATATTGGCTATGAATATTTCTATTAGAGATCTATCTGGATGTTAAAATCTTTTTATTTAAAACCGATTTTCTAAATGTCACCTCTCCCTCTTTATATTAGTTATTTCCTTGCTTATGGAGAAAATATAATGGAATTTTATGAGCCCCGCCTTTAGTCTTACACAGTCAACAAACCCATAGAGATTGTCTACTGTGCACACAAAACTATGTTAGATGTTGGGCAATCAATGGCAAAAAAGACTGATGAGGTCCCTGATCCATATATCTCAAATCCTAATGTATGTGGGGGGAAGGGGGGAAAATAAACAAAAGAATACAAAGACTGAGAAATGAAAGGACGGCTTGCTTTACGAAAGTTCCAAGTGGATTCAGCTCTCTATGCTTTTGGTTCCCCAGAATGAAGTTCACAAGGTGATGCCATTGTATGTTAACTATACTGAAATTAAAATATAAATAAATAATATTTATATTAAAATATAAATAATAAATAAATAAATAATAAACAGTACCCCCCACAGATAAAGAATAATACATAAATTAATTTTAAAAACTAGAGTAGAGTTTTACCTTGCATCGCTCCATCACTGACTCACTCATATACAACTTGAAGGCTTACTATAGGTAGGCACAAGCAGGGCAAGATCTAAGTAAAATTGTGAAGTCTTCAGAGTCTACTTCAGCCTCACAGGTGGTCAGAGGAAGAATTCTTACAAATGATATAGTTGACCCCCCACAATTTTGGAGATGTGGAAGCAGGCTCAGAGAGGAGGTGAAGGTACTAATGTCAAATCACTCAGGTAGCAACTGATAGAGCCAGATTTAGAACCTCAGGTAAACCCACACACCAGGCTTCATTCTATTCTCTCATGCTATCCCTTCTGTAGCCTGCCTTTTTAGCAATATCCTTAATCCTCTGCCCCTAGGGGATCTCATTCTGTCCTGTTCTTTCCCCTGCTAGTTCATCAATCATGTTCCTGGGAAAGGTTCAGAAACTGATTCATACCAAGATAAACAACTCTAGAGGTCCCATATTTGGGGGGGTGGGGGAGTAGGACAAGGGAATAAAACCTCACATTACAATAAATCATTACCTAATCCACTGTCTTTATACTAAAGTCTAACTCTTTGCATCATTGAAGAGCAGAAAGCATCTCTGAGTTAGGACAGCCATGAAATCTGATTCCATCCATGAGGCTGGTCCAGAAAACACTTCTTTTTATAAATAAGAAAAATGGCCACAGAAGAGTGTGCCATATGGTTTCAAACAGCTGGCGTTATGACTCCTTCTTCTATGGCATGAAGTGTTCACAGATGTCCAGGACTAAGCTTGGCAAATCAGGGGCACAGCCCTTTCATCTTAGCCAGAGGTGACCTGAATGTTGGCAATCATGGAGGCCATGTGATTACTGCATCAGGATGACCCTTTTTAATCCATCCTTTCCCACCTGGAGAGTGGAGAAACATGGCAGACTACCTGGGATGCTGCGGTGTTGTCCAGGCTCCAATGGGAAAGTCTTCTGCAGCTCACTGGAGAGGTGGAACTCGACAACAACGGTAAAACTAGTAAACCCCTTGGTTTAGTAATAATAACCAGGGAACCAGTATCCCACTTCTGTGCATATCTAGCTCTTCTCACAATGACCTTAGAATACAGGGTTTGTTGTCTCTGTTTTATGGATAAAAAAGACAGAGGCCCAAAGAGGCTTTATGATAGACACTATCTGGAAGTAATGGGATCAGGATCTGAACCCAACCCTAACCCACACTGAAATCCCGGGCCCATATAGCCTCCCAGGAAACATTCCAGCTCCAGTGATTTTGTGCACTCCCATTTCCTGGTGCAGCTGCCCAAACACCTGTGGTGGGCATGCAAACTCCTTCTTTAGACCTTAAGCAACTACAGAATTGCAATGGGCCTTAGATTCATATCACACAAATGAGAATATTACTTACTTTATAGATTGTGAGCATTAAGTGAGAGTTAGATACTGTCTGAGAGAGCTCAGCCCTATTCTGGTACCTGATAAATACTCACCTAAATGGCAAAACCCCAACAACTTTGGTTTTCCAAATCTGGCTCAACTCTATATTGCCAAGTGCTCCCAACATGTATCACATAGGCCCTTCTTATCAAGAGACAATGCTAAGAGTTAAATAGAACAGAATATTAAAAGCAAGGGCTCTGGAGCTAGTCTGCCTGGTTCAAATCCTTTCTCTACCCAGAATTATCTGTGTGATCTTGGGAAGTCATTTTCTCTCTGTGTGCCTCAGTTTCCTCATCTGGAAAATTCAGACTGTGAGAATTCAATTAAATTAATACACATAAAGTCTTTAGAACAGTGCCTGGTTTGCAGTAAATGCTCACTATGTTAGCTAACAATTATCATCACACTGAATATATGAAAAGATATCCTTCCTCTCTGTTCATGCTGTTCTAACCACATCATTCCTTGACTGAAATCAAGTCCTCCATGTTCAGCTCAAGATCCACCCTTCCAATTACCCCTTCTCATTCTGCCATGTCCCAGATGTCATTTTACTCAGAAATTAAAATTGTCTGACTATTTTAGGCATGTGTATACACTTGTCCGACAGGCACTGACCACACTGTGAACTGAACAGTTGGTGCTCCTGAGCTCTGAATCCCTAGCCTAGGGTAGAGGGTTTGACTCCAAGGAGGCATTTAGTAAACATGTGCTATATGAATAATGTGTAAGTAGATAAGTATATCTTTTCTTGATTGTCCGAACACACCAATTATAGGAGATAAGTTTACGTAACTTAGTGATAGCATGAACAACAAGCCAGGGTGTAGAAGAAAGACCAGTGGACTAGGATGAAGATAACTGGTGTTGAATTTGGCTTTGCCACTTACCAGGTACAAGACTTTGAGTGATTTGTTTTGATTCTCTGTGTTTGTTTCTTCATTAGGAAAATGAGGAGACTGAACAAGATAAAGTCTGAGAGCCCTTTTACCACTGAGATTTGTATCAGTTGTCTAAAAGTTGCTCATACTGTATTGGATTCCTTCCACAAGCACTTGAAGCCGGATTCTGAACCAGGCATTGATGACACAGAGATAAATGACACCCACCCTGTCCATAAGCACTCACCGTTGCATGGAGACTACGGATTTACAAACTGATGGTTAGAGGGGAGGAAGAGAACCAGAGGAAAGCAAAAAGGACTTCACTGGGGAGGGCAACAGGGAGGAGGTGACAGCAAAGTCAATCTCTTTGGAAAAATATGCCAAGTAAGAACACAAAGGAGGAGGGGACAGGCCAATGATGGGTTCCTGAAGCTTCGGCTTCTTTATCTCCTAGTCCAAGACTCAGCTCTCCCCAGGAACACAGCTTCCTTCTAGTCTTCTTTTCAATCCTTCTGTCATGCTACGTTCCTTTCCCTCTCCCTGGAGCATGTTTATCCCTTCTCTGTCGGCATCTTCTTTGCCAACTTCTCTCCTCCTTGCCCCCATCCTGTTAGCTCTTTCTCCTTCTTCAGATCCCAGTTCAAAAGTCACTTCCTCAGAAGAGCCTCTCCTGATGCTGCAGAGTAGCTCAGGTCTCCCCACTGTATGTTTTCTTAGCACCCTGAGCTTCTTCATCACACTGTTAAAGAACTGTGTGCTTAGTGGCTTACTGTTGGTCTGTTTGCTAGAATGAAGGCTCCATCAAGGGCAGGGACTCCTTCTTACTTGTACTTTATCTCTAGCACTGCGCTTACACAATATGGTCTCAATAATTGACCCGAATTATAGCAGGGTCTCAATAAATATTTGCAGAATGAATGAATGGAGAGATAAAGATGAGGTAGAGAATGGGGGAGGGCAGCAATCACCCTTCTCTTTAACCCCAAATTCAGGCAATTATTCCTCTTTCATTATATTAAAATCCACAATGCCAATGAGGCTAATGCTTTTCAGCTGTTCCATCCTCTTCCATTCTTCTGCTCTAAACTCAACTGAACACTTAGAGCTTTAAGTGCTCGAAACAGGTTTGTAAGAAGGAAGAATAAATGAATACTGCCCCAGGCTTCTTACGGTACTAACCCATCATAGCCATTCTCACTCTTCAAAGTGCAGCACATTCCAGATTGCTTTCTAGGATATTCACCCTCATCAGACAGCCTAGCCCTTCAGTGGAACTGAGTTCAGATGAGACAGGATAGGAAAACAATCTGATTGAGCAATCTCACCCAAAAGTATAAATGAATGGTTGCCCTTTAGACCCTTCCCTCCTCCTTCCCTCCATTCTTCTTCTTTTTTAATGTTTTTATAAAAGGAGAGCAGCTAAATCCAGGTGAGCAGGGTACTAAAAACATACTGTGGTTTAAAATACAAAATATCTTTCTCAGCATCATCCCACAAAAGCAAGATGATTTTTCACAAGGGCTGGAAAACAGGTCCTCAGAGAATATTTGGATCATCTCTTTTGACTTACAAATGTAGACAAGAGAAGCTTAGGGAGGGCAAAAGACTTCTTTAAGGCACAGAGCGAAGCAATGTCAAAGATGGGACCAGAACTCCCTGCACTGACCTGGTGCCCAGGCTCTCTGCATATTTGCCTTGTGCTTTGTCAGCAGTTTGTAAATGGAGCCCTCCTGCCCTCCCTTTGCTCTTGCTTCCTTGGCCTTCTCTGCCAGCCTGCCTTCATTTTTTCCCCAAGTCTGAGTCCCCATGACAGCCTGCCTGCCACCACTGCCCTTGTTGAGCTCCGCCACTCTGCAGACAGCTTGGTCGTCTTTCACGGATTTGTCCACTTGCCATCTGCTTTCAGATTTCCTCCGAAAACCCCAGTGTTTCTGCTGTCCCCTGAACTCTGTCACACCCTCCTCCCTGTGAATGGGCCCAATAAACACCTGCTCTCATTTAGACTTTGTCCATCTCCAGGCCACCATTTTCTGAAATTTACCTCATCTATTTTTCACTCTCTTGCATTTTTTGATTCACCAATTTCAGAGAATTCGATATGTCAGAAAGAGCAAAGATGGAGCAGTGATGATTTTCTGAGGAATCATAATGACAGTCTTCACCTCTTCATTCATGTGGCCTCTAATGCAACAACCATTCCTTGACAGTATGTAGGCAAAGGAGGATAGCTAAAGAAATGGAAGGAGATGCATGCATAAAAGAGTAGAAGAAAATTAAAGGGATGCCTATTCGGGCTGATTAAAGTGGAGCCTGGAATAAAGATGGTGAAATATATTGACTGCTCACTCTGTGTTTCAGGATGCTAAAGTGGGCATTTCATCGGAGGCATCAGGAAATGAGAAATGCTTATCTGGAACACCTGAAGAAATATCAAAGTTTATACAGAATTTCCAAGTATGCATCTGAAAACCGTGAGACTCTTGAAACTCCTCACTCACTCAAGAATAAAAAGAAAAGAGGGCTGGAAATTAAAGAGAGGGTTTCATGAGGGGAATTTTTGATGGCTAGAGTCCCACATTCCATGGCCCCAGAGGAGGTCCTCTGTCCTTCATCTCTGCACAGAGAGAGAGAGAGGCACAGTGTGCTGGATTCTCACTCCTTCCTCTGAAATCTGGTGAGCAAGAGACACTGGCAAGTGAAGAAGTAGCTGCCCTGAGATGATCCCAGTGCCTGCCAGGGCACAGGACTCTCAGCAGATGTGGGGCACGGAGTAGAAAGGATCAGTCTGATGCCATTTCAACTCTGTGCCATATACACATAAGGCCACCAGAAAAACAGGAAATCAGGGGGATATAGTGACAGTGGGAGGAAAAGAATGCATTCCTTAAGTGATGTTTGCAAACAGAGGATCATCCAAAGAACCCATGAAAGCACCTATCAGAGAGAGAATCAGCTGCAAACATCTACTAGGCACAGAGAGCATGAAGCAGCTTAGGAGAGAGAGGACCAGGCGAGGGAGTTCTTTTTGTTCCCTTTGTACTCCTTCCCTCTCTCATTTCCACCTTGGCTGGGTTGGAAGGAGAGTGGAGGTATGAGGGAGGAAGACAATCTGTCAAGCTCAGAGTTTTGATTATTATTTCAGATTGACATTTTTAATTACTGAACTGAGGTTGTGTTTGTTAATTAGAATGATTGAGGACTTTCTATTACCTCAATGGGCAGGGGAAGGACTACCCGTCTGGAATAGGTTGAGACACTGATAGGAGTAAAAAATAAAGTTGTTTTATGAATGCAGTCTGAATCCTCATATTATATCAATGCATTATTGGCTATACACATAATCCTAGCAATAACATAAGTAATGTAAGTAACTTTACTGTCCCCATTTGACTACATAAAGGAAATGAGACACAGGGAGATTAAGTAACTTGTCCAAGGTTACCAGCTAGTCAGATGTAAGTATTTGTAAGCACTATAAACTTCTTATGGGTTGAACCACATTTGATCCCCAGCTGTATCCTCAGAGCTCTACAGGCTAAGTAGGTACAACATGAATACTGTTTGATGGTCTGATTTCAGAATGCTGTGCTGGAAATAAGTGCATGAGAGGAGTTTTAGGGCCTTCAAGAGCAGCCAGTGTGAGTTGAGTAAGAGCAGTGAACATTCATTGGGACCTATCTCAGGAATTCTCAGCTCCCTTTTCTGGTCTGCTGGCCAGACCATACCAGTCATGCCGCATGGCCTGTGCTTTGGACACAATTCTACAATCTGTCCTATCTTGCTGTTGCTTTTATATTGCTCTTATGCTGAGGATCCTCCCTCTCCTCCTCTGTTCTTTCTCAACACTCCTACCCCCAATTTTAAGTCCCTCTCACAATGTCTCGGTACTTATAGCCATGACATAACATTTGTTCAACAGCCTTTTTTTTAAATCAGGAGCTTCAAAAATCAGGGCAGAAATATGTAAATAAAGTCATATCATGTAAGATTTGGAGACATTTAGCAGGTTAGCTGGTCCAAACCTCTCATTTTACATAATTTTCCTATTCACACAATTAATACATTGGAAAATTTAGACTTAAACTTGGTTTTGCTTAATTTCAAAGCCCGGTTCTTTCTATTGTATAGCTTGAAAACCGATTCCAATTAACTCATCTATTTGCACATTCATTCAACAAATATTTCTTGAGCATCTACTAATCACCAGCCACTGTAGTTGGCGTGAGGATACATGCTTGGGCTAAAAATATTTTGCCTTTATGGAACTAACATTCTGGTGGGAAGTGGAGGAACATTGAGTGACTAAGGAAATGAGCAAGATGATATCAGATAATGTCAGACATAAAGGAAATAAAGTAGAGTGAGATGATATGAAGTGGGAGGGGCAGGGAGAAGTTAATTAAATAGGGTGGTCAGTAGAATCTTCCCCATCCCCTCAGCAGAGGTTGGGATCGAGTGCAAGAGTAAGTGGATAAATAAAATGGAATAAATATTCATGTTCTTGGAAAATATACAAGGCAGATGTATAGGAGATGAGAGCACTTTCCTCTCCTGCCCACAACCTCTCTTCCACCTCTCCAATGTTCTTCATCTTCTGAGTACAGGAGGAAGGGACACTGAGGCAGAGAGCTCCACGGTAGGGGAGAGAGTGCTACAGAGAAAAGGTGATGGGCTTTGGAGTTAGAAAAATCCCTGGCTGTGGAACCTTGGGTGAGTTCTTTAGCCACCGAGACTGTTTCCGTGTATGAAAATGGGGGTAGGAATGCCTTCCTACTAGGTCATGTGGGGAGCAACTGAGATAATGGATGGGTATCAGCTCTTAGTTGCCAGTAATAGAAACTAACTCATTGATTCATCGTACGAGGAACTTATTAAAGGAAGCTCAGTAACTCACAGATTGAATCGAAGGTCCAGAAAAGCAGGTTGGAGGCTAAGCTCCATGCCCAAGGCCATGCCACAGAAGTAGTCTGATGAGAAAATCACAACTGCCGCCCCGACCACTAAGTACTGAACACTCCTACCACCTCTGTGTCAGTTAGCACTCCTGCCACCTCTGTGTCACCAGTTCAACTTTATTGCCACTACCAGGGCCCCAGCACTGAGGACATTGCCAGGCCAGGGACTCAAGTTTGCCTCTACTGCCCAGGCCTCACAGTTGCCCAGCTCAGTACTGATGTCTTGTGGGGATGCTTCTGATGGGTGGAGCCTGTGTCACATACGTGTGCCCTAGCTGTGGGAGTGGCTGCGGAAGTGACTGTTATAACTTGTACGGTGTGGTGGAAGGACTCGTGAAGGAGAGCATTCAAAAGGGGTTGGGATACCAATGAATATGGCAAACCCCCACTGAAGAAGGAAGACACCTAGCCCAGTGTTTGGGATGTGGCAGACGCTCAGTGAAGGTAAGATTCTTTTCTCCTTTCCGTTTCACAGATTTCTATCCGTCTGATCTAAACTCTGAGGATGTATTAATAATGCCGTATGGGTAGATGAAAAGGACACCATGTACTATTTAAGACTCCCAGAGAAGAATCGTAAATTTAGTCCATGCTGCAGACACCTTCCAGAGAGACAGGCTGCTGCCTGAGCCTTGGCTCAGAGCTGGGACAACGTGCTTGGCATTTGCCTAAATCCAGCCTAGCCCAGAGGTAGAGAAGCCTGGTAAAATTAGGTAAATTGAAAATTGAGCCTCAGATGAATTGCTGAGCTTTTGACTGGGAGCAGAAACATGAAAAGACAGACCAAGGATCATCAGTAATTCAGAAAATGGTCTTGCTGCCCGAAGCAGCACGCTCCTCTATCTATATTCAGTACCATAACTGGACATGTGCCTCAGTTTCTTAATTTACACTCTGATCCTTTTTCCGTGCCACCACTCCTCCTGACCTTGGAGACTGAAGACCAGCCTTGAACCCCCGCATACTTGAAATCCTGTCAAGATCTCAGCAAAACTGCTCCCCATACCAGGTACTCTTATCCTAGATAAGATCCGCCCAGAAATGAACCACAATCTCAAATGAAAGCCAATTTGACACTTATTATTTATGGGTGAGATACAGTTTATAACACACTCTCCTTTATATTAGCCAATTTGATTCCAATAGCATCTCTGAATTTTATGTTACTACATTAAACATTTATTGAATAGGATTGCATTTTGGTCAGGAACTGTACAGAGGCTCAGAGAGGGAAGTGACCTAAGAGTGCACAGCCACATTTTATGTTTCTTCTACCTTGCCTAAAAGGTTTTCAAGATCAAATGACATACCACGTGGAAAAGTGATGCATGAAAGCATGAGGTTATTACTAGTGTGGCTATGATAGGATGGCTATATATATATATAACAAGATGGCTCTTGTTCTAAGGCACTGCTCTAAAACTCTGGGTGATTGGATAGAGGCATGAATTCCTGTGGGTATCATGTGAACTTGTGTTGTCTCTCAATGGCCTTCTGATGCCACAAACAGCCTTGTTTTTCTCTGACACCCATTCTGGCCCCACCTGCCTCTCAAATCACATTACTTCCAGATGGTGACAATCATTGTCCTGGAGATTAGTGCACCACAGATCTGGAAGGTAAAGGAACCGTGATAAAAATAGCACTGACCTTCGCAGGGGGTGGGGGAGCACCTAGGTGGCTCAGTCAGTTAAGCATCTGCCTTTGGTTCAGGTCATGATCCCAGGATTCTGGGATCGAGCCCCATATCCGGCTCCCTGCTTAGTGGGGGAGTCTGCTTCTCCATCTCCCCCTGATCGTGTTTTTTTTTTTTCTCTCTCTCTCTCAAATAAATAAAATCTTTAAAAAAAACCCAGCACAGTCCTCAAGGGAATAGTGAAGATTACATCAGATAACATATATATAGCATTCAGTAAGTGATGTCTGCTATTATTGCTTTCATTTCAGAAGTAAAGAAAATAGGGCTCAGAGTAATTAAGTGGCATGTACAAGGGCACATAGCTATTAAAGAAGAAAGTGGGGATTCAGAGTCAGGCCTGCGTTTCCCTGTGTTGCACTGCCTGCTTATAGAGCTCCACTCACACTTCAAGCCTAGTGCACATCCTTCCTCTTCTTCTAGGCTTTCCAGAGCTCCTCAGCAGGATGAATGGCCCCTCTGTGGCTCTTCCCTTGCCCTGGCCCTTGACAGACAGATGTATGAGTTATGAGGGATATGAACTTAGACATTTTAAACCACTGTTATAATATTTTTGCTAAGTAGTCCCACCATATGGGTAATGTTGCTGTTGGGCTTTGAACTCAAATCCAACGCGTCTGCACCTGACGTCATTCCTGGAGCAGCCGTGAGACAGATGGGTTGACGAAGAGTGAAGGCCAGGGCCTGGCAACCTGTGAGGAGATCTCCCCACCTGGCCCTGCCACCCTCATGTTCCTTATCTTGCACGAACTCTTCTTCATAGGCGATCTCTTATTAGATAGCTTTGGATGCCAGTTTGCTGAACGTGGTATAATTTAAAAACCAGGGAGCTAGGCAGGTCCTAGATTTAAATTTTAGTTTTGTCTCTGACTGCATGACCCTCAGAAAAACTTTTAACCTCTTTGAGTCTGATTCTTCATCAGTGAAATGGAAATAATATTGTGAGGAATATGAGATAACAACTATAAAACATCCAGCAAATCATGCGGCAATTATATGGTAGCTAGAAGTCATTAATCACTAAACTATTCTTACTACATCACCAGACTGAGCCCTCACAGGTAAATATCTGCCCTGACCCTGGCTCTGAACAAGGGATCTGGAACCATCCCTTGTTCCTTGCAAGAGAAAGCAAAAAGGACCAGCTTTGGGCATTAGGCCCTGTTGTATCAATCTAGAGAAGACTAGATTGCTCTTCTCTTCACAAGCTGTTTTCCATTCTTGATTTCTTGTTAAGACCTAATTTCCCACAATTCCTTAAAAAATCTACCACATGGCCAATGCTGGCATAACTATACTTTGCATTTAGGGTGGGCTGCACCTTATATACCGAATTTCTTGGCCATTGGTGGCATCTGTCCAGTACACAGCCGTCCAACTATTTACTTCCATCTCAAGGTGATCCAACTCCCTTTTGTGGAAAGAAAGAAGCCATAAATCCTAATGCATTCAAAACTCTAGTGTTACTAGCAACAGACAAAATTACTTTGCTTCAGATAACAACTGTATTTTAAAAGTTACATTACAACCAGTTAATGGCTTTCAATCACAGGGGCCATTTTCTTACAGAAATATTTAAAAGCACCCTTATATCTTTCTTTACAATTTTTTCCAATTAAAACAACGGCGGCTGCTTATGGAGAAGGAGAAGAGAGTCCAGAGGAGGGCCTCAGAGGCTCAGAGGATAGATAGGGAAAGGGAGGAAAAAACTTTGCAGTCATTCCTAGGAATTAGACAGATTGAGTCATTTCATCACTCAACAAATATTTACTAATACTCAACTAACTCTGTTTCAGGCTGCAAATACAGAAAAGAAAGAGATATGGCACTTGCCCTCAAAGAACTCTCTAGGGTATTGTAGCAGGTAGACAGGCAAATAAACCATAACTGTGCGGTAAGTTCAACAACAATAATAATACCTCCAAAGGGCCAATGGGAGGACACTCACCATGTTCTGCTTTATAGATGAGTTGAATTTCCTAATTTAAACCTTTGAATATTTAATTTTTAAATATTTCAAATACATCAACTAGTAAAAGGACTAAGAGAATGTACAGAGTAGTACCAAGAATGGCACACCACTCTATCAATTCCTAATATTTTGCCTTATGCTTCATATTTTTAAAGAAATAAAACATTACAAATATGAGTCAAAGCTCCCATGTTTTAACCCAATATCCTCCCTTCTATAACAGAGATAAACACCCCCCTGAAAATTTGTGTTTATTATTCCTGTGGTTTTTTTGGGGGGTAATATTATGTATATGTGTATATGTAATAAGCAAAACAGAACATTATTTTGTATACTTTTGAATTGTATATAAACTTGTCAAACTGTAGCAGGCTTTACTCCTCTAAGGTATGTTTTTGGAATTTAGCCATGTTGATAGTTACAGCTCTAGTTCATGTATTTCAACCTCTGTGCATTATGCTACATGTTTTACCTAACCAATTGTATCTATGCTCCCATGGTTTCCAATTTTCAAATTATAGTGTGATTAAAAAAATCTGTCTATTTAGTACATAAGTATGATATTCTCTAGAAATGGAATGGTTGGCTAGTAAACTATAAGCATCTTCAGCTTTATTGAGTAATGCCACATTACTTTACAAAGTGGTTATATCAGTTTACACCTCTCCCATCAGTGGCAGAAATTTTCCCCTCACTTCATGTCTTTGCCAATACTTGTTATTGTAAGTCTTTCTAATTGTTGTCAGTTTGAACGATAAAGAATTGTGGCTTTAATGTACATCCCTCTGATGGTCAGTGGAGATCAGCAACCTTTCACAATGGCACTGCATCTTCATTTCTGTGAACTGCTTACTCCTTGTTATTTTTCCATTTTTCTGTTGGTTTTTTTTTTTTTTCCAAATTGAGTTATAGGTTTTTAGATATGTTGGTCTGTGTATAGAACATATATTATCCTTTGACAGTTATATGCTCTATAATTATTTTCTAGTAGTCTGTGGCTTGGATTTTTACTTTATTTGAGGAGTCTTATTAGAAATTTTAATTTACCACAATCAATATTTTATCTTTTCTTTTATGGTGTTTGCTTTTTATGCCTTCTTTAAGAAATGCACCTCTACTCTGAGTTTATTAAGATATTCCGTTTTGCGGGGCGCCTGGGTGGCTCAGTTGTTAAACGTCTGCCTTTGGCTCAGGTCATGAACCCAGAGTCCTGGGATGGAGCCCCTCATCCGGCTCCTTGCTCAGCAGGAAGCCTGCTTCTCCCACTACCATTCCCTCTGCTTGTGCTTCCTCTCTTGCTGTGTTTCTCTCTGTCAAATAAATAAAATCTTAAAAGAAAAAAAAAAGATACTCCGTTTTGGGGCACCTGGGTGGCTCGGTCAGTTGAACATCCAATTCTTGATTTTTGGTTCATGTCATAATCTCAGGGTCATGAGATCAAGCCCTGACTCTGGTTCCATGCTGGGCATGAAGCTTGCTTAAGATTTTCTCTCTCTCCTTCTCCCTCTGCCCTTCTCCCATCCTCCTCTACGCTTGGTCTCTCTCTCTCTCCAAAAAAAAAAAAAGATATTCCCCTGTTTTTTTTCTTTTAAAAGTATTAAAGTTTTGCCTTTTGTACTTAGATATTAATCCACCTGGAATTTATTTTGTTATAAGATGGGGATCCAAGGTTAATATCTATTTTTTTATACTTAAGTAACTAGGCCTAAATAGGAGAAAATAAGAGATATAGGAAAAAGCTAATATATCTTCATTCATTCATTCATTCATTCACTTATTCATTCATTCATAATAGTAAGTATCCATGAATTTACAGATATTCTAGTCAATCTTACCCATGTCCAGAATTCCAACTGCCAACCATGTGCTAATAAACTCCAGGCTGGCCTTGTTTCTGTGCATGTCCATAAGACTCTCCCACAGCTGCTTCCCTGACTTTCACTCTTCAGCCCCTACAGAGATTATATTAACATATCAAGAGTACCTTCTATAATGTGAATGAGCCTGATTGACAGAGCACCTCACATCAGGATTGCTTTAATGGCTTCTTAAGTGAAGGGCTCCCTGATTCCAGCCATTGTCCTCAATTCATCATAGCCAGAGATATTCCTGAAACACAGTTCTGCACTTGATCTTAGCCAAAAGGCCGAGAAGCGATCTGAAACACAGTTCTGACCACATCACTCTCCCCTGCTCACAACCCTTCAGTTCACATTTTCCTCAGGATAACATCATGCTCCTTGGGACAACTTGCAATACTCTCCACAACCTGACCCCTAACGACCTCTGCAGCCTTGCCTGTAGCCACTCTCTACCTCATCTTTTATGTTCCAGTAATACCCATTCATAGTTTCTGCACAGGCTATGTCATTGCTTATTTAAGGGTCTTTTCTCACGCTTTTGCTTTCCCTGTGAATGCTTTTTTGCTCCCCAATTCCACTTGAGACAAGGAAGCTAACTTTACAATAAACATTCTTGTTCTTCTTTCTGCCACGACAGTATATCACTGTCACTAAGAAGTAGTGACTCAAACAGGAACTGCATTTCCCAGTCCCCTGGGAATGTCATTACAATTGGATGTCAAATAATTGGATGTCATTATATGACTGAGTTATAGCCAATGAATTGTGAGTGGAAGTGATGTATACTACTTTCAGGTCTGCCACATAAAAATCATGTGTTAGGGCTCCTCCATGCTTTTCTTCACATTTGAGCTGGCTGCAGAAGAATCTAAGGCCCTAGGAGATGGCAGAGGTATAAGATGGAAGGATCCTGGACCTCTGAATTACCAACATTGTAGTCCTTGAGGGGCTTTGTTCTAGGTCCCCCGTATTAGGAGGCCCTGTGCTTTGGAGTACCTTCCTAAAAATTTTCTAGGTCCCCCTCAGTTCCTGGAACCAGTGAGGCTGACAGTGTTGTCTGGTCAGGGTGTCCTGAGCTTAAACCAGTCCCCATTCTCCCCTTTGGGCATTGATCTCTGACCCTCTGCCAAAGGCTGGCTTTATGGGCATGTGACCTGTGCCTTGTACTTATAAGGGGCCCTGTGTTTGGTTTACTGTTTTGCTGTTACTATTTTAGAATTCTTAATATATATTTTTTTTTAACAAGGGACCCACACTTTGATTTTGCACTGGTTTCCATAGACTATGGAGCTGCTCCTATCTCTAGCCCACGTTAGACATGGTGGACCAAATGCCTGAGGGAGCTCTGGGACTCAGGCTTGAAGGCTCATACTGGGGTTTTGGATAGTGTCCTGGTTCCCAAAGGGTAGTTTGGTGAAAGGATCATTGCCATTGGCTGGCATGATACTTCTTTTAGGGAATCATGTGAAACTATGTTGCCAGAATGGTGCTGACATTGGATACATGACAGAACAAGTTCAGGGCTCTAGGCTACTGACAGTCCACTGCTAACTTTTGGTGTATAGTATGTTAACTCAGGGGTATGGGTTCCTGTGTCAACTTTCTCTTTATGCACTTTCTGCTATTGGCACTCAGGGCAGTCATTTATCTCTGCATAGGTTCCCTACAAATGTCTATCTAGTAGGCCACACTTATTTTGTCTGAGGGTTTTTGAGATCTTCACGATGTCAATGGCCCCTTCTTATCTGTGGTTTCACTTGCCTTCGGGTTGTTTTAAAGCTGTATTAGTTGAGGAACGGACATTCCTTGCACCAATGAAATGACTTCTTTTACTCTGCCCACAGACTCTAGCCTACTCTTCTTGGTTGAGTTGTATACTGAAGTCAGGGATGCAGCCATTTCTGGAAGAGTTCACATTCTAGGCATGTAATGATTATGGCCTAAATAGTTAAGAGAAGATAATTTTTACTTGAAGAGAAGAGTTCAAGAGAAGAGAAATTTTATAATGTAAAATTTCAAAAAGAAGGCATAATATGACTAAAAAGCAAATTATTGGTCACATTTTTCTGCATATCTGAGGAAGACTTGCATTTTTGGTCAACACCAACAAAGCACAAAAGCAGTCTTTGAAAGATTCCCTGAAAGCTGTCGTTCGGGATGGACAATGTAGTATCATGACCACCAGTGCAACCAGCTTTGAATAAATAATATTATTATAGAACTACAGAGGCAAAAAGATATGTATTATTTCAACATAAACAGGTTCCTAAAAGTCATGGCATTGTGATTAATAACAGGGTTGCTACTTTTATTCTTGAGATCAGAGAGAGGAAATTAAGTAGAAACATATTTGACAATAAAAACCACAAAAAGATGATGCTGAGATATTATGAAAGACCTTAAGATATAATGATTAGACAATAAAAAATCATATAGCTATCTCTGTCTCCACATTATTCTAGATCTTCTTCAATAAGTCACTATACATTAATAGTCATAGTAACTTTCATAATTTTTACATGAGTTTTGTAATTTTGTTAATCAACTTGTTTATACAGACGGAAATCCCATAAAAAATATTTGCTGAGAGTCCTCACAAACTCAAGGCACCACCCAAATCACTAAATATGGGAAAGGTGCCTGCTGAGCAGGAGCAGTCATATTGAACAGTTATGTAAATGGGAAATAAGCTTTTATTGGGTTAAACTACTGGTATTTTAGAGTTTATCAAGCAAGCATTTCTTATTACTCCATTTCTTTGTGTCACTGCTATTTATCTTTCAATATTTGACCCTACACATCTCTAGAAACCTTTTCTTACCTTTCTTTTTTCTCAATTTTGCCCATTTCTCTCCCCGCAGGGTCATGTTGGGGTACTCTGAATGTCCATGATATCCTGTGCCTTTCTCTATCACTGACCAACCATATTTTACTCATCTGTTTATCTTTTTGCCTCTTCTCTTAGATTATAGACACCTTGAGGACAGGGATTTTTGCCCCAAATTTTAGTATCGAGCACCCTGCTTAGGGCCTGGGATGCAGGAATGAGAAAATGTGGATTCTAGAGCTTACTTTGCCACTATTTTTCTACATAATCTTGACCGAGCCATTTTCATTCCCTGTGGTTGTCCTCTTTCATAAATTGTAGGTGTGAATGCCCACTTTTCATGGCGGTTCTAACAAAGACATACAATGATATGCAGGAAGTACTTCAGAAGTTATCTGAATCATGAGTGACCTTCAAAAGATGGTAGCTCTTATTATAGTAGATGCTCTATAAATATTTGTTGAATTAATTAATTCAGCAATGACCAGAGAGCCTCTTATGTGCCAGGCATTGTTTTAGGCACTAGAAATGCAGCAATGAACAAACCAGTAACAAAGTTCTGCTTTCCTAGAACTTATGCTCTAGTGGAGACAATAGTCAGTAAAAAATATCCAGGAAGTCAGAAGGAGAAACATAAGGAGAATAAGGGGAGCAAGCAATGCTGATGTGAGAAATTGCCATCTTATATAGGATGGCAGGGAAATAACTACTGAGAAGGTGACATTTGAGCAGGAAGAGAAGAGGGAATGAGAGAATAGCTGGGCAGGGTACTGTAGGGAGAGACTGGCAGTGGCATACATCTTGAAGCAAGAGGATGCTTGGTAAGTACAAGGAAGCTGCTGTGGATGAAGAGGGTCATCAAAGGAGAGGGCAGTTAATTTGCAAGGACATGGATGGAACTTGCATGGATGGAGGGTATTATGCTAAGTGAAATAAGTCAGTCAGAGAAAGACAATTATCACATGATCTCTCTGATATGAAGAATTTGAGAGGCACGGCAGGGTGTCAGGGGGTGGAGGAGAGAAAACAAGATGGAATGAGGAAGGAGACAAACCATAGGAGACTCCTGGACTCACGAGGCAAACTAAGGGTGACTGGGAGGCAGGAGGGTAGGGATGGGGTGGCTGGGCTGTGGACATTGGGGAGGGCATGTGCTATGGTAAGTGCTGTGAAATGTGTAAGCCTGACGATTCGCAGACCTGTACCCTGGGGCAAGTAATACCTTATATGTTAATAATAAAAAATTTTAAAAAAAAGGAGACAGCAGTGAAAAAGAGGTCAGAAAGGCTATAGGTAAGGGACATATAGTGTAGGGCCTTCTAGACCATTGTAAAGACTCTGTATTTTTATTCCTCTGAGTGAGATGAGAAGCCACTGAGGGATTTTGAGCAGAGAACTATGCCCGTATGACTTTAATTTTAGAGGCTCATGACTGCTTCCAGGGGTAGACGGAATAAATTATAGTGAGTGTAAACATAGAAGAGCCAGGGAGGCAACAACAGAACAGGGACTACCAGTTAGGAAGTTATTTCAGGAATCCAGGGGAGCCATAATGGTGATTTGGGCTAAGGAGAGAGAGGTAAAAGTGATGAAGGTGACCAGAAATCTGTATGTATTTTTATCATAGATCCAATAAGGTATATTGATGGATATAGGCTGTTGGATAAGAGAAAGGAATCAAAGATGATTTCAAAAACGAGAGGTGTCAAAAGAGACGGATGGAATTATCAGTTATAAATACAGGAGAGATTATGGGAAAAGTAATTTTGGAGATTAAAAATTATAAGCTAGGTTTTAGACAAACCACTTCATATGTCTACTAGATATCTAAGCCAAGATGTTGAGTAAGTTATCAGATGTATGATTCAGTTTAGGCAAGAGATCTGGGTAAAGACATAAGTTTAGGAATCATCAAAATAGCACACGATTTCACTCATACGTGGAATCTAAGAAACAAAACAAATGAATAAATAATCAAACAAAAAGCAGAATCAGACCCATAAATACAGAGAACAAACTAATGGTTACCAGAGGGAAAAGGGTAGGAGGAAGGGCAAAATAGATGATGGGAAATAGGAGGTCCAGGCTTCCAGTTATGGAATGAACAAGTCATGGGCATAAAAGGCACAGCACAGAGAACATAGTCAATGATATTATAATAGTGTTGTAGTGTGACATATGGTAGGCATACTTGTGTTGAACATAGCATAATATACAGAGATGTTGAATCACTATGTTGTATACCTGAAATGAATGTAACATTGTGTGTCAACTATACTCAAAAAAAAAAAAAACAAAGAGTTTAGGAGTCATCAGCTGATATATGGTAATTTAAGCCATAAGACTAGATGAAATCATCAAGTATGTAATGCTAACTGAGAAAAGGAGAACTTCCAAGACCAAACTCCAGGATACTTCAACGTCTAGAGGCTAAGGAAATGAAAGAGAATCAGGAAAAGGTAACCCGGAAAGAAAATTAAGAGAAAGTGGTTTCGTAAAGCCAAAGGAAGAATGCAATTTGAGAAGGCGTGAGTGGTCAATTATGTTAAAAGTTGCTGGCATTATGACTTCATCATAGGGAGTGGTGACATAGAATACATTTGTCATAGAGTATGTTCTGCTCTAGAGTCAGCAGTTCTAGGTTAAAAATCCATCAGCTGCTTCCTTTGCCAAATGTGGATATGAATTCCTGAACATTATCTTCTAAGGTTGCCGGGGTCCTAGTATATGCCATTCTGGAGGAATGCCCAGAGCACTATAGTAGCACAGAGGAGGGTAAGGGTAAGTGGGATTGATGGTAAAATGGCAGCCCCAAGAGGCCACAAAAATTGGACAGGAGGGAAGATTCTGGGGAGGTCATTTCTCAAGCATGTATCATGGAATTGGCAGAGTAAGCCCCTGAAATGTCACTCATTTTTATCTTCCTCACTTTCTGACTCACCTGAAGCATCAGCACTGTTAGCTGAATCAATACTTTCTCCTTGACCCAAGCAATTGATTTTCACAATATCCTTCTTTGTCACAGATAGAAGACTAAGAGGTAGAAACACATAAAAAGGCTGTTATACGGGGAGGAAACAAAAGAGAGCAAGGGCGAGCTGTTTGCTTGTAGAAGTGGATTACTGGGTGGCGGTGAGTTCCAGGCTGGGGATTCTTGGCCAGAGGAGGGTTGAGAAAGGAGAAATTTTGGTAGCATCCCAACAGGCTACCGGCAGTGCTGGGTTAGTTGCCATCAGTAAGACGGAAGGAATTCGTGCTGCCGAGTCCAGGACAAAGCAGGTGACAGTAGTCCAAGGACAAGGCAGGCAAACAAGGTACATTCCACCAGGCTGACAAGAGAGACCAGAAAAACAGCAGCCTGAGTGGCACAAACCTTACCCAAAGGCCAAGGTCACTGCTACACAGCCTACTTCCCCTAAGAGCTGGAGCCACTTGACAGCCACTTAAAAACTCTGCACATCTAAGTCTGACAAGGAGAAATCCCAGTCCTTCTAAAGATCAGTGATTCTCAACTCTGGCTACACATGAGAATAATCTGGGACATTTAAAAAAAAAAAAACAAAAACAATACCTGAGCATAGCTTCTGGTACAGTGAAGCAGAGGCAGGCAATTTGGTATTTTTTGTAGTCCAATGAGCAGCCTTTGTCAAGAACCACAGCCTTAAACTTTACTAAAAAGCAACCTGGTGTACTTAAAAGATCCCTGACCTTGTTATTACTTTCTTCCTTTCTTTCTTTCATTTACTCACTTCAATTAGTATTTACTGAGTGTTACTATGTACTACAGACCCAGGTTAAAATCACAACTCAGGTCTCAGCAACGGTGTGATTTGAGGCATATTATTGCTGTTAACTTCAATTTCATCAAAATGAAAAAAAAAACTATATATTTTACAGAATTGTTTAGAAGATCACCAAAAATTACACATTAGAAATGCTTTCAAATAATATGCACTTGGTAATTGTGCCTTTCCTTACTCTTTTTCTTACTGATTTGGAAAGGGGAAAGGTTGGGCCTAGAGAAAGAAAGCAGAATGGAAACAGCACTTGTTCAATGACTTGGGAGAAGCAGTACCAAGTCAGCCTATAGCTGATCATTGTGTTTCTGTGACAACTTAGGACCTTGCCTTGCTCTTGTGGCTAAGACCTCCTCCCAGTACCCAGTTCTTTTGAGCCTGGAGTCCTGCCTTGCTCCCAGAGGTCAAACAGGACCTGGGTTGCTCAAGCCCTGCTACTTACCTATGCATGGATCTGCTTCACTCTCTCTGCACAGGTCTGCACTTGGCAAGACTGGAGGGGCACAAGACTGCACTGGGGCAGACTTAGGTTTGGCTGGTTCAATCACTTTTGAGCAAGCCACTTAACATCTGAGACTTTGTTTCTTCATTTTAATATTGAGGATAAGATTATTGATTTGGCTCACAGACTCTGGATTTAAGCATCTTGGGCTTGAGTTCTGATTTTGCCACTATTTCCTCTTATAGAATAGAGATAATGACAGGATGTACCTTATGAGCTATTGTGAGAATATAATCCATTCAAGTTACTTGGAACATTATCTGGCATATAGTCGGCTTTCAGTGAATATTAGCTGTTATTATTATATCTGTTATTAGTGTCATCACCTCTTTGACTGTCCATGGAAGCCTATGAGCAGCTGAGCAGCCCGGCCACCAATACACACACCGATACACGGAGAGCTAATTAATCCATTAAGGCAGCAGCTTCAATGACAGCTGGGAATGTGTACAAATCATGTTGTTTTTTCCAGACCTGTCATCTCACACAGGATAATGGCTCCCAGGCCGGCCCAGTATTCTGTATGATGTTCCTGGGGAACTCCCACAGGGGTTTCAGGTGGCATGAAAGATGGGATCTTTACCAGAGCTTTTCAGAGAAGGGAAAATAAACGACCTCATAGCATCCCTTCTGACTCAGCCTGTACCTCTGTGGCTCACCATGTGGCCATTTTGTGCCTTGAATGCCTAACTGTTAAGGTCTGAACAACAGATTTAAAGTCCAAAGGAGCTTACTGTCTGACTTCATAATGATCACTGTTGATAACCACTCTCCTACAAACAGCATTTCACGGTTTACAAAATCTTTTCACATATATTATTTCATTTGATTCATTCATTCATTCATTCATTCATTTACTGAAAACTCACTGCATATTTACTATGTGTCAGGTTCTGTGTGAAGTAATAGTCAACAAAATATTATGTTTAAGCACTGAGGTTATGCTAGTAAACAAGACTCCAGATGTGAATCATAAAGGCCCCAGCAGTTCACCATCAAATTGGACAGAATTGGATCATATGAAAGAATAGGAAAAGTACAGTTCCTATGATGGAACCAGGGCATGTATGGGCAGGGTAAAAATAAGAGAGTGACACTGTCTAGGAGGACGTAAGAAAGACTTCATACATGGGACTTTCATACCTTCAGACCAACCGTTACGTTCCCATGTATCCTGCTGCTATACCTGAATCAGTCCTGGCACCTGGTTTGCCTAGAGGATGGAGGCTCACCCACATGCCTGATTTTGGAGGAGTGCCTATGCTTTGGTTTTTCTAAGACTGTATGTCATGTTCTCAGTGGTCATTAAGGCTCAGAGTTCTCATAATAAGGCTGTCAGCTCATAGTCTTGGTTACACCTCTTGATAAATGTAACATCTACTCTTTGAATCCTGCAGATTTACCATATTAAATGAGATCATGAATGTAGAAATAATGCCAATGATATAAAGGACTTTTATCGAATGTCTGATATACACTGATGTACAGACATCAGGTACTTTATGCAAATTTTTGCACATCCTCACATATTTTTTCCCTACAAATAGATACTAAGTGCTCCATTTTATATAAAAAGTTCAGTTACTTGTCCAAGGTCCATAAGTTATAGGCAGCTGAGTGTCTATTGCAAAATTCCTTTTATTATTATTATGTGACTATATCATGTTGCCTATCTAAAGTGAAAATACATATACACATACAACTAGAAAGCATCTATTATGTGCCAGTTATCAAAGTAGGTATTTTAATGAAATTTACAACTATCAAGATATTATCTTTTATAAACATTAAAAAAATAAGGCAACTGATACTTGAGGATGATGAAAAAATCAAATAGTTTGTTGATGGTAGAGCCTGGGTTTGAACCCAGGTTTGTTTTAACTCAAAAGTCCTTGCCCTTCTGCTCTTCCTGGTTTAGTTTAGAACTAAACTAAAGACCCGTGGTCTAGTTTTGGTTGTCCTGCTAGCTTACCAGTTGCTTTCCTTCTCTGAGACTCAAGTGATTCAGCTTTAATCTTTTCAGGTTTTAAGATGTGAACAGGTGGAGATGAAAGGCAGACAAAAAGATATTCCAAACTGAGAAAAGCAGGGCTACAGCACTGTAAAGATCAGGTAACATTTAGGAAATGTCAGGCATGTTATGGGGCTGGAGTTAAAGTAACTCCCTTCTTGGTAGGGGATCACAGAAGGCTTCATTTACACTAGATCTTGGGGGATAAGTCGGAGTTTGAAATGTTAAAAAGATGAGCATTATTTCAAGAAAAAGGTAAATACATATAAAGGACTCAGAGGTCTGCAATTAACAAGTATGTTTAGAGAATGGCGCTTTGTCTGACATGGCTTTGTCCTAGGAAGGAGCAGAGGACTCAAGGGAGGGAGTTGTGATGGCAAATTTCACTGCAGTGGTAGCAGTGGTTTTCAGTCTGATTTGGTGAGCTGTCTGCTTATACATGGCAACTTTTGCTCCCAGTCTTCATGAAAGTACCACACAGGTCCTGACAATGTGAGGTTATACACCTAAGTTGGAGTAGTACTTTTTTTTTTTTTACAGAGTGAATAATTAAAACTAGTTAGCTAGACAGTTGAATACTTTTTTTTTTAAGATTTTATTTATTTATTTATTTATTTATTTATTTAACAGAGAGAGAGAGAGAGAGAGAACAAGTAGGCAGAGAGACAAGCAGAGAGAGAGGTGGAAGCAGGCCCCCCACTGAGCAGAGAGCCTGATATGGGGCTCGATCCCAGGACCCTGAGATCATGACCTGAGCCGAAGGCAGAGGTTTTAACCCACTGAGCCACCCAGGTGCCCCTAGACAATTGAATTCTAAACACACGTATGCACACACATGTGCACAGATACACATCTGCCTTTTTATGTGGTCAGATCAAAAGAAAGTCATTTGGATGTGCCTTCTGAAGATACTTTTATTAATTCTTCTATTGATCATAAAAGATGTATTCGGAGTCTAACATAGTAATAGAGAGCATTGGCTCCTGTCTTACTGGTATTGTGAGAATTCTTTGTCTTGCTGAAGCTTACGGATATATTTCATGATTATACTCCCTTAGGATGTATGCTATGGAAATCCCCAGAGGCCTTATATGTCTTCTATAGGATGTACGAAACACAAGCCTCTGGCTAACTTTCAGACCACATCTCATATGGGCAATGGGCAGGATCCTCATCATTGGTGGCTTAAAGCCTATATATGTACAAAATACCAGGCTATCAGTGAGAGGGTTTATGGCTGGGTCAAAGTTCATGTTTTCCACTTCTCCCCAGGCTTTTTGCTTTTTCTATGAAATAGAAAAATATATATTCAATATATTCACAAATATATCAAGTTTCATAACATGAAATCCTTCCTTTTACATCTTCTCTAAGTAAACAGAACATGTCTTCACTTCACATACATTCCATCAAAGGGTTGTCTATAATTATTGCTTCTGCTTTGCCAGTTCCTTAACCTAAACCGGGTACTACTTCCACCTTCCCTGAAATCATTCTCACCAAGCCAAGCAACAACTCTATTGGTGCTAAATCTTCATTTTACTTTTAATGCTATTTTGGTTTTGACTCTTTTCCCCATTCTCTCCTTAAAACTCCCTTTACCTTTGGCTTCAGTGACACTGCTGTCTCACTCTCCTTCACTCATTTTTCCTAATTTACCTATCCCTTAAATTCTGATGTTTTCAAAGTCCCTTTCTCTCAACCTGAAATTTTTCCATCCACTTACTCATCTATCTGTAAGTATTCATCTAATGAAGACCTGTGGAAATGAAATCGGACCAGATCCCTGCACTCAAAAAGCTCATAGTCTAGTGGAGGAGAGAAATATGTAAACAGACAATCCTAAACAGAATTAGATACTGTTTTGTATTCACTCTGCTGGATGAAGATGATGCAGTCTGAAGACAAAGGTAATATCAGTAGAAGCCTTCTGCTTCTTCCAGTCAGATATAGAAAGACAACTTACATTTCTTACATTTGAACACATTTTGAAAGCCTACATATCATGTTAGATTTGAGTATCCAAAAGAATAACCACTCAATGATATTAAAATTATTCTATCACTTGATCATTTAGTCCATTCCATTGTATCACATGTGGGAGGCAACATACTAAGGAGGAAAGAACACAACTTTTAGGAAAAAACAGGCTTGAGCTGCAACTCTGGCTTCATTTTAAATGACCTGTATAAGTTAAGACAGGTTACTCAGAAATGCTCAAAAACTCTGACCTTTGTTTTCCTCATCTATAAAATGTGCATAATATTTTCTTATAAAACTATTATGAGGATTTGATACAAGAAGCACCTTATACAATTCCTGGCACTTAGTATTAAAGAATTGACATCAGCTCGAGCTTTCTTCTATTCCAAATGTGGGATTAACTCAAAAAGAAGGCAGAATGTGGGCAATCAAGAGTGTATTTCTGCTCAGGTAACGAGGCGTGATGCATTGGAAAAAGGGCCCAAGATAGCATTGTTTTAAATAAAAGTCCTAAATTCCCTCTCAATTTCCTTGTTCAAATCACTTAAGGGGAGACTTCTATAGTTCTGCTAATGAAGTCATCCTCAAAATCACTTTCAGACAGACTATTGCTCAATAATAAACTAACTGCATGATAATACACACACCCGAGCCCCCAAGTTGGGTGATTTTTTAAGATCAGGATCCATACAAATAGTCATTGAGAGTCTTAAGGGGGTCATTTGCGGAGATTGGATTTCTCCAAAAGGAAAGAATATACCCGTTTTATTCTCTTTATTTTGCCAGCTCATCAAGAAGAAAACGATGAAAAAAACGCTAATGCCTATGGTACAATTCATCACAGGGAATTTTATGGCAGAAAAATGTTTTCAATTTATAATGGCAGTAATAAGTGACATTGGGCAAAGGCTGAAAGAGACTTTTTTTCTTCTACCAGGAGTCAGCTAGGAATAGAAGAGAGATGTAATCATTACTCATCTCTGGATGCTGAATGTTCAAAGGCATCTTATACAACAGCATGCATTTTATTACCCTGCTATACACCAGGCAGAAAAATTTTAACAAATTTTTCCCATGGCCTGTTTATCATAACTGAGTCTAATTAAGGTCACGTGGTAAGTAAAAGGAGGGTCTTCTCCTTGTCAGAACTGCAAGGCTTTCTTTGACAAGTCCAACAAAAGAGCCATCCTAAGAATGGACCATCTTGTAGTGTTTGGTTTAAAAAAATGCACTTTATTATTGTTTTTTTATTTTTAATTTTTTTCCCAAATATGTTTATTTTATTTTTTCAGTGTTACAAGATTAATTGTTCATGCAGCACAGCCAGTGCTCCATGCAATACGTGCCCTCCTCAATACCCACCACCAGGCTCGCCCAACCCCCCAAACCCCCCCCCCCCCAAAAATCCTCAGTTTGTTGCTCAGAGTCCACAGTCCCTCATGGTAAAATGCACTTTAAATGACTCCAGCACTAAGGAAACACACACACACACACACACACACACATACCCTCATTGTCAGAGTTTTCTCATAAATAGAATGCAGTGGTAGAAAGCTCACTGAACACTTGTTTCCAAGACCCAAGACATTCCTCATGCTCTCTTGTTGAACTTTCCTGTCTGTCGATGGGAAGTCACCAAGATGGGTGAGCACTTATTATCACTATGCCCATCACTGCAATTCTGTCTCTGAGGCCCTGTATCATCTTTAATATCAAACTTCATTCATCATTCACTATTTGTTCATTCATTTACATTTACTAGAAAACTCAAATCAACAAATATTTATTATATGACAATGTGTCAAGCATAGCAGTGATTATGACATGACTCCCTATTTTTTGGGCAGGGTTCCTAATTTGGTAGAGTAGATAACTGGGTAAACAGTCATACCACTGCATGAATGCATGGTAAGAACTCTGCTAGAGGGTATGCTAGGTATTGAGATTCAGAGGTAACTCAAGAGAAGAACACATTTAGCATGAAGGGGCTGAGACAATGCTTCCTGGAGGAGATGCCCTTCTTTTTAAATTGAGTTGTAATGCATGAGTGGATATTTTCTAATAGGAAGTGGATAGAAAGACAATGGCAGTCAGGAGAAGGAGTAAGGTGTACAAAATGGAAAAATATATGAAACAGCATGTCATGTGCACAGAACAGAAAGTATGGAGCTTAGCTGAAGGGCAAGCCTGAGGGTGTTGACTAAATTACTTATGATATGTAAATTGCTGTTCTGTGTGCTCCGGAGTCACAGATATGAAAAACACATAGCCACTGATTTCAAAGAGCTACTATACTTCACACTCAGGGAAACTACCTAAGTTGGTGTGTGTGCCTAGATAGGCAAGTCACTTGGCTCAGTTTTGTTGTTTTTGCTTGTTTATTTGTTGGCTTGTGTCTTGGTTTCTGTGTGTATTTTTGCTTTGTTTTGTTTCATGTTTGGTGATCTTTGTTTAATTCTTTGAGACACCTAAATGAAGACAGAATAAAACATGTGAAAATTTGGGGTCAGAAATCTAAGAAAGAAATGCTCCTAGGTGTCCAAGGAACAGCCAAAAGGCCAAGGACATGGAACAGAGTGAGGAAGAAGGATGGTAGGAAATAAAATTTAAAAAAAACAACTTAGGAGCCAGATCATGTGAGATCACATGAGCCATATATGGTAAAAGTTTTGGATTTTATTCTAGGTGAATGATAAGCCACAGGAAGTTTGAAAACAGGGAAATTAAATTATTTGACTCTCATTTTAAAAGAAGTAATCACTTACATGTGGAGCATAAGGAAAAACATGGAGGGCATTGTGAGAAGGAAAGGAAGGGTGAATGGGGGGAAATCAGAGGGGGAGATGAACCATGAGAGACTGTAGACTCTGAGCAACAAACTGAGGGTTTTGGAAGGGAGGTAGGTGGGGTGTTGGGCGAGCCTGGTGGTGGGTATTGAGGAGGGCACTTACTGCAGGGAGCACTGGGTGTGGTGCGTGAACAATTAATCTTGTAACACTGAAGAAATAAAAGTATTTGGGGAAAAAATATAAATATAAAAAAATAAAATAAAAGGAGTAACCTGTCTGCTATATGGAGTATAGACTACAGGGTGGCATAAATGAAGTTATTAGAAGTTGTTAGAAGAGGAATATCTTCATGATAGAATGATTAGGACTTGAGCTAGAGGAGTAATGACAGAGCAGATGAGAAATCAGGACGTAGTTTGAATACCATTACTTAACTGCTCCTCCCCCATGTTACCTAACTCCTCAAATGCCCAAACTGTTCATTCTACAAATAGAGAAACTGAGGCCTCGAGGAGAAGGACTTGTCCAAGGCCATACAGTGGCTCCATGGCAGAGTAAAACATGCCTCCTCTCTGGCCTCCCCAAGTTTTCCACCACCTTCTCCCCAAGTCAATTCCATTGTTTTTCAAAGCCTGCAATACCATCTTTCTGTTGGCATTTTAAGAAAACCAGACGGCATTCAGCAGAAAGTCTGCCCAGCATCAAGACAAACCAGGACTTTGATGTGCTCCAATTGGAGCAGAAAAGATGTGTGGAAAATACCAAGCAAATGTTTGGACTCAGAATCCAAAATAGCATGTACTTAACTTTGCAATTTAAAAAGTTAAATTCAAACATGTGTCTTGTTGGTTTTCCAGAAAATATAGAATCTTGAAGCATAAAATTAAATAAACAGCCGCCCCAACTTGTGGCCTCTCTCCTTCCTCCCTCCAGAATTTTATTTTTCCCAATTATTTTCAAACTCATTCCCCAAGTTAGTAACTTTCCATATGTTTGGACTCATAAGGCAACTGGTTCACACTGGTTAATATTATAACATACAGGGGACACTCATTTTCTAGTTGCATTATACATATTCAGTCTTCTGGACCTTTACTCATGCTGTTTCTCTCTCTGGTGTGCTTCCTCAATGTTCTTTCTTGTCTGAAAATACTTTGCAGGCTTCTCCTTCAAAGGCTATTCCCCAATTCTTCATGTCATTTAACTGGGTATTTTATTCCTCTCAAATCTCATTGCAAATCCTGTCTCTTCATCTTTACAGTGGAAATAAAAATATTCCTACCTGCCTCACAGAGATTGTAAAGATTAAATTAATGAATATCCATAAAATTGCTTTGAAAAGGGTAAAATGCTCAACTGTTAGTATTAATTTTCCTTCCTTCCTTCCTTCCTTCCTTCCTTCCTTCCTTCCTTCCTTCCTTCCTTCCTTCCTTCCTTCCTTCCTTCCTTCCTTCCTTCCTTCTGTTCTTAGTTAAAAATACCCTTCCTTTGTTGGGGAGGGAAGTTTCCCCAACCATGTAAATGCAATAGACATTTGCAATCAGCTACTTGATGTTTAAGATAAGTAATAACTGCACCTGTTCAGAATCTAAGGCCAGTCTGGAGTCTGTCTCTGGTGGGGCAGGCCCTATATCATGTCTGTCTTATAAACTTCTCCATTCCACCAAAAAACATTAACCACTGAAACTCTTAAAAATAACTTGAGTAGACAGAGAAAGACAAATACCACATGATTTCATTTATATGTGGAATCTAAAAAACAAAAACAAATGAACAAACAAAACAAACAAACAAATATAGAGAACAAACTGGTGGTTGCCAAAGGGGAAGTGGGTGAGGGATGAATGAACTAGATGAAAGGGATTAAGAGGTATAAACCTCCTGTTATAACAGAAATAAATCACAGAGATGAGAAGTTCAGCATAGGGAGTATAGTCAATAATACTTTTAATATATATAATAATTGCATTATAATGATATTGCATGTAATAGATGATGACCATATTTATCATGGTAAGCACTGAGTCATGTATAAAATTTTCAAATTGCTATATTGTACACCTGAAACTAATATAACATTGTATATCAACTACACTTCAATAATAAATTAAAAGAAATAATTTTGGTACTTCCTTCTGACCAAAAGGAATGAGGTCTGCCACCTCCTAGTTCAACCTAGAGAGTTCTTCTTGTTTCAGTTTTATATAGGAGATTTGAGTTGAGAAAAGGGTTCCTTTGCTCTAAAAAAGATTTCAAGTGATTGTTCTGATCCAAAGCCCTCATTCTACAGGTGTAGAAGTTAGAATCCAGAAAAGGGAAGGAAATAGTAGCCTAAGGACATACTGTGGATGAACCTTTTCAAAGCTAGATAAAATAACTTCCAGACCTAAGATAAACCAGTTCCTAAGTATTATCCCTACCTTGTCTTACCTCCTGGAAGGTTTTCCTGACATGAAATGAGCTAATGAACTGACACCCTGGGTCCATCTTACTTTCCAGAACAAGTGTCTGTCATCATGCTCATTTTGGCTCATTTTCCTGGTCATATATACCAGGAGCCTTGGCAACCAAGATCAAAATCCAGGTAGCATGAAGAAGAACCTTTGGATTCTTGACTCCAACCAATTCCTTAAAGGTATTTTGGGTCAGTGTACATGGATTGCTGCTCAGTGTTCTGGCTGAGAGAATTTCTTTTCTCCCAACTCAAGGAAAAAAAGAAAAACCCTCAACATTTCAATAACAGGCCTTGGTGCTTCAAGGCCAAGAAATGGCAACCTCCTTCTCCTCCTCACTGACTGCAATGAGCTTTAAAGGGTGAGTGGTTAATAAGAAAAAGAGAAAACCCAAATGACCTAGGGTCACTACAGGTGTTAGAAAGTGGTGATTTGACTGTTTCAGGAACAAATGGTTGCTTAAATCTGAATACCAACAACAAAATTTCAGGAACTTTGGTTTTTGTCAAGCTATCTTATGCGTGAACTAAACTCTAGACAGTTCTCAAGTGAAACCAAAGTCACAAGTTTGTTTTCTTCTGTTCCATCACGTCAGTCCATTAAAGCTTACCCTCTGAATCTCCTATCATAGCCTTATCTCTAAGATGAAGATAACAGTATCTACCTTATAAGATTGTCAAGATGGCTCAAGGATAAAATGAATGGAAGACTCTTTGCCCATTTCTGCATTACAACGAGGATAAAATAACAATACCTAACACTCACTGAACACTTACTATGTGGTAAGCAGATTCTAAGCATATTACTTATATTAATCAATTTCATCTTCAACACAAGTCTTTGAGGATTATTATTATCTCCATATTGCAGAGAGGGAAACTGAAGCACAGAAACTTTAAATTACTTCCTTAAGATCAGACAGCTTCACAGTGATAGAGGAGATTCTACCTAGGAAGTCTAACTCCATAACTTGAACTTAATCACTGGAGCCAGTGACCTGGCTCCAAATAAGTAGGAGACTTAATTGTTTTTATTAATAAGATCAGCCCCAGAGAGGAGACAAGCAAGTGTGGTGTCTTAGAAGGTCTCACAATCCTCAACAGCAGGCAGTCCCACTGAGATGATCCAGAACATAAAAATACCCGATGGGGTCCCTTCAAAATGGCTCCTGCTGACAGAACACTGGATCCCCACACTTTGCTCTTTGGCATTAATTAAAACAAAGGAGTTAATCAAGATAAACTTCCACACCTGCCTAGCACCAGCCTGGAAGTTTATCATGTCTAAATATGTTTCTCATGCATTTACTGCAAATTAGTTTCTGAAAGTGAATTTCAAGGTCTAGTGACTCTGAGGTTCCCTAACTCCGTTTTCATTAAGTTTTCACAAATGATCTACTGTTGCATTATTCTTTTATAGTGCAGATTTAAGGCCCCACTATGAAAAGCAATTATGCTGTCAGAAAAGTGTATTTTGACTTATTAAAAAATCTGAAAGGTTTTAGAAAACTATTTATTTAGGTTCTCATTGGGAGGGTATTTTGACAGTCCTCAGAAAGAAAGCACTTTTCTGTTGCATACTATTTGGAGTAGCCTAATAAAGCCTTTCTGCAAAGTGTGTGTGGAGTAGTAGAACAAGCAGAGTGCAGGGCATCAAGAAGCCCTGAGTGTTACTCCTGGAAGGGAAGCCTTGGGCCACCCTTTCCTCAGTTGAAAAATAAAAGAGTTCCTCACAGGAATTTCTAGAGTAAAAGGAGCATAGAGATTGTACGATTATAGCTGCCTGTAATGAGCACTTACCATGTCTCATACACAGTTCTAATAGGTATATGTCCAATCCTGAGAGATAGACCATATTATTCCCATTCTTTAGATAAGTAGACTGGAGCTTAAAAAGTTTACATGGCTTACCCAAGATTACTCACTACCTGCTAAATTTGTAACTCCTTTTGAGTATTCTAAGGAATGCTATTCAGAGGAAAAAAAGAACATAAAATAAACTATTGATGCATTCAACAATGTGGATGGTGGACTAACAGAAAATATAAAAGAGTTCATTCTATATAACTTCATTTATATGAAGTTCAAGAATAAACAAAACTAATTTTTGGTGATAGAATCAAGATTTGCTTATGGAGTAATGGAGAGTGAAAGGAAAAGAGCCACACAGGAGTTTTCTGGGAGTGATAAATATATTCTAAGTATTGACTGGGACAGTTACACAGGTGTAGACATCAAAGCCAAAAGAATCCAATGTTTAAATTCAGTGCATTTCACTGGATATAAACTTCAAAAAAAAAGTGTATGTGGCTGGTGGGCAGTTTATTTGGCTTGTGAGTCCTATGCACAGATGCCTATCTGCAAAGACTCCGCTTCTCCTAAAATGATAAGGCTGGGGCAGTGTGTCCTTCCTTCGGAACCAAGGGAACTGGTGCAGGGCTCTTCTCTGTCAGGTGTTTCTCCACCTACACATATCTCTGATGCTAGGGAAGACCTCGGCACTGAGAGAATGAATATTTGAGGCCTGTTTGTGTTTGCACTTTCTTCCTGAATGACCTTAAGTAAATCACACCTTTTCTTAGGAGTTTCTCATTTTAAAATAAAGGGTTTAGATATCGTAGTCTCTAAGCTCCTTTCTAGCTCTAAGCTTCTCTCACTTTGTACTAAGGTGATTGTTACACATCAAGTTCCCATGCCTGGTTGCTTTCATTATAGAAAGCTGGACAGAATGCAGGAAAGACAGAAAAACTAAAAGGAGATAGTACAGGTGGGTATGGATTTAGTCTATCTGCACTCTCTCATATGGTCATTATCAGTGAAATAGTGTGAAATGTAAAACAGTAGGATGAGGACTCAGATTAAGATTCCAATTTAGTTCCCAGTCCATGGCTGGGATCAGTACTCAGCTGTATGTTATACTGAGCTTACTTGGGTAGGCCCTCTGTTTTAGACACTTCCCAGTGCCCTTAACGGGTGGTTCCTCATCTCATTCTCACAACAATTCTGTGGAGACGGCATCATTATCCCATTTTATAGGTGAAGACATTAATACTCTGAAGGGTTAAATGATTTGCCTGAAGTTACATGGCTTTCCTTTGGTGTAGCTGGAATCTGATTTCATAAATTTCTACACTGAACCTCTATTTTAACAGATAGTGTCGACCTAAAGTTTCCCTATGGCAAGCAAGGTTAAGAGGCTTAGACTGTGACCAAGACCAGTGATCGGTGAACACAGGGTTAGAAATACTTTGGCAGACATTATTTTTGAGAAACACTTTGGATCAAAAGAAAAATAAATTCTATATTGGAAGGAAAAGAAAACTATTTTCTTGGCACCTACTATTTATTAGGCAGTAAGAGGTACAATAAAAGCGGAGCAACTAGAAGATTCTTATTTCATTGAATTCTAAAATATCCCATTTGCTATAGGTATTACCAGGCTCAAATAGATTGAATGACTGACCCAAAGTTGATAGACTTAACATTCTCTTCATTGAGCATCTAATCCCAACTCTAGTCCGTGTGTGTGTGTGTGTGTGTGTGTGTGTGTGTGTGTGTGTGTTGGGATAGTACATATGCACAACAGAATAAAAGTTGTATGGGTGCTAGAGAAATCTTCAAGCAAATTTTTTTCTTTTTTTTAATTGATATGAATGGTACAAAAAAATTCACTAATTTGTTTTGGTTATATTCTCACAACTAACTATTCATGGTTGTAATTTCAAAATGCCAAGCTATCTATTTGAAATATGGCATAGAAAAAAAAGACACAGATGAAGTTATTTTATAATATATTTGGGTCTGTTTCCTGGCCGGTTAATTGTAAAAATACCAGCTTTCAGAGTAAATTGCCCTATTGCAGCCTCTTCCAACTTCCTAATAAAATATACAGGGAAGACAAAGAAGTAACAAGAACTTATAATATCCACAATTTGAACGACTATCAATCTATTGCCAGAAACTGGTAGATAACTTCTATGAACTCTAGTAACTGCCAGAGCCGGGTTAAAGAAAACAGTCAGTGGTCTACTTATGCTTTGTCTGGAGAAATAGAACAGTCCCTCCCACCTAAAAGAAGGTAGAAAAACCACCTCATCTCTAGACCACTCTGTCTGAGACTTAGGGGCTGTAAGCCATTAAAAACTGCAAGCCATTCCTCTATTCCAACAGCAATGCTATTGGAGGTAGACAAAGCACTTTTTCCTTCAATCCCTGCCCAACACCCTCTCCCCTACCAAACACATCTAAATGTACCTATTCGATAATTTTAGTTCCCAGAAAACATCTAGGGATCCCTGATAACATCAGATGGAACTGAAATCAAAGGCAACTAGCAATGGTGTATTGCATCGTAGGGAATGCTATCCTCATTTGTAAAATAAGGTAGTCAAGCACAAAAAACATAAACTAATAGCTCTGCCTGCTAAAGCTAGTAGCTTTGGACTCTTGCATGCCTATTTGTTTATTCAATATGCTCCAGAGAATAAAGAAATATATCTTAGAGGAGATCCCATCTTACTATATCATGGACTGGGTATGTCAGTTTGGGTGCTCTGAGAATGGGACATCAAAATAGTATAGATGAGCAATAATTTTAGTAGGGGAAATGCCCGTGGGAGATAATGGGGAGGGACCTGCAGAAGGCTGGAAATACTGTCAGACTGTGATGCAGGTACTCAAGGTAGGACCTGGAGTGAAGGAGCAAGGGAAGGAAGGAAGGGAGCTTGAGTAAAAGTGTTTTAGATTCAAAGAGTTCTAAGGAAAGATCAGCAAGGTTGATAGGGAGTCTAGGCACCAAATATTCCTGCCAGAGTAGTTCCTTATTACCCAGGAACAAGGCAGCCTTAATATCCCAACTGAGTTCAATCTTTGCTGAGAGTGGCCCATGGAAAGTATGGCATTGGTGCAAACAGCAGTGGGCTTCAGTGCAGCAGTTGGGCTTTTAGTCAATTACTATTCTTGCATGAGAAACACTTTAATGGTTTCCACATTTAGAATGGGTCTGGCAGGAGTACATAACTTCATGTTGTAAACTTGAGGAGATATGAACACCTTGATGGGAAATGCCACATCCTGTATTTCATCAATCATAAGGACTAGATAGATACCTATAAATTTTAGCTTTTGAAATTTAGCTTTTGAAAAGGTTGATAGAGGAGAGATTTATGAACCCAAACAGAACTGAGTCTATTAAACATTCTTAGCACTTTTTCATTTAAGTCACTTATGTGGTCTATGGAATAAGTAGATGAATCTTTGGGCATGACTATAAAATACGATAAATTTAAATAGGTGGTGGCTACAAATACAGCTGCTGTTCCAGATGTGATACAGTTACTGGATGATATCAATACTATTCCTGGCACCTGGCATAAGCTATTGATTTAGCAAATGCCTTTCTCTTGATCAGTTTCAAGGACTACCAGCAGTAGTTTGTTTTTACCTGACAGGGACTATCAGGTATATTTCCTATCTTTTTGCAGGGTTATTTTGACCCTCCTGCTTTTTATCCTAATCTAGTCTGTGGATATCTTGATCGTCTTGAGATCCTACAGATCATCCCACTTGTATAATATATTGTATAACAGCAGTATTATTAGAAGGAAGTTTATAGTACCACAGATGCTTTAGAAGACACATGTGTCAGAAGGTAAGAGATAAACCTCATAAAAAAAACTAGGAGCCTATTATTTCAGTGAAATTTTCAAGGTGTCTAGGAGTCTGGAACATATTGAAATATCCCTCTAAAGTGAAAAATAAATTGCTATGCTTTGTAGTATTTACCTCTAAGAAATATGCACAGTGATAGGAGTGGACTTCCCTGGATTTTGGAGGTAACATATAACGTATATGACTGTGAAGTACTGGTCCATTTACTGAGTAACCCGTAATGCTGCAGGTTTTGAGTGGAGCTCACAGCAAGAGAAGGTTCTGCAATAGGACCAGCCTATAGCAAAAGGTGCTCTGCATTCGGATCTTTCAACTCAAGAGATTCAAAATGACTATGGCAAACGGTGAGCTCTAGTAGAACAACCACAGAGTAGTAAGCTAAAGTAAATAAAGTCATAAGATAAAGACTAAACTTTGATCTTGGGACATCAAGTGATCATGTGGCCTGGGGTGCTGTGTGTAATCTGACCCACCAATCCATAAACTTGGGTTTACAATCCACCAACCAGTAAGTCCAGTAAGCTCTGAAGGCACAAGTCAACTGTTGAACAGGTAGCTTGGATTCCTAATAGCATCTCTTCCTGCAGCATTGCTTCCTTTCCTTCAGTCAAACTATGGCCTCATAGGAAGGAAGTTCCAAAACTTGGGTCTGGTTTACGAATGATTTTGTGTGTTATGCTGGCAACAGTCAGAAGTGGACTGCTACAGTTTTACAGTCCCTAATCAGGGGTGTTCTGGAAGACAATAATAAAGTGAAATCCTTCCAGTGGTCAGAACTTCAAGTAACATATTTTGTTGTTCACTTTGTTTAAACAGATTGATGGTCTTCACTGATTTATAGCCCAATGGTTTGGCTAGATAGATGATCAGGGACTTGTAATGACCAGGATTAGAAGATTGTTGTCAAGGGGAATCTGGGAAAGAGTTATGAAAGTGGAATTACTGGAATGGGAAGGGTGTGAAGATTATGTGAATGCTCAGCAAAGAATACCCACTGCAGAGGAGGTTCTCCACAATTAGGTTAAGGTAATATATTCTTCAGATATCAGTAAATCCCTTATCCAAGGCCTTACTCAATGAATCAATATCCAAAGAGGCCATGACAACAGAGATGGGACTGTGCAAGGATTTACATCATGGACTTTTTCAGAGTATCTAATCCGCAGGTAGTAGAGACCAACACTGATTCCCCAGCTAGTCACCTGGTGGCAGGTTGATTACATCAGATCCCCTTCCATAATGCAGAGGCAGTGACTTGCCCTCACTAGAATATACATTTATTATGTATTTGAATTTGCCTTCAGTGTACTCAGTACTTCTGCCAGCACCATTAATCCATGGATTTACAGAATTCCTTATTTACCTTATAGGTATCCCACACAGCATTAATTCTGAAAAAGGAACTCATTTTGCTGCAAAAATATGTGTGTAATGGGCTCATTCATATAGTACTTACTGGTCCTAACACATACCTCATTTACCAGAACAGTTGGCCTGATGGATGTGGAATGATCTAACAAAGATTCAGTTCCAGTTTCAGTTTGGAAACTGAAAATGTGGAATTTTCTCTTATACAATATCATGTATGTTTTGAACCCATGGCCAACATATGGTGTTTTTTCTCACACAGGCAGAATATATGCATCTAGGAGTCCTGGGGTAGAAATGAGATTGGTTCTTTTTGTATTATACCAAAGAACCCAGGTCACAAAAATTTTGTTTATTATCCCAACAACTTTGGGTTCTGTTGGTTTAGGTCTTAGTTCCTAAAGGAACACAATAATGGTTCCACTAAAGTGAAAGCTAAGGCTACTATCAGACTATTTACCGTTTCTTATACTACTAAACCAAAAGGAAAACAATCCATGCTGCTATATTGGTTGGGGTGACTGATCCTGATTATTAAGAAGGGTTTGGGTTGTTGCAACACAATGGGAGCAAGAAAGGATAATTCTGGAACCAGAACATTCTCTAAGATGCCTTTTAGTACTTTTGAGTCCAGTAACAAATGTTAATGGAAAAGTACTACCCAATAAAGTTTCACTGAGGATGCATACCCATCAGAAATAAAGATTTGGGTCACTGCACCAAGTAAAGAACAATAAAAAGCTGAGATATTTGCTGAGAGTAAAGGGGGAATAGAAAGGGTAATTGAAAAAGGAAGTTATAACTATCATCATACCCTTTGACTAGTTAGAAAAATGAGTGCTGGAGCAAATACACATCTCTTCTTCCTTGCCGTGTGTGTGTGTGTGTGTGTGTGTGTGTGTGTGTGTGTGTGTGTGAGAATTTATTTCTTCTGCCCTCCTCCTTTTCTTTAATATTTTATACAAAGTTCATTACTTTAAAGATTTTTAGATTACATATTATTCAAATGGGACTGTGATTTAAAAAGATACTATGACCTCACCTAGAAATGGATGCAGTGACCATTGGAACTTTGTGTCTTTCTCTTTTGAAAACATTGTGAGATCATCTTTATATATGTGAAAATTAGCTGCATCTTCCAAGGTGAAAGCATGAAGTGGACATATTTTGTTATATGTGTTGTAGAAGGGTATATACAGATAATAAGTAACTAGAGGGATGAACTGTGCCAGTTATTTACCTATTGTCTTTCAGTTCCAAATCCACCCTTCAATACTCTGCACTATAATGTTGCAAACTATATTTTCCCAGATTTCTTTTCTATCTGGCTTCCTGTTAGGTTCTGCCAGTAACTAAAGAGACTTCTGATTTCTGTTTGTTAGCTCCAGTTTTCAATTCTTTTTGTTTTTGTTTTTTGTTTTGATGCTCCTAGAACCAAACTCTCTATGCCACTTAGAGGTATCAGCCACAGACAGGCAATGCTTCCCCCTCAAAGAAATGAATTCAGTGCTACAGGGTCCCTCTCTAAACTCTTAGGTTTTGATAACTCCAACTCATCCCTTTTGTTCCCCTAATCCCAGCAATGATAGCAGCTTCCTGCAAGTGTAATCTCTGGGTTATCTCAGTATTTCCTTTTTGCACTTCTAGCCCTCCACATGGGGTAAAAATTTTTATATACTAAACCCCTCTGTTGAAATAGTGTAGTTTAGATTCCTAAATGACTCTAAATGACCCAGTCACATAGAGATATGCCCTTGTAGCAGCAGAGTTAAATAAGATTACAAAAGTCACAAGAGAAGGCCTTCTTAATAAATTGCCTTAATTAATACTTGCAATGTTTTCAAAGAGTCTGTTTTTGTTTAGAGGACAAAGAGTAAAAGAACCAAAGAATACCTGTGCACTCAAAGATAAATAATTAAACACCTAGCTGTAAAAGAGTTGACAACAAATTTGTGTCCTTTATAAATGGAGATCTTGGTGTATGGTCTATTTAGTAACCATCCAAATAATTTAATCCCACTTGGCAAAAGCTAGAAAACATTGATGATTCCTCCCTTCCCCCATTAACTATGTCCTGATTCTTTCCAAATTAAAATCCTACATTCTAATTGGACCCATAATGTACTCTATGTGTGTATAAATATGCACCAATCTATAAATTATTATCTCTGCTTTCCTCAAATCACTGACCTGCATCCTAAAACTGTGATTTTCAAATCCTGTGGCACAGAATATTTTAAAGTAGAATTCATGAATTCATTCTTTCAACAAACATGTATTACATGTCTACTATTTTAGTGGACTGTCCTAAGGAATGAGCATATAGAAGGAGCAGAAACAGTCATGTTCTCTGCCCTCAAATCTTAAAGTTTATTAAAGAGATAGACATCAATCAAAAGGTCACATATATAATTTGAAAATTCAAAAGTGATAAGTGCGAAGGTATAAAATATATGAGGACCTATAACAGAGATCTGGACAAAGTTGGGAGAGGGAAAGCAGGAAAACAAACCAAAAAAATTTTTTTTCAGTATTTTTATTCTAAGAAGAATGGGAAGTCATTAAACTGTTTTGATTTTGGAGGATCCTAAGTGATCAAATGGGCATTTGACTTGCCAAAGAGGTTAAGTTCTATAAAATTTGTACATGTAGGGATGCAAAATGTAAGGGAAGAACACTAGATCAGATGACAATCTGGATTCAGGGATTATTATTATTATTTAATTGTTTATAAATATTTGAATGACAATTTTAAAGGCTGTTTATGGTACTTCCCAATTTTGTATATAATCAAGTTCTAATCAATAACTTTTGTATATAATAGAGTTATCTCTGAAATATATACCTATATTATAACTTTATATTATAGATGATTATTCACAAGGTGATAAAAATACATTACAGTTATTTTTTCCCTTCCTTCAGCTAGACCAAACTCAGCTCTGTCAGAGCTGTCCCTAGGTAGATTCTAAATATAAGTGCAGCAGTGAGCAGCTCCTTCTCTCCAGCCACATCCATTCCTTACAAAATGCTGAGATGGTGCTTTTTTGCTTTAGCTATTGTTTTCCTCTAATTATCCTCAACTTATATGGTGATAGGAGCTAAAAATATAGCCATGGAGAGGAACTATGTATGAGAGCATTTAGTAAAGGCCCTGAATGGATACCTCTCCCAGATATCACTTTTTAAAATACCTTGAAGCCCCATATGGAAAATTTCCCAATAGGTTCTAAAGATATTGTTATAAAAAGGATAGCCAGATTGCTGCCGAACACAATCTATGAGATTGACAGTTAACCCAACGTAATCATAGAATCATGGACTCATATGTTTAAGGAAACATAGAACCTTAGAACATTAGAACATAAAATAAAACAGTTTTTAAAAAATACTAATGCCGTTAAAAGTGATCTTAAGATCCATATGCTTCATGTACCTACTCCATGTTTGAACTTGATACATCTGAGCCCCTAGGTGGCTGCTAACATTCTGTTGAATGCATAGAGTGATGGGGGCTCGCTATCTTCCTAGGCAAGCTGCTTTATATTTAGGTAGCTCTGAATATTGGAATGATTACCTGAAAGCAGAGATGAAATCTGACCACTGGTTTTGCCTACACATTAGTCCTACTTCTATTAACAGGGCTATAAGTGTTCAAGGAAAAACAACAACAAAAACTTACTTAAGATCCTTTGGATTAATTTTATTTCTTTCACCCACAGACATAGCAACACTAGGATCCAATCAAGAACATCTGTAATATTATGTGATCAGGTCTTAGTTTCCGTCTGATGCTTCCCAATCATTTTTCTGTATGAGAAAAATGAGTTAACCCTGTTTCTTTCTCTTTCTTACTTCTACGCCTGTTAAGGAAAACTTATTGAGTGCATTCTGTGTTCTATTTCCACTTTAAGGACTCATTCCTCACAATAACACTATGAGATAAATTATTTCATTATCCTCATTGTCTAGAAGAGAAAGGTGAGAAACAGAAAAAGTATGTACTATGTACTGGTTTCTCAATATGAGTAGTGTGGCTATAATTCAAATTCAGAACACCTGGCTCCATGGTGTAGTCCTAACCACTGTGTTAGACTAGAATATGAAAAAAAATGCTAAAAATTCTTGTAAAAAAGAATGTTGAATTCCCTAGTTTAGCAAAGATAAAGATTTACTTAACGATGGACACATGCCATCAAAGGTACAATGTGAACTTGGGCAAATTATTGCCCAGGGGCCTTAGTTTCCTCAGCAGTAAGTGGAGCAAAGCCTTTAAATGTTTTCCAAGGCTCCTTCTAGTCTGAAATGCAAAGAGCTCTACCAATATTGGTTTGGGTCAGAATTTAGCTACAAAGATTTCCTGAACCCCAAACATGTGTCAAGCTTAATAATTCCTAGGAACACATGAGGAGCCACAGTTGAGATCAAACAAATAGAAAACAAAGTGATAGAAGCAATGATAAAGTGTATATACAGAAAAGTAGTCAACTCTATCTTGGGGTGGGATGGGAGCCAAGGAAGACTCAAGAGAAGAGTGGACACATAACCAAGGTTTTGAAAGATAGCAAAGAGTGCTCTAAGTTAGAAACATGGTAAAGCGCTCTCCAGAAACACATTGATGACATATTAAGAAGGTAGAAAGCCATGTTCAGGACCTGGCAAGCAGTTCACTATGACTCAAAAGTAAAGTATAAGACAAGCAGTAGGGAGTAAGACTGGAGAGATGGGTAGGGACCAATGACAGGACCAATGGCTGTGGTGTCCAGCTAAAGAATTAAAACTGGGCTTTACAGAATGACAAGATAAAAAATATGAATTTTTTTCTTTTTTTTTTTTAATATAAGCATGATCAGTTGTAGAGACATTATTTTGGAAGCAAGTTACTCATCAGAATGACATCCTTGAGATAGAAATTGCTTTCAATGCAATAAAAAATTTTAACATTTTTTCCCATCATATTCGCATGGAAGCCCAGTACATTCTAATACTTTTAAAAAAAAAAACCCTACATTTCCACTTATGTTGTCATCTAGATAAATTGTCTCAATATGGGTAAAAAATGGTGCAAACAGCCACCTCCTAGAAGGCTGAAGAGAAGAGGTTGAGAATGGTCTGCTCTGTTAGGCTCTATCTTGGTGGCTGCTTCCAGGTCTATAGATATTCAAAGGGAAACACGGACAAGGAGGTTCTAGGGGAGATACTCAGCATGTTCAGAGATATTGGTAAGAGCTCACTGACAGCTCAGGCATCCCACAGGGGACATCTGGACTTTGCTCATTTTTCAGTTAAACAAGATTATTGTGCAACTCAACAAAGCAAAATTATGGCGAGAATGTCTCCAAGGTTTCTGTTAGGTAAAGAAATAATGGAAATGTAAGAATTCAAGTTAATTTCACAAATTCATTCATTCATTCAACAAGGAAATATTAATTTAGAGTACAAGTATATTAGAACTTAGGTACTGGTTATGGCTCAGGCATTTACTAACTGTAAATTCCTGGGCAAATTAATCTCTTATGCCCCAGTTTGCTTTTGTCATTTCAACGATACTAAAAGGAGTGATAATGATAATATCTATATTTTTAGGGGTAGGAAATAATGGGATTGATTGGAGAGATATCTAGGGATAGAAGCAACCAGAATCAAACTTGATAACCATATAAATGAGGAATGAGGAAGAGGAGGAGACTAGAAAGGTCCCCAGGTTTCTGATCTAAAACTAGTTCTAGAACCAGAGAACACAGTAAGGAAAGACTAAAGAAATTTTATTAGGACTCTGTTATGTGCAAGGCATGCCAAAAGAGAAGCTGATACTCTCAGAACTGAGGCAAGAGTCTTCTACTTGGGTTATTTAGGAGAGACATACAACAACATGATAATTGAAAAAATGAATTTTGGGAAGCTATAAGAATTCACCAAGAAAGAGTTCAGGGAAGGTTAGTGAAATCACAGCAGGCAGTAGAGGATTAGGAAGCTGAAGATCAAGTCTAATCTTATCAAATCCAGCTTCTACTGCATTTCTAAGATGTGGAAACTAAGGTCTAGAATGGGAAAACAACTTGTCCAAGGTCACATAATAAATTATAGAGGAAGGCCCAGGACTAGGGATACAGCTCTCTTACTGCTACACTGGGCTCTGTGCTCCCACAGAGACCTGAATTGGGGAGTTCTCTGGCACATTCTAGCCTATCCACTCTACAACAGAGCCTTGGCTAGTATGGCTGTTTGTTTCTTTTGTTTGTTGTTTTTGCTTTACTTAAAAAATAAAATCTCTTTGAGACTCAGTTTTCTCATTTGCCTATCACATCTCTTCTTGGAGACTCATCATGCACATTAGGTTCTGAAAAGACCTGAAGATAAAAACCCCAAAAACAAAACAAAACAACTCTAGGGGTGCTGGGCTGGCTCAATCAGTAGAGCAAGTGACCCTTGATCTCAGGGTTGTGAGTTCAAGTCCCACACTGGGTGTAGAGATTACTTAAAAATAAAATCTTTAAAAAATAAAATGAAAAACTATTTAATACTGCTTAAAAAAACATTAATCTCTACTACATTATAACATCTATCTGTATTTCCATGAAACATTATTGAGACAATTGAGAAACAGTTCTGATAGAGAGATGCAAAGTTCATAACCCGGTCTAGGGATAGAAGGTCAAACAAGTAGGAGTATGTAATATCTAAACTGTGTCTGGGACAGTGAGTAAAAGTTATTCAGAAGGAGGAGATGGGAAATGGGGAAGAAGGTCTTTTGGGTAGAGGGAACATAGAAAAGTGCTATAGCATGGAATCTGCAGTGTTTTATAGTGGACAGTAAGCACAAGGGAGTAGAGGAAGATGAAGGTAAAGGGTTAACTACAATCTATGTCTGCAGGGGCTTATGCCATAATAAAGAATTTGGGAGGGCTTATACCTCTGGCTTAGATAGAATAAATAGAAATTAAATTTATCCTACCACCTGAAACAATCCAAAACCAGATGAAATATAGGAAAAAAAAATATTTTTAGGACATAGGACATCAGGCAACAATGGACAGTGATAGACGGTGGTGAGGTGGAAAACTAATGTGGTGGGCCATAAGATTGCTCCAGCTTATGCTTTGAGAGTTTCCACGACCTGACACAGGAGGGAAACCCAAGTAGAGTCTGGCAAACTCCCTGCATTAAGGAGATGAAACTGATAGTCTGTAAAGACTAAGAGTTTGCAGGTCAGAGAGCTAGAATTTGCAGGTCAGAGAACTAGAGAGGACAGAGCTGAAAAGAGAAAAAACTCTGGAGATCTGTCAAGGGTTCCCTTGAGTATTCAGCAGAATAATGATCAGTACATGTATGTGAGAAAACTAAGACTGGAGAAAGAAGCATCTGAGAGGATTAGATGGAACAGTGCCTGATACTCAAAAGAAGCTAAGAGCAGTGTCTGTACCTACCAGATAAACTGGAAAACCTTATAATTTACAGGGGATTTCAGTAGAATGCTCACATAGGATTTGCCTCAGTAGTGGGAAACAATTAACCCTAGGCCAAACACTACTGTGAAACCACCTAATGAATTTAAAAGCAAGACTTGAAAGGACAAAACTCTTTCTTTCTTTCCTTTTTTTTTTTTAAGATTTTATTTATTTATTCAACAGAGAGAGATCACAAGTAGGCAGAGATGCAGGCAGAGAGAAAGGGGAAAGCAGGCTCCCCACTGAGCAGAGAGCCTGATGTGGGGCGAGATCCCAGGACCCTGAGATAATGACCTGAGCCGAAGGCAGAGGCTTTAACCCACTAAGCCACCCAGGCAGCCCAGGACAAAAGTATTTCTAAATAAATAAGAGAGTGCAACAAACCATGAGAGACTGGACTCTGGGAAACAAACTGAGGGTTACAAAGGGAGGGGGTTAGAGGAATGGAGTAACCGGATGATGGGTATTGAGAAGGGCATGTGTTATTATGAACACTGGGTGTTATATGCAACTAATGAATCATTGAACACTACATCAAAAACTAATGATGCTGGATAACTGAACATAATAAGAAATAGTAACTTAACCACAACCTATAAGAAACTTTAAGAACATTTACAAGAATATAGACATTTAACTCAATAGGTTAAAACATTTAACCCAACAGGTTAACATTATGCCATCTAATAAATGTCTGACATCTAGTAAAAAATATCAAGAATGCAAGGAATTAGGGAAATTCTTTCTGAGAGAAAAAGTCATATCAAAATGGGCCCAGAACTGACAGAGATGTTAACATCAGCAGAAAAAGATATTAAAATAGTTATTATAACTGTATTCTATGTGTTCCAAAAGTTAAGAAGGGACATGAATGATATAAAAAAAGACCCAAACTGAACTTCTATGTATATTCTATGTATAAAAACTATAATACCTGAGATTAAAATGCATTATGTAGAAATAATGGCAAATTAGACACTGGAGATGAAAAGATTAGTGAATTTGAAGACATTTGCAATAAAAATCCAAAAAGAAACAGAAAACTCCTCCCATCCCACTTCCTAAATTAACAAAGCATCTGTGTGTAGCATGTGTGTGTAGGGCAACTTCAATAATCCTAATATACAGAAATTGGGACTCCTGAAATGAGGAATGAAAATAAAATATGTCTAAAGTAACAATGGGTGAATTTTTTCCAAATTTGATGGAAACTATAAACTGTAAGTATCCAAGAAACTTAATAAGCCCCCAAGTAAAAGAAACATAATGAAAACTACATCAGGCACATCAAAATAAAATTTGTCAAACCAATGATAAAGAAAAATCTTGAAAGCTGCCAAAGGAAGAAACCTTATGTGCAGAGAAACAAAAGGAAGGATGAAAATAGTTTTCTTCTTGGAAACTATGTAAGTGAGAAGATGATAGATCAACATCTTTGAAATACTAAAAGAAAAAAAAAAACCTTTCAAGCTAGAACTTTTCCCTACCAAAAATATCTTTCAAAACTATGGCAAAATTAAAAAGCTAAAGACTCTGAGAAATGTTAAAGGAAGTCCTTCAGGTAGAAGGAAAATAATACCAGATGGAGCTCTTATCTACCAAAGAAAAAAAAAAAGAGAGAGAGAGAGAGAGAGATTGAAAGAGAGATAGAATCAAAATGGTACTTATATGGACAAATATTTTAGATTACTTAAATAACTTCAAAAGATAATCGAGTGTTTACACAAAATAATAATTTAGTATGGGATTTATAAGACATATAAAAGAAAAAGGTATGTCATCACTAGTATAAAGACTGGAAGGAAAGAAGCAGAAATATACTATTATAAATTTCTTATGCTATATATGAAGCAGGTAATCTGTGAGAGTTAAAGATATATACTACAAACCCTAAATCAACCACAAAAATAGCACAATTGAGTTACAGTTAATAAATCAACAAAGGAGATAAAAATGAACCCAAAAGAAAAGAAATCTTAACAAATACTCCAAAATACTGCAAAAGAAAGCAGAAAAAGAGAAAAAAAAAGGAATAAAGAACAGATGGGACAAACATAAAACAAAGAGCAAAATTATAGATTAAACTTAACTCTATTAATAATCATGTTAAATTCCATACATAAGTGAAATCATATGTATTTGTCTCTCTTTGACTTATTTCGATTAGCATAATACTCTATAGCTCCATCCATGTTGTTGCAAATGTTAAGATTTTATTCTTTTTTATGGCTGAGTAATCACTCATTTGTGGAGTTTAAGAAACAAAACAAATGATCACAGGGGAAAAAAATGAGACAGGCAAACCAAGAAACACACTCTTAACTATAGAGAACAAACTGATGGTTATCAAAGGGGAGGTAAGTTGGGGGATGGGTTAAATAGGTGTTGGGGATTAAGGAGTGCACTTGTTGTGATAAGCACCAGATATTTATGTAAGTATTGAATCACTAAATTGTACACCTGAAACTAATATTACACTGTATGTTAACTAATTGGAATTTAAATAAAACTTAAAAAATAATCATGTTAAATGAAAGCAGTCTAAACACTGTAATTAAAAAAGTAGAGGGCACCTGGGTGGCTCAGTCTGTTAAGTGTCTGCTGTCAGTTCAGGTCATGATCCGGGAGTCCCAGGATGGAGTTCTGCATCTGGCTCCCTTCTCAGAGGGAGGGGAGTCTGCTTTTCCCTCTAAACCTCCCCCATCTTGTGCTTTCTCTCTCTTTCCATCACATAAATAAATAAAATTAAAAAAAAAAGAAGTAGAGAATGCCAGGTTGAATAACAAAGCAAGATCCAACTATTTGTTACCTGTCAGAAATGCAGTTTAAACATAAAGACACATATAGATTAAAAGTAAAAATTTAGAAAAAAGATATACTATTTTAACACTAATAAAGAAATAAAAGCTGGGGTGGCTATATTAACATTAGACACAATAGACTTCAAAGCAAAGACTATCAGGAATAAAGAGGGTAATTTCATAAAAATAAAAGTGTCAATTCATTAAGAGGACATAACAATGCTAATTTTTTATGCATCTAATACCAGAGCATCAAAATGCAGGAAGCAAAAGCTGATACAGTTGAACAAACCTGCAATTAACAGTCATAGATTTCAATACTCCTTTCTCAGTAATTGATAGAATATATACATAGAAAATCAGGAAGGATATAGAAGACTTGCATAGCACTATCAACCAATTTACCTAATTGGCATTTATTAAATACTCCACTCATATATAACAGCAAAACAGATATTTTTCTAAAGTGAATGTAGAACATTTACCATGATAGACCACATTCTGGGCCATAAAACAACTGTCATTCGTGTGTGTGTATATATATATATACACACACACACATACATATATACATATGTATATACACATAATCTACATATATATGTATATATACATATATGTATATATACAGAATCTACAGAAAAGCTACAAGAACTACTGAGTCTAACAAGGTTTCAGGATAAAATACAATCATTTTAAAAGAGAAAAAATGCAGCCATATCTAGGGATCTAAATGTGGTTCCATGAACACACCAGATATTTCATATGTCTAGGTTTTCTTATGCTGAGACTCCACCTAGAATGCTCTTACTTTCCCTTTCCTCATGTTGTCCCCTTCCCACAACACCCTTAAGACAGTCTGATAAAAAAGCCTGTGTATTTTTCAAGATTTAACTCAAATACCACTTTCACCATTAAACCTTTTTTGACCTCCCCTCTCACTCTGTCACAGGAGATAAAATCTGTGCATCTTTTGAACACTGTCTACACTTACCTAAAATAGAATGCATCTTCATCAATGTGAAGGACTAATCTATGCGTTACTTGAGGACAGGGATTTTTTTCATTCATTCCATAAAATTTAGATTGGATAAGTAAATATCTACTCTACTATGGTAACTAACAACTGATGCCTAACTATCTGTGTGTGTTTCTGCCTCCTTCACCAAAGTTGGGGCTCCTTGTGGGTAGGGGGTTGTGTCTGACTTCTTTCTTATCCTCATTATCTAATACAATGTCTGGCATATGGAAGATCCTTTATGTATATGTGCTGATAATGCCTATGTGAACAGTGTGGGAAGGATCTAAAGTTCCCCACTTCTGGAAGAGAATACTTCAAAGACCTTGGGATGAGGCTGATTACCAATAAAAGCATGAAAGACAAAACAAGTCTCTTCTAAGACAGCAGGAAGATTGCCTTGAGCAATCTCTCTTTATAGGCAAATGTTCCACCTTTGCTACCAACCTGTTGGTCAATACTGAGAGCCCATGGCTGAGCCAAATGAAAATGCATTATTTTCTCCTAGCCAAGTTGAGATATTGCTAGTATTTCCATAAAGTGTGAGATAAGGGAGAGAGGAATTCAATTTAGAAGACTTTTATAAGTCTTCACTGAGGTACTCCCAGGTATAGGACTGGGCAGGTGGAAGGAGGAGGCCTGCCAGCATCAGTGTCTGCTGGCTCCACTGGCCTGAGAGGTCAGCACAGAAATGAGTGTCCCACGGGAAATTTAGCTTGCGAGCAGTTTTTGTGCCTTTCAGCATGTTGATAGACTGACTCCGTTCACCAACCCCCCATCTGTAGCATAACAGATGGGGCCACTTACTTAGCCTAAGAAATCTCACAACTGTAGAAGGGACCTTTTCGAGATCATCTGGTCCAACCCTCCCTTTGGCAGATGAGGGGGCAGAAGCCAGAGAGCAGAGATTTAGAGGCAGAGGCAGGTTCTGGTCTCTACTGTCCCTTGACACAGATTCTGCAAATCCTTTGGAATATCAACAATGCCTACAGAGTAAAGTCTAAATGTATAGGCATGTCCTTCAAGGTTCTCCTGCCCTAATCCTAACAAAACTTTCCACTGTCATGTCTGCCTATTCCCCACCTGTCTTCCAGCCACAGTGTACATTCACTCACAGTTCCCAGAACATCCCGTGTACTTTCACACACACCTCCATACCTTTGTTTGTGTCATTTCCACATTTGCCTAAAATGACATTCCCTTCTTTTGTTATTTGGGATATTCTTCCTCACCTTTCAAAATCCAGTTCAAATGTTGCTTCTTCTTCAAAAACTTCCTGGCAGAACTCGCCCTGCACCATGCTAATAGCACTTTTTATATGTATCTGTTACACTTTATAATGTAGCAAAGTATTTGCTATGGTCATATATGTTAACACATGCATGTCTGTGTGCATATGTGTTTGGAGGAATTGTCTCCATTTAAAATTACCAAGGGTATATAAAAGGCAAATACCTTATTGATGCAGCTATTTATGAGGACCTGCATTCGATGGTGTAGTAAGTACCCAGGATGATGTTACTGCCTCAAGAACCTGCATGTCTTTCTCAAGTCCAGTACTCAAGTCATAATCACTTATTTATACCAGAAACACTATAATATATGGTTTATTTATCATGCTAAAGACATTTTTATACAATTTATATATCTATTAATTAAGATATTAATAGACAGTGCTGTATTTACTACAGAGACTCTCAGTAGATTAGTTCTTAGTATTGGATAGATTTCACATGCATAATTAGGCCAGGTACATAAGTGTAATTCCAACATTTATATAATTCATGTTCTGTAGTATTATCAGGGGAAAAGAAGACATGCAACCAAGGGCACCTTGTCTTAATATAAAAAGTTAAAGATATATACAAATTTCCAAACATAATTTGAGTCAAAATCATGAGGTTGTTCACTTGGCTGCTTCAATCGCTCTCCAAATAAACCTACATTTCAAGCTTTGCACAGTGGCAGTACTGTAGCCAATGAGGTTTATCCGAGGCGTGATTATTGCTAACTGAAAATCTACATTTCAAAATACTAAGCTTACCACATTAGGCCTCTCCTATGATGGCTGCTATGCACTTTCTCCTTCCCCATTACTCTCACTCTGATGAAACACACATCACATAGGCTTTCTATGACTCTATACATGCTTTTTTTCCTCCACTCTTCACTTGGCTAAAACCAACTTACCCTTCAAACTTTAGTCCTACTTTCACCTCATCTGATGCCACTAGCTTGGCCTGGTGCTTCTTCTGGCCTCCTACAAGTCCTGGGCTTTTTCCTGCTACACCACAAATCATACTATGTGGTCACTGTTTACATTTTAGTCACTCTCATTACACTAAAGACCTTGAGAGCAGAGATCCTATTGGTCAATCTACAGATATTTGTTAAATGTTTACTAAGGAAGCTGGGCAATATTCTAAATGCTGGGAATACAGCAATGAACAACAACAACAAAAAAGCCTCTCCTCCCAAAGAGTTTACATTTCAGAAAGAGAAAACAGTCTTAAATGAGTACACAAAAATTAAATGAGATAAATTCAGCTACTGATATAAGCCATGAAGGAAATTAAATGACATCATATGAAAGTGACTAGATAGTATATTTTAACTAGAATGATCAGGAAAATTCTCCCTGAAGAGATGACCTTGGCTAAGACCTGAATGATGAAAATTCCTCTATGGGAATAGTTCCAGGTCTTGGAGAAAGGAATGAACTTACTGTGTTTGTGTAGGAAGGTCACAGTAGTTAGATTTTAGTGACTGAGTAAAGAGAAACAGGTAGGAGAAATAAACAGAGACCAGGTCATATAGGGCCTTACTGATCATAATAAAACCTTAGATATTATTCTAGTTAGAATGGAAGCCATTCTAGTTAGAATGGAAGAATGAAAGGTATTAATGGGGAATGACATGATCTGGCTGCTGTATGGGGAGTGGACTCTACAGGGCAAAAAGAAAGGAGATCACTCAAGGGCTGTTTCAGTAGTCTAGGCCAGATGTGACGGTGACTTGGACTAGGATTATGGCAGAGGAAATGGAGGAAAGTGATTGGATTAGGATATTTAGTAGAGACAGAGTTGGCAAGACTCATTAATAGACTGGATGTCAGGTGGGAAAGGAAGATAAAAATTAATGATGGCCCCTAGGTTTATATCTGGGGGCATATACTATGATGGAAAAGACTTTAGCTAAAGAATTGAATGTATTTGTTTTGACATACCTATGAGATATCTGGATAGAGATGCAGTGTAGGCAGTTTGATTATACTAATCTAGAATTTATGAGAAGTTAAAGTTGAAAATGTAGATATGGAATTCATTAATTTAAAGCTGACATTTAAAGTTAGAGATGTAAAATCAGTATAAAATTACAGGATAATCAATGCACAGAGATCAGTTACTTTCTATACACTAACGATGTAACTATAGAAAGAGAAATTAGGGAACCAATTCCATTTATAATAGCACCAAAGCCTTAATATACCTTGATATAAACTTAACCAAAGAGGTAAAGGATCTATACTCTAGAAACTACAGAACACATTAAAAAAATTAAAGAAGACACAGAAAGATGGAAAAACATCCCATGCTCATGGATTGGAAGAATAAACATTAAAATGTCTATGCTGCCTAGAGTAATCTATACTTTCAATGCCATCCTGGTCAAAATACCAATGACATTTTTCAAAGTGCTAGAAAAAACAATCATAAAATTTGTATGGAATCAGAAAAGACCCTGAATCACCAAGGAAATGTTAAAGAGAAAAACAAAGCTGGGGGCATCACATTGCCTGATTTCAAGCTATTTTACAAAGCTGTGATCACCAAGACAGCATGGCACTGGCACAAAAACAGACACATAGTTCAGTGGAACAGAAGAGAGAGCCCAAATATGGACCCCCAACACTATGGTCAAGTAATCTTTGACAAAGCAGGAAAAAAGATCCAATGGTAAAAAGACCATCTCTTCAATAAATGGTGCTGGGAAAATTGGACAGCTATATACAGAAGAATGAAATTCAACCATTCTCTTACACCATACACAAAGATAAACTCAAAATGGATGAAAGACCTCAACATGAGACAGGAGTCCATCAAAATCCTAGAGGAGAACATAGGCAGCAATCTTTTTGACATCGGCCACAGCAACTTCTTTCAAAACATGTCTCCAAAGGCAAGGGAAACAAAAGTGAAAATGAACTTTTGAAACTTTTATCAAGATAAAAAGCTTCTGCACAGCAAAGGAAACAGACAACAAAACAAAAAGGCAACCCATGGAATGGGAGAAGATACTTACAAGTGACACAACAGATAAAAGGCTGGTATCCAGGATCTATAAAGAACTTCTCAAACTCAACACCCAAAAACCAAATAATCTAGTCAAAAAATGGGCAGAAGACATGAACAGACACTTCTCCAAAGAAGATGTGTGAATGGCTAACAGATACATGAAAAAATGTTCAACATCATTAGCTATGAGGGAAATTCAAATCAAAACCACATTGAGATACCACCAATACCAGTTAGAATGGCAAAAATTGACAAGGCAAGAAAAAGCAAATGTTGGAGAGGTTGTGCAGAAAGGGGAACCCTCTCATACTGTCGGTGGGAATGCAAGTTGGATAGCTACTTCGGAAAACAGTATAGAAGTTACTCAAAAAGTAAAAAATAGAGCTACCCTCTATTTGTGAAAAGAAGGGCCATATGCACCTTTCATAGAAGCAATATGCACAATAGCCAAAACGTGGAAAGAGCTAACATGTCTTTCAACAGATGAATGGATAAAGATGTGGTCCATATACACAATAGAATATTACTCAGCCATCAGAAAGGATGAATACTCCCAACTTTGCATCAATGTGGATAGGAGTGGAGGAGATTATGCTAAGTGAAATAAGTCAAACAGAGAAAGTCAATTATCATATGGTTTCAATTATCATATGGTTTCACTTATTTGTGGAACATAAGGAATAGCATGGAGGACATTAGGAGAAGGAAGGGAAAAAGGAAGGGGGAGAAATTGGAGTGGGAGACAAACCCTGAGAGACTATGGACTCAAGAAAACAAATTGAGGGTTTTAGAGAGGAGGGGGGTAGGGGGATGGGTGAGCCTGGTGATGGGTTTTAAGGAGGGCATGGATCTCATGGAGCACTGGGTGTTATATGCAAACAATCATGGAACACTACATCAAAAACTAATGAAGTATTATATGGTGACTAACATAACACAATAAAATAAATAGACAAAATAAAATCTAATCGCCTTAAAAAAATAAAAAAAAATAAAGCTATGGGAACAGATTGGATTACCTGGAAAACCAGTATAGCTGTAGAAGAGAAGAGAAGGCAGAGAGGCAAGGGTACTTCAGTATTGAAACTATAGTAGAGAAAGAGCCATCAAAGAATTCTGAGAAAGAATTGCCATTATAGAGGATAATTAAGAAGAGAAGGAAAAGGAGGATCAAGGGAGTATGGTGTCTTAAAATCCAAGAGAAAAAAGTATTTTACAAAGGAAGATATGAGTTAATGGTGTGAAATCTGTGGGGAGGCCTAGGAACATGAAGACAGAGAATGACCATTTGAATTGGCAGGATGATGTTCTAGGATGATGTTGATACAGGTCATTTCAGAGAACCATTAGGGATAGAAGCTCAACCCAAGTGAGCTAAGAAGACTGATGCACAGTGAGGGAGTGGGAAGAATGAATATAGACAATTGATTGGAGAAGGTTTCTTATATAGTGGGGCAGAGAAATGGGATGTAGTCAGAGGAAAATGTGAGGTAAAGGGAGGAATTCTTGAACATACTCTTTCTTTCTCCCCCCCCTTCCTGTCTAAAGGCAGAAAATATTATGGCTTATTTACTTGAATATAGGAAAATTAAGAAAGTGATAAATTAAAATATGGATAAAAAAGGAATTGGGGGTGGGAGGTTGGGTGAGCCTGGTGGTGGGTATTGAGAAGGGCACATATTGTGTGGAGCACTGGGTGTGGTGCATGAACAATTAATCTTGTAACACTGAAAAAATAAACGTATTTGGGGGGAAAAAAAGGAATAATAATAGAGATCAGATAGTGTCTAGAATACCTGAGGTTAACTTCAAACTGGAGCAGGGGTATGTTTTCAATCTGACAGAAGTAAAGTCAATGTATGGATACATATGCAAGTCGGTTGGTGACTTTTGACACCTCATCATATGGCTACTGTTTTCTCTATTAAGAATGAGATGAAGTCATTAGCTAAGATGACATACTTGACTCCTTTGCCCAGTGTTTAGAACAGTGGCTAGCATATAAAAAGTACTGTGTTTGCTGAGTGAGCCAGTAACCAAACAGAATTGCAATGATCTGGCCCCATGAGTTGATAAATCTTAACTCAAGATGAAGAGTAGTCTTCAGTAGGTCTTGGGTCTACCACTTGGCAGCTGTAAGACCCTGACCAAAATACTTTAACTCTCTGAGTCTGAGGTTTCTCATTCATAAATTGGGAATTAAATGTCTATTTCACAGGCATATTATAATAATCAATCAGACAGAATACATGAAGCATTTGGCACAAAGCCTGGCATAGCAACTGCATAATAAATAGATATTGCCACCAATGATGGAAATTGCCGTAATTGTAATTGTTGCTACTCCAAATAATACTGGTCATTACCAGAATCTTCCATTTGTTTCCTTAGATCGCAAATGAATGCAAAGCAAAAGACTCTGTCTTAAGAATCCTTCATAGTAGGTTTCTCTTTGAAATGGTAGTTTGGGTGTTTTGGGTAATCCAAAGAGAGAAAAAAAATCCTTTAGGTTGGATAGTCAGAGAATGCTTAATGCCAACAGCTTGAAGATTCAAGTCAAACTATTTCATGTTTATCTGCATTTTAAAAAATGTAATTGCTTTAGTTATTCTTTCCTACATTCACAAGAGTTCATGGGATAGACTTTTTTTTGCCAATTTCATAAATGAAGAAATAGGTATTCAGAGAAGTTAAAAGACTAGTTCAAGAGCTCATTTAATAAGAATAGGGCTAGGATGTCTGCATTTAAATGCTCTGTGCTCTCTACTACTTTCATTTTCTGAAACATGCCTTAGGAAGAGCCAAAGAGTGTGAAACTGGCAACAGAAATGAGGGGCTCATCCAAGCTACAACCTGCCCACCTGATCTTACATGGCATAGTAGGGGTTGGCGGATGTTTCCCTAAATCTCTTCTCTGCCTCTTCTTGGGGCATATGGTTAGACCACTTTTCCTATGAACATTGTCATTGCAGTGAAGTCTAGCCATGTGAAAAAGTTCTGACCAATGGAATGCAAATGAAAGGCATGTGTGCCTCGCTGGGCCTAAGCCCTAAGGCAGTGAGCTTTGTTTCTCTATCCTTTTTTTCTTCTTTCCATTAGCTGGAACCTGAGATGACCTGACTTGACTCTGCAGGTGACAGCAATGCCCTAGATGAAGGTGAATTAGGGCATTGGAAGGAACATCAGTTCCTAAATAACTTTGGGTAATAGAGCTGGCTGCCAACCTAGACCGTTCAATTCAGAACCAATTTGTGTGGGGTGCTCGAGTGATTCAATAGGTTAAGCGTCTGCCTTTGACTCAGGTCATGATCCCAGGGTCCTGGGATCCAGCCCTGCATCAGGCTCCCTGCTCAGTGGGGAGCCTGCTTCTTCTTCTTCCTGCTTGTGCTCTCTCTCTCTCTCTCCCTATCTCTGTCTCTCTTTCAAATGAATAAATAAAATCTTAAAAAAAGAAAATCAATTTGTGAAAGATGAATAAACATAATTCCTTAAGTCACTGGACTATATTGTTTCTTTGTTACAGCAGCCTGTGTTCACAATTATTAAGATATAGGGACACACACTTAAGAAAACAACTGCAGAAGAGAAGGCTGAGAGGGGGAACATGCAGCTACCTGAAGATCTTTCCATGGCTCTTCTGAAGCAGTGTGGGAGGGAGGGGTGGACGGGACAGATAATCTCCACATTGCTGCAGAAGTAGAACTAAGACACGTACATGACTGGTACCTAGAGGAAGAGTTCACTTCCATAGAAATAGGAGTTTCCTTTCAGAGTTGTTCTACCATAGAGAGGTTTGTCTTTAAAGGTGATGAGTTGTCCATCAGTTTGGGTATGTGAGCAAGGACTGGAAGACTTACTGATGAAAATGCCATAGACAGAGCTCAAGCTTTGTTGTCAGGTTGAACTAGATGACCTTTAAGGTCTCTTCCATCCCTGACAGTCTAGACTACATAGAAAACAAATCTCATCCAATTAAAGGCCTCACAAAAGCAAGCAATGACTCACTGATATAGAAGCCGGCTGTGCCTGGAGTTCAATTGCCCTAATAATCATCATCATCACAGAAGTTCTATTGGCTTTTTCCCCCTTTGATTAAAGTCCTCAGAAATACCTTCAGGCTCCCTTCCAAACAAATGGCCCATTACAGAAACTCGATTTTAATCTGATCTCTCCTTCGGTAATTACATTCTTGGTCAGGGGAACAGGACATTCACTTAATGAAGGGGATGCAGCTCAAAGGGTAAGCACTGCAAACGTCCAGAAGTGAAAAGAATGCATTTGGCATGATGTGCTTCCATCAAAGCACATTAGAAAAATGCTGTGCAGTGTGGAAAAAGCTCTAGTTTGAAATGCAGAAAGCCTAAGTCCTATCTTGCCTTTGACCCTGACTAACTTTCTCTTTCTCACTAGGTTTCTGCACCCCATTCCACCCCCACTGAATCCATATCTCACAAGGAAGTCTGAAAGACTACCAAAAACCCAACTGCAATCAAGATTATGCTTCAAATGTTTCCCTGAACTCCCACTTTCTTGGAACAAAGTCTAATATGATCTACAAGACTCTCAACCCCCTTGATCTGGACCCTGCATTTCTCTTTTCAGCATCAGCAGGGCCCATTCTTTCTGAGCCATGCTTGGCTTCTTTCAGTTCCTAGAAACAGACTCTCTTTCCTCTGTTTGTACATAGCAGCTTTGGATCTCAGCTTCTTTTCTATTTTATTTAAAAATCCCTTACACAGCATTTATCATGTGCCAAATATTAAGTGCCTTATAAATATTAACTAATTTTCTACTCCTCAGAGTTCTACAAGTTAGGTACTGTTATTATTCCCATTTCACAGATGAGGACAACTAAGACCCAGGAAAGTTATGTAACTTGCCCAAGGTCACATAGCTAGTAAGTGGCAGGATTTCAACCCAGGCAGTCTGGCTGGAGTCCAGGTTATTAACCAGTACGCTATGTTGAAGTGTCACTTCCCCAAAGAGACCTCCCTGACCAGGTGATCTCCCTTCTATATAGCCTATTGGCACACATGTCACTCCATTGTGATTAAGTATGTTAAGCCATCTTTCCTGCTAGACTGAGATTCCTAGGAAGACAGGGATCCAATTTTTCCTATTCATTATTATAACTCCAGTCTACAGTAAACAGTGGAAACTCAGTAAATGGCTTTTTACTGAATTAATAAATATATGAATTTTCACTTTTCAAAAATGCAAAATGAGGAAGTTTATCTTGGTCTATACTTTTTTATTGCTTTGAGTAAGAAAAAGTCCTGAATTCAGATACTGCCCTTGTACATATTATCATAGCGCAAGTCATTTGAAACTTTAGCTGTTCCCTTTGTAAAAGAACTAGATTGGATTAGATAGCTTTAAAGATTCTTTTAGTTCTAAAATATTTCAGGTGTTTATAACCAATGCATATTTGGGGAGATTGTGGAAAAATTTTGGTTATATATGCTTAGTATAATGTTGCCTATTTCTGGACTGGCATAAAATCTTTACTGTATATACCACTAAGTACAGAAAACAATTCTGAAGCTTGGAAGCACAATTAGTTTTTCAGCTGGTGTGAAATGCAGGGAATTTAGGAGTAACAGAAGGCAGGCATAGAAGTGAAAAGAACACAAGACTGAGGCAAAAGCTCGGATTTGAGTGTGAGAATGTCCCATATAAACTACATCATCTAGTACAAGTCAGTTAGATTCTAAAATGGATTAAATGTATTTAATGGATTTTGGATTTTGCTTTCTCTTTCAAGTATTATGCTTCACTTTCCAGAGCCAGCAAATTTGCTTTCTTCAAGGAAGACTCAGTGACCTACAGTTCTTAGTCTTTTGTATTCTCCTCCCTTTTCTCATCCACCTTTGGAGAGTCCAAAGAAGAGCAAGTGTCAGAAGTTACAATGTGAGCAATCAAACATGGTGCTCAAAGTGGCTAATACCAACTTGAAACTCTCACTTAACAAGTAGTTATAGATCAGATTCTAAGGAAGAACTCAGGCAAGCCCCTTAACTTTATTCTTTTGTGTTCTCACCTATTAAATGGGACCATCTGAATATAACTGCAGGAGGTTATGAATACTCAGAGGTTGGGCAAGATAATTCTTTTTTTTTTTTAAGATTTTATTTATTTATTTGACAGAGAGAGAGAGAGAGATAGAGAGATCACAAGTAGGCAGAGAGGTAGGCAGAGAGAGGGGAGGAAGCAGGCTCCCTGCTAAGCAGAGAGCCGGATTCGGGGCTCAATCCCAGGACCCTGAGATCATGAACTGAGCTGAAGGCAGAGGCTTAACCCACTGAGCCACCCAGGTGCCCCAGGCAGAATGATTCTAAACTTCTATTTGATCTAGTTCTTTGGTGGAAAGGTCCTCTCAGTAGCCATCTTTGTGGTGAGCTGTGCTTCCCATCATGGTAGGTGGCATCACAATCTACCCAGGCTCCCAAATCAGAAACCAATTCTCCTTGACTCTAACCCCAATCCTCTTTCCACACCCACTGGTTCCAAGCCCTGTCAATTCTAACTCCTGAATATCTCTTTTAAACACTCAACCTTCACTATTGGTATACTTTCCTCATCTCTAGCCAAAATCACTGTAAGCAGTCTCCTCATTCATTTTCCCATACCAGTCTCTCTTGCCAGAGAGAAGTTCTTAAATTTAAGTTTGACAAAATCACTCCCTTGCTTAAATGCCATCAATGACTTTCCATTTCCCTCAAGATAAATCCAAACCTCTGGTGTTTTAAGTATAAGAAACTAGCTTCCACACATCTGGGTTGGAAGTTTGGCTCTACAGTATGCTACTATTGTAACCTGGGGCTAATAACCTAGCCTCTAATTCTCTGTTGCTTCATCTATAAAATGGGATAATAATCACTTCTTCCCTAAAGGGTTAAAGTAAAGAGTACAATAAATACTATGTTTAAAGTGCTGGAATGCAGCTGAAGCATAATCGATGGTATCTCTTTTTATTAACAAGGAACTTGGGGTGCCTGGGTGGCTCAGTTTGTTAAACGGCTGCTTTCAGCTCAGGTCATGATTTCAGGGTCCTGGAATCAAGCCCCATATCAGGCTCCCTACTCAGTGAGGAGTCTGCTTCTCCCTCTCCCTCTGCTGCTTTCTCGCTTACACGCTCTCTCTTTCTCTCAAATAAGTGAATAAAATCTTAAGGAAAAAACCCAAAGAACTCAAGACTTATGAAGAACAGAGCAAGGGAAAGACAGACATGGTGACAATCTTTCCAAAAGATCAGGAAAAGTAGATGTATAAACAGCATTCTATGCAATTTCAGAGGCAGAAGTCATAAACACTGATTGAGAATTACAAAGAACCTTCTAGGAAGAGGTAGTATCTGATCTCAGTCTTGAATTGTCACCTGGGGTGATTACATTGGGCAGAGTTTTTTAGCCTACTTTGATGGTTGTTTTTTTCTGTCCTTTTCTGGGGCCATATTCATTGAAAGTTGAAATAATTAACATGGAGTTTCTGTTCTCAGGCTATGGTGATGCACTTGTTCTACCCATAAAACTAAGGGCTTATTTTCCAATATAATTGATCCCTTAACCTTCAAAGACTCAAACATTCTCTCTACCTTCAAAACAATAGAAAATTAAAAGAACAATTTCTCTTTACCTTCTAAATCTTGGCAACCTAAAATAGGACACTGAAAGAGAGAACATTAAGGTCTCATTGGTTTCAATTCTCAACAATGTAATGTGTAATTTTTCTCATTGGAATTTTAAGAACTCTTATTATTTAATCTGTTATTTATTCTGTTAAAGTACAGTCTTCCTTAAGAGCAAAGGGATTAATGTTTCAAATTCCAGCACGCTGACCTTTATTCTACATTAAAATGCTTATTTGAAACCACTCTGCTAGGGTTCCCATAAGCCATTTGGTATTGAACATTGAAGGGAATATAAAGTTTAACTCCCACTCCAGCCACAAAGCAGGATTTTAGAAATAAAAATAGGTTTCTGTATTGTACATGCATAGGTGCATGGAAGACGCTTTGAGTTTATGCACAGACAAGGTGAGCAAAGGCTTGCCTGGATAAGGACCAGCCTTCTGTGTTCAGATCTGACCCAAATCCAGCATGGACTGAGGCATGGTCACTTCCTGCTTACTTCCCTATCACAAAAGCATGTACTTTGTCCTAGAGCATAGAAAAAAGGGAATAAAATACACAATAAATGAATCAATGAAACATTAAAAATAAATATGGAGATTTAATATGGGGAGAATTAGAAAAAGAAAAGAGGAGAATGCATATTTATTGACTACCTACTATGTATTAAGTGCTGTACTAGGAGCTTTTTAAGTAGCTTTATCTGTAAACCACTCTTTGTTTCAGGTAGAAGTGACTGTCTCTTGCTGTTGGAGCAACAGCACCATACCAATGACTCTTGCACAGCATGGCCCTTCTCATCTGTCATCATAGTTACTCCTGTGTGAGTCTTGCCTCCCACACTAGACTGGAGGCTTTCTTTAAAGACAGATACAACTGATGCCTTAACTACTTTTCCTTCTCCTGAGAGCCACAATCATCTTTAGTACCTAGTGCTATTGTTCAATTCTGTTGAAATAATCACTAGGAATCACTTCAGTCCTGTCTACTCAAAATCTGCCCATCACCCCCATTAGGAATACAGCCCAAACAAGATCCATCACCTGGTTACCTACAAAGCTCTGGGAGCCAGATGTGGGCAGACATCCATCTACCTAGCTTTCCCCTGGGACTTTGTCTTTTCACTGCATTTGATGAAATTCCAAAGTGTCTAAATAGTCTAATGAGTCCCTTTTGCCGTCATTTAAATTGTGTACTAATTGGCACCAACTCAAGAGACTAACATCTCATTTCCACACTGTCTCAGGGGCTGGCCTCCATTCAATCTACCTCCCTCACTCAGCACGGCACCCATACCCTTATGTGGGACCCTTCATATGAAATGATAGCTTTCTTGGCAGAACTCTTATTGTCCTGTATCTGGGAGGGTTTTTTTTTTTTCCATTTCAATATAAGTTGAATAAATCCAAGTAGCAAGAACCTCGTAGCATTGAGTATATGACATTTCAAGAAATGGAGTCAGAAATTAGATAATTAAGAGATAAAGTCCTGACTGAGGGTGCCCTGTAGCACTACCTGTATGATGGGCATATGGGAGGGATGTGTTGGAGAGAGCACCAGACTGAGTGGACTCAATGAAATGAAATAACATAAAAAGTATCTCTCATAAAGCTGTCCCAGAGTAGGTGCCCCATAAATGAGCCATAGTCCCTAATGTGTCATCCCACACACTTATAAGAAACATCTTACCTATCTCAGACCCAGACTGGGCACTGGGGATATAGTGATGAATCAGAGCCAGCCCTTGCCCACAATTAGTTCACAATCTAGTAGGGAAGAAGTGTGGCAAAGATAACATTGGGCATAAAGTGTTGGATTATAGGGAAGCACAAAACACCAAGGGGAACAAAGAGGACCTTATTCTGCCAGAACTGCAAAGGCTTCAAGTGATGGGGATATTTGATCCGGATCTTTAAACATGAGAAGGAATTCTTAGAAAAGGGTAGATGGGCCATTTGTACATAAACCAGCAATATACAAACGGAGTTTACATTGTCCTTTAAGTGCAATGAGCAGTTTGGGATAGATGGAGGATAGTATGCCTGGTGGGACAGAGGAAGATACGACGAGAAAGAATTTGGGGCAAGGTGTCTGATGAGCAGTGCTTTTCACTTTGCTGTCTCAATAAACTATTATGGGATTATTAGGAGACATGGGAATGGGCATGGGCAGAGACAAGACTTGAACCCAGGTCAAGACATGGGAACACATACAGAAAGAGACAATAAAGGAGGAGATGTAGACCAAAAGGCACATGTATGGGAAGACTGTGACATGAGGCAGAAAATGAGCATCTGCTAAGAGTCTCCTATACACTATGCTCTATGCTAGGTATTTAACATGAATGTGTAGTTCTTGTAAAATTAGAAGAGAAATATGGAGCATCCCAATTTACTTGTAATGGATAATCCACACCCATAGCTATAGAAAATAGGCTTGTTCCCAGAGGAACTTCCCCATAGAACTACTGTGGTTGCTGGTGCCATAGGCAGGAACTATTCCTGACCTGAGTCTCAAATTCCACCATTCTCTCTCTACTCTTTCAGCTCAAGCATTTGTCCCTAGTTCTAGTGCAATCCTCTGGAATAAGGATTTCAGGAGCCCCTTTAATGGAGTTGGAGAAAATTAATATGACAAAAAAGATGAATATTTGAATATGAAATGCTTGAAGATATGACTTGCTTGTGGTATCTTGAGGGTGTCCAGGAAACCTCCAGAGAATGTCACTGCAGCAAGCTCAATCTCTTCTTTACTAATCATGAGTTCATTACAGTGCACTTAGCAACGTTGAGCAATGTCCAGGAATTCTAATGAGAAGCTGGTTGCAGCAGAGGCAGTAGTTTCTCTAAAGGGCACTGGGAGTCTGAGAGTCTTGATGACCCAGAAAATAATGGCAGAATAGACATGCTTTGAGGAGCCTTTTATTTTACAAAGTTGAAAGGGAGGCATCTTCACAACACCAAGGCAACCCTCCAATTTAAAAAGGTTATAGGCTCCATCTCTGCCACAGAAGATGCTTTCCTGAGTCTCCTCACTTCACTGTCCATACCATATACTCTGCTTATCTCTACCTCTTCTGCATTCCATTTATTGCTCCCCAACTCCATGCCCTCTAGAAAGCTCTTGCCCCTTCTAGCTACTCAGGCATATCTGAATTGTGTATATTGGGAGGCAGTGCAGAACAGTAAGCTGGGAGCTTGGGCAATCAGACCTGCCATTTTTCTGACCTTCAGTTTCCTGGTTTGGAAGGATATGGCCTTTAGGTCCCTTACAAATCCAAAAGTTGATTATTCTATCAATGTTTGAGATCTAATTTAAATCCTACATTCCAGCAAGCCATCTCTGACTACCTTTTCAACTCTCACCTTTTCTTCTCTATATTGTCCTTACTGTTGGGCCACCAGATTTAGACAATAAAATAAACATATTTGGGAAAAAAATAAATATGAAAGCTGAAGAGCCAATTAAAAAAAAAGTCTTATCTCAAATGTAATAAAGATGCTGGGGGAAGTGGTCTTCCTTACTTTGTGCTCCCTATCCTTCCTCCCTATCCTCATGTGCCCAAACAGGGCTGAATTGACCTAAATAAATATTTTTTTAAATGGAGGAGGAGGGAATACTACCAACTATTTTTTTTCTGGGAGACTGACTGAGAGATTGACTGAAATGGCTTCCTGACCCTAGATTAGCAGTTTCCTGAGTGGACTGGTGGAGAGGGCATTGCAGGCAGGAGAAATAGCATGAAGTACAAGATAAATATTTTGGACCAAGAGGTAGTCTGTATACTATTATGGTTAAGAGTACAGGCTTTGGAACAAAAACTTGTTTTGTTTTGTTTTAAGATTTTATTTATTTATTTGGCAGAGAGAGACACAGCGAGAGGGGGAACACAAGCAGGGTGAGTGAGAGAGGGAGAGGCAGGCTTCTCGCTGAGCAGGGAGCCCGATGCGGGGCTCAATCCCAGGACCCTGGGATCATGACCTGAGCAGAAGGCACATGCTTAACAACTGAGCCACCTAGGAGCCCCTGGAACAAAAACTTCTTTGCCTTCCAATTCTAGCTTTACCACTTCAATAGTTTAATCCTCTCACGCCTCAGTTTCCCTTTTTGTAAAATGTTGGAACTACTAATGGTACTTACCTCATAGAATGTTAGCAATAAAAGAGTTAGTACATATAAAATAATTGGAAGAGTGCCTGGGACATTATAAATGTCCAATAAAGGTAAGCCATTATTATATCTGGATCATAAAGTTAGAGGTCAAGGATTAAGAAAATTGAAGCTGAGTGCACTGGCAGGGGCACAATCATGAAGGACTTTGCATAATCTGTAAAGGCGTTTAGTTTTTATCCACGGAGATAAATGGAGAATTGAGAATTGAATGGAAAACTGAAAATCAGATTTGGGTCTAGAAGATTCCTCTAAGGCTTGTGGAAAATAGACTGGAAAGAGGTGAGAGCAGAAGCAGAGAGAAAACTTAGAGTATTGTTAAAATAATCCGGGAGGGATAATTGTGAGTTTGGAACAGAGCTTCACATTTCCTCAGTGCTAAATGCCTCCAAACGTTATCTCCAAACCTGCCCTGCCCAGGAATATGGAAAGGTGGGCCAGGTTCTCACAGAGTTGAGAACTTTATGCCTTTTCTTTTGGAAACCTATTTCATGTGCCCTCCCCAGGAAGGGCCCACCTCCTCATATTTTCTATTCCTGCATGTTAGTCACTAACAAAATGCCCCTTTTCCATGCCTTCTGAAGCTCTAGCTGCCCTGCCAGCCCACACGCAGCCCCATCCTGCAGGGAGCCTCCCCGATTGCTCTGTTGTCCTTCTTTCGAGCTACCTAATCATATATGACCAGTCCTTCAGGTAGCCCCCAAACTTATCACCCATGGCTGAACACTTTTGAGAGTGAAAATGAATAGTATTAATGATTACATTAAGTTGACAGACATAAACAGTGAGATGGGCATGGTCACTCTACTCAGTGGTACGGAGACACCCTACTCTTCACAGTAGGTTTCTGTTCCTACTAGTTCCCTTCAATAGCACAATAATTTCCAGTTTACAAAAAATTTTACTTCAGTATTTCACTGATCTTAACACTAGATGTGAGTGTAGGAGGACAGGAACTATTTCTTTCACCACAGCGCTTTCCTTAGGTCATCCAATTAGTCAGTGGCTAGGGAAGGACAGAACTTCCTGCCCCACTCTGGGGCCTATTTTAGTCCTTCACTGTGTTGGAATTTTATGGGCATTGATTTCATCCTCTCAGGTTGGTAGTGCAAAAAGGATTGTGGAACACATGCCTCAGCCTCCAATCTCTCCCCTATGTAAAGCTGAGGGAATGGTAGGGGATTAAGAAAGCTGAATTGAGTGGCTAATAAAGAAACTATCAGAATGTGGCAAAATATCAATTAATAAATACAATCAACATTCAATTCAACTATTCATGATCTAGATGGTAGGATTTCAGGTGATTTTTAATTTCTTCCTTATCCTCTTCTATGTTAGCATGTAATAGTTACATAATTTTATCAGATGCTATTTTCATTTATTTTTTCTTTATAAAGAAAGAAGCAACTGAGAGCTCCCACTGAAAGGTCCAATCTCAGTGGACAAACAAAACAAAACAAAACAAAACATAGCCTTCTGAGCTAGTCCTGGGTCGCTATCTTAATTCCACTCTATGACCCTGAGCAAGTCACATATGCCTCTGAACCTCAGTTCCCTAACTGGTAGAACAGAAAGACCTCACAGAACTGTTGCGAAGATTCCATAGATTCAACAAGCGAGAACCCCAGGTAAGGGCCTGGTTTGTTGGCAGACTCTCAATAACTGTTCATTCCCTTCACGGGGGTGTTATTGATGTAGCCTCCCAAGGCTTCTGACAAGCCTGGCCACCTCCTCTGCTTGCAGCTCTGGAGCAATCAGGGGATGCTGGTGACAGCTGCATCCCTCAGCATGCGGGTGGGGCTGTCCAGAGACTCTGGGCGCTTAATGCGGGGAGGCAATCCTGTCAGAATCGCTGGGGGTTAGTCATCCTGCCTTCAGGGTTTCTGACAGGATGTTTTGATAAAATAAATCTATTTTAAGTGACTGTAATGAAATACTAACCAGTTTCTGAAGGGCTTTTAAGATGTTTTTAAGAAGTTTCAGATCAAAGGCGCTGGGAAGGCTGACTTCGTGCATTAAATATTTAGTACTGATTCACTCACTTGAGAGCTAGGCATTTTGACATTGCAGGAGGGAGAAAGCACATTCCAGCTGGGGCCGTATTCACATTAAAGACACAGGTTATGGACTCAGCACCAAGGGGCCTATCTTCTGACTCCTATTGGTTGGAATGTTGGAGGAGGTGACCTTGAAGGCTGCCCACCTAAGGATTCAGGATCTGATAGAATTATTCATGCTCTATGGGGATTGGGCAAGCAGGCCCCTCAGTAAGCCCTGACAGCAGGGATCTGCCTCCCCAGCTGCCACCGCCAGTATCAGTGCCTGTCACTCTGCACACTGCCACTTAGAGTCTGCCAAGTGCCTGACGCCTGCGACGTGCTTTGCAGTCCAGCTGGGAAACACTGTCCTCAAGCCCACACATGGCTCACAGAGTTCCGGCAGGTGAGGCTCAGTGTGAAGAAGATACTGGCAGAAGGCCACACTGTGAGTTAGTGGCATGGCTGGAGCTGGTGTCAGGAACTCCCGTGTGACAGTTCCAGGGTCTTTCCAATATATTACACCGGGTTCAATGACAAATAGTCACCTGCAGGTGGACATAAGAGGAAAAGGAAGAAGCCTGGAATGGGGTATAAAGTAGTGGTTCTTAATCTATACCAGGTCATAGCAACCTTTGGAAATCTGGTTGAAATTACAAATCCTCTTCAGAAAAATGCACACATGTATGTGCATATACTATGTTTGACATTTAGTGTTGGGGGCATTCAAGCATCTCTTTAAACCCATCCTTAAACCTCAGGTAGTAAAACCTTGGTTTAGGACCTTAGTAGATAGAGTCAGCCCGGTGCTTATAACTTTGAGTTTCTTGAATGACTTTTAGAAGAGTGGGATGGGGGCACCTGGGTGGCTCAGTGGGTTAAACCTCTGCCTTCGGCTCAGGTCATGATCTCAGGGTCCTGGGATCGAGCCCTGCATCGGGCTCTCTGCTCAGCAGGGAGCCTGCTTCCTCCTCTCTCTCTCTCCTGGCCTCTCTGCCTACTTGTGATCTCTCTCTGGCAAATAAATAAATAAAATAATTTTAAAAAGTGGTATGACACAGTGGGAGCATCAGTTGGCCTTAGCAAGCCTGAGTTATATCATTCATCAATAGCTATGCAGTATTAGAAATCAGTATTTCTCTGAACCTCAGTTTCCTATCTTTAATGCAGGATAACATTACCTCACAGAGAATTGGGAGTTTAAGTGGTAAATCATTTAGAGCCCCTGGTTTACATCAGGCCTTCAATGGATGAAAGCCCCTATCTATCTCTACCTTCCTCCTATTTGCCTCCAGAAAAACCCTAATGGATCCCTCCAGCATCAGTTATTCACTCTGGCCCTCTACCATACTACCAAACTTTAAACTCCAGAAGGGCAGAGACCATGTGTAGTATGCTCACAACTGTTACCTCTGAGTATGGTGATTGGTGTGGTAGGTGCTTAATACCATATGCTGCAAATGAATTGAAAGAACAAATGAATGGAACAGACAGATACACAACAACTTCTAGAGAGGAAGAGGGGTAGCAAATTGAGAAATTTTCCTGGAGAAACTGCAAATAATGCTTTTAGTCACCACAGGCCACAGGTGTTTAAGGGCCCCCCAAAAGTAAGGATTTAGGAACTGGGGATTCTGATAATACAATGTACAGGAAGCTCTGCCTGCTCAGTTCTACTCATTCTTTCATTCTCCTCCACTAATATCATAGGCCTTATGTTTTCCCACATGACAAGCTGAGTAACCCACCAGGTAAGTAGAAAATCTAGGATGAAGCTAACTGATGGGACAGTGGGAAGAGGCAAAATTTCTTAGCCCCTGCCTGACCTAGCCTCAACTCTGTTTCTGTAGGCACTGCAGTCTCCACGTGGAAGATTAGCCATGCTTAATTTCTGGGTCAATAGTGACAGAAACAGCTTTAGTCTTTCCTACATGTGGGATCTTGTTGCTGTAGGCCAGAACACACACCTGAGGTGTACCCTAGATCCTTACACACCACTGGAGTCAGAGCTGGCCACATGCCTTTCTTGGAATGCAAGGTCAGTCTCAATCTAAACCTGGCAAGCCCCACCTCAGACCCTTACCCTCTCTTCTTCTAGAGACTAGAGCATGCTTCTAGGCCCCAGATAGCGGTGATGGACTGAGCAGAAGAGAAGCAATAAATCATCACTAGCCTAACTTCAAGTACCAGCTACTTGCTTAGAAGTTCTTCCTGACATGACTGAACCACGTTAGAAATACATGCAAGTTTGCCAAACACAACTGTACCTAATATATTGGCTGAACTTAACATATTCCTCAGGATCCCCTTTTTCCCCAGTGCGGTGGCTCTACCATTCACCAGGTCAAACAAGCCAGACTCTTCTCTCTCCCTCACTTATAACATTCAATTTAGTCACAGGTTCTATGAGTTTTAACTCTTATATATTTCTTGAATTTATCAGCTTTTTCATCTTTCTTACTACTGCCTTATTTGTTAGAACACTCCCTAATAATGTTATCTGCCTTCTAATCCATCCCCTACGCAGCAACCCAAGTACACTTAACGCTGAGTAAGTTTGATTTGTCATTTTTTTGCTTAAACTCCCACATTGACAGTCCCACCACAACCAGAAAGAAAAGAAAAAGACTTAGACTCTTCCTTCCATTCTATTTTTTCTGTGAGCCTCCCAACCTTCTTGATCATGCACCTTCAAAACTCTACCAATGACTACTTCACTGGCTCCATGACAGGAGAATAAAAAAAATAAGGTTGGAATAGGCTTCCATGGGAGGTATTAAGCTCCCTTGGCTTAAGAGGTGACAATTGAGTCTGGAGAGCCACTCACTGGATGTTATGGAAAAGCTCTGCCCTTGGATGAAAGACTGGTTATATGCCACATGAGGGCAAATTCTGTCCTGAAGAGGCTTCTAGGTGTTTCAGAATAGCATGTACCTTGGGGACAATAACATGTCCCTCTTCTTACCTCTACTGCCTTGCCACACTGACATTTGTGGGAGGAGGGCCTACTTTTTAGAAAGCTACTTCTTCTCTAAGACCAGCCTGACCCACAGTCAGCACAAGTGGGAAGCTATGCTGACATTTTTTTCTCTGGTCCATGTAGAAATTCCAAGTGAATAATTTAGGTTTCCTAAAATAAACCAATTGGAGCCAAGATTGCCAAATGTGGTTGCCTACTTTGATCAAAGTAACCAGGCAAATAACCAAAACTCACTCCCTTCTCTAGCAGACATAGCTTTTTAGGCATTCTTTACTAAGTGATGAGAAAGAGGCAAAGTCTTAAAAATATAAAAACAAACACTTTGCATTTGTGTACTTCTTTAGAAACGCAATATGCTGTTAAATTATAGTTACCAGTTGAGAAGCGAATCTGTGCCAGGCAATATGGAAACTGCTTTATAAACCTCATCTTTTAAAATAACAGGCTTTTGAGACAAATTGCTTAGGTTTAGATGCCAAGTCCTAACTATACCACTTACTAGCTGTGTGATTTTAAGCTAGTTAATTAATCTCTCTGTGCTTCAGTTTCCCAATCTATAAAATGGACAAAGTAATAGGTCTCAAAAGGTGTTGTGAGAATTACACAAGCTATTTACATACCAAGAGCTTAGGTTGCACTGTGTGTGGCACATATAAGTGCTCAGTAAATGCTAGCTTTGGTTTATATTACTCCTGACAGATACCTTGACAATTAAGGGTTATTATTCCAAATGTGCAGATGAAGAAATAGGCAGAGTAATGTGAAATTATTTGCTTAATTTGGTAATGAATTAGTGGTGAAGCTGAAATTCAAGCACTGATCTGTCTGACTCTAAAACCTTTACATTTTCTTTCCATGTGAGAATGTAGCATGCTTATTGTTACTACTGTGGCTATCTTTATTATCCTCATCACCAATAACATTAATAAAAATGCCCTCCATAGGTACAGCACTTTTGAGGCTTCAAAGAAAATATAGATATACAAAATTACCAACCCTCAGGACTATATATAACTCCATGGAACCTTAGCTACACTTTCGGTGCTAGGACAGGAGCCATCTCTATGGCACTCTCGACAGGTCATCTGTGTAAGCTGGACTTAAAGAGTTCTGAGAGGAAATAACCAGAAAGGATCACTCCTGGGTAGAGCTGGGCTGTATAGGGCAGAGGCCCCATTATATGGGAGGCTCTAATATTGAGGAAGACCTCAGAGATAGAAACACACCTATCATTCTTGAACACATTTAGGCCTGAGCTCAGACTGCACAGAGGAAGGATCCTGGAGGAGGTCTTCCTAGACCTAAGGAAGGGTGGGCCTGAAGGAAGGGCAGCCAAATGAGCTTCATCCACTCAGAGATAACTGTAGGAACAGGAGCCCAGAGTAAGAACTAGCACCAAGAAAATCTGGAGAGTTGTCTCATCTTTGCTTGTAGGCTCATCTGCTACCTTCTTCCCCAGTTCTTTGCCTGCAGGTGCAACAGAGAGCTTTGAAATAGAAAAGGACATATGGCTTTGTTTTGAGGGGCAATGATGTGGAGAAGCTAGAAGGACTGAATCAGCCTCCCCAAGTAGGGTAAAGGCAGGAAGCCCAGAAGAACAAGGGTAGGAACAAAAATCACAGATGGAGGCATGGCTAGGCCATGAGACAAGCCAAGAAGGAAGCCAAATAGATCCCTAAGAGGCAACTTTATCCTGAGAAAGATCCCTGGAGGGGCACCTGGGTTGCTCAGTGGGTTAAAGCCTCTGCCTTGGGCTCAGGTCATGATCTCAGGGTCCTGGGATCAAGCCCGGCATTGGGCTCTCCGCTCAGCAGGACCCTGCTTCCCTCTCTCTCTCTGCCTGCCTCTCTGTCTGCTTGTGATCTGTCAGATAAACAAATAAAATCTTTAAAAAAAAAAAAAAGAAAAGAAAAAAAAAGAAAGAACCCTGGAGACTCAAGAAGATAAAGCCCTCTTCACTGCCATGTGAGCGCTTCCATGATCCTGGTCCTCACAATAAAAAGACTAGTCAGTGAAAGGACCCATGCAGAATAGGGGGATACATTTTGAAGTCAGACAGACCTGGGTACAAATCCCGGTTCTACCACTTACCAGCTATGAGCCCTAGCTTCTTCACCTAGGTAAGGTAATAATAAAGGAAGCAACCTATTGTTAGTCCTGAAGATGAAATGATTACGTGAGATAAAAACAGAGCCTGACATGTGGTGTATGGGGGAAAAATGGTAAATAACATGACTAAAAGTGGTCTTCTTTGATGAAATGTAAACAATTCCCAAGCAGGAAACCTAGGTCATACTCCTAGATACTACAGATTTCTTTACTTCCTTAGCTGGGCAAGGAAGGGTGTTACAAGACAAATCTTTCAGGGTCTTTGTAGGTCTAAACTCTCCAGACTTCAGACACTAGTAGCGCAGGCATCATGAATGGGAGAAAGAGATGGAAACTCCCAGCCATCTGTCTCCCCTCCCAACTCCTGTAAAATGGCAGCTTGGACAAATAATATTAAGATTGGGTAATATTCTGCTGACCTAGTTAGACAAAGTTAAGAAACTCTTAAATATGTATGAATATTATTGAATGAAAAAGAGGAGGTTGATTCAAGTAGCTGCAATGCATATTAATATCTTATTATTAGCCACTTTAATGTAGGAAATATACTGGAAAATGCCTTTCCTATAAAATACAATATGGAGAGGAGAATACCTCTTTTCTCTTCTTAGCAAATAATTGCTTTTTAATGGCAAACTATGGTAAATAAGCCGGAGAAATCAGATGATATTGGAGGATGAAGTTAAATAATTTAGGAAAAAAAGAATACAACATTTAATAAATTAATCCACTAGAAGGCATAATAGAGAAAACAAGGTAGGATTTTTATGTTCCATTTTCTGAAATGCTATCTCTTTGGGAAGGCAAACGTGAATTTGAACATTTTCCATAGTTTTCACCTTTAATAAAGATATGAAGTAATATACATATTCAAAAAAATTATTGAGAACTTACTGTGAACCCAGCAACCGTACAACCACAAAGAGGAATACAACCCACGTCATAGCAAGCATCAGTACTTTATTCTTTTATGGACTTTGTGTGAACATACATTTTTAATTTTCTTGAATGTATATCTAAGAGTGGAATTGCTGGGCCATAAGGTATTTCTATGCTTAACATTTTGAGGAACTGCTTTCCAAAGCAGCTGCACCATTTTATATTCCCATCAGCAATGAATAAGGGTCTCAGTTTCTCCATATCCTCTCCAACACTTGTTATTGTCCTTTTATTTTTTTAAAGATTTTATTTATTTTTGAGAGAGAGAGAGTGCAAGCACACAAGCAAGGGGAAGGGGGAGGGTAGAGGGAGAAGCAGACTCTCTGATGAACAGAGAGCCTGATACAGGACTGGATCCCAGGATCCTGGGATCATGACCTGAGCCGAAGGTAGATGCTTAAGCAACTGAGCCATGAGCCACCCAAAAGAAGCCACAGGTGCCCCTGTCCTTCTTTCATTATTCAGAGGTTGACATGTGATACTTCACTGAGGTTTTAATTTGCATTTCCCTGATGGCTAAAGATGTTAAGTATCTTTGTATCTTTTTTTTTTTTTTTATGCTGAATATCCATTTATGAGCTTATTGGCCATTTTTTTTAAATCTTCTTTGGAGAAATGTCTATTTAGATCCAGTGCCCCTTCTTAAACTTTGTTTTTGGTTTTTGGGTGGTTTTTTGTTTTGTTTTGTTTTGTTTTTTGTCTTTTTACTATTCTAGGAGCTCTTTATATGTTCTTGATACCAGTTTCTTTTCAGATAGATATATGATTTGAAAGTATTTTCTCACATTCTGTAGCTTATCTTCTCATTTTCTTGATGGTATAATTTGCAGTATAAAAGTTTTTAATTTTAACAAAGTCCAATTTGTATTTTGCTGCTTATGCTTTTGGTGTCATATCAAAGAAACAATCATTGACTAAGCCATGATCACAAAGATACACTCCTATGTTTTCTTCTAAGAAATTTATAGTGTTACTTCTTATAGATACATCCATATTTCAAGACTTTTTTTTTCTTTTGCCAATGACAAAGAGCATAAGGAAGCAGGAAAAGGAAGAACCAGAGGTCAGCAGTGCAGTGTGAGAGGAAAAGAAATAGCAGCCTCACTGGGAGAATGGTGAACCACAGGAAGGTCCTAGCAGGTAGCATCTTTTTTATTTTCTTCATCCTTCCTTTTTCATCCTTCCCCCAGGTCCATTAACAGTCCTACAGAGACAAGCAGAGCCCTGGGAGAAGTTCACTGCAAACTCAGACACATTGCTGGCTACAGGATTCCCTGCTAAGTTCAGCAGCTTGCTCTAGGAAGGAGCACAGATTCTAGCCAGGGGCCATCAGTCACATCCAACCTGGATTTTCCAATTCCAATTGCTATGGCATAGCGTGACTCATAAGTAGCCCTCTTCTTTCCAGACCCTGTGCTTTGTCTCTTCCATGGCCTGGGAACATGTCCCATCATATTATTCCTAAGCCACTACTGGTTGGCACAGTCACTGTGTGACTGTGTAACACAAAGTGAACTTCTTGAAGGTAAGTTTGCACAGTCCAAATCAATTCTGAGGCTAACATCATGTTGTAAGTTCCTTTAAAATCCTACACTTTTGAGACCTTGTTTAAGCAAATAAATGTAACAAGGTCAAAAGTTATAGCCAGTGATTTTTTTTTTTTTTTTACACTGAAACAATCTCCTTGAATGCTTCCTTCATTCTAGGAAAATGTCTGGTTCATTTATCTCCCTGTAGCAGGAAATTTTTTTTAGAAAATGGATAATAATGATTTGCAGCTGATTCTATTTGCTTTTCCCTAAAAGCCTGTAAGAAGCTCCCATGCCTCCCTTCCTCAGTTCCCAGCCACTATCTTTGTGATACTTTTGTCCTTTGGGAATGGCCACGAGATAACATCAGAACTAGTTGACAAATGGATTTTATTCTTCCCTTCACCTTTTTTCCTATTTGTATAAGAGAGGTAATATTTGAGCTCTATCTTGGAGGACATAATGGGTGAAAGGAGTTCAAATATTACCTTACCTATACAGTTGTAGGAGTCTTTTCCATGTTCCTATAGTTCCCCCCCACCAATAACCTATATCTTGGTTTCTTCTACACAGGTATTACCACTTAGGAGTAGTATACACTTGAAAAAGTTACTTAACCTCTCTATACCTGTTCCTAATTTGCAAAATTGGGATAATAGTAGTACCTGCTTCATAAAGTCGGTTAAGGTGATTAAATGATAATAAAGCAGCTAGAATAGTAGCTGACATGGAGTAAGTACTCTAAATGTTAGCTGTTCTCATCTTTATATGACAAATTGTATACCTTCAGGGAGCTTAGAGTCTGCTAAGGGAAATCAGTATTGCAAATGCATTATATTCAAATATTTACAAACAATTCAGGAGGCACTTCCACATCTGTTATCTATTATCCACTAGAAGTGTCTTGCCATGACAATAACCTAAAGCTAAATCTCAGTGCCTAGTTAGCAGATGAAGCTTTAAGAGGTTATTTGACATGTCAAAGATATAAGTGGCAGAGCCAAAATTAAAAATCCCAATTTGTCTCTAGCCTTGATGATCTTCCTACTTAAACTATAACTGAATAGGAAGTTTCAATGGATGTCTTTTGAAGCGGGGGGTGGGGGGACACTAATCTGTGAGGAAAGAGAGGTTAAGTTATTAAGTTACTGGCCTGAGGTTACACAGTTAATGAGTGGCAGACCATACAGCTCACCTTACTGACTTAGGCATTTAATTTTATTTTTGCTGCCTTGTAGGTACTTAGTTAATGTTTGCAGAAAGAGTAGACAAATAAGCATGCTTTGCAGACAGATCTGGGAGTGCGATGCCATGGGCTGCAGTGGACAATCGAAGTGTCAGCAGCTGGGCTTCCAGTTAGCGCTGTCCCACTAACTCACTGGGTGACTCAGGAAAGTTACCTCCCCTCTCTGGGCCCCAGTGTTTCTAGATGCAGGAAGAGAAATTTGTAAACACTGTTAGCAGCTGAGGCCTTTCTTTATTATTCTTTTTTTTATTATGTTATGTTAGTCACCATACAGTGCATCATTAGTTTTTGATGTAGTGTTCCATGATTCATTGTCTGAGTCCTTTCTTTAAACTAAGTCTATGAGGAAGGCCAGTGAATAGGGCCTGGCATGCATGGTGTGCATGGCAGGGAGAATAAGAGAAGCCAAAGCCCTGACTTCACAGAAATGCCTCTTTTTTCTCCCTCTTCATGGCATCTACGGTACTGTTCACAGCCTAAATCCTACCTTAAGGATATGGATAACATGGTCTTAAATCCCAGAACTTGAAGAACTTAAGGTTCTTGTTAGATTTGACATTCTCTGACTCAAGAAATGACCTTGTGTCCTAATGTTATATACCTTCTGATTTAACAAAATAGAAATATGGCTTCAGAGAAAGTGACAAAGTATGACCACACCAAGAGGTACCAGAAGGAATTTAGGCTGTAACAGCATGCCTTCTCCACCTGCCCCCACTCTTATACATACCTTAAATACAAAAATATTCCCTAAACCTATGAACAGAGGAAAACAGAGAATGAGTAATCAAGAGTGACAACTGTTTTAAAGGGGAAACAGTATATTATAGACTCATGTAACAGAGGTTATTAAACTAGTCTGGGAAATTGTAGATCAGGGAAGAATTCCAGGAGGAAATGATGTTCAAGTGGGATCCTGAAAGCAGAATAGAAAGTAGCTAGGCAAGGGGCCATCAGAGAAGGAACAGTCCAGATACATAGGCCAGACCGTATACAAGTTAGGAGAGAAAGTCTATGTCTGATAGAAAGAACTGTAGGGAGGCCAATATGGGTAGAACAGAGAGAGAAAAATGACAGAGATAGGAGACAGGCTGAAAAAGCAGAGAGAGAGAGGTCAGATTATGCAGGATCTTAAAGATCAAGTTAAGAGTTTGTTATTTTATCTTAACCCACTTAGAGGACAGGGTGTTCAGTGGGTCATTTTCAAGGATACTGAAATTATTCATTATGGTGGCAGCGGAGTAGTGGAAAAGACAATTATGGACCAACGCTCTCCATGATTAAGAGAACTGTCCAGGAAGTCAGCAGATGACAGCAATAAGGAATGGCAAAAGGTTATATAGACTGATGTCATAGGCTCAAACATGTCTTTTTATAAAAAGGAAGAGGAAAGAATAGCCTAAAAATAGCAATCTGTTAGCAGAAAGGATGCCATCTGCCGAGCTACATAGGTAGTGTTCAGTGGAAAGTCTAATGTCTCTTGGTTAGGCAGGTACCAGAGGATCAGTGAGGCAATGAGAACAACACAAGGTTAGGAGGAAGGCTGGGACTTTCTGGCAGCCACTATAATGCTGACATAGTTAGATGAGCAGACTAGAGAGAAAGCCTAGAGACTTTTTCACCTCACCTCTTGTATACCTGTTGGCTTAAGAAGCTGTTGTGATTCCCTGAGAGATGCTGATACTTGAACTAGGGCACTGGCAACAGAGATAAGGAAGGGATAGATTCTAAGGATACTGAGTTATAGCATCAGTCATACTTGGTAACAGATAATATGCAAGGAGTGAATAAAAAGAAGTTAAATAGGACAGGTTTCTGGCACAGGCACCTGGAGCGATGGTGATACATTCACCGGACTAGGAAATCCAGGTCTGGAGCAGGTGTATGGTAATCTGGGTCACTCTCTGCAGCATGAGTAAATCAGGCATATGCCTCCTTGTTCTAGCAGTGGAGAACCCAGGGTCACAATTCCCAGCATCTTATCTCTAGGGCCTTCCTCACGCAGGGCTAAGGTTTGGAAAGGATGAGCTACCTGTAGCAGTCGAATAAGTTGGAAGTCCCTCACCAGATGCTGGGAGGATATATCTGCCTCAAATTAACTAAGACTCTTTTTGGAGGGAATAGCAAAAACTATGCCAAGAGAGTGGTGACTTGTGAAGTGGCCTGCTGGAAGGGAGCCAAAACTACTAAGCTTGTTTAATTTAGAGTGTCTGATCAGGACAAGGTTTGGTGCAGATGGGGGTCCACAGAACTCTCTTGAGAGGTGGATTAGGGAACGATAATTGAGATTACTAACTTCAAACAATTACTCAATTTAAAACCCAGCCAAAAAGATGTAATTATTTTTCATACATTTGTTTGGTCATGTTGCCAGCTGTAATTCCATGATGTTTTACTTCAAAGGGGAAGAAAGAACAATGGAGAAGGAACAGAAAGAATGGAAGGAAGCTACTTTATTTTGAAGTTACCCTGCTGATAAGAATGGTTTTGGCCCTCTCTAGTTTCTTTTCTGTGTTACTGTCTTCTGTCCTCTGACTTGCCTGACCATAGTTCCCTCTAGCTACTTTCTGAGATCTTGGCTTTTCTTCACAAGTCCACATAAGGACTATTGTAGAAGCTGCCAGGCTCCATATCTTAAATTCTTCCAGTCTCCTTATACTTGCCTACTTTGCTGCTAAACTAAATTGAATTTAACTGAGTTGACTTGGAGGTAGGTAAAACTTTGTTCACTTAGATGACTTATGCTATTGGAGTTAGCAGCATAATCAAACTCAAGGATTGATATAGAATTGATTTTAAAAAAAAAATGCCAATCCAGGCATTCCAGAGAAGTCTCTGGTAATATGCATGGATCTCTGTCCTTGGTCTCAGGTCCCATCCTGTTAAACACTTATATATTTATTTTATTATTATTTTTTTATTTTTTTCCTCCCAAATATGTTTATTTTTTCAGTGTTACAAGATTAATTGTTCATGCACGACACCCAGTGCTCCATGCAATATGTGCCCTCCTCAATACCCACCACCAGGCTCGCTCAAGCCCCCACCCCCCAAAAAACCCTCAGGTTGTTGCTCAGAGTCCATGGTCTCTCATGGTTCATCTCCCCCTCTGATTTCCCCCATTCCCCTTTCCCTTACTTCTCACAATGCCCTCCACATTTTTCCTTATGTTCCACACATAAGTGAGACCATAAGATAATTGGCTCTCCCCGCTTGACTTATTTCACTCCACATAATCTCTTCCAGTCCCGTCCATGTTGATACAAAAGTTGGATATACGTCCTTTCTAATGGAGGCATAATATTCCATTGTATATATGAGCCATATCTTCTTTATCCATTCATCTGTTGAAGGGCATTTTGGTTCCTTCCACAGTTTGGCAATTGTGGCCATTGCTGCTATGAACATTGGGGTACATGTGGCCCTTCTTTGTAATGCATCTGCTTCTTTGGGGTAAATACCCAGGAGTGCAATTGCAGGGTCAGAGGGTAGCTCTATTTTTAATTTCTTGAGGAATCTCCACACTGTTTTCCAAAGTGGCGGCACCAGCTTGCAATCCCACCAACAGTGTAACAGGGTTCCCCTTTCTCTACACCCTCTCCAACATTTGTTGTTTACTGTCCTGTTGATTTTGGCCATTCTAACTGGTCTAAGGTGGTATCTCAGTGTGGTTTTGATTTGAGTCTCCATGATGGCTAAAGACGATGAACATTTTTTCACGTGTCTTTTAACCATTTGTATGTCTTCTTTGGAGGCAGGACTCTACCAAAACCCTAGAGAAGAACCAGTAGAGAAGAGGCAGTAACCTCTTTGACATCAGCCACATAAACACTTACATATTTAAATTAATAGTTAAAATGTATATACCTTTAAAAATCTTAGTGAAGACACTAATAGTACAGATAAGAGAATCCAAGGATCAAAATTATCACAGCAAGCTAGAATGAAGGGTTAAAACCAATAGCAGGATAACTGTAAGGGTTCATAATTATACTTGTAAAATATAGGCTAATGTGTTATCCTGGATTAGATCCTGGGACAGAAAAAGAACATCAGTAGAAAAATTGAGGAAATCTGAATATAGTTTTGTAGTTTAGTTAATAGTAATGTATCAATGTTAATTTATTTGTTTTGACAAATGCTCCATGGTTGTGTATGATTCTAACATTAGAGGAAACTGGGTGAAGTTATCTTTTCAATTTATTTATATTATCCTTTCAATTTTTTTCCATTTTCTCAAGATTAAATGATTATTTAAAAAGTGTGCCACACTATACAGAAATCAACTTTCTCTCCCACAATTCTGTGCATCTGGGACTATAGTAACATCACTGTCCCTGCCCCATATCTTCAAATTAATATTGTCAGGTCATAACAATAAGTCTTCCCAAAAGGGACCTTCTGGAAAAATAAACTATTTTCTCAGCCCATATTTCTCTCTTTTTGTAGAAGGTACCGGCAATCTATCCAAGAAGTCTATATTGGGGAGTAAGCTGGAAATCCACCAGCATGCCCACAGTTGTTGATAGCCGTAAGATTAGAGATAAGCACAAAAGGGTAGGTCAACATACTGGCAAAAAATCCTGTGACAGCTTGGGAATAACTCTTCATTTCATACTGGTGGAAACCCCACTGTCCAGTGCATAGGTACTGTCAAGGTAGGCTGGTGAGTTTCAGAGCCACAAATAAATGATGTCACCTAAGAGGTGAGGAATAAGACCCACAAAAATCCTAGGATGCCCTCTTCCTAATACATGGTCACTATGGAGTCACAAAGTCCATAGTACTTGGATTCTCTGGCAGTGAATTCTACCACAGATCTCAGAGCGATCATGTGGAAGGGATGTATGATGAGGATAGCAGCACCACGAGCCATTGTTTCTTGATTTGTTTCCTTGATAACTTGGTTGAAGGCAGATGTGACTTCTTTCTGTACATTTCCAGGTCCTGGTTCCTCAACATTTTCACACTACTGGTAAAGCTGTAAAATGTTACTATGGACCTCAGTTCCAAGGACTCCTGAACATAGTTTTGGAGTTAAGTCTATGAACAACCCATGCTTCCCATAATGCTCACAAAGTGCTGAGCATAACAAAACAGACCAGGGAGCTGACATTCTTGTTGCCCAAAATTTTTTGTCCTATTAGAGGAAGAGGCTTATCTTCCACCTGGATGAGCACTTTCATGTACATGAGTGACTGGAACACAAAGGTGAGACCGGAGACCAGGAGCATCTGACTAGCGGTGTCTGCCATGATGGCACCTGCAGACTGTTAACTTGTTTTTTAATAAATCTAAAATTATTTAAAAATACAAGGCTTGAGGAGGACACATATTGCATGGAGCACTGGGTGTGGTGCATGAGCAATAAATCTTGTAACACTGAAAAAATAAAATAAACATATTTGGGGAAAAAAATAAAAATACAAGATTTATTTTAAAAAATCAGAGGAATTAAAATACCCTTATTTAAGGAACAACAACAAAAATCAACTACAGGAAGACTTCACTGCTAAAAGAAGCTAATGTAAACTCTTGTTACATTTCTAGAGATTTAGCATTCAGAGCAAAAGAGGCAATAGCTCTATTCTTCTGTAGAAGGCTTATATTGCCTATAAAATTTTACATTCAGTTCTGATATTTTATAAAGGAAGTTAACAACCTAAGTTATGTCCAGAGAACAACAAAGAAGGCACAAAGTTTAGAAACCACAGAATGTACAGAAATGTAGAATTATGGGGGCAGAGGAGGAAGAAAGGGACTAGCCCAGAGAAGACTCAAGAGGGTTGTGTGGTCACTGGCTTGCTGTCTTTGCAGACCTGTCCTGGGCTATAGGAGCAAGTTTTTGCCATGAAGTAGACCCAGAGGGTGGAGCTAGAGTCAAGGAGAGAGGTTACAGGGTGGTGGCTCTTTCTGGGAATGGTGGAACTTTCTTCTCTTTGAAATGGGGCTCAGGCTGCCTCAAGAAATATGTGAGCAGAGGCTGAAAAGTCATATTTCTGGAATGTTAAGAGAAGATACTGGTCTATACAATTGGATCCTTGCCCATAGGAGATTCCTAATATATTTGCTAAATTTGAATGTGACCCCTATCTTCGCCAATTCTAGAGATTATGTGAGATCTTAAGATCAGAGAGACCAGCATTTCTAGGCATTTCTATGGCATTCTCATTTTTATACATAGTGTTGTGGTGGTAATTTTCCTTCAGGTACTTTTGGCTAACAGTTACCTCGGTTTATCAGCTGGGGGAGGGGGAGCCAATTGGAAATACAGGCAGGGGTTAACCAGACTTCTAGATCTGCTGTCACCAGCAAGTGCAGCCTGGAGATGGAAGAGTTAAGTGCCACAATGATCATGATCCTTCCTGCCTGGTTCCTCACTGCCCTCAGGATAAAGTCCAAATTCTTTAGGTTGGCATTCAAGGCACTCCTGGGCCAGCCTCCACCTACCTCTCCTTCTTCCTCCATCGCTACTCTTTCTGTTCTTCTTAGGCTGATCCTGTGCTCTTGTCATCTGGAACCACACAAAACTGTCAGGACTCATCATGTGTCTCAGCCTCTGTATCCATATTTTGATTCTCAATTCAAGATGTCTTCGACTTAAGGCTTTGTTTCCTCCCTTGTGCCCCTTCTCTGCCTACTACTTCTATTATATCAAGTCTCTTACCATCATTGCCATTATTAGTTTTTACATCTGTGTTGCCATTACATTGAATACTTGTCAGGGACAAGGTGTATTTGGTAGTTATCTTTCTGTCTCCATCACCCAGTATAAAGTCTGACAAGTAGAAGGTACCCATCAGATATCTGTAGTATTGAAGAATGGCTTTGTAAGAATTTAGTAAATGAATATATAGGTGAATAAAATATTTCCCTATTCAGTGCTGGTTTAGAGTCCATTTTTTGGAGTCTAAAAAGGTTTGGCTTCAAGTTCCAACTTTATGGTTCCAACCTCTATACTTTATGGTATAGACAAGTTACTTCATCTGATTGTATCTCATTTTTTTAAAAATGGAAATGTTAGAAGATAATATTAATATAACTCAGAGCTTAAGTTCTTCTAAGTGAACCCTTCACCCCAAAACTCATTCCCTTTCCTGACTTAATTTATAGAATATTATCTGTCTCTTCCTACTAGAATATAAGCCCCATGAGGGCATGGATTTCTCCCTGGTTTTCACTGCTATAGCCCCAGAACCTAGACCATGCTGGTTCAATGTTAGGCATTCAATAACAGTATGAATCACATAATAGGGCTGTTGTGAGGACTGAGTGACATAATGTGTGTGAAGATTGTAGCATTGGACCTAGCACATGCTATGCACTCAAGAACTACCAGTATTATAAATTAAGGGCAGATTAAGAGGCAACATTATAGCAGGTTGATCTCTGACTCAGAACATACAATCAGGATATCATGAATGTTTGAGCCATAATTTATATTGTAATTGGAAAGGATGCTTGAAATAATCTGGTCTGACTTTCTGAAGCCTAAAGAGAAGTGCTTTTCTCAAAGTCACGGAGCTAGCCAGTGTCAGAAACTAGACAATATTTTTCCCATATAAATGATTTTCTAGTGATTCCCTAAAATATACTATCAGATTATTTTCTTTGTTAAACACTTCCTTTTGGCAAATATTCCTAAGAACAGGAATGGCTCTCCACCTAACCATATCAAAACACACACACACACACACACACGCACGCACGCACATGCACACGAACACGCGCAGGGTTAGGTGTTCATCTAATTAGTCTAATTAGTCAATGATGTATGAAAATAATACCACATTTTACTGTGTCTGACAGTACAAGGGTTATACGATTGAAAACTAATATTTGTCAATTAAAATCTACTTCTGGCTATGTTGGAAGGCATTGGTAAATCCTATTCCCAGAAAACAAAGCTAAAGCTGGAAAAAACATGTAAGTGTTTTGGAAATTGACCAAAGACATACAACAATCTCAAAACTGTTATGCTTTAAAAACTGCTGAACTTTGGATAATAAGAATGAGAATCTGTGATACACTGTAGTTGTTGTTCCATCTCCCCCCAAGCTTGGTGAATGCAGGGTTCTATTAGGGCAGGCCATACTCCGAGGAGGATTGGAAGTTTCTCTGTCACAGTCAAAGGGACTCAATTTGGAAAAGTGGGCAGTGCCCACACCTGGAAGTATTGTCTGTGGAAACATTCATCACAGAGGTTGACACGTAAGGAGGGCCTGCAGTTGCATAGCTGGGACAAACATATTCCTGGTTGAGACTGGGTACAGGCTCAGTAGAGACCTGAGAAGGCTCAAGCAAGTCACACACTCCTGAACAACCTTGAAGCTGCGCAAATGCTCATGGTAAACACACATGGAAGGGAAAGTAAAAGCCAGGGCAGATTTGAAAATTGCCCAAACTTTTTTTTTTTTTTTTTTAAGATTTTATTTATTTATTTGACACAGAGAGAGATCACAAGTAGGCAGAGAGGCAGGCAGAGAGAGGGGGAAGCAGGCTCCCTGCTGTGCAGAGAGCCCGATGCGGGGCTTGATCCCAGGACCCTGAGATCATGACCTGGGCCGAAGGCAGAGGCTTTAACCCACTGAGCCACCCAGGCGCCCCGAAAATTGCCCAAACTTTGACTGTGTTCCCTGTATCCACATACAGATCCAATGACAGAGGATGGAAACGTTATGGACTCAGGGTAGGTGACCACAGACTCAGCCCAATAATAGCTGACCATTAACCTACAGAGACACAGGGTTGACTCCCTAAGAATCTAGACTTAGATATAGGAAAGAAAAAAAGAAAAATTGAGCAGAGGCACAAGAGGTAGATATCAAGATAATTCACAGGTAAAGGTCAGTCTTTTCAACAAGGTAGTGCTAGAACAATTGAATATCTATGTGCAAAAAATTATGAGCTAGACCCTTACCTCATGCCATACATACGAAAAATAATTCAAAATCAATCACAGACTGAGATGTAAGCAAAACCATAAAAAATTTCAAATAAAACATGGGAGAAAATCTTTGAGGTCTTTTGGGTGAAGAGTTCTTAGATAAGAATCCAAAGCATGATCCATAAGAGAAAAATTTGATAAATTAGACTTCAAATTTTAAAACATCTGTTCTTCAAAAGATATGGTGAAGAGAATAAACAGATAAGGCATAAGGCATAAATTAGAAGGAAATATTTGCAAAGCATGTATCAGACAGAGATCTTGCATTAAGAATGTAAAAGAACTCTCAAAACTCATCTTAAGGATACAAATAGCCCAATATTTTTAAGTGAGCAAAGGATTTAAACTGGCACTTTATTAAAGAAGATACATGAATAGCAAATTAGCCCATAAGATGATCAACATGATTAGTCATTAGGGCAATACAATTTAAAATCACAATGAGATACCACTACATACCCACTACAATGGCTACAATAAAAAACATAGATTATTCCAAGTGTTAGCAAGAATATAGAGAAATTATAACCCTATTTCCTATATTGCTAGTAGATGATGGCACTATTAACATGGAACACGTGTTTTTTTTTTAACTTGACAGCTTTCCTTTTTTTAAATTTGAACATGAATTTACTATATGAGCCAATGATTCCACTCCTAGAAATCTACCCAAAAGAAAGTGGATCACATGTCTACTCAAAGGTATGCACATGAATGCTCATAACAACATTATTCATAATAGCCCCAATCTGGAAACAATCCAAATGTCCATCAACTAGAGAATAAACAAAACGTGGTATATATCTTTTCAATAGAATACTATTCAGCATTAAAAATGAACTACTGATACATGGTACAACATGGCTAAACCTCAAAAATATAACACTAAGTGAAAGATGCTATGAAATGTGAGATTTCATTTATATGAAATATTAAGAGATGGCAAATTTGTAGTGTCAGAGAAGATCAATAGTTACTGGGGTTGGGAGTGGAAGTGAGCATTAATGAACTTTTTGGAATGATGGAACTGTTCTAAAACTGAATTATGGGGATAGTGTAAAACTCTATAAATTTACCAAAAATGATAGAACTGTACCCTTATAATGGATGAATTGTATGGTATATTAATTATACCTCAATAAAGACAAGAACAATTAAGATACTAAAAACAAAAAAACAATTTTTCCCATGATATGTTTATCTTAAATGTCAGATTGCAGCCTTGATGCATGTTCAAAGGGATTTTGTTTAGTGAGGTTAGAAGGGGCCAGTAGTGAATAACAAAATAAGATGCCAGTTTGGATGAAATAGTTAGTTGCAATAGTAGCTATGGACGTGGTGATTAGGAGTTCTAGCACTATTCAAAATCTTGCTTTCTGCCTACTTTCCCTAAAATCTGGAGGTTGGCATGTTTAGCCTTCCCACTTATAATTATCCTCCCTCTAAATTGGAATAAAGAGTAACTAATTATAGTCCTGCCTTCAGACACAAACAATACCAAACACCCTGGTAATGAAGAATTGTCCTGTCTGCAAAAGTATGCCAGAAAGCCTTAAAGTCTCTGGCATCTGCTTTGAGGTCCAATCCATGGAGTTTCCCTAAACTAGTTTGTCCAGCACAGTTATACCCTGTACTTCCATTAACTTTAATTTCTTAAGATGCTGCTTTGGATAAGGCAATCCCTTTCCCAAAAATCTGCTGAGGCTCTCAGTTGGTTCAATGTAGAAAGTGTCAGTGGTCTATCAAAACACCAGGATGTGGTGTTAGAAGCCATGGGCTTAAACTTTGTCTCTGACATAAACTAGCCATATAACTCTAGGTAAATAACTTATTTTTTAGCCTTAGATTATTTATTCCCCAAACTGGGATAATGTTGCCTACTCCATAAAACTCTTGTGAGAAATAAGCAAGATGATATGCATGAAGTACTTGATCCCGCATATGCATGTGCCCCCTCTCCAATTCCTTAATATGACAATTAAAGCTTTCTAGAATTTGGCTCTGGTATTCCTATTTATCCCAATCTTCTAGCAGGAAGATTACCTATTCTAATCAAACTAGACTGCTAACCAACTGTCACCATGCAATGACTGACTGTATCCTGCTGTCTGCACAACCTTCTCCCTGACTCTGTATTTAGTATTTCTACCCATCTTGTAAGACTCAGCTTAAAGCCTATCTTCTCCCTGATGGCTAGTCTGACCATTAACTCTCTAACAAGTCATGTGATACTTAATTATATACTTTAAAAATATTATTTCTGTTTGAATATGTCTTATTTCCTCAGGTATAGAATACATTTCTGGAAGAACACCGAGATTTGTTTTATATCCCCCAGTGCTCCTCACAAAGTCTGAAGATAGGGTCTCAAATTGTTTCTCTTTTTATTTCCTGAGCATTTCCTCAAAGAATAATTTGAAAACACTATTCAAATCCAACTTTTTCATCTTATAGAGAAAAACTTGTTCCCAGAAAGTTTAAGTAACATTCAAGGTCATATGAGTAATTTGGTACTAGAGTTGAAAACAAAATTCAGGCTTTCTGTGGCAGAGACATCAGGCTGTCATTCAATATCAGTCCTCCTATATACCTGTAGGACTATCAATTTTTAGCTGGAAACATGGTCACCCAGAACGAAGACTTCATGTCTCATTCTTCCTTTGAGAAGAGTGGATATGAGTAGTATGAAATGGGATAGAAGAGAAAGTGCTATGTAACTGCATCTTCTCCTTTCTCCTCATATCTTCTTCATCCTGTCTAAAACACAGATGTTTTAGACATAACACAGGTAGGTACCTTTCTTTAAAAAAAAAAAGATTTTATTTATTTATTAGAGAAAGAGAGAGATCACAAGTAGCAGAGAGGCAGGCAGAGAGGCAGGGAAGCAGGCTCCCTCCTGAGCAGAGAGCCCAATCGGGGTTTGATCCCAGGACCCTGAGATCGTGACCTGAGCTGAAGGCAGAGGCTTTAACGCACTGAGGCACCCAACTGCCCCAGGTAGGTATCTTTCAATACCAGTAGAATTTCATCCTGGATCCAAACTAGATTTATTCTTCCATTCATTCAATAATCCATTTAATAGCCATTCAGTATGCACCTATATTTTGCCTGGCATAAATCTAAGAAGGGGCATGGGTGGACAAAGGAATGAAATATACAAATTCTGCCCTTAAAATTAAAAGTCACAAGTAGTGAATGAACTCATCACTGTCAACCCATATCATAATTCATAAGTCTGGCAAACACTCATCTCAGAATTTCTCTGACAGTCTTATCTCAGATAATCTCCCTGTTTCCAGTAATAAATTGTTGATCAATCTATATGTGCTTATGTGTTCTACTTGCCTCTCTACATTCACTGTCTTTCTCCATTTTCTCCACTGACTAGGGTGGCTTATCTGTGTGGATTACTTCAGTGGGCTCTCTTATCCTCTGACTTCTGGTTGTGTTGGCCAATAAGGACCCCTAGTAGGAAATCAGAGGGAAGTAAGAGAATGAGTTCTATGCATTTATTTTTCTCAGCTCCCTCCCTGTGTGGTCTTCTCAGGCTAACTTTGTTCCTTAACTGAAGGTCACTGTTCCACTCAAGGTGGCCCAATACATGGCCCTCTCCTATTGGGTCCTGGTAAATGTTCTTTCTCTTCACACCCTTTGAATTGTTACTAGCCCCAGGGGAATGCACTATACCCCATGGTTTCCCTACACACCACCCACACCTTTTAAATAGCCCATTTATTAATAAGCTGTCCTTGAATTATCCTAATGTGAGGCTGCCATCTGTTTCCTGCTAGCATGCTGACTGATACACCGTGTGTCCCAATTTTCAGTTAGAAATATATAGGTACCAGATACCCATGCACCCACAAGAAGCACTGTTAGGAAGACAGAGTAAAGGGAAGATATTTAGCAAAATCTTAGTGCATACAGAATTTCAGACTATAAGAACATCATCATGACCACTAGCTTTTGAGATCAGATTTGACTTTCAGGTACCTAAGCCATAGACAAGCCCTCTTTATTTCTCTCCTATTTTGGGGTATGCTGGACTAGACTCCATGTCTTTTAAACAGCCTTGTCTTGAAAACTTTTATTTAGAAGTGGGACTCCCTTCTAGGTGGAACTCATAGTCACTGGGCAGAATCCATTTTTCCACCAACACGTATCAGAACCTTGAGTATAATATTTTCTGCCAATTCCACCAGTATCCTCACTTAGGATCTGTAAGTACTCAATATGCCTATTTTAGGCACACAGTCCACAATTCTTAAAGAATGAAACATAAAAACTGTTTATTACCTGCTTATTCATTACAAGTAACTGAAGTATCATTGACCACAGAGAACAACAGTAGGCAGAACAATGCATTCCTTTCCCAAAATGTGCAAGTCCTAATCCCAGTAAACTGTGAATGTTACTTTACATGACAAAAGGGACTTTACCAAAGTGACTAAGTTAAAGATCTTTAGGTGGAGATATTATCCTGGATTATCTGGATGAGCCCAACATAATCACAAGGGTCCTTATAAGTAAAAGAGGGAGGCAGGAGATTCAGTGTTAGTGATGCATCATGAGAAAGAGTTGACCAGCCATTGCTGGCTTTGAAAATGGAAGGGAACTACAAGCTAAGAAATGCAGGTGGTGGGTATTAAGGAGGACACTATTGCATGGAGCACTGGGTGTGGCGCTTAAACAATGAATCTTGGAACACTGAAAAAATAAAATAAAATTTAAAAAATAAAATAAAATATAGTAACTGAAAAAAAAAGCAAGTTAAGAAATGTAAACAGCCTCTAGAAACTGGAAAGAACAGGGAAATAAGTTCTCTCCTGGAACCTCCAAAAGGAATGTAGACCTGCTGATACCTTGATTTTAACTCAGTGAGACCAATTTCCTGAACTGTAAGATAATAAATTTGTGCTGTTCTAAGTCACCAAGTTCATGGCAATTTGTTATGCCAGCAATAGGAAACTAATACAGAATATGAGATTGAAATCTCCAGACCCAGAGAACTAAACCTGAGAAGGAAGAAGGATTGAGAACTAATGGATGGCAATGATGGAACATGTCATGGGCAGCACAACCAAACTGCACACCACTTGCTAACCTGCATTGCAGGCAAGCTGAATTTATTAAAAGACAAATGTATTTTTTATCTCAGAGGCTCACACTCATAAAATGCTTTCATGCCTTTAACATGCCTGTAACACCTGGTAGGAGCCTTTTTCTTTTCTCACCAGAGTTTTTGCATTTTGTCAGAGAGCATTATCAGCTTCAATTCAGAAGGACAAGCATCTGTCTCATATCTTATTCTGTGACTAACTATTGGCCACAGAGGCAAAGAATGGCACAATAAAAATAGTGGTTCTTAAAAGTTCTAGAGCATATAAAAGCATCAATATCCATTGTCTGCATTCTATTAAAACCCACTGATAAGCTCCTCCCCCAAGGCTGCCTATTTCTCAGTAGGCCTTACCACGCTCTGACCCAGCTGCTCCCGAAAGAAGTAATCCATGTTTCTCTTTTGCAGGCTGTCAAGGTAATGCTGAAAGCGCGTGTATGTATATGGGTAGCAGTAAGCAAATTGGTAAATATCTTCTTCTCGATCAAAACAAAATGCGAAGGACATCACATAATTCTTCCTATGATCCGGGCACCGGTAATAGTAAACATTTTTAGGTGGCAGCCTTTGCCTGAAGACACAAACAAAAAAATGTGGGCATATCAGACAATCATTCGAATTTCAAAAGGTAATACACAGGAAGAGGAAAACTATGACATCAAGAACTCCATGTTGTACCTGGAAACAACAATCATACCATCTATGGTCAAAGAGACCAGGATTTGGCAACACTTTGTTGAAATTCCAGCCCTACCCTTTATTAGCTGTTTGGACAATGCAAAGTTAAAGATTTTAGTCATTGCTTACTCTTATTTTGAGCCCTTATTATATGTCTAGGCATTGTACTAGATTCTTGATGTATAACAGTAAATAAGATAGGCAACATGTTTGTCCTCATGGAGTCTATACTCTTGTGGGGAAGAAGTCAATGAAATATTCAAAATAGATATACAATATAGTTACAGACTCTTGAGGACAACTAAAGACTGTGATGTCATGCCAAAATAAATATGGGAAGCCTACTTTTCCTAGGGAAGTCAGTTTTTTTGTATTATAAGGCTAATTCAGACCTTTTTAAAATAAGCTAATACACATTGTGAATATTCAGGGGGGAGGAAAGAATATTCAATATTTCTTTAAATTATTATTATTGTGTTTCAACAGAGCATTCCATGACACTAATTTTCCACAGAAGCACTTTGGGAAATACTGCTTCAAATATACTGTGAAGGCGATTTTGCTAAGTCATCATGCTCATTCTCCAATAAGGAACTCTGAAACACATACATGAGAAAAGACCAATGTTCCAGTCACAATTCCCATAACTTCTTTACATTCATCTACACCATAGGCTCACTGTACTCTCATGCTGTATGACATCCGAATTATTCACACTGTTTACCTGCAGTGAATGCCTCTCATTTCTGTGCCTTCAAAATCCAGTTAATTTTACAAAACCCATCTCAAACTGTGCCTTTTCTATGATCATCCACTGACAATTCCAGACCCATTCAGGTCCCACATTTTGCAGTAGCTCTTGCTTCTTTATTGATGGCTTCCTAAGTCTTATTCACTAGGATCAGTTTGGAAGCTCCTTAGAAGCAGGTAATGTTTCTGAGGGTTACTGGCACAGTGGGTGAAGGATGCAAGTCTTACCTGTAGGGGCTTGACATTCAACTAAGAAGCCATGAGACACAGGAGCATGTAGAGGACAGTGTGAGGAGAAATGTGTAGTGATGAGGTTGAGAAAAAATAAGATTGGTGGTGGCTCCAGGTACAGCAACATGTACTGAAAGAAAATTGTTAAGAGCTCCAAGAGCATTATAACATGCAGTTTGTTGCAGAATCTTGCTTCTACCTTGGTGTCCTTCTGAAGCTGCTTAAGTAGCCAGGGTGGAAAGTAAGGCTGTGGGCTTCCTATGGAAGAGAAGAGGTTGCCAAGACACTAATTCTGTACATACAGCAGCTTGCATTGTTTGCCTGTAGCCCTGCATCTTGTGAAACTCACCCAAACATTAAGTGAAAAGCAGAGAAGGGAAGAAGACAAAAACTAAGGAAGGAAAAAAGGAAAAGAAGGATTGAGGGAAGAATGAGGGGAAAGAGAAAGGAAGGAATGAACAGAATATGCACAGTATGTGGGCATACCAGTATGGGTTGTTTCTGGGGCTCATTCAGTACCTGATTTAATTCTCATAACCATTTGGTCAAGGTAAGTATTGTCTCACTTTGCAGATGTGGTCATGGAGGCTCATAAGTTAAGGAACTTACCCACAATCTCAAGCAAGTAAATGATAGAGCTGAGACTCAGATTTGTTTCTGATTCCAAGTCCAGTACCTAGTACACTCTTCCATAAACCCTCTTGATAAATTATGAACTTTAGCATTCCAGATATGAGTGTGTGCAAAATCCAGGGGGCAAGATAGAACAAGTAAAATGTTGGGACTGAAGGGAATTCATCATGGCTGAAGCACAAAGAGTGAGAAGAAAATTATGAGACACGTATCTGAAGAGGACACTCTCTCTCTGCCTGCCTCTCTGCCTATTTGTGATCTCTCTCTCTCTCTCTCTCTGTGTGTGTCAAATAAATAAATAAATAAACCTGGATAAATAAAATCTTTAAAAAAAAAGAATTTAAAAATTCTCCTGAAGTCCCAGGGAACCTTTCAAGTTAGTGAAAAAAGTTAACTATCATAACTATGCCAGTCGATGGCATTGATGATAGTGGTCAGAAGGACAGAAGGATAGTAGCTGCACAAGTGCACAAAACAAGACAGATTTGACTGTATTAGAAAAAAGTGGCTGAAGGGATGGGACATAAAATCTAATATGGTTGAGAACCTGAAAGTGCTGAGGAGGGCAGGATGGTATAGAGAAGAGCCTAAACAAAAAAGGAACAGGGCTTTGCACATAAATGTCAGTGATAGTATCAAAGGCTGTCTACGGATGTCCTTGGGTCCATCAACAGAATCCATTTGCTTCCTTCTCCCAAAAACACACAAATAAATACACAGGTAACAACAGTCTTCTTGTAATATAAATATAACTTTAAGACAAGCCCCTCCTAGGCACTCCTCTTTTCTAAAGAGATTGCTACCCTAGACCTTCCTCTTTTGAAATATTGGAGCTACCAGTGATGAAAGAGAGAAATAAGGGCCTGGAAGGTGCATGGGGAGTGAAGAGAAAAGTCTCCTCCTTATATTTCTGTACATGGAGTAAGAGAATGAGCAGCTCTTGAGAGGGTAATGGGTGGAATAATGGCCTCCATATCAGGTCTTATTTCATTACTTTATGTAGCAAATATTTGTTAAGTATCATGCACCAAGCATTGTTTGATTAAGAGAAGGGGTAAAGAAAGCAATGGACTAAAAGACTGAGAAGTGAGATTATTAACCATAAAGCTGAATTTCAGAGGAAACGGTGGAAAGTTCTGGATAGAGAAGGGAACAGTGGAAAACCAAGACCGGACCAGTGCAGAGACAAGGCTGTGGAATGAATAGGTAATGGTATACATGTGTGACATGATTGAACATGTAGGAATGTGAGGCTGGTGGAGTAATCTAGTCTCAGGGTTCCAGATTTGCATTCAAGAAGAATGCCAGTTGAAAGTGGCCTAAAGGTCATTTGACAGTGGTCTGTGATACTGGCTTCAGGCCATGGCTCACAGATCTGAGCACAAGGTGAGCATGTCTTCATATGCTGCACAAGTGCACAAAACAAGACAGATTCATACAGTGATAGGCCCCTCGGGTTATGATGCTGATGTTCTCAACTCTTCATTTACTAGTATATCTGATCAGGGTCCATGCTTCAAATTCAATCACTCCAGTTTTTCTCCTATTCTAGCCAAGTTTAGCAACTTGACTCTGAGAGCCTGCCATCTCCACCAAATTTGATTATGTGATATCAAGAGAATTCGTCTAATGCCTGCAGCTGTCCCAGCTCCTCTCTTGAGTGGGTTGGATGCTTAACCTGATTTGCAGACAGAGTGAAGGTAATGGGCCCTGGGGTAATCATTCAAGGAAGCCGAGATGCTGCTCAGGGCTTAGATTTTCTAGACTCTGCTAAGAATACAAATAAAAATCTATTTGAGAAGAACTCAGTAGGCCAAATTCATGAGGACTTTCAAGTAACACAAAGAAGAGAGGAAAATAAAGCTGGGACTAAGTAGGAAAAATGTCTCTCTCATTTGTAATGCACTTCTGGTTTTTCTCTTATTTTGCTTATTATATTTTTACTATGTCTCAGGCATTATGTTAAATGTTTCATATGTATTATCATTTAAATTTCACAAAACCCCATAAGCCAGGGGCTACTACTAACATCTCCTTTACACAGACAAGAAAATTGAAGCTCAGAAAGATAAAACAAAAAATTCCCTGAAGTGGCAGGGTTAGTAATCCACAGAGCTTGTATTAGACTCTAAAGTCTGTGCTCATAATACCTATAGTAATATGCCACCCTCCTTTTCCCTCTTGCCATCCAGATCATAGCCTTATTTCTGCTTCCAGAAAAATCTGTTCTCACAGTACTCTCTTGCTAAAGACTCTTCAAACAACTCCTTATCTTTATATTCTGTTTTAGCCCACAGGCTTCCTGAGATCTCCTTGTGATCTGGTATCATCAGCCATTTCTTCCTCCTTGAGCACTTTGTTTCATTCATACTGAGCTACTCACAACTCCCTAACACAATTTTATGCCATTCCTCCCATACCCCTATGGGATCTCCTTGTATTTGATCTTTTTTCTATTTGGACTGCCTTCCTTGCCATCTTACCTATTTGGTGAACTGCTCCTCATAGATGTGGCATAAGTTAGATTGTCAAGGCTAAAATAATTTTTAATAATGGACAAAATAATGTACAAATAAATACTTATCCTTTAACATACTTCTTCCCTGAATACTTCTTTGACCATTCAATTTTCATTAATTTTTTCTCTACTTCAACATATAATATTAAAATAAGTTTCATAACTTGGTACGTCCCTTAAAAATGAACACCAAAAGTAAATGGAGATTTTTTTTCTCTTTCTCACTAGAAATGGCACAGAGAAGTTAACAATACAATTGCTTATTTTATTTTTTTATTAACATATAATGTATTATTTGCCCCAGGGGTACATGTCTGTGAATCATCAATACTTGCTTATTTTAAAAAGCTATGATGAAATGAAAAGAAGACTCATCTCTGAAGATAAATGGTAGACATCATAGGGAGGTAGATTTTAGCTCAGTATAAAGAAACTCTTTATCATTCAATTGAAGGGAAAGTAGAAAGGCCCATGTTACAGGGGAATATGAGCATGGGAAGCTTTATGGGATCCCATAAAATAAATTCTTATACTTGATGTTAGGTGAGACAAGGCAACCTTCTGATTCCATTTAATAGAGTTAGTTTAAGATATCAGTGAAAATAATACAATGATGATAATAGTTATTACAATACCTAATATATATACATGTCATTGACCATGTGTATAATTTAAGTACATTAACAGGTATTAAGTCCTTTAATCTTCACAACCATCCCCTGAGGCTATTCCTATTATCCCAATGATAGAAAGAAAAATGAAGATGGGATCAAGAATGTTTGTTCTTAAGTCAGGAAATGACAGATGTTGGCAAGGATGTGGAGAAAGGGGAACCCTCCTACACTGTTAGTGGGAATGCAAGTTGGTACAGCCACTCTGGAAAATAGTATGGAGGTTCCTCAAAAAGTTGAAAATAGAGCTACCCTATGACCCAGCAATCGCATTACTGGGTATTTACTCTGAAGATACAAATGTAGTGATCCAAAGGGGCATGTGCACCTGAATGTTTACAGCAGTAATGTCCACAATAGCCAAACTATGGAAAGAACCTAGCTGCCCATCAACAGACAAATGGATAAAGAAGATGTGGTATAGATATAGAATGGAATGCTATGCAGCCATCAAGAGAAACAAAATCTTGCTATATGCAATGACATGGATGGAACTAGAGGGTATTATGATAAGCAAAATAAGCCAATCAGAGAAAGACAATTATTATATGATCTCTCTGATATGAAAAATTTGAGAGGCAGGGCGAGAGGTCATAGGGGATATTGGGGGGAAATGAAACAAGATGGGATAAGGAAGGAAACAAACCATAAGAGACTCCTAAACTCACAAAACAAACTGAGGGTTGCTGGGGAGTAGGAGGTAGGGATAGAGTGGCTGGGTTATGGACACTGGGGAGGGTAAGTGCTGTAAAATGTATAAGCCTGATGATTCACAGACATGTACCCTTGGGGCAAATGATACATTATATGCTAATTAAAAAAATAAAAGAATGCTTGTTCTTAAGAAGAAATTTGTCCATGACTCCCCAGAAGACTTCATAAAGGAAACAGTCCAACATTTGATCCTGCCAGAGATGTAGAGACTTTAGACCTGGTGTGTGTGCTCTCCGGACCTAGAAACTAAAGGCTGATCCAGTTCTTGGAACAAACCATCATCCTGGGTCCATCCTGATAACTGAAGAGGGCATCCACATATGTGAGGGGATCCTATAACTCACATCCTCAGATCCAGTCATGCATGCACATATGAATGAGCAACACACACACACACACACACTCACACACATGCATGTACATACTGAACAAATTCACAATCATACTTCATACTATATACACCTCTCTATTATAGCTTCTTTTTCATTATTTCGATTTGAATATATACCTTTCTCCACCAATAGATTGAACCCCCTTGCTCCTGATGGAAAGGATGATATATATTCTTCATCTCTGGTTCTTCAGGACATATGTAGAGCTTTGCATAGATGTTCTTGAAAATGCTTATGAATTGGGTAAATGAATATATTTGTGAATGAACTTTAAGGGATTAACAAAGTAGAATAAATAATTTCAGCCATACCAGTATATGAATATTATGCTCTCTCCATGTGAAAGTGAGTCATGCCCTGAATATATTATTCATGAAAGGCATGAATATCTCATGCCTTTCAAAATGCTTTTCCTTCTCTCTGCAATTGCCATTCCCATATTTTTCTACAGAGCACATCCCTATGTAGAGAAGTGAGACGGAGCTCAAATGATATTTCCTCTTTGAAAGCTTTGTCAACAATTCCATGAACTAATTGCTTTAAATGCTAACTGCAGATATGGCTGTATTTCTGATTCGTCTCAAAATCCATAGCACTTAGCATAGTGCTTAGCCCTGAAGAGAAACTTAAGGCATATTTATTGAATGAATGAGTGAGTGAATTTATGACTTGAATGAATGAATGAATGAATTATTCCTTCTCATTTACCATCCTCTGCCTTCTCTCCAAACTATCAGTCAAATTCCCAGTGCATCGTTTTGGAGGTTAGCAGAACAGAGAGGAAGAGAAGAAGTTCAGGGCCTAATGGAATACACAGGGGTCTCTAAAACAACAGCATTCTCTGCCCTCCTCAAAAACCCTGAAAGACAGGAGCACTAATTTCCTCTTTAATCTAGCAGAAAAATATGGATACGGATAGATGAGTTCCAATCCCACATTCTTTCTAGACACCATTTTTTTCCCTTCATATTGGCATAAAGGGAAATGACAATTTTTTCAGATTGTAAATTCTAAAGGAAGTATGCAAAACAAAGTCACTCAGATACTCCCAAAGGTGGTAACATATATTAAGCACCTCCTGTATACTAATAACAAGCTACCTATTTGATGTACATGTTAATCTAACTGATAAACACATACTCTCCCCACCACACCTAGGCTGTGCTTCCTGAAATTCAGCCAACAATTGCAATTGCAGAAACAGTCTTCATTTTCCTTCTTCATTGACCTAGGGGTGGGAAGCAACCCAGCATCCAGTTTTCCAGGTGTATGTGAACTTAAGGTAAGATTTTATCCCTCTTCCTTTCATAAGGGCAGCTGAATCTCTGGTCTGTCATCCATGCTAACATGTGGACTGTAGTTACATTTTGCTGGAATAACCTAGACCGCTACCTAGCTTGAGCCAATGGAGCAGCTAGCATGGATGCCCACATTATAAATCCACCCTAGGCAAACAGGACCCACTCCTAATTCCAATCCTATCTTCCCTTAAATAATTATAAGGGTGCTCTTGTCACCAGCATATCTATTCTTATCTTTCTCCACACTTTGTCACAGCTAATCTCTTGGTGAGTCACAGGGAGGGGGAGAAAGAGAGAGTGAGGGAGTGCTCAGATACAGGCAACACATTTTTACACCGGGTCTAATCATATTACCATCTTATCAGAGGCCGATGGGCACTAGTAGTGGGAGGAGAGAGACAGAGCTACATATTGCCAACTGAATTTTTGATAACGAAAAGACACTGCTCCATTCTTGAATTAACTTTTTTGTCCTACACACTCTATTGTTTATTTTTCATAGTTTATTTTATATGTACGGTTTTTATTTATTTATTTTTTTGTCTGTGCCTTCTGGAGAAGGACACCCACACACTGTGGCAGCAGCTGTTTCTATTAATTCCAAGCCATGAAAAAAATTAAAATTAAACCCAATTACTTTGGCTGGTTTAGAACCAGGGCATAGCTGACACTGATTATTCCCCTTGGTCATGGACAGCAACAATATTCCTACCTACACATGGCTGCTGGCAGAATGCTAATGTAGCCAGAAATTCCAGGGACAGGCTCTCCATGGAAGGGAGAGGCTCTAAGTCATGCATTCTATCTTCTCTATTCCAGATTCCTGAGAGGAAGCAAGAAGAAGACACTGGACAAAATACTAGAATTGTTATAGTTCTTGGGAAAGACCCTTCCTCTCTTTGTGCCTCAGTATAAAATGTGAATACTAAAATGTGTCCTGTATCCCTCTTACGGTTATTGTGACTCTTAGATGTAAAGGACTCTGTATTCAAAACTATCATTGCTGGGATATAGGATGGTATATGAGGCAATATGAGAGTGCTGGGTGCTTTGGAATGGGGTAGTAAGCTACAGCTGTAATGGTTCATGCTGGCACTGAAGTTTTGTATCAGAGTTATTTTGTTGCTGCATCACGGGCAGAGATACAATAAGGATTCCTGGTGTAAGGTCACTAAATTAGCATTTCCTTGTAAGCCCCTTGCATGGGGCCTAGTGTATAGAAGGCACTCAATAAGTATTTTGAATGGATAAATAAATAAGTTAGCCAAAGCTGAGTTTTGATTAAACAGACAGAACTGTGTTCACCTCCAGCTGCAGATGCCTTTTAGAAATGTAGTCATAGTGCCACAGAAAGAATGCAGGCTTGGGCTCTAGTCTATTTCCATTACTTAACAGTCAGATAGCCTTGGCTCTGGGTTTCCACATCTATAAGATGAAAATAATATCTAGCTCATGGATTTGTTTTGAAGATTAGAGATGAGATTTGTATCTGATATGTAACAGGTGCTGAGGAATGGTAACTGATAATCACTATGCTCTGTACAATGGATAGTTGGCATCACACTATCTCTTGGTTCAGAATAGTGAATTACAAGTTCACACCAAGTCCTTAGGGTATGAAGGGGCAGAAAACGTGGGGTACGGGACAAAGGAATAAGTGACAAAGGATAGAGAACCATTAAAACATATGGTTAAGGAAGAAAACCAGTGACAACCCTGTTTTCTCTTCTTGACCCTTCCCATACCCAATACAATCAACACCTCTCTTTTAAAGAGGAATGCTGTCTGATAAAACTACTTATGTCTGTATGGATACAGGAAGGTAGTTAACTCTTTCAAGTCACAAATGGTGGTGGGAGAAATATTCAAAGGTGGTGCCCCTGCTACCAGCCAACCATGTCCATGCAGCAACCTGCCAGTTGCATGGAGCCTTCAGGTCACTAGTTGGGCAGATTGACAGGGCATGTGGAAAATTATAAGTTAGGGGAATGTGAAATATGTTTGGGAAACAGAGACTGAGCAGTCCTTCTTATAGAGAACAGTCTAATAGCTTTTGGCATCATGTTGTTTTTTGGTTACTCTTAAAAAAACTTCACAATAAATCCTTTCACCAGCAGTGAGCTCAAAAAACCAAAAGTGCATGTTTTAAGAAAGTTAAGTGCTAACTTTTCATTTCTCATGAAATTTAGTAATGAACGTGTAACTTGTATAAGATGTTTGTTGGTATTTATTATCCACTGTAGGGGGTGTACTGATAACATGACCACATAAAAACCAGAGAACATAAATCTGCTGAAGAAACGTCAGCATCTACTTGATTTAACAGTTATTTTAAGAAAACTTATGCCCAAAGACTATAATTTACACATATAAAAGCAGGAGCATAGAAGAAAAATGATTGAGGTTATTTTAGAAGAACAGTCCATGTACTATAAATGAAAACCCACACTTTGGAGTGATGTGTAGTATCACTTTTATTTAGAGTACATGACTGTTCTTCTAAAATAATTTCAATCATTTTTAATTTCAAGTCTTCTTGTATATAAAGCGGTAGGCATTAATGCCTTTTCACTATTAGCAGAATTAAAACTAGCAGTTTTAAATCAGTGTCAAAAGATATTTCAAATAGAAAATAATTTAACTTAATTCCAGTATAATGTAATTATTTTCAGCCAATTCATGGAGTCAAAGTAAAGTTTTTCTAAATTCATTCTGTTGAAGGTAAGATACTGTCTTAGTGGTAATGTTCTTGCTAACTCAGTAAAATAAAAAGTTAACACTAAAGGTAAATTACTTATTTTTTCACTACAATAATATGAATACGAATTTTGGTCAAAGCAATATACTTGCTAAATCAACAAACCTATGGAGCAGAAATTTACTTTGAATTGGTTTGCAGTATCTATATAAATCATAATTGCATCCAAACAAGCTTCTATTTTATATCTTCAAAATAAGAACTATAGTTCTTAAAATTTACAGAAAGCAAGTGAACAATATAATTTTTAAGAAGTCAATTGTAAACCACAAACAGAAATTTCTGTTTTTTTTTTTCCAGGGAGGCAGACCATGCTTATTTTCTTTACTGTCTGCCATCAATAGGATTTTAGAGATTTTGAGCCTTTAAAAAGCTGATGTGTTAATCAACATTGATTTTGCTTTGTTGTTGTTGTTGTTAAGGAGACCCTTAAATTTTGTTAATGAAGCCTCTAAATGGGAACAAAATTTTGGTTACATTTTGTTCAAAATCAACTGGAAATTTTAAGTCAAATATTCAACAAAAGAAGTACCAGAGTATTTCAGTTTTTAAAGCTTTTTATCAAATTGCAACTATTGAAAACAAAGCTTGCAAACAAGAAGACATAACATTTATGTCTACAAAAGCATGGGAGGAATTGCATAAATTAAATGATGAAAGTATAACTGGAATACAAGATTGAATTTTGAAATTCAATGATTATACTTTGGGATAACTTACTTTCGGAGGAGAATTTTGTGATAAATCTCCTATTTTTAATTGGATGTTTACACAATATGTTGTGCAAGAGTAGGATGAAATTGGGAAGGCCTACAATTTTGCAACATCTGCATGTGGCAAAAATTTAAGAGTCAAGAAGCATCTTATTTGACAAAGGTTGTTTTATAAAAAAATTAATCCAAGAAAATGTCTCTGAAGGGAGTAAACAAGAAAGTAACTATGAAAATATTTGGACTGAAATGTTTACATATTTTAATACTAAAAAGTTTCCAACTGAGAACGTCCTTTGTTTGGGAGAATTTTGCTTTAACTTTACCAAGTACTTCAGCACCTATAGGGATAATGCCTTTTCTTTAAGGATATTATGATCTACAAAGAAGAATTAGTTGAATGTGTCAACAATTTCAAACTTATTAACCATAAAATACAATTCTGAAGAAGACTCAAGACAATGTCATCAAAAATAAAAATAATAAAGCCTTATCATAAAAAGATATTCCTCACAAAAATAACGGTGACATAGTATATAGATATACATGTAGCTAAGAAACTGGTTGAAGCATGTGTGCTGAAAGTAACTGAATTAGTTTAAAGAAAATAAATAGAAGTTTAATAAAAAATTCTGCTTTAATATATATAGGTATATATTTGTTTTACTTTACCTTCTTTTTAAAAAGATTTTATTTATTTATTTGACAAAGAGAGAGCAAAAGCAGGGGGAGTAGCAGGCAGAGGGAGAGGGAGAAGCAGGCTCCCCAAGAAGCAGGGAGCCCAATGCGAGGCTTGATCTCAGGACCCTGGGATCATGACCCAAGCTGAAGGCATTTGGTTAACCAACTGAGCCACCCAGGCGCCCCTACTTTATCTTTTACTTAAAACAAATCTTGATTATTTATTTATGATTTATTTATTTGATAGAGAGAGGCACACTGAGAGAGGGAACACAAGCAGGGGGAGTGGGAGAGAGAGAAGCATGCTTTCTGCCAAGCAGGGAGCCCGATGTGGGACTTGATCCCAGGACACTGGGATCATGATCTTAGCCAAAGGCAGACACTTAACAACTAAGTCACCCAGGTGCTCCACAAAGTTTGATTTTAAAAAACAATTATTTTGTAAATTCAGTGTATATGAAACAATTGGTGGTCAATTCATGAATATTTCAAAAAATATATAAAACTTTATTCTTAGTTTCAGTTGGAATGATAAATTTATATGGTCCTATCCATCTGCCAACCTGACTGCTATTCTTGAATGTCTTAAAGTTACCTAAAATTCAACCTGACTAAAATGGATCCCCTGATCTCCTCCATATCTGGCCTTCTGGAAGTATTCCCAACTCAGTAAATATCCCACCACCTCCATCCATTCCACTGGACAAGACGGAAACCTCAGAGGCCACTCTGATGTCTTCCTCTTTTTCACTGTATCCTTCCTTTTTTCATTCAATAAATTTTGCCTAAGAGCTTCCCATATCGTACTCTTCTAGATGGTGAGGAAGCAGAAGTTAAAAAAGCAATTTCATACTTTCATGGAACTTAAATTCTCATGAGAAAGATAAACAAATTAATACATAATATAGTATAAAGTAATGATAGGTGTAATGAATACAAATAAAGCAAAGTAAGGTCATAGAGGGTGATGGAGGGGGCTATTTTAGTTAGGGTAGTCAGAGAGGTAACCATTTAGTAGAAACTGAATGATATGAGCAAATAATCCATATCTTTTATCTATCTATCTATCTATCTATCTATCTATCTATCTATCTATCTATCATCTATCTATCTATCATCTATTTAAGAAAACAGAGGTCGAGGTAAAAGTAAGCACAAAGGTCCAAAGGTAGGAATAAGCTTGATATGTGTCTAGAGCATCAGGAAGGTCAGTGGGATTGAACAGGAACAAGTGAGGTGATTAGTACAAAATGAATTAGACAGGGAGGGAAGGGTCCATTACAGGGCCCTTCAGGCTTTGGTAAGAGTTTTGTATGAGAAGTCACTGTGGGGTAGAGATACTGAGAGTGATAAAATGATTTGATTTACATTTTCAAAGGGTCTCCTGAGTAGAGAAGTCATCGGTGGTTGGCAGGAGGGGTATGAAAGCCAGGAGACCAGTTGGGTAGTTACTGCAGTGGTCCAGGAAGAACTAATGATGGGTTGGGTTAGGTGGAAGCTGGGAGATGGTAGGAAGTTGCAGGATTTAGAATCTTTTGAAGGTAAAAACTTTAGGATTTGAGGATAAATTGAATATGAAATGTGAAAGTAAGAGAAAAGTCAAAAATGATATTAAGGTTTTGGCCTGATATCATTTACTGGAATTGTTACATCTCTCATCTCATTAAGGTCCTTAAATTCTCTCTTTAGAAGATATCTCCAAACTCTCTACTTGTCTCTATTTCCATGTTTTTGCTAGTTTGCTAAAAAAGTCCCCTACCCTGCCCAGCTTTCTTTTTCTCACTCTTCTCCTCTCCAATCCCCTCTCCACATAGTTTTTTCACAGTTTAATTGGCTCATGCCATTTCCTGGATTAAAACTCTTACACAATTTCCAATTATACTAGAATGGAAATCCAAACTCTTTAACATGATTTTTTTTTTTTTTTACTTCCTCAGATGAACCAAGTTCATAGTCTATCTCAGGACCTTTAAATATTTTTCCCTCTATCTATCCTGTTCTCCACACTAACTCCCTCCCTTATCTACCTGACATCCTTCATTTTTGTTTTAGCTCAGATATTATCTTCCCTATCACCCCCTAAATTAGGCTCTCCTATTAGTCTCCCTTGGAGCAACTAGATAATTTTCCTCAAAGTACTACTTCAATTTATAAGTATATGTGTTTTCATTTGTTTACTCACAGTTTACATTTCCAACTAGGTTTTGGTTTCTATCTGGGTAGGGACAACATCTGGTTTTTTTTCTCACCAGTGAATAACCTAGCATCTGACAGAGTACCTGACACATGGTAAACTTGTAGTAGATATTCATTAATTGAATGGAGTAAATATGTATGGATGAGGGGACAATGACAGAGAGGGAAGGTAAGAAGGCTGATTGTTAGTGGTCTGCATGGACGAAGAGTTCTAAACCCACAGTTAGCTATTTGGGTTCCCAGCAGAGTTAGGTAGAGGTGGGTATAATTGTGGAGGGGCTTCTAAGCTGCTCCATGAGTTAAGATTTTATAGGGGCAAATAATACATTATATGTTAATTAAAAAAATAAAAAATGAAGATTTTATAGGACTTCACATACTGTTTCTCTCAGAGAAAAGATAAAGGCCTTAATTACCTAGCCACAGGCTTTCTCTTTTGTCTTCTGCCACATAATGTAGTACCCTGATTTGTTTCTGGATTCCTCATGTTTTTCCTTCCAGAATCATCAGATCAGAGCTTTTAATCTAGAATAATCATTGTTTCTCAGCTCTATCATGTGAGGAGTCACTGTAAGGCCTTCTAGACTGTAAAAGTAGAACTCAGCTTGGTCTACTCAATAGGGGTCTCTTATCATAATGGCCTCCCAGTAGAGAGTGGTAACAGGCTGTCCCGCTGTTCTCACTGAGTGGGGCACTTCAGGTTAGCCATAACCAAGGTGGGGGTGGAGGTAGGGGACTTGCAGTAGATAAAGAAATAGGGAAGAAGGACCATCTGGAGTATTTCTGATTCATCACACAGTCCTAGCACAGGGAGTACCTGTTCACTAAGTTAGATGAACTAAGACCCTAATAGAAAGACTGAGGAATAGATCATGAGAGTGGATTCAAATGGCCTGGAGTCCAAGGAAGCCAGGGAATGGCCTAAATTTCAAGCTGCAAAATCCAAAGAGCTCAGTCAAAAAGTGAAGTGAAAAATTATCAACACCCAAAAAACAAATAATCTAGTCAATAAATGGGCAGAAGACATGAACTGACACTTCTCTAAAGAAGACACACAAACGGCTAACAGATGAAAAAATGCTCCACATTAGTAGCCATCAGGGAAATACAAATCAAAATCACAATAAGATACCACATTACACCAGTTAGAATGGCAAAAGAATTTTTAAAGCTCATGGAAATAAAGCTCATGAAAATGAAAACACAACTCTTCAGAACCTCTGCAAAGACAAAGGCAGTCCTAAGAGGGAAGTATATAGCAATACAAACCTTTCTCAATAAACAAGAAAAGTCTCATATATACAACCTAACCTTACACCTAAAGGAGCTGGAGAAAGGACCTCAAATAAAGCCTATATCCAACAGGAGAGGAAAAATAAAGATTAGAACAGAAATCAATGAAATAGAAACCAAAAGAATAGTAGAACAGATCAATGAAAGTAGGAGCTTATTCTTTGAAAGAATTAATAAGATTAATAAACCTTTAGCCAGATTAATCAAAAAGAAAAGAGAAAGGACCCACATAAATAAAATCTATTAGAGGTTCCTCACTGGGTCAGTCTTTACTCCACAACATGGCTTACAAAGGACCATATGATCTAGTCCCTATCTACCTTTTTGATCTCATCTTTTGCTACTCCCTGACTTAAGCACTCTCCTACTCACTCACTCACTTACTCACTCACTCACTCATCCAATAAATTTCTTTATTTGGTACTAAACTTGAGTTAGCCATTAGGGCTCCATGATGAGTAGAGACATGGCCTGACTCTAATGGGATAAGGAAGAACAATGTTAAAGTATAATGAAATATGATGCATGTTATCATAGAGTAGTACAGGGATCACAAGGACATAACTAGTGGTGGGGGAGAGAATAATTTCCAGAAGTGATACCAAAGGTAAGTAACTATAGACATTGTAGGCTGAACATAGTTAGACACTTGTTAGTAGGCTCGTGTGGTTCGACAGCTTAGCTTACCGGTAGACTTAATCCCAGCCATGCAGGGCATTTGGTTCTATTCTGCAGATAGTCATAAGAGGCACTGGCAAGAAGTTGAAAGTTCCTCAATTCCCACGATTTTTTCTTGGAATCATGACAAAGTCCTGACCTAACTCAGCCTTCTAGCCAGGATGATGGATCTTTGCTTTTCTCTCTGACTCCTGTGTCAGTCTACATTAGTATGATGCTCTTTAACCTCCATGCATTTGTTTTACTTCCAGATTTTTTCTTGTGATTGAGTTCAAGTTTTAAAGCATTGTGGCAACTAACATAACACAAAACAATAAAATAAATAAAAAGATATTAAATATAATAAAAATAAAAAATAAATAAAGTTAAAACTAAAAAAATAAAGCACTGTGGTCTGAAAATATGCAGAGAATAATCCCAGTCTTTTGGTACTAGTTGAGACCTGATTTGTGACCCACTATGTGATTTATTCTGGAGAATGTTCCACGTGCACTCAAGAAGAATGTGTATTCTGCTGCTCTAGGATAAAATCTCTGAATATATCTGTGAAGTCCATCTAGCCCAGTCTGTCATTCAAAGCCCGTGTTTCCTTGTTGATCTTTTGTTTAGATGATCTGTCCATTGCAGTGAGTGGTGTGTTAAACACCCCTACTATTACTGTATTATTTTCAATGTATTTAATTTTGTTATTAATTGGATGCTGGGGGCATAAATATTTACAATTGTTAGATATTCTTGTTGGATAGACTTTTTATTTTAAATATGTCCTCAGTTACCCCCTCTACTCAAAGGTCATTGGCTCCTAAGTGGGCACTAGTTAGGTTCCATTAGATCATGCCTTCACAAAGTAACTGGTTAAAATGTTGACTCAGGAATCAGCTCTGATATTTTGGTCTTCATCACGTGAAAGACAGTGTCTAAATCAATTTCTCAATATCCATCATCTGCCTGAGAACAGTACAGATTCCTTTCTATATCATTGATCTTCACTGAAGTTAAAAAAATTATGTGAAAGAGCTTTCATACTTCAGTACACTTATTAATCTTAGAAGCTCTGAATTCATGAATTCCATAACCTCCTACTTTTTAGGATTATTATGTTAATTAAAATTATAAAATGGGCTCAATAAAGAGCTTCTGGTAATTGAGGTGAATAAATGAACTTCATAAATCCTCTTTCTGAAATTTAAGAACCAGAAGCACAGGGGGCAAAGAACTTTTATTTTCTTCCAATAAAAAATACATAATTGTTGTTTGAAAGACTTTTTAATCTATCTGGGAGGTCTATAAACTCTTTATGCTGATACAACTATATACTTTTAAGAAAGACAGAATTTTAAGGATTATCTAATCCAGTGTCTTTGAAATATTTTTTTATTTTTGTTTTTTAAGGTGCTTTTTTAAAAGAAAGCTAGCTGGTAAGCACAATATATAAAAAACAAGCAGATATATAAAAACCAAGCATGCAGATTGCAAGAAATAAGGCAAAGGGGAGGTTAGGTTTGATCTGATTTGACCTTTACATTTTTTTTATTGTGTATATTAGTAACCATACAGCCCATCATTAGTTTTTGATATAGTGTTCCATCATTCATTGATATGATCTTTACATTTTACAACTGAAGCCCAGGGGGGTAAATGACTGGGCCAAAGCCATACTGGAGGTTAGAGACAGAGCTGAGAAACAACCTTTGTGTTGTTCACTCATCAAATAATTGTTTAATCAATCACAGTTTTTGATGCTGAGGATAAATGTGTATAAAACAATATTGCCATTTTTATGGGAGAGAACAAATAGACAAATGTGTGTGTGTGTGTGTGTGTGTGTGCATGTGTGTGTGTGCCACGCACGCACGCATGTGTGTGTGTATGTGTGAGTGACCAGTGTTATGAAGAGAAAAAGGTAGCATAAGGGAATAGAAAGTAAAGCAGGACAGTGATAAGTTTGTTATATTGTGTTGTCAAGAAAGGCCTTTCTGGTGAGGTAACAGCTAAATAAAATGAAGGAATCAGTCCAGCAAATTTCTGGGGGAAAAGCAATGCAGTCAGAAAGAACAGCAAGTATCAGTAATATCTCCCTACAGGTCATGTTCTTTAAGGAAGCATGGCACCTACCAGGTGCCAGGAATTGCATTAGCTCTTTCACGTGCATGAAGGCTTGGAGCATTAGTGAGAACATAGACTTTAGAGGTAAATAGATCTGGCTTTAATTCCAGCTTTTGCCAGGCAATTGACTTATCCTCTCCTACCCTCAATTTTCTGATTTTCAAAATATTTTTCTTGAAAATTTGTTCAAAGGATCTAATAAGAACATACATGGAAAGCTCCTGATACACACTGGTGGTCCATGGTTGGGAGGTATCACAATTATTTACTCAACTTGCTTTGAATGAGGCATTCTTGTCATGGTTGGCATTAGTAAATTTTGGCTGCTTGGTGTCTATTTCTTTGTCTTAACAAGAAATTACTTCCTATACTTAAATGACTCCTTCATCATTGTGTATAGTTTGTTAGAGTCACAAGAAAAGGCCTTGCTATCCCATAATTAAAGCACATAACCCTGTCTATGCTAATCAGATATGATCTCCATAGAATCTGTATTTTGAATAGAGAAAAAATAATAAAGGCTTGGTGTTCCCTCATGTCCTGACCAGACTTTTCCACTCCAAAGCCACTTTTGTGGCTTCCTCTCCCTTGTGCTAAAGCTCTTCCCTTCTTGCTTACCCTAAGTCCATGTCTCTTTCCAACTCCCATTGATTCTGTAAGTCCCCAATATCTTGCAAATGCATTTCCTTTTGTCTGCAATAAACAGAATAGATTTCTATTCTTAATAACTAAAGAAATTGTATCTTATACATTTATACATAACCAATTTAACTTGAGACAATGAAAACAGCACCAACATAAGCCACATTTGCCTTCTAGATAATTAGAGTTATGCTGTTGAACAATACTGTTGATAAAGAAATTTTGAATTATATGTATGGTCTTTGCCAACTCATTTGCCTCTCTGAAAAGCAATTTCTCCAACTAAAAAACAAGAAGATTAAATTAAAAACCAAACAAAACAAGATGAAACTAACTGATCCTCTAAGGGTCTTTACAGAATTGACATTCTGGGATTCCAAAGACTATGAGGTTATGATTCCAAGAATTTCATTATAATGTTATTAGTTTTGTAAGATATCTTCAAAGCTTTAAACAAGAACCAATAAAAAAAAATTCAGATCATATGATAGTCTCAAATCACACTATATAAACAGCTGCCTATCTCAACTCTACATAGGGGTAGCTCATACATTCAAATGCTTCTTGGGTTGAATAAGAAACAAGAATGTGGTAGGGGAGATACAGTGTGTCCACTGAAAGATCACACAGCTAGTCAGTGCAGTTACTCAGGGCTTCAATTCCAGCAATGTGGACTTTCATAGGAGAGATAGGTATAGTGTTCAGGAAAGGATTCTTCAAGAGGGTGGCTTCTGGCTGAATCTTGACAGTGGTATAACATGGTGTATCATTCAAACGGGAAGAAAGATTTCTTAGATAGAGGGAGAGTATATAAAAAGGACCAGAGAGAAGAAAGCACAAGATGTGTTCAAAGGAACTGGGCTATGTAGCTAAAACATAGGTTTTATGAGGGAATCATTGGTGAGGAGTCTGAAGAGAAGCCTGAACCCAACTGTAGGGAATGGGATGGAGCCTGAATGTCAGAGTAAGGAATATCATCAATTAAATGTATCATACATATACTCTATTTTCTCCAAGTAATCTTTCTTGCTTTGCATCTGCATCCTCTGCCTTGCCTATAATGGCACTAAAGGAGGGACAAGACCCATATAATGTAATCAAAGTTTATGAACTTTGGAGAAGTGTTAGCTAAAATAGAACAAATGGGTAGATACTTTTCCAGGAAGGACTCCCGAACAGCAGCCAGCTTCCTATCAAAAGTTTTCACAACAGCCTATTATCCTTTCTGAGAGAGTTCTAGGGGTGTCTTGAGCTAGGTCTAGAATTTGGGGAGGCCTTGAGAAAGTGGTGGTAAGTGTGGAAAGAGGAGGGCTGTGACAGTAGAGTGGTTAGAAAGGCTAGGCCTTTCTTCCTGAGCGGGTTTTTCCATCCTGAAGCATAACACTGAGAAAGTGTTCTGTAAGCTGACAAGTCATTGCAGAAAGGGGGAAAAAAAAAAGAGAAAAAATAAATTCTATTAACTGAAGACAAAGGTGATGAGATCAAGAGGCAAATGCAAGGAGAAAGTTCTTAAAGGAAGATTTATTAGAGAGCCTGGCTTGCATCAGTCCCAGAGGCAGGAATGATTTGGAAAATAAATTCAGCAATTTTTCCTATCCTTTTGGGCTGAGACCTTACAGAATGTGATATTTCTCAAAAATGAGTCCCAGTCCACCCTAGGGCTTCCCGCTTGCCCAAGATAGATTCTCAGCATTGTGAATACATATTTATAGGAATGAGGGTGAAAGGAATGGCAACTTTGTTCTTTCTGGCTTAGTTTAGGTCAGAAATTGCAACTCTATTTACTTGAGAATCAGTCAGAATGTAGCTGTACCAGTGTCCATGTCACTGAAAGCCTCAGGTAATCAAAAGTGCTTCTGAACAGCCCACAGATGCAAACTGCAGAAAGGAGAACTGCAGCCCTGCCTATGAGGTCCTAACTGGCTACCTTGAATTTCAAAATTTAATTAATTCTCAATTTCCTGAGAAATCAGTCAAAGCAGATCTGTATAGATAATGCAAAACTAAGCATACATTCAGTACCTGTTCCATGTAAGCATTTTTCTAAGCACTAGAGAATTAAAGGTAAACAACACATAATCCTGTCCCCTTACACTGAAAAATCCAGTCTTACAAGAGATATAGGCATCCTGACCATGGTAAGAAGTGTTCTGAGAGCTGCGATAGAGATGCGTGCACATGCAATCGGAGCACAGAGAAAATATATGTGATGTGGTGGATGAATGGATGGATAGGAACTTATCAAGAGATAAAGGGATAATAAAGGAATTTCCAATTGAAGAGAAAAGCATAGGAAGACAGATATGGATTTCGCATACCATTTAAAGGAACAGGTATTTAAGTAATATCAAAATTTTTTAATGCATCTGCTTAAAAACTCCTAGAGCCTTTCTGCTGCACAAAAAAGTGATGAGCTAAACTCCATCATCATGATGTGACTTCCACCTACTTCATCTGTCCTTCTTTCCTCTTGTACTCTAGCCCCACAGGCCTTCTTTCTGTTTTATAAATACACCAAGTTCAGCTCTTTGCCTCAACTCCTTCTTATCTTTCATATCTCATCCCAGATGCCACCCCCGCAAGGCGTTTTTCCCCCGATCACTTAATTTAAATTAGACTTACTGCAGTCATCCTCTCTCATCCTGTTTTATTTTCCTCATAGCATTTGTCACTATCTGAAATGTTTCCTGCCACTAAAGTGTAAGTTCCTTGATGACAGACACAAGGTGTCTATAGCTATATCTTCAGTGTCTAGAAGTTCTTGGCACAATAATTGAATTGAATAGATGAACTCAATGACAAAAACCTTGCACCAGCATGCAGGGTCCCTGCTTTCATTGGCTGCCCTGCATACTGATACAAGGTTCTAATCATCAATTAGTGGGCATTCTCTGTGTGCCGGGTCCATGCTAAGCCAATTACCTTATTTAACACTCACAGCAATCTTGGGATATAAGAACTGTTTCCTTTTAGTGATGAAATATTTGAGAGATAGAAAGGCATTTAATAATATGTCAGTGTCACATTGCTCCCGAACAGAAGAACTAGAATTTGAATCTGGTCTATCTGATTCCCAAATCCACAATTTAACAATTCAGTGAAGAGGGGTGATTAGACTGCAATCTCTCTCAAGCTACCTCAGAACCTTGCCATTTGAGGGATCTTCTACAAATGTGTAATTGTATAGGAGTGTATCATTCTGGAAGGGATATCTTTGAGGACAAATTGTGGAGAGGAGACAAGTCAAATCTAGTAGTAGGTCCCAAATCTTGCCCTTAGATAGCCAGAAATTCTCTCTATACTTATACCATATATGTACTCAGATCAAAAAAACTGGGACAATATATCTACTTTTACATCAAAAATCTAGAAAAATTGAAAAGAAAAACCCATTCACTTTAGAACAAACACTTGGACAGAAAGGGACTAAGTCAGTTAATTTCCTGGACCTTTGACCTCATGATGACCGAAATGGTTGTGTGTGTGTAGACCTAGGTCCAAAATAAATTCTAAGTGAATTATAGAGATGTATAAAATAGAAATATAAATAATAAACAAAAGAGGAAATGAAGACAAGATATCATAGGCAGGGAAATGAAACAAAGCTTGATGTAATGATATCACAAACATATGCATACCATAAAGTCCTGTGCACTCATTACAAGTAAGCTTTAATTGAGCTTCCTAGTAGCTGAAGCAAAAAAGGAATTGTAACCAGTGATATGATTTTTAGAGTTCATAAAATTAAAAAAAAATCCAGTTGCTTGGGGAAAAAAATAAGCCAGTTACTCACAATCGTACCTGGTTATGAAACCTGACAATTTTTTTTCATGCCTTCATATGGCATGTACCTATTTTTTTACCATGTTTAGAGTAAATTCATTGAGAATATTCATAAGATTATTTTATGGGGTTTTTAAATGCAGGCCAAGGGCAATATATCAAAAGGGAATTCTACAAAAGCAACTCTATGAAGCACAAAGATAATGCAGTTCAGTTATTCAGCTTTCAGATAATCTAGCATGGTCTAAGAACAGGGGAACTAATGAACTGTGTTATCTTCAAGCAGGCTTTGATTAATGCTGTTTCTTGCAACTAGATTTTTATTCAGAATAAGATAGCAAAGAATTTGAGGTTCCACTTTGTGTCAAATTCCTGGACTACAAATAGTCCACTCTGGTAGTTAAAAGTGTAATCTTACATTCTTACAGTCAACTAAGTAGAGGATAGATCTGATATGCTCTTTTGCAAATGAAAAAATCAGCAAAACTATGTACTTATCTGTGTAGATTGCCAAAATGGAACATGTGGATAGGGTGAACATTACCCGTGGAAAAAAAATATGCCAGATCTAATCTAATGCACTGATAATTGGCATAAAATTGTGGACTTTTCAACTTTCAATTTTAAATAAGATGATACATTTTTTTTTCAATTAGAATCAAATTTTCATTGGAATTGTTGGTCACTGAACAGAGCTGGCCAAGAGCTTCCTTACACTTCAAAGAGACAAAATCTTGGGAATAACTATACATTCACCAGGGAGTGCATTTGACCTAAGCTCTAAAATGCCACTTTGAGAAAAGGAAGTCTGGAAAAGTTCCCTGTTCAGTGACTGTGTTTTAATAAATAAAAAGGCAGCTGTGATGAAGAGAAAGCAGAATATGGGATAAAAACCCTACAAGTAAATTGTCTGCAGAGTGTTGCAGTAATCCCTGTGGCATGTGCTTCCTAGAGAATGATGGGACGTTTGTCAACACACGTAGAGCAAGCGATAGGAAAAGATTCCCATATATAATTCATCTCTCTATCAAGTTAAATACACAAATACCTCAGTTGTGGGTTGGCACAGACTAAATATTTAAAAGCTTCCCACAGTGCTCCAAGTCCTCATTGTTGCCATTCCACACAACAGCAGAAACAAGCATTTCCCTCATTCGATGTCACTGACAGGCATCTCTTTTCTCTTGGTCCATAAGCACCATTATTTTATGCTGGCTATTAGTACTCCCCTTGGCCAGAAACAATTATAGAGAGACTTCTCTATAAGCTAGAGGGAATACACCCAATTACATTCAACAGTGTGCCTGATTTTTAAATTAGGTGTAGGAATCCACCGTTCCCTATTTCTTAGAGATTTCTTTTTTTTGGCCATAACATCTACATCACTTCAGTGAACCTATGTGTGTATGTGTGCACATGTGTCTCCCTCTCTTAGATAGAAAGTGCTTGAGAATAGTAGTTGTTACTAGCAGTTATTTGTTTTGGTGCACCCAGCACTTCTCACATAGGGGATACTTAAAAATTGACTACAAATAACTGAATGACAACAAAAAATTTTCCCCTTCCATAAAAATATTTGATTTTTGAATGCTTAACACCATCACTATCACTTCACTAACACTAATCCTTGTGTTCAATGCTCCTGAACAGATCCGATTTAAATCATCAAAGGTACATCAAGAATACTCTACATAACATATTCTGTATAAGATTTTTTTACATATAATTTCTCAGTTGAACTCTGATTCTATTTACAAAACTACTTCACACAAACATTTTTTGAATCATAGTTACTGTATAAACCCAGATACATCTTTAGACTGCTGTGTTTAGTCCTCCAAGTAGATTTGAAAAACAAGAATGAAAACTAGCCAAGCATGTGGATGATAGCTTCTTACTAACTCATTATCTAAAAACCACTCATTCTTAAAAGAAAAAAGAAGTCACTCATTCTTTGAAGGGCACCTGGGTTGTTGAGCATTGGCTCTTGATTTTGGCTCAGGTCTTGATCTCAGGGTTCTGGGATCCAACTGGTGAAGTGCTCTATGCTCAGCAGGGGGTATGCTTGAGATTCTCTCTCTCTGTCTCTCTCAGCCTCTGCCCCTCCCCCCTCTCAAAATAAATAAATCTTTATTTTATTTTTTTAAATAAATAAATCTTTAAAAAAAATAAAAATCACTCACTCTTCAGTAGCCACTGTTTCCAGGTCAATTTCTTTCTTTAAAAGGAAGACTTTAAAACATTCAATACAATAAAAGTATAATCTATGTAAATAAATATTTACTAAAAGTAATGTCAGTTCTTCTTCACATCATATGAAATACTGTCAAGAGCTGAAGGAATAATCATTTTGCTTCTGAATTCATTCATTCCCAAAGAAGATCAAAAGGAGGAAGAAGGGGGTGGGGAACAATGAGTTTCTAACATTAATAAATAGGATCATTTTAATATTAATAATTAACATTTATTAAGGGCTTACTATGTAACAGGGACTGTTATATTCCATTCATTATTATTAACATGTCCCTTTTAAGAATGAGAGAATAGGTTTGAAGAGTTAAGTAATTTTCTCAAGGTCACATAGCTGACGAGCAGTGGAGCTAGAATCAGAATTGTGATGTGTATAACTCCAAGCCTGAACAGATAACCTAGATCTAAATGGGCTTGTCTCACCAGAGCCTCACGAAACACTAGGGTAGAGAAACAGAGCCTGTGAGCAACCTGAAGGCCAGAACAATCTGTTCCCATTCTATACTCTGATCCAATCCTAGGGCTTTAAAATCTAGTTAGATACTGCAACTCCTAAATTTATGTTTCATGTTCTACCTTTCCCGAGCTTCAGACACGTATTTAATTGCCTACTAGACATCTCTGCTTGGATACCAAGTGGACATTTTAAACCTAACACATCTGAAATATGTTTCTTTCTTTCTTTTTTTTTTTTTTTAAGATTTTATTTATTTATTTGAGAGAGAAAGTGAGAGGATGA
>CM053606.1:32791973-32844674 GCA_028646535.1 Procyon lotor
TTGATAGTACCAAAAAAAACCTAGTAATCATGCCTCCTGTCTTTCTCTAGCACCCCATATTAAATCCACAAGGACATTCTTTTGACATACCTCCTGAATCCAATCACTTTTCAGCACTCCACCTCTAGGACCCAAGCCCTACCAGCTCTCTCTGGATCACCGCAGGACCTCCTTCAAGCACCATTTTCTTTCTGCTGGGCCACTGGCAGTGTCCCTGGCCTGAGGTCCTCCTCATCTGGATGACTACAGCAACCTCTTTGATGACTTCCTGCCTTCACTCTTGTTCTTTCCCCTCCCCTGGCACCATTAGTCTATTCTCTAGCTGGTAGCCAGGTGATTTTTTTTTTTAAAAAGATTTTATTTATTTATTTGACAGAAGGAGAGAGATCACAAGTAGGCAGAGAGGCAGGCAGAGAGAGGGGGAAGCAGACTCCCTGCTGAGCAGAGAGCCAGATGTGGGGCTCGATCCCAGAACCCTGAGATCATGACCTGAGCCAAAGGCAGAGGCTTTAACCCACTGAGCCACCCAGGCGCCCCACCAAGTGATATTTTAAACATAAATTAGATTTACATCACTGCCTTTGTTGAAAGCCATTGAAAATTTAGGGCAAAACCCAAAGTCCTTACCATAGCCAACAAAGTTCTACATCCGATCTCATCCTCAGATCTCATTCTTACTACTTGCTAGGTTCTGCTCAGTTACACTGGCCTTCTGACATGTTCTCATCTCTGGGCCTTACTCCATATTGTTCCTTTTGCCTGGAATATATTTCTCTAGAGCTTCATATGGCTCACTCTCTTATTTCATTCAGATTTTTGCCCAAATGCCCCACAGTTTCTAAAATATTCCTCCTCTATAACTATCTATTTCCTATTCCTGACTTACTATTCTTTAGTTACTTATCAATACTTGATAATATACTATATATTTGTTTTGTTGTGTGTCTTGCTCCACTATAATGAAAGTTTCTTCAGGGAAAAGACTTCATTTTGTTCATGTTGTCTCCCCAGGATTTAGGACAGGGTCTAGCACACAGTAAGTGATCATAAATATCTACTGACTAGATACTGTTTCTCCAGGGTCCAACAAAGACCTGGCATAACTGGTGAAAAAAAAATTTGTGAAATGAAAATGGGCATGAATACCAAAGAATAGCTTTGTAGATAAGTGAGATATGTTTGGAGCCAGCCAGACTCAAGGTTGCAAGGTTATTCCTCCCACCCCCAGTTTTATTAAGGAATAACAGATAAATAAAATTGTAATATATTTAAAGTATACAATGTGATGATATGATACTTGTATATATTGTGAAAGAATTCTCACTACCAAGTTAACTGAAACACCTATCACCTCACATATTTGCCTATTTTTTTTCAATAAGAACATTTAATTTCCATACTGCCTTAGGAAATGTAAATTATACAACACACTATTATCAACTATACTCATATGTTATACATTAAATCCTCAAATCTTATTCAGCTCATAAATGGAAGTTCGTATGCTTTTATCAACTTCTCTTTGGCAAACACTTTTCTATTCCCTGTTTTTGTTTTGTTTTGTTTTTTGTTTTTAAGAGAGGGAGACAAGCAGGGAGACGGGCAAAGGCAAAGGCAGAGAGAGAATCCCACACAGTCTCCATACCCAGTGTGGAGCCTGATGTGGGGACCAATCTCACAATCCTGAGATCATGACCTAAGCTGAAATGAAGTCAGACACTTAACCAACTGACCAACCTAGGTGCCCTTTGAGGTCATTTTTTTTTTAAGATTCGACATATAAGTGTATCATGCAATATTTGTCTTATTTCACTTAGCAGCGCTACTTTTAATGTTCTCTTCAAGGGATGGTAGAGAGTCCGGGTGAGAATGGGTGAGTAGGCCCAGAAATAGGCTCAATTTGAAATCTTACCCCTTGCAATGTGGGTACTTACAATAGAAACCTACCCAGGTAATTGATTCCTTCTATAAAAATGGTGGAGTTGTTTCTCAAATTCCTCATATCCGTGAGATTATATGATAATTTTCTTTCTCTGAATGATTGACTTATTTCACTTAGCATAATACCCTCTGGGAAAGGGAGGGAAAAATGAAACAAAAGAAACCAGACATGGAGACCAACCATAAGAGACTCTAAACCTCAGGAAACAAACTGAGGGCTGCTGGAGGGGAGGGGCTTAGAGGGATGGGATGGCTGGGTGACCGACATTGGGGAGGGTATGTGCTATGGTGAGTGCTGTGAATTGTGTAAGACTGATGAATCACAGAGCTGTACCCCTGGGGCAAATAAAAGGTTATATGTTAATAAAAAAAAAAATGGTGGAGTTGGGTTTTGCATAATGGAGGAGGGATTGAAATCTCCACTCATCTGGACTAGCTTTCCAGTTTAGTTCCCAGAATTAGCATTTTTGCCCAGTAGCCCCCAGCCTGGGCTCAAATATCTCTAGTGCCTAAAAACTCACTGTCACATTTACCAAAACTTTGCCTGCTCTACCAATTCCCCAAATCATATATTCTCCTTTGACAAATACAGTGCTAAGGAATTCAGGAAAGAAAGGAAGAGGAAACAAATATTTTCAGAGCATCTACTATCTGCCAATAACTGTGCCACTGCTTTATGCAGTTTATTTTATTTAATCCTCATAACAATCTGGGATATAGAACTTTTTATTCTCAATTTAAAGATGATATGATTAAAGTCTAGAGAGATGATGGAACTTGCTTAAAATTTAGTACTTGAACTGAGACAAATTTATGATTTTGTGAAAACAAACAAACAAACAAAACAAGGCAAACAAGTTAACAAAACCCCACTTGATTAATACCCAGGGTCACAGCAGGAAACTCAGTGGCACACTCAAACTAGCTAATACATAGGAGAGTTTAAAGCAGGACTATTTTGAAAAGTGGAAGCAGAATAGGAAAACCTGGATGAATAGTGTTGTACCCAGAGGCTAGATACCACCTGGAGGCAGGAAGGAGAGAGGGGAGGGAGTGGTTACCAGACCCTGGAAGCTGAGGGACTGTGTTGAGAGGGCCCCTTTACAAAAACTGTGACAAGGGACATAGCCAGCCAGTATCACCCCTCAGGGAAGAAACTGGAAAAATACATACCACAACTTTACATTTCTCCCTCCCTCTGTCTTTTGGCAATATCCCTGATTGCCTGGAAACTAATAGAAATCATAGATCAAGGAAGACTGTTGATGTGATCCACACTGGCAGGCCTGGGGTGAGGTGTAAAATACTATGGTAAAAGGGTAGAGAGAAGATCAGGAGGGGCAAACCAACATATCTTACATGCCTACTTAAAGAAGGTCATGAAATTTTGGATTATAATTCTTTGTCTAAACTGCTGCATTGTATGTTTCAACCTGCCAATTCTTGTTTTGTTCACTGTAATACTTCAAACAAAAGATTCTCTTTAAATGACTATTATTTTGCAATTACAGCTCACTTTAATGAAAATTATGTGCTTTTTTTCATAACAACTTCTCTAAAAATTCCTCTTTGGTACTTCATGAACATCCCATAGTTCTTTCAGAGCATTTATATATAGCCTTCTTTAATTGTTTCTCTAAAACAATTAGAATTTCATTATTATATTTGAAATTTTAATATAGTCATTATAACGTCAAAGGAAACTTCTCTGAGACACATTCATATTTTCATATTAATGGAAGTACTGTTATAATGTTAATAGAAAAATGGGTTTAATCAATTATTTAATTCATTCATTAACTACATATTACCTCCAAACTCAAGGGAATGTAAAACAAACAACTCATTTAAAACAACAAAAAGGATGGTGCTTTGATACTTCCAAGTATATTCAGTAACTTTAAATCATTTTTATCTAGAATGACTAATCCCCAGGAATAGAAAGAGCATGCCATGTGAAAAGAACATAATCCTTTGAATTAGGAGGACTTGGATTAAAGTCCCAGCTCTATAGTTAACTAGCTGTGTGATTTTGCAATGTGTCTTAAAGTCTCTGAGCCTGTTTCTTTGTCTACAAAATGGGTGAAATAATATGTATCTCATAGAGTTATTTGAAGACTGTGGTAAATAAAATATGCAAAGATTATATGACAGTGCTTGGCATCTTAAAAACACTCAGGAAATAGAAGGTATCATCTGTTCATTTTTATTCTTAAATAGGACTTCTTTCAGATGTCCTTGCTCTTTCCTCACTAAACAGTTTGCCTTTGTCTCTCAGACCCAGAGCCTGAAACTAGCCCTAAGCAAGGAGTCTTTTGCTTTCTCCCCTCTAGGCCCTGACCTATCATTCTTTACTCCTCCAGACAAAGGCACCTGTCATGCCAAAGACCGCTATCCTCCAAATATATTTCTATGTCCTAGCATTGAAAAGGAAAGGAAAGTCAAAGGTTTGTTGTTGTTTGTTTGTTGTTCATTTTATGCCTCCAGTAGAGGAGAAACCACTCCTCAGGTCTGATGCTATCTAAAACCCAAGGCAGTGGCTTAGTAGCTAGAGATAGGAAAACTGAAAACTTTATTTATTTATTTAAGAATTTTTTTAAAGATTTTATTTATTTATTTATTTGATAGAGAGAGAGAGAGATCACAAGTAGGCAGAGAGGCAGGCAGAGAGAGGGGGAAGCAGGCTCTCCACTGAGCAGAGAGCCAGATGTGGGGCTCAATTCCAGGACCCTGAGATCATGACCTGAGCCGAAGGCAGAGTCTTTAACCCACTGAGCCACCCAGGTGCCCCTGAAAACTTTATTCCATGAAGGATAAGGACCTTTTCCATTGGGCCTCCATGCTTAGCACAATCGTTCCTGAGGGAAGCTGGCAGTAAAGGAGACTGGATTTAGGAGCAACAGTATTATCATAGGTAATATCATTATTCCAGTTTGAGAAGGTTAAGAGATCAGCTGAAAGTCAAAACAGATTTTGATTAAGGGGAGGCCCATAGGGACAGCTGCCAATAATGCTAATCTATAAGATGCGTTCAATGTAACTGAAAGTATAAGATGATGGGAAACATTGCATGTTACAGAACTGTCTACACTCTAACTCTTTATCTTAAGATAAAGAATGATGTTCTGAAGGTGGGATTCAGTAAATGGAGAGCAAAAGACAGGAGGCAAATCTAGAACAGGTTTGTTTGGTTGATTTTCTCAAGTTTACCTTGCAGCTTTGGCCATCTCTTTATCCAAACATTCTGTAAGTCCAGGCTCAGAGGGCCTTCTTGTCCTTCCCTCACTTCAGTTACCACACCAAATTTGTCTCTACCTTCCCAATTACTTCCTTGAGCCTCATTTTCCTCATCTTAAAAAAGGGAACTTTACTATTTTAAGGCTACCATAATGATTAGAGAAAACAGATGTAGGGCATCTAGACTATTACCTGGCAATAAATGGTAGTTGTCATAATCAATTCTATTGTTTTTCTTTCTGGCCTCATCATCAGATTATTTTTCAATTGTCTATTTTCATATCTGTCTTTCCCACTAGACTGTGAACAATTAAGGGCATAGGCCCATATGCTCACCTCTGCATTATCAGCACTCAGCACAGAGCTTAGCACAGAGAAAACTCTCAAACATTTGTCAAAGGAATGTAGGAGTAAATGACTCCTTCTCTGATTGCCCAAATGTTTGCAGCCACCTGAATGGCACTTGAGGTTTTTCTGTAGAGAAGAGTGGCAAAGGAGGCCCTTTGTAAAGCTGACCTTTAGATTTTGGCCTCATTCAGGCATCTTTTCCTTCTTCTGCTCTTATTTCATGGGAAGAGAGATGGTATGAGACATCAAGGGAAAGGACATCAAATCCTGGAGAGCCTAGATGCAATTTGCACTTCCACAAATTGCCTGGAGGACCTTAAGTTGCAACTAATTATCACCAGTAATTAGAGCTGCTCTTCAGAGAGGCAGAAATAGTGTCCTACAGAGAACACCCCTTGTTCCTCAAAGAGAAATTCAAATGGGACAGATGTCACTCCCCAGAATCCTTCCCTGATGAGGGGGCTCCAACTGGCTTCAGTGACTGACCCAAAGACTTACTGCTTGGAGCAACAAGATGCTAATGACAGAAACAACACAATGGCATCTTGGAAGTGTTCTGAAATTCTAAGTGTTTTTAGCCAACATTATATTAGCTTCTCAGGCCAGTCCTATGACAGAAATAAGATTCATACATTTGCTGTACACCTACCATGTATAATTTATTCTGCTTAGCACAGAATTTACATTAGTAAACACACCCCATAAAATATCTGCTTTTTAAAATTAACATATAATGTATTATTTGTTTCAGGGGTACAGGTCTGTAATTCATCAGTCTTACACAATTCACAGCACTCACCATGGCACATACCCTCCCCAATGTTCATCACCCAGCCATCCCATCCCTCCCACCCCTTCCTCTCCAGCAACCCTCAGTTTGTTTCCTGAGATTAAGAGTCTCTTAAGGTTTGTCTCCCTCTCTGGTTTCATCTCAATTTTTCCCTTTCTTCCCCTATGATCCTCTGTCCTTTTTTTCAAATTCCTCAAATCAGTGAGATCATATGATAATTGTCCCTCTCTGATTGACTTATTTCCCTTATCACAATACTCTCTAGTTCCATCCAAATCATTGCAAATGGCAAGATTTCATTTTATTTATGGCTGCATAATAACACCACATCTTCTTTATCCATTCATCTGTTGATGGACATCTAGGCTCTTTTCATAGTTTGGTTATTGTAGACATTGCTGCTATAAACACTGGGGTGTTTCAGATCACTACATTTGTATCTTTGGGGTAAATACCCAGTAGTGGAACTGCTGAGTCATAGGGTAGCTCTATTTTCAACTTTTTGAGGAACCTCCATACTGTTTTCCAGAGTGGCTGCGCCAGCTTGCATTCCTACCAACAGTTTCTCCATATCCTTGCCAACTCCTGTTGGTTCCTGACTGGTTAATTTTAGCCATTCTGACTGGTGTGCAGTAGTATCTCACTGTGGTTTTGATTTGTATTTCCTGATGCCAAGTGATGTTGAGCACGTTTTCACGTATCTGTCGGCCATTTGGATGTCTTCTTTGCAGAAATGTCTATTCATGTCTTCTGCCCATTTCTTGATTGGATTATTTGTTCTTTGGGTGTTGGGTTTGATATGTTCTTTATAGATTTGGGATACTAGCCCTTTATCTGATGTGTCATTTGCAAATATCTTCTCCCTTTTTGTCGGTTGTCTTTTGATTTTATTGACTGTTTCCTTTGCTGTGTAAAAGCTTTTTATTTTGATGAAGTCCCAATAATTCATTTTTACCCTTGCTTCCCTTGCCTTTGGTGATATTTCTAGGAAGAAGTTGCTGCAGTTGAGGTAGAAGAGTTTGCTGCCTGTGTTCTCCTCAAGGATTTTGATGGATTCTTGTCTCACATTTAGATCTTTCATCCATTTTTAGTCTATTTTTGTGCGTGGTGTAAGGAAATGGTCCAGTTTTATTCTTCTGCATGTGGCTGCCAATTTTCCCATCACCATTTGTGAAGGGACTGTCTTTTTTCCATTGGACATTCTTTCCTGCCTTGTCGAAGATCAGTTGGCCATAGAGTTGAGGATCCATTTCTGAGCTCTCTATTCTGTTCCACTGATCTATGTGTTTGTTTTTGTGCCAGTAACATACTGTCTTGATGATTACACCTTCACAATAGAGCTTGAAGTCTGGAATTGTGGTGCTGCCAGCTTTGGTTTTCTTTTTCAACATTTCTCTGGCTATTTGGGGTCTTTTCTCCTTCCATATAAATTTAGGATTATTTGTTCCATTTCTTTGAAAAAAGTTGAGGGTATTTTGATAGGGATTGCATTAAATGTGTAGATTGCTCTAGTTGGCATAGACATGTTCACAATATTTGTCCTTCCAATCCATGAGCATGGAATGTTTTTCCATTTCTTTGTGTCTTCCTCAATTTCTTTCATGAGTATTCTATAGTTTTTCTGAGTATGGATTCTTTGTCACTTTGGTTAGATTTATTCCTAGGTATCTTATGGTTTTGGGTGCAGTTGTAAATGGGATCAACTCCTTAATTTCTCTTTCTTCTGTCTTGTTGTTGGTATAGAGAAATGCAATTGATTTCTGTGAATTGATTTTATATCCTGACACTTTGCTAAATTCCTGTATGAGTTCTACAGTTTTGGGGTTGAGTCATATAATACCTGCTTTTTCAGAATTTGAAGAGTCATACAAGAAGCAGGAAGTAATATGTCATTATAGTCCAATGTGATCAGTGCTATAATAAAAGTAATAGGTAACTATGTTTAAAAATATATATCCCCATGTTACAGAAATGGTTATGTGACTAGGTAATTCAGAGGAGGTGGCATTTGATCATTACAGCAAATGCATGTGGTAATACCTTTAGTGTAAAAATAAGGAAAATAAAGCTCACAGAAGTTAAGTAAGTTGCTCGTGGCTACATGGTAAATATAGAACTCAAAACTAAAACCTAAATCCTTCAACTTCCGATCTCTGGTTTGTTAACAGAGCACCTCTTTTCAATATTAAATTTGCCTCTACAGTTTTCCTACAAATGTTCATCTAGCATATATCTGAATACCTTTAGTGACAAAATGTTTATCACTTCATAAGGCATCCCATTTCGCTGTAGGGTAGAACTCATTTTTAAAATGTGCTTTCTTAACAGAAATAGCAATGGGGAGAATTATTGTGCTTAGAGAGGGAAAAGGAGGGTATGAGCATAACTGTGGATACAGAAAGTTTGACTCTCCAGATAGTTTTGAGGTAGACAGGAAGAAAAAAAGCTGGGTAAAGTGAAAAGAATGGAATAGATCTAGAGTTGATGAGGATGTAGAACAACCAGAATTCTCATATATTGCTAGTAGGAGTATCACCTGGTAGTGCTGGCAATATTTATAAAGTGGAACATATGTGGGGTAGGCTGACTCCCCAGGGATGTCCACATCCTAATCCATGGAACCTGCAAATATTACCTTATATGGGACAAAGACTTTACAGATATGATTAAGTTGGGATCTTGAGATGAGGAGATTATTCTATACTATCTGGGAGGGCCTGATGTAATCAGAAGGGTTCTTATAAAAGAGAAGGCAATGTAAAGACAGAAGCAAAGGAAGATTTGAAAATGCTGTGCTGCTGACTTTGATAATGCAAGGAATGTAGCTCTAAAAGCTAGAAACAAAAGGCAAGGAGACAGACTTCCCCTAGAGAATCCAGAAGGAATCAGCCTTGTCAATACCTTAATTTTAACACCAAAAGACTCATTGTGGACTTCTTACTGCCAGAAATGTAAGAGAATAAATTTGTATTGCTTTAAGTCACTAAGTTTGTGGTAATTTGTTACAGAAATAACAGGAAACTTATACAATATGTATACTCAATGGCTGACCAATTCTACTCTTATATCCTCACGAGAATACATGTATATATGCACCCAAATACACACACAATATATTCTAAATACTGTTTGTAATATACAAAAATAAAAAGTACCCAAATGGCATCCACAATACCATGGATAAATAAATTGTGCAACTAAGTCAGGATAACAGTTATCCTTGGGGGAGTAGAGCATTAACAGGGCTTCTGAAATTCTAGTAATGTTCTGTTTCTTGATTAGGGTGCTGGTTTACATAGGCATATTCAGACTGAAAATTCATCAAGCCGTATACTAATGATATGTGCACTTCTATGTTGGCATATGATATTTCAATAAAAAGTTTTAAAGGAAACCAAAGTTCAGCTTACTGATGTACCTGTATGGACCCCTCTGGGGGCCACCATGAATGTCACAAAACCAACAGGTATTTGCCTAGGGTCCAGTGTTTAACAATGAGAAAGACTTGGGCTCTAAGCAAAAATTTAACAAGGTTGACTTCTTTTAGGCTTGAAGAAAAGTCTTTCATGTCTGTTGTTTAGGCACATTCCTACTGTGGATTTCCTGACTCTATGGACATATAATTTTACCTGTTTGAAAAATTCAGCATGCTGGATGATGTAATGGAGTTATGTGATTGCCTCTGCAAGAAGAAAGTAGCTCTGTTGTGGTGGAGCATGCTGGGTCTGGGAGACAGTAGACATGGATTTGAATTATGGCTCTGTCACTGACTTGCTAGAGTAAGTTACTTCATTCTAAGATCATCTGTAAAATGAGTGGCTATGGGATGAACTGTAATCTGTAAGAATTAAATATAATACATGAATACCCTAAGCTCAATGCCTGGCATATACGGAAGACCATCATATGTATGTTATATATGAATAAGAAGGAAGATTTCATCAGGGAATGCATATGCAAGGGAGAGAATGGAGTTACATCTGAGCCCTGGTTGTCTGGACAAGGAAGGCACAAGGCTGCAGTAAAAAAAAAAAAAAAAAAAAAAGTCCCAGAGACTGAACTGGTTTAGACCAGAGCTGGAGCAGCTTGAGATATGAGAATAGATATGACCCAAGAATGGAAAAAATGCCAGAAAAGTAACATCAATTATCAGAGAGGAAAAGAGTGGTGTGGTCACAGCAATTGGTCAGAAAGCAGGGAGTCTAAGAGGAATGTAAGGGATGGAGCACTGGATAGGCTAAGGTGAGGGTTTCAAGACACAGGCTGTGAACAGATCTCCAGGGCTAGGGGTACACTGGCTTAATAACATGAGGGTGGTCAGACACTTTAAAGGAGCACTGCAGGACTAAAGAAGCTGGGCTTTGAGGGTTTAAGCAGGAGGCTTCTTTAGCTAAACCTTTCCCTAGGTGAGGCGAGTGCTTGGGGCACACTGCCTCTCCCACATGGATGGCTTTCGGCATTTGCAGATTAAACAAAAGTTCAAAAATCTATTTTGATACCTGGAAATATGCTATTCAATGGTTTTCTGTTGTGTTCTATGACCTTTCTGCTGTGTGTCTGTTTTGCTATTGATTTTAATTACGGAATATAATTTCCGGCATGAGGACTCAGGCAGCTCCCTCCGGCGGGCCAAGCTCTTGCCAGGGCCTCCCAGAGGAAGGCAAATGGGAAAGCAGTGCAGCTTAGAGCTACGTGCTATTCCTTACAAAGGACACAATGAGTTCTTTTCATATAAATGTCACTGCCGTGGTCTGATGCTTCTCTGCCATCCCACTAAGCGTGAAGGAGGAATAGGATGTGATAACAGAAATACTGCCCAGCTGCTAGGTTCATTTTAGCAAAAAACAAAGGAGCTTGCAAAACACAGCCTGGAACCACATATACAGTGTGCCTAAATTGTGATGGAGACAGCCAGTTTCCCAGAAGTTTAGGTCTGAAAACAATACTAGCAGATAGGTCGTGTGTGTGTGTGTGTGTATGTGTGTATGCACACAGATGCACACACACTTTACCTTTTTTTTTTTTTTTTTTTAGATTTTATTTATTGGACAGAGAGAAACACAGCGAGAGAGGGAACACAAAAAGAGGGATTGGTAGCGGGAGAAGCAGGCTTCCTGCCGAGCAAGGAGCCCGATGTGGGGCTCGATCCCAGAACGCTGAGATCATGACCTGAGCCGAAGGCAGACGCTTAACGCCTGAGCCACTCAGGTGCCCCACACTTTACCTTTTGAGGCAAAGTGCATGGTGCAAAACATCATGGAGAGTGAACATGGAGACTTGAGTTCTAGTCTCAGCTGGGCCATTACCTACCTATTATCTTAAGGGATAAGAGGGCTCAAATTGGGTTCCTTAGCAAGTAACTCAATGTTTTAGGCCCTTAATCTCCTAACCTGCAAAATAAAATGATTTGATTCAATAACTGTTTCCTCTGTGCTAGGCACTGTGTGATGTGTCTTCATTTAATCTTTAGAATGACTCTGCCAGAAAAACATTATGGCCCAAGTTCCTCAGGACAAGAAGTGTCTCTTTCATTGCACTTACCACTCTTTACTATAATTTATTTATATAATACCTGCCTCTCACCCTAGATAGTGACATCTTCAGGACAAAAGTAGATCTGATTTAACCTGTGTTCCTAGTGTCAGGACCTATCAGAGTAAGGTACACACAAGAAGAATAGAGATTGTTCAAGATTAAAGCCCAACTGACTGTTAACTTCACTAAAACACAATCCAGGAGCAGAAAGTTGTGAAAAGGACCTGCTATAGGTCTGGCTTCTTGGATACTAAACCAGCAAGGCTGTCTGTCTGTCTTTTACACACACACACACACACACACACACACACACACACACACACACAGAGTCAGCCTAGAGTATGAGCAGGAACAGTCTAGGATCTATTGGGCAAAATCAGATTCACAATGTTGGGAAATGGGTACAATTTGAGGGGACCTTTTTAATAGACCCATGAAGTAGAAACTGAAATGAATATTAGGACTCAAGATGTATAAGGGCTGCCTGGGATCAGTGACTACAGAAGGGCAGGGATGGAAAGAGGAGTGGATGGAGGGAAAAATGAGTTGTGATGTAAGCCCAAGGGCAGCCTCAGCAATACCCTTTGGGAGCCATGTATTAAAATGGTCTTTGAGAGTTGTTCCAAATTGGGCCTCTATGAATCCGTCATTGGATGTGGAATCCCCGGGAAGAGGCATAACTTTGACTTGGGCTATAACTTATAGCCGAAGGTTCTCTGCTGAAAATACTCCCAAGATGCAGGGCAATAAGACTTCTTTGAGGGGGGGAGAGGAGCAAGATGGTGGAGGAGTAGGAGGTTGAGATAGCGTCGGATCCCAGAAGTTCAAAACATTCTAAAAGCCTGCAAACTCAACAGGAGAGAGAAGAGAGAAAGAACAGCAATTCTAGGAGCAGAAAACTGACCACTTTCCGAAAGGTAGGATGTGTGGAAAAAGTGAATCCAGAGCAACAGGAAGAGAGACCCTGGGGGGAGGGGCTGGCTCCCAGCAGCCACAGAGCCACGGAGCACAAAATAGGAACTTTTAGTCTGCTCTGCTGAGGAACATCGCTCTAGAGGCTAAGCAGGGGGTTTAGCCTTCATGGGAACAGTGTGGTCTCAGGACCTGTGGGGTCACAGAGGGACCAGGGGTGCCAGAGTGTGGCAGAGCTCCCAGGTATTGGGGCAGAGAAGCCGGCCACAGCGAAGGAGCCATGCAGCGCCCTATCAGCTTAGACTTACCTTAGATTATGATCTGAGACACAATCAGGCTACTGCTCTTCAAGCAGGGACCTCACAAGAGGCAGCTCCGGAGACACCCCCTCCTCCTTCCTCTGGGAGGAGTGGCGCAGGAGCGTGCAGCAGGAATCTGCTGGGTTTAGAGACTCCAGATGGGGCTGTGTGCCACAGATAGAGGCGCTCCACCACAGGCTAGCTGAGCACAGAGCTAGGGCCACAGACAAGGGAGATGGGAGTGATTGACCGCTTTCCTCTGAGGGCGTGCTGAGAAGCAGGGCACCCAGTACTCGCTCCTCTGGGCTGGAGACCTGGAGGCCGCCATTTTCATTCTTGGGCTCCAGGGCAGTACGGAAAGCACTCAGGGAACAAAGACTCCCGAGAGTGAACCTGAGCAAAGTGCTTGGCCCAGACCCTGGCAAGGGTGGTGCAATTCCGCCTTGGGCCAAGACGTTTGAGAATCACAGCAAAGAGCCCCTCCCGCAGAAGATCAGCAGAGTGAAATAAGTCAAGCAAAGAGAGCCAATTAACTTATGGTCTCACTTACATGCTGAGCAAAAGAAAAACATGGAGAGCATTGTGAGAAGGAAGGGAAAGGTGAATGGGGGGAAATCAGAGGGGGAGATGAACCATCAGAGACTGTGGACTCTGAGCAACAAACTGAGGGTTTAGGAGGGGTGGGGGTGGGGGGTTGGGCAAGACTGGAGGTGGGTATTGAGGAGGGCACATATTGCATGGAGCAGTGGGTGTGGTGCATGAACAATAAATCTTGTAACACTGAAAAAATAAAATAAACATTTTTGGGGAAAAAAAAAAAAAGATCAGCGAGAATACCCAGCCAAGACCTAGTTAATCAATCAGCGAAAACTGCGGAACTCCAGAGTATTTTTCTCTCTCACTCATCTACTCTTATGAGTAAGAGTAGACGGAGGAAAAACTCACCACAAAAAAAAGAAGAGACAGTACCAATGGCTAGAGACTTGGCAATTCGGACATTAGTAATATATCAGAAATAGAGCTCAAATGACAGTTATCAAGATGCTAGCTGGGCTCGAAAAAAGTATGGAAGATATTATAGAATCTCTTTCTGGAGAAATAAAATCCCTTTCTGAAGAAATAAAAGAACTAAAATCTAACCAAGTTGAAATTTAAAAAGCTATTAATGAGGTACAATCGAAAATGGAGGCTCTCACTACTAGAATAAATGAGGCTGAAGAAAGAATCAGCGATATAGAAGACCAAATGACAGAGAATCAAGAAGCTGAGAAAAAGAGAGACAAACAACTAGTGGACCACAAGGGGAGAATTTCAGAGATAAGTGATACCATAAGACACAACAATATTAGAATAATTGGGATCCCAGAAGAAGAAGAAGAAAGAGAGAGGGGCAGAAGGTATATTGGAGAAAATTATTGTAGAGAATTTCCCTAATCTGATGAAGGGAACGAGCACCAAAATCCAGGAGGCACAGAGAACCCCGTTCAAAATCAATAAAAATAGGTCTACACCCTGTCATCTAACAGTAAAACTTGCAAGTCTTAGTGATAAAGAGAAAATCCTGAAAGCAGCTTGGGACAAAAAGTCTCTAACAAAGGCAAAAATGTTAGATTGGCAGCAGACCTATCCACAGAGACCTGGCAGGCCAGAAAGGACTGGCATGATATATTCAGAGTACTAAATGAGAAAAATATGCAGCCAAGAATACTATATCCAGCTAGGCTGTCATTGCAAATAGATGGAGAGATAAAAAGCTTCCAGGACAAACAAAACTAAAAGAATTTACAAACACCAAATAAGCCCTACAGGAAATATTGAAAGAGGTCCCCTAAGCAGAGAGAGCCTAAAAGGAACATAGACCATAAAGGAAAAGAAACAATATACAGTTAATAGTCACCTTACAGGCAATACAATGGCACTAAATTCATATCTGTCAACTATGGTCAACTAATCTTCGAAAAGGCAGGAAAGAATGTACAATGGAAAATAGACAGTCTCTTCAACAAATGGTGTTGGGAAAACTGGACAGCCACATGCAGAAGAATGAAACTGGACCATTTCCTTACACCACACACAAAAATAGACTCAAAATGGATCAAAGACCTCAGTGTGAGACAGGAATCTATCAAAATCCTTGAGAAGAACACAGGCAGGAACCTCTTCTACCTCAGCCGCAGCAACTTCTTCCTAGAAACATCACCAAAGGCAAGAAAGCAAGGGCAAAAATGAACTATTGGGACTTCATTAAGATCAAAAGCTTTTACACAGCAAAAGAAACAGTCAACAAAACCAAAAGACAACTGACAGAATGGGAGAAGATATTCACAAATGACATATCAGATAAAGGGCTAGTACCCAAAATCTATAAGGAATCTATAAGAAAGGGGAACCCTCCTACACTGCTGGTGGGACTTCAAGCTGGTACAGCCACTCTGCGAAACAATATGGAGATTCCTCAAAAAGTTGAAACTAGAGCTACCCTATGACCCAGGAATTGCACTACTGGGTATTTACCCTTAAGATACAGATGTAGTTACCCGAAGGGGCACATGCATCTGAATGTTTATAGCAGCTCTGTCCACAATAGCCAAACTATGGAAAGAACCTAGATATCCATCAATAGATGAATGGATAAAAAAGAAGTGGTATAGAGGCACTTGGGTGGCTCAGTGGGTTAAAGACTCTGCCTTCGGCTCAGGTCATGATCTCCAGGTCATGGGATCGAGCCCTGCATCAGGCTCTCTGCTCAGTGGGGAAGCTGCTTCCCCCCCAATCTCTGCCTGCCTCTCTGCCTACTTGCGATCTCCTTCTCTTTGTCAAATAAATAAATAAAAGCTTTAAAAAAAAAAGATTAAAAAAAAAGAAGAAGAAGTGGTATATATATCCAATGGAATACTATGCAGCCATCAAGAGAAACAAAATCTTGCCATTTGCAATGACACGGATGGAACTAGAGGGTATCATGCTAAGCGAAATAAGTCAGTCAGAGAAAGACAATTATCCCATGATATCTCTTATAAAGAATTTGAGAAGCAGGGCGGGAGGTTGTAGGGGGGTGGGGAGAGAAATGAAACAAGATGGGATGGGGAAGGAGACAAACCTTAAGAGGCTCCTAAACTCACGAAATCAACTAAGGGTGGCTGTGAGGTAGAGGGGGTAAGGATAGGGTGGCTGGGTTATGGACATTGGGGAAGGTATGTGCTATGGTAAGTGCTGTGAAATGTGTAAGCCTGATGATTCACAGACATGTACTCTGGGGCAAATAATACGTTATATGTTAATAAAAAAATTTTAAAAAGTCTTCTTTGAAGGGGAATATGGTTGGCGCATCAAAATAAGCATCACAGATCTCAAGGTCACCAAGTTCAGACTGGCAATGGGTCAAGAGGCATAAAGCTCTAGCAAGACTGAATAGCTGGTAGAAAGGCATAAGAAAATATCTGCTAGGGTAGAAGTCACATCAGGCAGCTTGGAGTTTTGGAGACTCCACAATGGGGCCAGCGATCATTAAGTCCAAGCAGGCAATGAGCCAAGTCCAGGGAATCAGGCAATGTTCAAAGAGTAGGCAGGGCTCAAATAACATAGCAGTTAGGATTCCAAAGTCAGCAGCTAGGAGAGCTCCAGGAAGTAACAACAAAGAATCGGATATGAAAGAAACTATTATTTATTGAGTTCCTACTCTGTACTAGGCATTTTAAATAGTTCTTCTCTTTTTATCCAATTAGGGTATTATATTTTCCATGTTATAGATGAGGATGCTGAGGCTTAGAAGATTTCAGTAAGATGTCTTAGTAAGTTCTAGAGTTGATGTTCAAGCCCCAATTGCTGTTTACAAGGAGGGAAAGCACTGGGTCAAGGGCAGTGAGTTTCCTATATGTATGACCTTCCCAATGCCCAGCTGAAGGAAGACCCAGCAGCCTACAGGCTCTGTGTGACCTTGGGTGAATCATTCATCCATGGGTCTTTTCTAATTTTTCTAATGAAGAATGAAAAGAATGACCTCTAAGATACTTTTCATTCTAAATATCTATCAGAATGTGAATCTAACAATACTAGCACATGCTTTCAAATGAGACTTCGCTATTCAGTAGTCCCTGCCTGTATCTGCAGTTTTACCTTCCATGGTTTTAGTTACCTGATGTTAACCACAGTCCATAAGCAGATAATTCTCCTGATGCATGGTCAGAAGGTCAAAAGTAGCCTAATGCTATGTCACAATAGCTACATCATTCATATTACTTCATCACATCACATACGCATATTATTATCTAACAACACTGCAAGAGGAAGGGTGAGAAAAATACAGGCATACCTTATTTTATTATGCTTCGCTTTATTGTACTTCAAAGATATTATGGGTTTGTTTGGTTTTTTTATACAAATTAAAGGTTTATGGCAACCCTGTACCAAGCAAGTCTATTGGTGCCATTTTTCCAACAGCATTTGCTCATTTTGTGTCTCTCTATCACATTTTGGTAAGTTTTGAAATGTTTCAAATGTTTCATCATTATTGTATCCGTTATGATGGTCTGTGATTTTTTTTTTAAGATTTTAATTATTTATCAGAGAGAGCAAGAGAGCGAGCACAAGCTGGGGGAGTGGCAGGCAAAGGGAGAAGCAGGCTTCCTGCTAAGCAAGGAGCCTGACGTGGGACTCAATCCCAGGACCCTGAGATCACGACCTGAGCAGAAGGCAGACACTTAATTGACTGAGCCACCCAGGCATCCTGATCTTTGATCTTTGATGATACTATTGTAATTGTTTTGGGGTGCCCTGGACTGTATCCATATAAGATAACAAACTTAAGGGGCGCCCGGGTGGCTCAGTCATTAAGCGTCTGCCTTCGGCTCAGGTCGTGATCCTGGGGTCCTGGGATCAAGCCCCCGCATCGGGCTCCTTGCTCGGCAAGAAACCTGCTCCTCTCACTACCATTTCCTCTGCTGTGTTCTCTCTCTCGCTGTGTTTCTCACTGTCAAATAAATAAAATCTTTTTAAAAAAAAGATAACAAACTTAACTGATAAATCTGTGTGTTCTTTTTTTTTTTTTTTAAAGATCTCATTTATTTGACAGCGAGAAACACAGCCAGAGAGGGACCACAAGCAGAGGGAATGGTAGTGGGAGAAGCAGGCTTCTTGCCGAGCAAGGAGCCCGATGCAGGGCTCGATCCCAGGACCCCAGGATCACGACCGGAGCCGAAGGCAGATGCTTAACAACTGAGCCACCCAGGCACCCCAAATCTGTGTGTTCTGACAAATCCACTGACCAGTGGTTCCTCTGTATGTCTCTTTCTTCAGGCCTCCCTACTTCCTGAAACCATAATATTGAAATTAAGCCAATTAGCAATCCTACAATGGACTTTAAATATTCAAGTGAGAGGAAGAGTCGCAAGCCCTTCACTTTAAATCAAAAGCTAAAAATGATTACATTAAGCAAGGAAAGCATGTTGAAAGCCAAGACAGGCCAAATGCTAGGTCTTTTGCATGAAACAGTTAGCTAAGTTGTGAATATAAAGGAAAGATTCTTGAAGTAAATTAAAATTGCTACCTGAGTGAACATACATTTGATAAGAAAGCAAAACTGCTTATTGCTATTATGGATATCTCAATGCTGATATGGATAAAGTTTTAGGGGACTTGATAAAATCAACTGACCACAACATTCCCTCAAGCCAAGGCCTAATCCAGAGCCAGGCCCAAATTCTCTTCAATTCTATGAAGGCTGAAAGAGGTGAGGAAGCTTCAGAAGAAAAGTTGGAAGGTACCAGAGACTGGTTCATGAGGTTTGACATAGAAGTGCAAGATGAAGCATCAAGTGCTGACATAGAAGCTGCAGCAAGTTATCCAGATCTAGCTAAAATCATTAATGAAGGTGGCTACTCTAAGCAACATATTTTCAATGTAGACAAAACAGCCTTATATTGGAAGATGTCATAACTGTCATAACTGGAGAGGAGAAGTCACTGCCTGGTATCAAAGCTTCAAAGGACCAGCTGACTCTCTTGTTAGAGGATAATGCATATGAAGACTTTAAGTTGAAGCCAATGCTCATTTAGCATTCTGACAATCCTAGAGCCCTTAAGAATGCTGCTAAATCCACTTTTTCTGTGCTTTATAAATGGAATAACAAAGTCTGGATGGCAGCATATCTGCTCACAATATGGTTTACTGAATATTTAAGCTTACTGTTGAGACCTACTGCTTAGAAAAAGACTTCTTTCAAACCACTACTGCTCATTGATACTGTATCTAGTTACCCAAGAGCTGTGATGGAGATGTGCAATGAGATTATGTTGTTTTCTATGACTGCTAACACATCCTCCATTCTGCAGACCATGGATCAAACAAAAAATTTAACTTTTGAGTCTTATTACTAAAGAAATCTACTCTATGAGGTGAGAGCTGACATAGGTAGTGATTCCTCTGATGGGTCTGGGCAAAGTAAATTGAAAACCTAAAAGGATTCACCATTTTTAATGACGTTAAGAACATTCATGATTCATTGGAAGAGGTCAAAGTACCAATGTCCACAGGAGTTTGGAAGAAGTTGATTTCAACCCTCACAGATGACTTTGAGGGATTCAAGACTTAAGTGGAGTAAGTAACTGAGATGTGGTGGAAATACCAAGAGAACTAGAACAAGAGGTGGAGCCTGAAGATGTGAGTGAATTGCTGCAGTCTTATGATAAAATTTGAACAAATGAGTTGTTTCTTATGGATGAAAGTGGTTTTATGAGATGGAATCTACTTCTGATGAAGGTACTGTGAATACTGTTCAAATGACAACAAAGGATTCAGAATATCTCATAAACTTTGTTGGTAAAACACTGTCTGAGGTCAACTTCAATTTTGAAAGAAGTTCTATTATGGGTAAGATGCTATCAAACCACACTGCACACTACAGAGAAATAGTTCATGAAAGAAAGAGTCACTTTCATTTAAGCAGCAAACTTGATTGTTGTCTTAAATTGCAACAACCACCCCAGTCTTCAGCAAATGCTACCCCAATCAATCAGCAGCCATCAACATGGAGGCAAGATCCTCCACCAGCAAAGACTATGATTCACTGAAAATTCAGAGGATGATTAGCATTTTTATCAATAAAATATTTTTAAATTAAGGTATATATATTGTTTTTCTTTAAACATGATGCCATTGTACATTTAACAGATTACAGTTTAGTGTAAACATAACTTTAATATGCACTAGGAAAGGGCGCCTGGGTGCTCAGTGGGTTAAAGCCTCTGCCTTCAGCTCAGGTCATGATCTCAGGGTCCTGGGATCGAGCCCTGCATCAGGCTCTCTGCTCATCAGGGAGCCTGCTTCCCTCTCTCTCTCTGCCTGCCTCTCTGCTTCCTTGTGATCTCCCTCTCTCTGTCAAATAAATAAATAAAATCTTTAAAATATATATGCACTAGGAAAGCAAAAAATTCATTTGGCTTTCCTTATTACAAATATTTGCTTTACTGCAATAGTCTGAAACTAAATCTGCAATATCTCCAAGGTATGCCTGTACAATAAGGCATTTTGAGAGTGAGAGAGAGATCACATTCACATAACTTTTTAAAATTTATTTTATTTAAATTCAATTAGTTAACATATAATATATCATTAACTTCAGATGTAGAGTTCATTAATTCATCAGTTGCATATAACACCCAGTGCTCATTACATCATGTGCCATCCTTAATGCCCATCACCCTGTTACCCCATTCCCCCACCCACCTCCCCTCCAGCAACCCTCAGTTTGTTTCCTATAGTTAAGAGTCTCTTATGGTTTGTGTCCCTTTCTGATATCATCTTATTTTATTTTTTCTCCCTTCCCATATGATTCTGTTTTGTTTCTTAAATTCCACATATGAGTGAAACCATATGATAATTGTCTTTCTCTGACTTACTTATTTTGCTTAGCATAATACCCTGCAGTTCCAACCATGTTGATGTAATAGGTAAGATTTGTTCCTTTCTAATGGCTGAGTTATATAGATGATAGATAGATAGATGATAGATAGATAGATAGATAGATAGATAGATAGATAGATAGATGATAGATAGATAATATATAGAGAGAAATCTCCCATCTTCTTTACTCATTCACATAACTTTTATCACAGTATATTGTTATGATTGTTCCATTTTATTATTGTTGTTAATCTCTTACTGTGTTTAACTTAATACATTAAAATTTATCATAGGTATATATAGGAAAAAACATAGTATTTATAGGGTCTGGTACTATGTAGTTTCAGGAATCCACTGGGGTTCTTGTAATGTATACCCCATGGAAAAGGAGCAAATACTCCTCATGACTAAAAGTATGAGTTTTGGAATCAGAGAGACTTGAGCTCAAATCCTGAATCCTGACAATGTGAAATTTAGTAGTTGTGTGTGTGTGTGTGTGTCTGTTTGGGGTGTGATATTTTGAAAACATCTAGGAAAGAACACCTATAAGTGTGTTATATTTTCAATTTAGGACTTATAAAACAGAATTCCTGTAGACTACTCTTATAACAACAACTTGGTTCCTGTGGGATATGAACAAGAATTAGGAATTTCCATATTTCTCCATGAGAGGACTTAGCAGTTAACAGAGAATCTGGCTGGGAGTTTGCTAATGAGAGGTCCTCATGGCAGGACAAATTACCTGGGAAAGACCATATGAGACTGTATCATCCAGAGAAGTCTTCAAAACCTAATAAATTAAAAGAGAAAGAAAGAGGGACCACAAAGAACACCAACAATAGGCATTATAAGCAGATGCTACTATGGACTGAATGATTGTGTCCCCCTCAAAAGTAATATGCTGAAGCTCTAATCCTCAATGTGACAATATTTGGAAGTGGGAGAAATTTCTCACAATATTTGTGAGAAAATCAAGGCATGAAGATAGAACCCTCATGAATAGTATTAGTGCCCTTATAAGAGGAGACGTGAGAGAGATGATCTCTGTCTCCAACATGTGAACACACAGCAAGATGGCCTCCTGGGGCACCTGGGTGGCTCAGTCAGTTAAGCCACTGCCTTGGGCTCAGGTCATGACCCCAGGCTCCTGAGATCGAGCTCCACATTGGGCTCCCAGCTTGGTGGAGAGCCTGCTTCTCCCTCTCTCTCTCCCTGCTGCTCTGCCTATTTGCGCTCTCTGTCAAATAAATGAGTAAAATCTTAAAAAAAAAAAAAAAAAAAAGATGGTGGCCTCCTGAAAGATCAGAAAGCAGGTTCTCACCAAAAACTGAATTAGCCAGCACCTTGATCTTGGGCATCTAGCCTCCAGAACTATAAAAAAAAGAAGAAAAAAAAAGTTTGCTATTTGAGCCACCCAGTCTATGGTAATTGTTATAGCAGTCAAAGTTAACTACAGTTGATGACCTCAGAAAAGCTGTACACCTTGGTGGTCTTTTGTCTGAGGAGTAACCCAGACCTGCCATTTATTAGTCAAGATCAAGGAGAATCCAGAGAACACCTTATAGGTCTAAAACTCCAGTGTCCCTTTTTGCCATGAGGTCAATACCACTAGATACTGGTTTTGAAGGGAGGAGGAGAGAAGGGAAGGGAAGCAGAATCTGAAAACCAGATAATTTTACATAAAAAGAATGCACACATAAAGGATGGTTTAGTTATGACATAGGATTAAATTTACTGGTTTGGAATAAAATCCAGTGTCCAGTGTCACTGTTTTGTTTTTGTTTTTGTTTTTCCCAAGTTTTCTATCACACTGAACTCTTAAGTAAGATGAGAGACATTTTACAGAAAGGAAGAAATTACAACTTGCCCATGAGTTATAAATAAAATTTCTGGACCCACTATAATAATATAAAACAGTAACACTTGACTTATGTTTTATAGTTTTACAGTTTTAGAATGTGTGCGTCTTGTTCACTGCTGCATCTCTAATGCCAGTATAGTTATTGATATATAACAGAATCTTACTATGTATTTGTTGAATCAACTTAATGAATAAATGAAAGCATACATTTTGAAAAGTTAGCTTCATAACCCCCTCCCCATGAAGTAAATGTTACTATAGCAACCATTATACAAATGAAGAGAAAAAAAACAAGGCTCAGAAATATTAGCTGAGTTGTTGAAAGCTATATACAACTTATACATGACCATATTGGAGCTTGAACCTAAGTCTTCTGACTCTAGGGCTATTTCCACTGAAACAAGTTTCTATCATTTATTTTTACTTCTCTCCCATGGCAGCCATAAACCTACCATTTGAGATGATTAAACGACAAGGAAAGATTTTTCTAAGATCCATTCCAGGCCTGGGATCCTGCCTTCTAACTCATAATTCAGATCCCTATTCTGTCATGATCATCTGTGGTTAGCAGTTCTGATATATTCATGTCTGACTCTACATGGTTCAGTTTAAGAATGTACAAATAGCCTCCTGCTTATACAGAAAAGTCAATAACCCTCAGCATTTTCAGCTCCTTTTAGTGCTAACCCAAAAGTTTCTGTCTTTGGGGACCAGATTGAGAACTCAGAAATGTAGTCCACTGCTGAAGGCTTATGGTTTCTGTCTCCATGTATTTGTAATGCTTTTTTTTTTTTTTTTGGCAAAACAGAGAAAGACCTCTTTTAACCCTGGCCTCTTGATACTATACATGCATTTTACTGCAAACATTTCCAGGCAGGTAGGAGGGTTAAAAGTAAGAATTAAGTTACAGTTGAAAGACTAGAATTTGAATAGGCCACCTACAAAAAAACCTTAGGAACAGTTCTGAAAGGTGAAAACAGAATGTTAAAGCAATAAAGACCTCAGAAATCACCTGCCCCAGCTATGCAGATTGGGAAAACCCAAACCAAAACACAGAAAAGACTTTCTCAAGTCAAGTCTAAAATATGCTGACTTAGAGCCAATATTCTCACACTTCTCTAGTCCCCACCCCCTACTCCCACATCTCTGCATTCATTTCCTAGCAGAAGGCTCTTCACTTAGGAGAGCCCCCCCAAATCTTTGTGGAATCAATAATTGCCATTTGTTTTATGAAGAAGATTTTACACTTCATTTCAAAGCTCTCAGAGATTTAGGTAGAGTTTAAGCCATTTGCAAATGGTCACCCAGCAAAACAAGTTATTTTTAATTCATGTTCTTCTAACTTCTAACCTTCAGGCCCCTAAATCTCTACCATTCACCTATATATGATGCAAATTCATTGCACTCTCCCTTACACTGAAAACAAAACTATGTTGACACTCTATTATTTAATATATAAAGTCTGAATTTGGCTTTCAGATACTTCAATAATCTCGTCTCAAGCTAATCTAGGCCCTCACTATTCCACTGGTGCATGCTTTACCAACTGGGGATTCCTTACTGTGCCATGAACATGCCATGCAATGGAACATCTTCAGGGCATTACCCACCCTGATCCTTTCTACACTCTGCCTGAAGCACCTTCTCTTTCTTCTTTATCTGCTAAATATTTCCCATCCTTAAGGTTAAGCTCTAATGATTCCTGCTCTAGGAGGCATTTTCTAAGTCCTTATGATACAGTTCCATGTTTATTCCTTTGTGTCTCCTTATATCCCTGTGTCTGAATTATGACATTTTAAGTCACATTTAAATTATTTAGTAATCCATTTGAATCCCACATTAGCCTGGATCACCCTGCGGGCAGGGTATGACTCACATTTATAAGAAATGAACATCATCATACATGAAATGGAGAAGCAGGTATGATTACTTAATTTCAGAGGTCAGGAAGGTAGAAAGAAGCACCAGGGTGTAGAAGATGCTTACTAAAATATTTGTTCTCCTTTCTCCTTCATTTCATAGATACTTACTCCTTGGATCTTTGTCTCCACTTTATAGTTGAAAAAGAGTAGAGGATCATAAAATTTAAGTAAATTGACCAAGGTTACAGAGCGTACTAGTGGCAGACCTGGGATTCTACTGAGGTCTTCTGAGTCTACATCCCAAAGCCCTTTTTGTTGCACTCCTATTGCCTCCCATGCACTCAACTCAAACCCCCAAACTATAGAAAGCAAGCTCAGGGAACTCAGAATCTCCTCTCCTATGTTAGGTCATTCTGGGCCTCAGTAGACTCCAGAAGGCCCTACAGGGATAAGTACAGTTTTTATAGTTTTGAAATAACTACATATTCACCTCTAAATATGGCTAAGATTATTTTTCCTATTGACTGCATAATAAAAGGGACCACAGACTGTTCTGTTTCCCAATTCTTCCATGCTCACACCATAAAATAATCCCTCCCAGTTAGAGGACCATGTTGCAAATCCTATATGGAAAATGGGCTGTCTGCCAGCAATCTGAATTTCAATCTCCAGCCAAAACCTTCTGCCCCAAACTAGTATTAAATGTTCTGCTGACATGGATTGTTATTTTGAATGGAATGCATTTTACCAGACCCAGATCAGACTTTTTCTTTCCTTTCCTTTCTTCCTCCCTCCCTGCTCCCTCCCTCCTTCCTTCCTTCCTTCCTTCCTTCCTTCCTTCCTTCCTTCCTTCCTTCTTTCTTTCTTTCTTTCTTTCTTTCTTTCTTTCTTTCTTTCTTTCTTTCTTTCTCTTTCTCTCTTTCTTCTTTCTCACATCGACATTAAGAGTATAGTTATATGCACTGAATGGCTTGATGTAAACAAATGTTTCTAGAACATGCTTCTAGGTGAAAGAACAGGAGTGGCCTTTGCAAACTTTCTTCAGATGGAGAGAGTGCATTGAAAAAGACTCACAGAAGTATATACCCAAGAATCAGTCCTAAGGACCTCTTCAACCACAGTAATTGAACAACAAGAATTTATAGGCTTTTATAAAATGCCTTGGGAGCTTATAGGATTATGAAACCTAGGCACTAAAGAGTTCTTAGAGATCCACCCATGCTCCACCAATTGCAGGTACAGAAAGTTAATTTCAGAGAGAAGAAACATGTGCCCTCCTTAATATCCATCACCAGGTTACCTCATCCCCCCCTCCCCTCTGTAACTCTCAATTTTTTCCCCAGAGTCAAGAATTTCTCATGGTTTGTTTCCCTCTCTGATTTCTTCCCACTCAGTTTTCCCTCTTCTCCTATAGTCCTTTGTGCTATTCCTTATATTCCACATATGAGTGAATCTATATGATAATTGTCTTTCTCTACTTGACTTATTTCACTTGGTATAATACCCTACAGTTCCATCTATGTCAACACAAATGGTGGATATTCATCCTTTCTGAAGGCTGAGTAATATTCCATTGTATATATCATATGCAACTAATGAATTGTTGAACACTACATCAAAAACTAATGATATAGTATATGTTGACAAACTTAATATAATAAAACAACAGAGAGAAAAAAACACTTTAGGGTCACAAAATGAGCTGACGGAGTTAAGACTGAAATCCAAACAAACTGACGGTTTTGGAGGGGAGGAGAGTGGGGTTTGGGCGAGCCTGGTGGTGGGTATTGAGGAGGGCACGTATTGCATGGAGCACTGGATGTGATGCATGAACAATAAATCTTGTAACACTGAAAAAATAAATAAATAAAATTAAAAAAAAAAAAAGACTGAAATCCAGATATCCTGGTTGTAATACCATCCTCTTTTCACCATACTTTAGGGAAAAAGATGGGAGCATCTTAGCATAATGGTAATGAGTACAAGTGTTAAGAGTTAGTGGATCAATGTCTGCATCCTGGTTCTGCCCCCCCAGTAGCTACGTGGCTTAGAAAGTTCTTCAGTCTGTCTGAGTACTAGTTTCCTTATCTGTAAAATGAAGTAATAAGGATACTTGCTTTATAAGAGTACCTAATTCACAGAATTACTGTAATGATAAAATATGTAAATGTATGGAAAATGCTTAGCACAATGTCTGGTACAATAAGTTATCAATAAATGTTCATATTTGTAATGAAAATTCTGTTACTACCTCATTCTTTTTCTTTTTATCTCTTCAATAACTTTATTTTTAAAGATTTTATTTGTTTATTTGACAGGGAGAGAAAGAGCATGTGCATAGTCAGGGAGAGTGGCAGGCAGAGGGAAAAGCAAGCTTCCTACAGAGCTAGGGAGTTGGATGCTGGCCTCAATCCCAGGACCCTGGGATTATGACCTCAGGCAAAGGCAGATGCTTAATGAGCCACCCAGGAACCCCTCTTGAATAACTCTTAGAGCAAAATTAGATCTACTGGCTATCTCTTCTTTGTGTAGAAAGGACAAGTGAATACAAAAATTTCTTTAAAATGTAGGGAGAGCCTAATATCACCCTTTATGTAAGAAGAGGTGAATATAATTTGAAAACATATCCCTCATCTAGGAGTTCAGTTTGCCTAGCAACAGTGGATTCAAAATATAGTTGAGCCTTGAACAACATGGGGATTGGGGCACCAGCCATCAGGGCCATAAAAAATCCACATGTAACTTTTTTTAATTAAGTTTTTTATATCAATTCCTGTATAGCTAACATAGAGTTATATTAGTTCCAGGTGTACAATATAGTAATTCAACAATTTCATACATTATTTAGTGCTTATCAAGATAAATGGACTCTTGGGGCGCCTGGGTGCCTCAGTCATTAAGCGTCTGCCTTCAGCTCAGGTCATGATCCGAGGGTCCTGGGATCAAGCCCCGCCTCGGGCTCCCTGCTCAGCAGGAAGCCTGCTTCTCCCGCTACCATTCCCTCTGCTTGTGTTCCCTCTCTCGCTGTGTTTCTCTCTGTCAAATAAATAAAATCTTTAAAAAAAAAAAAAAGATAAATGGACTCTTAATCCCCTTCACCTGTTTCACTCATTCTCCCAATTTCCTCCCCTCTGGTAACCATCAGTTTGTTCTCTATAGTTAGCCTGTTTCATGGTTTACCTTTCTGTCTCTGTCCTTTTCCCCCTGTGTTTATTTCTGAAGTTCCACATATGAATGAAATCATACAGTATTTGCCTTTCTCTAACTGGTTTATTTCACTTTGCATTACACTCTCTAGATCCATTCACATTGTTGCAAACAGCAAGATTTTGTTCTTTTTATGGCTGAATAATAGTCCACTCTATATATATGCCACATCTTCTTTATCCATTCATCTATTGATGGACGATTTGACTGATTCCATAGGTTAGCTATTATGAATAATGCTGCAATAAACATAGGGGCACACGTATTCCTTTGAATTGGTGTTTTCAAATTTTTTGATAAATACCCAGTAGTTCAATTACTGGATCATAGAGTAGTTCTATTTTTAATATTTTGAGAAATCTCCATACTGTTTTCCACAGTGGCATTACAAGTTTGCATTCCCACCAACAGCATACAGTGGTTCCTCTTTCTCTACAGCTTTGCCAATACTTGTTCTTGGTGTTTTTTAATTTTAGTCATTCTGACTGGTATGAGATGATATTTATTGTAGCTTTAATTTGGATTCCCTGATGATGAGTGATGTTGAGCATCTTTTCATGTCTGTTTGCCATCTGTATGAGTTCTTTGGAGAAATGTCTTCATTTCTTCTGCCCATTTTTAATTAGATTATTTGTTTTTTGGATGTTGAATTATAGCAGTTCTTTATATATTTTGGATACCGGCCTTACTGGCTATGTTATTTGCAAATATCTTCTCCCATTCAGTTTTGTTGGTTGTTTCCTTTGCTGTGCAGAAGATTTTTATTTTGATGTAGTCTTGGTAGTTTATTTTTGCTTTTATTTCCCTTGCTTCACGAGACATGTTTAGAAAAATATTGCCACAGCCAATGACAGAAAAATTACTGCCTGTGCTCTCTTCTAGGATTTTTTATGGTTTTAGGTCTCACATTTAGGTCTTCAATACATTTTTAGTTTATTTTTGTGTATAGTGTAATAAAGTGGTCCAATTTCATTGTGTTGCATGTAACTGTCCAGTTTTCCCCACCATTTGTGGAAGAGACTGTCTTTTGGATATTCTTTCCTGCTTTGTTAAAGATTAATTTACCATATGCTTGTGGGTTTAATTCTGGGTTTTCTATTTTGTTCTATTGATCTATGTGTTTATTTTTATGCCAGTACCATACTGTTTTGATTACTACTGCTTTGTAAGATAACTTGAAGTCTGGAATTGTGACACCTTCAGTTTTGTTTTTCATTTTCAGGATCACTTTGGTTCACATATAAGTTTTGACGCCCAAAAAGCTTACTAATAACCTACTGTTGACCAGCAGCTTTACCATAACTTAGTCAATTAACATGTATTTTTATACTGCATATGTTATATCCTACAGTCTTACAATAAAGTAAGCTAGAGAAAAGAAATGTTGTTAAGAAAGTCATAAGGAAGAGAATATACATTTAAAGTACTATACTGTACTTATAAAAAACCCCACAAATCTGCATATAAGTGGAATTGCACAGTTCAAACTGAGTTGTTCAATTATCAATGTATCCCTTTCTTTGTTGAGGGCCCTCAGTACTTGCTGATTGCTTTCAAAGCAGCTCTGGAAGACTAGAGAACTATACAATATTCCTGAGATGTCAACAATGGTTAATGGGTGTTCCCAAGTTAGTTTTCTCTTGGATGCTCAAGTCTTTACTAAAAGGGTTTTACCTTCCTGCTCAAATCACATACACAGCCTCACAAATGTTCCTCACTCCAGTCACCATTAGCAATGCCAGTGATTCCTAGGACACATATTTTTATTTATTTTCTTTATATTCTGGCACCCAAGACCCACTTATGAGCACATTCCTAGTGGATACTTTTGAGTGAATAAGAAACATGAGCATAAAGTTTAGTCCTAAGAAAAGCACTGTGAAAGATACTGCTTGGGGTGACTACTGAATTCCAAGTGATTTTGGATGCCCTGGAAACAGCTCCAATATCCAGTGGTGGGCATATGGTCTTGTCTATTCAAGATGGTCCTCCCCCTGGGCATAACTCACTGAACTATGACAGGTCAGGACAATAACAGTCACTTTCTGGGAAATTTGAAACTGGAAATAGAGAAACAAGATTGGCTTTGTTCACACTGAGTCATATTCATGTTAAGTAGTCTTGGCATGAATTTTACTGCTGAGATTCCCCCAAGTGATGCTTGGGAAATCCCCCAAGGAATTATTGTTCAACTTTTCTATAAATACTATGAAATACCTTGGTATCTTCCAATAACATCATTGGAAAGGAACATCTTGAGAAGGGAACTGCCTTATTTTAGAAAATCTATGATATACTACTTGGGTATAGAAAATGAAATCACAGGACATGAGGTTTCAACTGGTGACAAGAAAACAAAAGAGAGAATTCTTGTAATTTATAAGAGATGAACAGAAATCTAAAGATGGGGTAAACAGAGAAGGAAAGGAAAGTGGGAGGAATGGATTAAGATATATGTAGATATATAAGGAATAAGATATGGGGACGATGAAGTCCAAATTAACAGAAATGTCTGTTTTAGGAACAGGCATGACTAATATTAAAGTTATTTCTTTTGCATTGATATAATATAAATTCCTTTCATCTCTCTAAATCTTCAGGAAAATCAGATACACAAAAAGCTTTAAATATTAGGTTATTATTTTTTGCATGTCTTTGTGTGTGCCTGTGGATACACATAAATTGTGTGTGTGTGTGTGTGTGTGTGTGTGTGTGTGTGTGTGAAATAGAAAGAGAGAGAGAGAGAATTTAGGTATATCCAAGAGAGGAAATGAGTTCCTTATCTAGCTCAATGAGGATATTGTACATATGACTGCAAAATGAACCACAAACTGAACTAACTCAGAGAGCTTTGAGCCAGCAACAAATTACAGTACCAAAATTCGCCCCAATCCACACAAAATTCTGAGAGTTTGAGAGGGGTGCAGAGCTTCCACTGCACATAAGGTGAGAGCTTTGAATTAATTTCATTTGAATCTCAAAAAACAGGATAACACTGTTGACATGTAATTTATACAGCCTGTTTAGACAAGTGACCTTGGAAAGTTATTTCTCTCTCTGCTACATCTCTTCAGTCCAGTCAAGACTGCTACCCAGGGCTCTTGACTCTCAGCCCTGTGTACAGTGAGAAAGTTGGAGAAGATAGTCTTTCACAGCTACTTCTCTGATTTCAGAGTTTTAGTATCAGTTTATCCAGACCTTATCAATTTAATTATTTGTTTATGCACCTACTCAACAAATATTTATTGACCCTCTATTATGTGTTGGCCACTATTACAGATGTCTGGAATTTATCAGTGAACAAAAATATAGAAGAATCCCTACCATTTCATTCTAGGATTTTTAATAACAGGAGGTTTCTGTGTAGTTTAAACAAGAATGAAAGTAGAAAACAGAAAAGCAGATAAAGGGAAGGGGAAAGGTGAGGGAACTCTGTTTAATGACAGCACAGTGGCTTTTCTGCTGATTGCAAGCAAGAACAAAGCCCCACTTAGAGTCTCCTAACCATCAGGGAAACTACTTTCTGCTAGTAGTTCTATAAAAATGGAGCCAGGAAAAGTGAATTGGGGGAAATTGAGGGGGAGGCGAACCATGAGAGACTGTGGACTCTGAGAAACAAACTGAGGGTTTGGAAGGGAAGAGGGTGGGGGAATGGGTGAGCCTGGTGGTGGGTAACAGAGGGAGCACATATTGCATGGAGCACTAGGTGTGGTGCATAAACAATGAATCTTAGAACACTGAAAAAAAATGAAATGAAATGAAATAATAAAATAAAATATATATAATCCCATGTTGTAGCAAGAGACAAGCTCAAATGATTCAGAGATTATTAAATAATTATACTTGCAATAATAAAAAGGTAAAATTTCTTAGGTTAAAAAAAAAAAGAATGGAGCCCAGTACTGCTGCCAGGATGAGCAAAGCTTGCTGGAAGTCTTCACCTCTCCACACTGTCAGGAGAGTACACCCAGGGTTATTGACAAATAATTATTTCTTAATAGAATAGAGACAGGGATTATGGTGTAATTAACATAACATGAATTTTTAAAAATCTTAGATGTGGGCTTCCAGCAGGTGATAGATCAGGCATAGAATAGGAGTGAGAGTCCATCAGAAGCTGGCTGCACTCTTTACCCTGGAGAATTTGTTAGGGCTCTAAACCTGGATCAGATAGGTGGAACACTAGACTGGGAGACAGAAGACATAACCTGATTCTACTGTGAACTCACAGTGTGACCTTGAGTCCTCTAGGGGCTCTTAGTTGCCTCTCTGAAAAATGAGGGGATTGGACTGAATATTCTTAAGATTAATTGATCCTCTGGACCAGGGTTTTTCAAACATACCATTACAATTTTTAAACAAAGCCTATGTTTCCAAAAATCCTTACATAAAGCTCTGTAATCTTAAGCAATTAAAAGGAGAGCTTCTCTAAGAGTAATAGGAGATAGAGGGCAGGTTAAGAGTTCACCTTCTCTTTTCCCCTTAGCAAAATCACCTTTTGCTTTTCTTGATGGAGGAGGAGAGGCCTCAGTCATTTTGCTATATATCTTCTGTTCTTGGAGGAAGCAGTTGCCCTTGAAGCCATTCATCCACCTGATGAATCTGGCACTAGAAATCACTGCTCACCTCAACTGGAAGGCTATCAGAGATATTCCCACCATACCTCACATATCTCTTTCAGTCACTGCTATAAGTCTAGACCTTTTCTGGCATCTGTTCTCACCTGACCACTCCTCTCGATTCCCACCTCCTTAATCCAACCCAAGCTCCTTTAATTAAAGTAAACTGCATTCCTTCTTCCAAAACACTATTTACTCTGAATAATGGAATAGTAGTAACCATATCACGAGTATTTTGTGAATTAAATTAATATATATTAATACTCAGTTCAATGCTTGATACATAAATATTACTTAGGTATTTTTCACTATATTCATCACTGTTCATTTTATTGTTATTGTTAATATTATTACTTAGGTGCCAGTAATACCATGGCTTATAATTTGGTGAATCACTAGATTTCCTAAAGTTGCTTTACCCATCAATAGGCTTAATCTTTGTCTCACTTCCTTCTCTCCACACCCACTTTTTATTTTCTCTTTTAGTGATTTCTACATTCATATGATGATCCATTTAACATCACGCCTTCTTACCTCAGTGCTGTGTCCTCAGCAAACAGAATAATGCTTGTTTCATGGTAAGTCCTTAATAACTACTTTTTGAATGAATAAAAAGGGTTTCTGATAATCTTCCCTTCACTCCACTTCAGCTTCTCTTGCTACCACCACCATCTTTCTCTTTTTCTTAAATATACACAAATGTACACAGTCTACCCTACTTACATCTCAAATGTCCATATCATGTTTTCCAACTGCAACTTTCAAGATAATTTTCTGAAGCATTTACTTTACAATAATTCTTTGAAGTCTAATCCATCAATCCTCCTACTTCATAGCTGTCAGCTTCCCTCTGTTTTTTTCTTCCCATCCATGTCTATCATTAATAATTATGTCCTCATAAACACCTTCAATTCTCTTGTCTCCATCCATGTCTTGTCATGTGGCAAAACCCATACCCATAATGAACTCTTCTACCTACCTTATATAGGCCCCATATAACTGGAGAAAATCATGTATTGAGGTAAAATGACTTCATTTTAAATTTATGACCTCAGTGCTCAAGTAGCTATTATCATTGCTCAACAATTCTACAAGGTTATTCTGGTTAAGTAGGTTTCTCGTGTTTTCTCTGAAAAAATAAAAAACAAAGACAAAACAAAAAACAAAAACAAAAAACCTAGTTCATACTTTCTTCCATCTCTTGAAAACCCTTATTCTTTTTCCCCTCACTGCCATTCTTCAAGGATAATCTTCTCTAATGCTTTCTATTTTAGAAACCATAAGACAGGAACATTCTCATATTCCCACAGCCAAAATTAGAAACATTCCATTACCATGGATGAAAGTGTCCTTCCTAACAAAGGCCTTCAGTATGTCTTTTGGATCCCATACCATTCACTTTCCCAAGGACTACACCTTTTTGATCATCTCCTGTGTCCCTTCATCCTGCTCTCTCTGATCATCACCATGAGCAGATAACTGTGCACTCATAACTCAACATAACATCCACCATCAGCTATTGCCTATTTCTCTACTCATCTTCTTGGCAAAACTTCTGAATATGATCCTGCCAGCATCTCTTATTCTTCAATGACTATTCAGTGCATTCTACTTTTGGCTTTCTTCCTACTTTTGGTCACTTATTTTCTGATTTCTATGTGGGCCTCTTTTCTTTTGTCCAACCTCTAAATTTGGAGATTCCCCAGAGTTTGATAATTTACCATCTTATTCTTTTTTCTCTACCTTTATTATCCAAATATAGCCATTAAATATAATCTGTATGCTAACAACTCTCAAATGTATGTCTCCAGCCCAAACTTCCTTGGACTCCAGCCTTGTACATCCAAAAGACTACCAAGTATAGTCCTGTAGAGATCTCATAAATATCTAAAACTTGACCTTTTCAAAATAAATTTGCTGACTTCCCTATCTACCTACAATGCTCACCTTTCAAAATTCCCCAATATAGTCAATGGCAACAATATTCACCTAGTTGCCCAGCCAGAAACGTGAAATCAATCTTAATTCCTCACTCTCCCTTCATTCCCAGATATAATAAATCTTTCAGTAATCTAATTTCCAGTACATATGTCAAATCCTTAAGTTCTTTCATATCTACTGCCACCCACCCTAATCCAAGCCACTATTATCTCACTTCTGCAACAGCCTTTTTACTTATTTCCTGTTCTGTAGTTTACTTTAATTTTATTTTCCACAGAAGCCAAAGTATTAAAGAAACCCACACATCAGTTTGCCTAAATGTTAACGCCTGTCCCTGACTTTCTGCCCCACTAAAATGGCTTTAATATCTTCTTTCCTTTGCATTACAAACAACATCCAAATGTTCTAATGTGAGCTTCCAAACCTATCTGACTTTAGCTCTACCTCCCTCTTTACCTTCATCTGCTACTACATTTCTTCTTTCAATTCCTTGAATTCTATATCTTTCCCAAGAGGTTTTCCACCATTCTCTTTCTTCTGCTTGGCATTATCTGTAGTGTTCTTCATTTCCCTCCTTCTAATTCTTTAAGCTTCATCTTCTCAGAAGGGCATCCTTTGCCTACACTATCTTAAGTATGGGCCTCATGCTATTTTCTAACAACAAAACTGGTACATTATTATAGCTTATTACAGTTTTAAATTGTATGGGTATACTGTCTCTATTAGTCTGCAATGTCCATGGGGGAAGAAATCATATGATTTTATTTGCTTAAGTATACTTCATCCTCATCATAAAGTTGAGTCAGTAAATAGCTGTTAAGTAATGCTGAATGAACTCTAAGACAGTGAAGAATATATTTTGAAAGATACTTGCCTAAACCGTGTGCTTCCTAAGAACAAGCTGATGGGATTTTTCTCTTACTTTTTCAGCATTCAATAAAGGTAAAGAGTAGGTTCTTGAGAAGGTTTGGGAACTAAATTAAGATTCATTCTAACTTTGATTCTGATATTTCAAATAGTATGTTTTCTGATTTCACAATCCTACCAACTTCTTAGCTCTGCCTATGTTTTGCTGAGTTAACGTTTTAAGGATTTAAAGAGGCAACGTGTGTAATGTAGAGGGCCTGGGATTTGAATTGATTAAGACATGCTTGGGATCCCAGTTCTTTCCCTGTAGGAGCCAAAACCTGATATAATTAATCAAAAGTCTTTTTTCTGAAAAAAAGAATTCTGAAGTTATTCTGAAGATTAACAAGATAATACACATGAAATAGCAAGCACATAGTTGGCTTATAACAAATGCTAGCTCCCTTGTTGGCATGTAAGAATAAATCCTATTCAGGCTGGACATGCTCTTGGAGGTTATGAAGATAACTCTCCTAATTTTACAGATGGGGACTTGTTTAGGGTCATTCAATGAAAGCTGAAATTAGCATGTGTGTCTTTTCTCTGTATTATTCTTCTACTGAAAAGATGGTATTATAATATTCTATGGTTTGGTTTTAGGAAAGAAAAAAGTATTATTGTGTAACCATAGCAACCTGCTTTAGAAGATAACCTTGAAAACTTGTAGATAAGCATATTTTTAAAAGGCAGAAGCCCATATCCCAGAGCTATTATCTATTCCAATTTCAGCAACAACTATATATGGATATTTACCGTGCTTGGGCTAAGATGAATGAGACTTCAGATGCAAATCTTCATTGAAATAGTTACAAGTTTAAGCCAAGAAAAGCACTTGTTACTCAACAAGAAGTTCACTGTCAATTCTAAGATGCACATTTTCTCTCCATCTAACATCTCTGAAATCCAGATACATCTTATAGTATCATGACTCACTGACATTGCCTGAAGACATATATCAAAACTTGCTAATGTGTCAGTGGGTTGGGAGAAAATCCTAAGATGATAATGGACACTTTGAAGAAAGGCTACATCATCATGTTCTTAAAGACACAGAAGCTGCTACCATGTGGGTAAATGTGTCTACTGATAACTCTGAGTTAAAAGTAATTCAGAATAGTTGGATCCTGAATGTTTTCAAATACCTTAACACTTTATTTGTATATTTTTCTTTATTATAAACAAGAGAGATCCATGATAAAAATCTCTGTATAAAGAAGTCTGAGGGGGCACCTGGGTGGCTCAGTGGGTTAAAGCCTCTGCCTTCAGCTCAGGTCATGATCTCAGAGTCCTGGGATGGACCTCTGCATAGGGCTATCTGCTCAGCAGGGAGCCTCCTTCCAACCCCCACCCCCACCTTCCTCTGCCTACTTGTGATCTCTCTCTGTCAAATAAATAAATAAAATCTTTAAAAAAAAAGTCTGAAAGAGGTCTTTTAGTAAATATAAAATAAAAATCTATATGTAATAAGAAACCATTGTGTCAGAGCTTAATTGGCAACATTTTTCTATCTTAGTAGTACATAAAGTAATGGTGCATCTTATAGTTGACAGCTTCTTAAATTTGATGAAATGTGGAAAGTCACACCAAATAAAATGCTCCAGGCTATATAACACTTTCTAATAAAAATGCTCAAATCACAAATCTTACACTGATTAACAACAATTTAGATTGTAACTCTATTAAAGTACTACTAACCCATTTATTGAACACCACATATGGTTAATTATAGCATAGTAGTTAAGATTAAGAATTCTGGAACCCAACCAACCTGAAATTCAATCCTGATTCTCCCATTTATCAATTCTGTAATGTTTGATAACTTACTTAAATTCTCCACACCTCAGATTTTTATTTTTAATAATGGGAAAAACAATAATACTTATCTTTTAAAGTTTCTTATAAGGATTAAATTAAATTATTTATAGCAATTAGTAGTATGTGACTTCTAGAAATGGTCCAGTATCTGTTAACCACTACATTATTATTGCCCACTATTATCATATAAATATTATACTACTTGATCTTTATAACATCCATGTGAAAGTATTAACTATCTCCAATTTATAGATGAGGTGTCCGATTCTTTTTTTTTAAAGATTTTTATTTTATTTATTTATTTGACAGAGATAGAGATCACAAGTAGGCAGAGAGGCAAGCAGAGAGAGAGAGGGAAGCAGGCTCCCCACTGAGCAGAGAGCCTGATGTGGGGCTTGATCCCAGGACCCTGAGATCATGACCTGAGCTGAAGACAGAGGCTTTAACCCACTGAGCCACCCAGGCGCTCCAAGGAGTCTGATTCTTAAAAACTTCCTGCTGGAAAAGGATTACACAGACCACTGATTATTTAGAAAACTTATGGGCAGTAAATTATACTGTCAGTTAATTGTCAGATACTCAAGCTTAAGTTCCTTGCCACTCAATAATTGTGAAAAGTTCAGTTGAGAGAGAGAAAAAGGATATGTGGAAAATAGGATAAAAAGTATATAATTCATCTGCTCCTTGAGATACTCTAAAATTAATCTTTGGATCAAGACAAGAGAACATGATTTTGGACTTTTATAGAACTTATTTTATCAACTTGGCAGATAACAAAGGACTACATTGAGAGATGTTAAAAGAATAGCCCTATGAAACTTTTTCCTTACTGTTAAGGATGTATCTGAGAATGCTGTTTATCACACTGTAAACTATATTCTTCAAGTTTGCTTACCCTCTTCCTCTCCCCTGGGTCTCAATGTCAATAAGAGCTATGTTTTTCCTTAGAATTGAGTTTCATAATGGATAGTGTGAGCCATATACCTGATCTGGTATTTCTCCTTGCCTTGGTTGCTAGGAAACTCAATGTCAAATTTATTACTCAAATCCAACAAATGTAGATATTAACTTTACTCCTGATTCTTCTTTTCCCTCCTCTCATTTTGCCAGAAGGGACAGTGTATGAAATGTCTCTAAAATGGGAGTTTAGTTCCTTCTGGGCACCAAGAGAAGACCATGTAATTGGATCATTTTTACAGATGCTGGAGATGAAGGTGACAAGACAGACATGCCAGCTGGAACATAATAAGCTCTGTATTTTTATAATCCACTCCAAATAATTTATGACAAATGAAAGAAACATAATAAATAAATCAGTCAACAAGCAAACTTATAAATACTGAACATGTATCTTTATTCTATAGATTTCCCATAGCAAAAAATGAGTTAAACTATCTTGACCCACCTCCAACTCTGGTTTGCAATGAAGAGTCCTCTATAATCAGTACAATGCAAAACAGAAGGGTGGAGGTCAGATGATACTAGGTAGAGAAAGATTTCTAAGATGAATCATATAAATGAACTCTAAAATGGAATGGTTTTTCTAGCGTCTGCCTGGCTGGAGTCTTCCCCAACTATCCACTAGCTGCTGCTGGAGGAACTAACTCTGCCCATGTGAGCATGCAACATGTGCCAAGTCTGACCATGGCACAGCTTTACAAGAATCTAGAGGCTATAGAATAGCTGCAGGCTGACATAGCCTGATGGAGAAAATTGGATCTGGTGTAAAAATCAGTTCTGTCACTTACTAGCTATGTGACCTTAAGCAAGTCACTCTTTTGAAACTTGTTTCCTCATTTACCGCATAGTGATAATGGCATTATCATTCTTATTACGCATGGTTGTTAAGGTTACAGACACTTCTCCAAAGAAGACATACAAATGACTAACAGACACATGAAAAGATGTTCATCATTTTTAGCCATCAGAGAGACTCAAATCAAAACCACACTGAGATACCACCTTACACCAGTCAGAATGGCCAAAATCAATAAGACAGTAAACAACAAATGTTAGAGAGGATGTGGAGAAAGGGGAAACCTCTTCCACTGTTGGCGGGAATGCAAGTTGGTGCAGCCACTTTGGAAAACAGTGTGGAGATTCCTCAAGAAATTAAAAATAAAAAAAAAGAAATTAAAAATAAAGCTACCCTATGACCCTGTAATTGCATTACTGGGTATTTACCCCAAAGAAGCAAATGCAGTACAAAGAAGGGCCACATGTACTGCAATGTTCATAGCAGCAATGGCCACAATCACCAAAGTGTGGAAAGAACTAAAATGCCCTTCAATAGATGAATGGATAAAGAAGATATGGTCCATATATACAATGGAATATTATGCCTCCATTAGAAAGGATGAATACCCAACTTTTGTATCAACATGGATGGGACTGGAAGAGATTATGTGGAGTGAAATAAGTCAAGTAGAGAGAGTCAATTATCTTATGATCTCACCTGTGAAGCATAAGGAAAAACATGGAGGACATTGTGAGAAGGAAAGGAAAGGTGAATAGGGGAAATCGGAGGAGAAGATGAACCATGAGAGACTGTGGACTCTGAGCAACAAACTGAGGGTTTTGGAGGGGCAGGGATGGGGGGTTGGGCAAGCCTGGTGGTGGTACGTATTGAGGAGGGCACGTATTGCATGGAGCACTGGGTGTGGTGCATGAACAACTAATCTTGTAACACTGAAAAAATAGAAGTATTTGGGGAAAAAATAAAGCATGAGAAACTTAAAAAAAAAGATTAACTGTAAAGGTCATAGAAAGATTTTGGAAATAACACTGATGAGGAAACCAAGAAAGCTGACTATTCCTATGCTGCCTGAGCTTTAGTTTCTGTGATATGAGCCAGCTGGATTGAGAGTCCCAGAAGGGGATCATCTTCCAACTCTGTAGTTTGCAGAGGCGCTGCACAAAAGAAAAGGCAAGCTGGATTTGAGAAATTATCAGAGAATGGGTATCTGCCTGGGCTCAGAGGTATGGCTGCTAGCAGTTTTCTTGAGGACTATGAATCAATCAATAGGAGCCCAAGGTTTGTTGGGTCAGTGAATGACTTGAGGATGCTGACATATTTGAAAATGAAGCATTTTACAGTGTGAATGTGTAAGGTGCTTTTTATAGACCCCTGAAAGTCAAAGCTTACCAAAAGGAAAAAAAAAAGGGAAAAAATAATCTGATCATTTAATCAGTCAATAGCAATAAATACCAGAAAATAGCATATTTTGGTATATTTTTTGAAAAACAGAGAGAAAAGCCTAGTTTAGAGAATTTAGGTAACTGAAATAATAGAATATTTACTTGGCCTTTTTCATGTGTAGGCACTTACTATGCATATCGCTTAGTCCTCACAATAATGCTGAGAAGGGGGGTTTAATGTCTCCATTTATAGAAAAGAAAGTGATAGTAAGAGTATCTGAATAATTTGCCCATAGTCATACAGCCCACAAGTGGTGGAAATGCAAAGCACAGATCATTGGCTTCAAAGCCCACACATCCTCTCTGTTAAACTGGCTGCCTACCAAGAGAACAAGAGCTGTGTTCATCAAGTAGATCAAGTGTAGTATGGAGCATAATTAGCCTGAATCTGTAGACAACCTAAACAAATGAAATATGGTAGCTTCCATATTGGGGGAAAAAAGTATAAAAAGAAGAATATAAAAAAGGAAAAATTAAAAATAATAGAAAATAGCTTATTGGACTTCTATATATTACAAATAACTATCCATTAACTCATTTGTTCCTCACAATTATCCTGTGAAGGGCACAGTATCATCTCCATTCCCAAATGAGAAAATAGGCTCAGAGAAAATGGCTGACTTTCTCAAGGTTACCTAGATACTAAGTGAGAGTTTGAGACCAAATCTCAATCTGTCTTTCTTCAAAGTTTCTGTCCTTTTCAGCCTAGGCAATGTTGGTCTTGGAGAGATGATTTTTTTCTAGGTTAACTGTCACTTGAAAACAGTACCTCATTTCTACATAGAAAAAAAATCAGCCCCTCTTTTGAGTTCTGCATGAAATTTCAACATGGTGGGTGAGGGAGTGGTTTCCTCACTTTAATGAGCAATTGGAGAGACCAACAATGTATCATAAAATTCAATTCAATTTTTAACACTACCCAGAGATAGCATCAGATTTTACATTTTGGGGGCTCAGTCATCCAAGAGTGTGTCTCTCCTTCTCACTTCAGACACTAATTGCAAGCCCAGGTTTTCACCTGGGCTCCTGACCAACCAGCTATAGATAGGGGTCCCAACCCCCTTCTTGGAATTCAGACACCACAAATCCAGGTGACCAGCTGTACTGACTGTTTATAAATCAAACGTTCCTACAACCTCTTCTTTGGGTTTGATTAATTTGCTAGAGTGGCTCATAGGACTCAGAAACACTTTATTTACTAGATTACTGGTTTATTATTAAAGGATATAATTCAGAACAGCTAGAGGGAAGAGATGCAAAAGACAGAGTATATGGGAAAGGTCATGGAGCTCTGTACCCTTTTCAGGAATGCCACTCTCCCTACACCTTCAAGTGTTCACCAACCTGAAAGCTCTCTGAAACCTGTCCTGTTGGATTTTTAATGAGGCTTCATCATAGAGGCATTGACTAACTAAATCATTGGCCACTGGCAATTGAATTTAATCTCTAGCCCCTCAACTCTCCAATCACATGGTTGGGTCCCTGGAGAACACCAATCAACCTTGAATTACCTAGGGGCTTTCCAAAAGTTACCTTAATAACACGACAAAAAACACATTATATTTTAGCTCTTATTATAGGAAATTCCAAGGGTTTTAACGTCTATAAGCCAGGGACCATAGACAAAAACCAAATATACATGAGAAATCACAGTATTTCAGCCCCATTTTGTAAATATGTCTGCTTTCAAGTATTCTGAGGGGACACAGATACTGGAATAGTGCTGACCAAGAGAAACAATTTCTGTAACATTCTAAAGAGACTCACCTATGCTTACCCTAATCCCACAACACAAGTCCAAGAATCCACAGCACATACCATTTGTTTGAAAAAAAAAAATAACTGATGTGTTGTCAAAGTAGGTCTTAATTGCACTGTGAAGATCTTAACAAAACTATCACTGTTGGGTAGAATTCCAAACTCTGGAAGTCAAAATCAATCTACTGTTCCAGTCACACTGGCATTTACAAAAAGAATGATGTTTAACCTTCTTGTTCAGGCTGCTCCTCAGTAAATGAAGAAAATTGCTAAGGGCTGCAGAGTCCCACCAGTGACCTGCAGACTTCACAATGCCATCAATTTTATAAGCCCTAATCTTCACAACAGTCCTATAACCTAAAACATACATAGGGGATTACTCCAAATATATGGATGAGAACATAGAGTCATAAACAGAAGGTAACTAAACTGAGCACTTACTAGAAGGTCAGGTACTTTATTCATGTACACTGAGTCCTTACAATCACCCTAGGAGCTACCACAAGTTTGTATGATGATAGAAAAACTCAAGTTTAGACAACTGTTAACTTTACCAAAGTTATACAATAGTAAATGGTAAGATGAAATAATAGTCATGGCAGATTCTGCACAGTATAATCAAGATCTGTCTTGGAGGATTGGTAGTAATATTGTCTAGTCCACATTTCTTATTATACCATGCCTCTCTTAATATATTGTAAAATGACTTGCTCAAGATCATTTACCCATCTGTCCTCTCTAACTATACACAGCTCCCTAGTAAAGGGCTTTTCTTAATATTATCTTTATATCTCAGAACACAAAAAATAATTTAGCAAATTGTCAGTGATTATTAATGTTTCACAAACCAAATTAAAATTAAGCTCTGGTATAGACACTGACATCAAAGATCTTGGTTTTAGACTACTTTAGCTATGACATATCACATTCAAAGATACATTTAGAGTTATGCAAAGGACATAGAGTTATGCTTTCCAGGCATGGTGTAATAACAGGAGCCAGACTTACCCTATTGTCTTAAGCAACAAGAAAATTGAACAAAACATTAAAAATTGTTTTCAGATATTGAACAACAGGCAATAAAGGACTCTAATGCCTGAAATATGAGAAAAATAGTGAGGTGAGCCTTGTAATCACCTAGGCTTTTTGTTTGAAGGCATATTTGGGGCTGTGGTGAAACGTGGGAATATCAAGCATAACTTAATCATGCTGCTAAATTAAGAAGATAGACATCAGAGTACAGAGATTCTGAAACAATGTGGGATAGTCTTTGAGAAGGAAGAGATTTTCAGAAAAAGAGCTTCAGAAATTTGCATACTGTTGCTCTTGAGTCTTCACTGTCTCCAAATGTGTATATAAGGGTAAAACTCCAAGAGGTCAAAAAAGAGCAAGTAGGGAGAGCTGTGAGTTGAACAATTTCTACAGACCACAGAGGGGTTAGGAATTATTCAAGTTCCAAGAGTGAACAGTCTTCTTTGATATTTTGAGTCATTCAGTAAATACTTCAGAAGGGTCAGGCCTTAGTAACAGGGCTAAGCTATTCCTATAGTAAAGCCACTTTACACCTTTGCTAAAGTATCTTAAAAACAAACCTTCAAAAGAATCAAATGGAACTGCAAGTCATCAACTTCCAGACAAAACAAAACCTAAGTCTTTAAAGAAAAACAATACAGAAATCAGGCGCTTTCTTATATACTAACAATGTGACTGTAGAAAGAGAAATTAGGGAATCAATTCCATTTACAATAGCACCAAAAACCTTAAGATACCTTGGAATAAATCTAACCAAAGAGGTAAAGAGTCTATAGAAACTACAGAACACTTATGAAAGAAATTGAAGAAGATACAAAAAGATGGAAAAACATTCCCTGCTCATGCATTGGAAGAATAAACATTGTTAAAATGTCTATGCTGCCCAGAACAATCTATACTTTCAACTCCATCCTGATCAAGATACCAATGGCATTTTTCAAAGTGCTAGAACAAACAATCCTAAAATTTGTATGGAACCAGAAAAGACCCTGAATCTCCAAGGAAATGTTGAAAAAGAAAAACAAAGCTGGGGACATCACGTTGCCTAATTTCTTTTTTTTTTTCTTCCCCCCCAAATATGTTTATTTTATTGTTTCAGTGTTACAAGATTAATTGTTCATGCATTACTAGAAAGCATGTGATCACAAAGACACAAAAACAGACACGTAGACCAGTGGAACAGAGTAGACAGTCCATATATGGACCCACAACTCTATGGTCAATTAATCTTTGACAAAGCAGGAAAAGAGATCCAATAGAAAATAGACAGTCTCTTCAATAAATGGTGCCAGGAAAATTGGAGAGCTATATACAGAAGAATGAAACTTGACCATTCTCTTACACCATACACAAAGATAAACTCAAAAGGATGAAAAACCTCAATGTGAGATAGGAATCCATCAAAATCCTAGAGGAAAACATAGACAGTAACCTTTTTGACATCAGTCATAGCAACTTCTTTCAAAACACATCTCCAAAGGCAAGGGAAACAAAAGTGAAAATGAACTTCTGGGATTTCATCAAGATAAAAAGCTTCTGCACAGCAAAGGAAACAGTCAATAAAACAAAGAGGCAACCCACGGAATGGGAGAAGATATTTGAAAATGACCCTACAGATAGAGGGCTGGTATCTGAGATCTATAAAAAACTTCTCAAACTCAACACCCGGAAAACAAATAATCAAATCAAAAAAAGGGCAGAAGACATGAACAGACACTTCTCCCAAGAAGACATGTGAATGGTTAACAGACATATGAAAAAATATTCAATATCATTAGCCATGAGGAAATTCAAATCAAAACCACATTGAAATACCACTTTACACCAGTTAGAATGGCAAAAATTGACAAGGCAAGAAATAACAAATGTTGGAGAGGATGTGGAGAAAAGGGAACCCTCTTACACTGTTACTGTTACCTTGCAGTGGGAATGCAAAGTAGTACAGCCACTTTGGAGTACAGTGTAGAGGTTCCTGAAAAAGTTAACAATAAAGCTACCCTATGACCCAGTAATTGCACTACTATTTACCCCAAAGATACAGATGTAATGAAAAGAAGGGCTACATGCACCCTAATGCTCATAGCAGCAATGTCCACAATAGTCAAACTGTGGAAAGAGCCAAGATGCCCTTCAACAGATGAATGGATAAAGAAGATGTGGTCCATATATACAATGGAACATTACTCAGCCATCAGAAAGGATGAATACCCAATATCTACATCAACATGGATGGAACTGGAGGAGATTGTGCTAAGTGAAATAAATCAAACAGAGAAAGACAATTACCATATTGTTTCACTTATTTGTCTAACATGAGGAATAGCGTTGAGGACAAAAGAGAAGGAAGGAGAAAATGAAGGGGGGAAATCAGAGGGAAGATGAACCATGAAAGACTATGAACTCTGGGAATCAAACTGAGGGTTTTAGAGCTGTTATGGGGGGGTGAACCCAATGATGGGTATTAAGGAGGGCACATATTGCATGGAGCACTGTGGAAACAATGGAAACAATGCATCACGGGACACTCCATCAAAAACAAATGATGTGCTGTATGGTGACTAACATAACATAATAAAAAACAGAAAAACAACAAAGTACACATGACAATGTAAATCTATAATGTCTAGTATTAAACCAAAAATTAAAGATATATCAAGACAGAGAGATGCCTGGGTGACTCAGTCACCTAGGCATCTGACTTTGGCTCAGGTCATGATCTTGGGGTCCAAGGATGGAGCCCCTGAGTAGGGCATCCCATTCACTGGGGAGTTGACTTGTTTCTTTGCACCTGCCCCTTATGCTCTCTCTCTCTTTCTCTCAAATAAATATATGAATAACATCTTTTTAAAAATTAAAAAAAAAGAAAACTGGAAGGCATAACAATAATAAAAAACTATCCAAAATGAAGCATAGAGATAAAAAAAAGTGAAAAAATTAAGATCTCAGTGACCTTTGGGACAGTATCAAATGGCCTAATACACATGTAATTGGAATCACAAGAGGGGAGAGAGAAAAAAAGACAGAAAAAAAATTGTATTTGACGAAATAATGGCTGAAAATTCCCAAGTTCATTGAACAATATAAAACCTTAGACCCATGAAGTTCAATAATCACCAAGTAAATTACATACAAAGTAACTACACCAAGACACATTATAATAAAATTTGTGAAAATCAGGGATGAGGAGAAAAATCTTAATGGCAGCAAAGTGGGGAGACACAAGACCATGTAAAGAGAAACAAAGAATAACTGCAGAAATTTCATCAGAACTATGTAAGACAGAAGACACCTGAAGAGCATTTAAAGTGCTGAAACTACTACCCAACGACCCGGTAATGGCACTACTAAGTATTTACTCGAAGAATACACACATACTGATTCAAAAGGGCACATGCACCCTAATGTTTAAAGCAGCATTATAGTCAAATTATGGAAAGAGCCCAAATGTCCATCAACTGATGAATGGATAAAGATGTGGTATATAATATACAGTGGAATATTACTCAGCCATAGAATAGAATGAAATCTTGCCATTTGCAATGACATGAATGGAGCTAGAATTTATAATGCTAAGTGAAATAAGTCAGAGAAAGACAAATACCATATGATTTCACTCATATATGGAATCTAAGAAGCAAAACAGATGAACACAGGGGATGTGGAAGAAAAAAAAAAGAGAGAGAGAGGACAAACCATAAGAGACTCTTAACTGTAGAGAACAAACTGAGGGTTGCTGGAGGGGAGAATGGTGGGAATGGGCTAGATGAGTGATGGGTATTAAGAAGGGCACTTGTGATAAGCTTTGGGTGTTATATGTAAGTGATGAATCATTGAATTCTACCCCTGAAACCACTATTACACTATATGTAAACTAACTAGAATGTAAATTAAAAAATGATGTAATAAATAAAATTATAGAAAAATATGTTTTAAAATAAAAGCAACATAATCATACATTTCACAATAAAATGACTCAAATTTGTTCAATTAAAACAAAATTAAAACCTTTAAACAAAATCTAAGAGAATTTGTTTAAAACAAAGAATTGAATGTTTAAAACAAAAATAATAGCAGTGTATTATGGGATTTATAATACATATAAACATGAAATCTATGGCAATAATAGCAAAAGAACAGAAAGAAAACTATAAGAATATCATTATAAGGACATTTCAGTACATGTGAACAATTATAATGTAATCTTTTTATTTAAAGTTTTTTTTTTTTTAAAGACTTTATCACTTATTTGAGAGTGCACCTTTGGAGGAGCGTGTGGAGGGGCAGAAGGAGAGGGAGAAGCAGACTCCCCACTGAACACAGAGCCCCATGTGGGGCTCTCAATCCCAGGACCCTAAGATCATGACCTGAGCAGAAGGTAGATGCTGAACCAACTGAGCCACCAAGGTGCCTTCAGTTATAGTATTTTTTGAAGATAGGTTGTGATAAGTCACAGACATTTATTATAAATGCTAAAGTAACCCCTAAAAAGGTCGAATGAAGAGGTCTGGCTAGTAAGTGAACAGTGAATATTGAATAGAACCCTTAAAAATACTCCAGTTAATCCAAATGAAATAAGGAAAAGAGGGAAAAGGATACAGAGAACAGATGGAACAAATGGAAAGTAAAGAGCAAGATGATAGACTTAAATCCAGCCAAATTCATAAATACATTATATTCAAATGGTCTAAATACTCCGGTTAAAAGTAGATTGCCAGACTGAATTTGAAAATCAAGTTGAACTATATGCTGTCTACAAAAAATCCCTTTTAAATATAAAGGCATAAACAGTTTAAACTTTAAAAAAATGGGAAAACATATACTATGCAGTCAGTAATCATTAGAAAGATTCAGAATTTATTATATTAGTATGAAACAGACTTTAGAAAAAGAACATCAATATGGATAAAGCTGAATTTCACAATGATCATGGGATCACTGCATTGAGATGTCAACAATCATAAAACTGTACTTTGAAATAAGTAAAATCTGAAAGAACTGAAAGAAAATAGATCTCAACTACAGTTGGAAACATCAACAATACTTTATCACCAATTAATAGAACACTGTAAATATCAAAACATTGTTGAACTAAATTACAGAAGATGTAAATAAATGAAGATACTATGTTCATGTATTTGAAAGCTCAATATTATTAATCTATCAATTCTCTTAAAATTTATCTATAGATAGGGGCGCCTGGGTGGCTCAGTGGGTTAAAGCCTCTGCCTTCGGCTCAGGTCATGATTTCAGGGTCCTGAGATCAAGCCCCACATTGGGCTCTCTGCTCAGCAGGGAACCTGATTCCCCCTCTCTCTCTGCCTGCCTCTCTGCCTACTTGTGATCTCTCTCTCTCTCTGTCAAATAAATAAATAAAACCCTTTAAAAAATTATCTATAAAGTTATCTATAGATAAATTACAGCCCTTTGATAAATAATTGATAAATAAAACTAAAGTAATCAGATTGATGGAAAGATGACAGAGGAGGAGGATACTAAGCTCCCTTTGTCCCACAGATAACAACTACACCCACATCCCACAGATAATACTCACATCAGTGTAAATAACCCAGAAAATAACACAAAGACTGGCAGAACAAACTCTCTACAACTAAATGGAGAGAAGAGATCATGTTAAAGAGGGTAGGAAGGGCAGAGACACAGTACAGAGCTAGACAGATCTCAGGATGGTCCATAGGAGGGAAGAAATAATAAAGATTAGAGCAGAAATAAATGACATAGGGGCACCTGAGCAGCTCAGTAGATTGTATCTGACTTTTAATTTTGGCTAAGGTCATGATCACAGGATTCTGAGATTAAGCTCTGTGTTATGGTCTGTGCTGGGTGTGAAGCTTGCTTAGGATTCTCTCCTTCTCCCTCTGCTCCTCCCTACCCTCTCAAATAAATAAATAAATAATTAAACACACACACACACACACACACAACACACACACACACACACGGATGAGAAGAAACAAACAAAAAACAATAGAAGAGATCAATGAAACCAAGAGGTGGTTCTTTGAAAAGATTAACAAAATTGATGAGCCTTTGGCCAAACTCATCATAGAGAGAGAGAGAACACCCAAAATAAAATCAGAGATGAAAGAAGAGAAATAACATTGTCACAACAGAAATACAAAGGATTGTAAGAGAATATTATGAAAAAATATATCTCAATAAATTGGGCAACCTAGGAGAAATGGGTAAATTCCTAGAAACATATACTGTACCAAAACTGCATCAGGAAGAAATAGAAAAATTTAACAGATCAGCAAAGAGATTGAATCAGTAATCAAAAAAACTCCCAAAAAACAAACAACCAGGACTAAATGACTTCACAGATGAACTCTATCATTTAAAGGATTGTTAATACCTATTCTTCTCAATACCTATTCTGCCTCTGGCTCAGGTCATGATCCCAGGTCCTGGGATCTAGCCCCATACTGGGCCCCCTGCTCAGCGGGGAACCTGCTTCTCTCTCTCCACCTCCCCCTGCTTGTGCTCCCTCTCTCGCTATCTCTCTCTGTCATAAATAAATAAAAAATCTTAAAAAAAAGATGATATATCCTAAGTATTTTTTTAAAAATTAGAAAACATTAGAAAAATCATTCACCATGATCAAGTGGGATTTATTCCTGGGATGCAAGTGTGGTTCAACATTCACAAATCAATGAATGTGATACATCACATTAATAAGAGAAAGGATGAAAACCATATAATCATTTCAGCCAATGCAGAGAAAATATTTGACAAGGTACAACAGCCATTCATGAAAAAACCTATAAACAAAGTAGGCTTAGAAGGCACATACCTCAACATAATAAAGGCCATATGTGAAAAACCCCCAGTAAATATCATCCTCAAAGGCAAAAAACTATGTCAGGAATAAGACAAGGTTGTCCACTCTTGCCATTTTTGTTCAACACAGTACTAAAATCCCTAGCCTCAGCAGGCAACAAAAAGAATTAAAAGGCATCCAAATCAGTAAGGAAGAAGTAAAACTTTCACTATTTGCATATCACATGATACTATATATAGAAAACCCAGAAGACTCCACCAAAAAACTACCAGAACTGATAAATGAATCAGCAGTACAAATTGAATTCAGGATATAAAATCAATGTACAGAAATCTGTTGCATTCTTGTACACTAATAATGAAGCAATAGGAAGTGAAATTAAGAAAACAATCTTATTTACAATTATACCAAAAATAATAAAGTATTTAGGAATAAACTTAGGCAAGGAGGTGGAGGACCTGTACTCATGAAACTATAAAACACTGATGAAAAATATTCAAGACAACACAAAGAAATGGAAAGACACTCCATATTACTGGACTGGAAGAAAAAAAAACCACATTGTTAAAATGTCAATACTACCCAAAGTAATCTACACATTTAATGCAATCCCTATCAAAATAGCACCAGGCTTTTTCTCAGAACTAGAATAAGCAAACCTAAAATCTGTATGGTACCACAAAAGACCCTAAATAGCCAAAGAAATCTTCGAAAAGCAAAGCTGGAGGCATCACAATTCCAAACTTCAAGTTATACTACAAAGCCGTAGTTATTAAAACAGTACTGGCACTGGCATAAAAATGGACACATGGAATAAAAGAACAGAAAAGAAAACCCAAAAGTAAATCCACAATTGAATTAATCTTCAACAAAACAGGAAAGAATATCCAATGGGAAAAAGTCTCTTTAACAAATGGTGTTGGGAAAACTGAACAGCTTCATGCAAAAGAATGAAACTGGATGAATTTCTAAAGGAATTTGCCCAAAGCCAGAATTGAAATGTAGACCTTTCCAACCTTCAAGCTACACCTTGTCCACTATACCACTACATATTGCTGCTCCCATAGTTGACAGACATTACATTAGAGAATTTGATTTCTGAAAGTGACCAGAGGCCAATTTGAAGTCTCTGAAAATAATGCACTAGGAAAAATGATGCTGTGAAATTGTTTAAGATTTCTTGCTAGAAAATAACCAATATAGGCTCTTACTAAGAAAATGGTATCAAAATTACAGAGTTTTTTCAATAAGCCAGTCTTGAAATGCTAGCATTAGACTGTTTAGTTTGAATTTGGCTGTTGTGATGAATACAATAAATCAATTTGTGAAATTAATCATTTTGTTTTTAATGAAAAATATAAATACAGAAGCTTTGCTATGTCTATACATATGGCTGGCAGGGATAATGGTCTATGTTGAAAAATACTACTCTGCAGGAGTTTCTACTGCTGTTTATATGTAATTCAAATTGTTCTATTTAAATATACAACAATGCCAGTCCTTCAGACAATCAGTCCACTACTGAGGTTCATAGTAGATTAAAACTGTAACACTTTTTATTTAATAAAAGTTAAATCAATGATCTAATTGTGTCCCCTGAATAATTGGTGGCATTACAAGCATAGAGAATACTTTATGCAATGGGCCAATTCAATGAAACTGAATTGACAAGTATTTACTAACTTGACATATATCCAGCAGTCTGCCAGATGTTTTATATTTACCATCTTATTTTTTTCCTAATAAAGCGTCCATTTTATAGATCATGATACTAATGATCAAAGGTATTACATAATTTTAGCCAAAGTCACAGAACTAATAAATAGCAGAGTAAGAAAGTTTGAACTGAGATCTGCCTAAATCTTAACTCCATCATACTAACATGATACTAAACCATTTCTGACGTTAACTACATGGTAGAGACTCAGTGATACTGTGTGGAAAATGGAATGAGAGAAGTATATATGATGTTGAAACACAGAGGTGGAGGATGCTGGTGTGGGAACACCAGACAACTCCCTAAAGTGGGTGATATTTAAATAGTCTGCATAATCATTGCTTTCAGAAGGATGTGATTATAATGCCCTCTTCTACAAGTAATCCTCATTTTGTATAAAGTGACTGATATTCAGGTTAATACTTATGATTTCATACTTATGATCTCTTAATGAACTGAGAACTAAATTCCAGATTCTTTATCTTCAGGCTAGTGGAATGAGAACTCTCTAAGGGCTGCAGAGTACCTGAATAGGAAGTGATGTGCTAAATGACCTAGTGAGTGGGTGGGCAGATGATGTCAGAATTGGACATTTTCAGAAAACTTGATAATAAGAGAATCACACCAAATCTTAAAACTTCAGAAAAAAGATCATCCAGTATCTTGGATATTTATATCAACACCAACATAATAATTTATGCCATTTTTGGACAATTTGAAAGTAATAATTACTATAAAAAAGAGATTGTATTCTAATTCCTACAGGTGAGGGAGGGAAGTATTTGAGCAGAGTCTTGAACAAAAAGAAATATTTACGTATATGAAAAAAAGGAGGCAGGGCTTCTGGGCAAAGTACAGATCTTGCTTAAAAAGATGGAAGCAAAATCAGTTGCATTTCTATATACCAACAGTCAAACAGAAGAAAGAGAAATTAAGGAGTCGATTCCATTTACCATTGCACCCAAAACCATAAGATACCTAGGAATAAACCTAACCAAAGAGGCAAAGAATCTGTACTCAGAAAA
>CM053606.1:32845174-32868284 GCA_028646535.1 Procyon lotor
AAAAAAAAAAAAGATGGAAGCATAAAAGTGAAAAGTTCTGGGACTAGAAAAAAAATCCAGAGTAGAAACAGCTTAGGTTGTATGGGAAAGAGAGTGTGGGAGGAAGAAACATACACTAACATACCAGATCTTGGAGAGTCTTGAATGCAGGCTAGGCTTTCATAGCTTTCTCTGCCAGGTGGGTGAACAAAGTCCAAAGAAAGAATATTGCAGACAGAAACTTTGAGGAGTAGGCAGAGGGGAGAGAACCAGGAAAGGAACAATTGAAGACAGAATTTGAAAAAGCTAATGCAGAAAATTGTGTTAAGGGGTATGAGTGGTCAGTGTGCCAAAAGCCACAGTTCTCTTCCATCAACTCCTACTCTCCTTTGCCCTCCCTCAACTACCACAATACACAAAAAGAGTAATCCACACTTACTATTGCTACTTCTTTGAAGCTTCTTTATTCTTTAACACACTGCAGTTTGACTTCTTTCCCTATTGTGTCACTGAAAGGGCTCTGAAAACAACACCTGTGATCTAGTTGTCAAAGACAATGTCTGTGTTCATGCTACTTGGCTGGCCTGACCTGTGGACTGTTGACCAAATTCATATCTATAACTCAAGTCTCCCTTTCTATCCCCAAATGTAGATAGCCAACCACTTCCTTAACATTTCCAGTTGTAGTCTAATAAACATCTCATATTTAATATGCTCCAACTATTTCTGATTTACCTCCACAAGTCTACTCCATCTCAGCTGATGGCAACTCCATCCTTCTAGTGCTCAGAGCAAAAATCCTGAAATCATCCTTGACTCCTATCATTTACCACACCTCCAGTCATTTAAGAAATACTATCAGGTTTACTTTTAAAATATACCCATAAACAATCCATTGCCATTACTCTGGTTCAGGTCACCACCATTTCTTGCGTAGGTCATAGAAATAGCTTCATAATTGGTTTCTTTACTTGTAGCCTTACTAATAGCCCTATAGTCTATTTAATCAACATCATAGCAATCAGAGTAATCTAGCCAAATGGAAAGGTTTCCAAAATATAATCAAGCAAGCTTGCATTCCCACCAACAGGTTGGGATGGTTCTCCTTTCTCTGCTTCCTCAGCAACATCTGTTTTTTCCTATGCTGTTAGTTTTAGCCATCCTGTGGCTAACAGACACATGAAAAAATGTTCAACATCATTTTCCATCAGGGGAATTCAAATCAAAACCACATAGAGATACCACCTTATACCAGTTAGAATGGCAAGAATTAACAGGATAGGAAACAGCGGATGTTGGTGAGGATATGGAGAAAGGGGAACCCTCTTACACCATTGATGGGAATGCAAGTTGGTGCAGCCACTTTGGAGGACAGTGTGGAGATTCCTCAAAAAGTTAAAAATAGGGGCACCTGGGTGGCTCAGTCGTTAAGCGTCTGCCTTCGGCCCAGGTCAGATCCCAGGGGCCTGGGATCGAGCCCCACATCGGTCTCTCTGCTCTGCAGGAACCCTGCTTCTCCCGCTACCATTCCCTCTGCTTGTGTTCCCTCTCTCGCTGTGTTTCTCCCTGTCAAATAAATAAAATCTTTAAAAAAAAAAAAGTTAAAAATAGGGCTACTCTATGACCTTGCAATTGCACTTCTGGGTATTAACCCCGAAGATACAAATGTAGTGAAAAGAAGTGCCACGTGCACTCCAATGTTCATAGCAGCAATGTCCTCAATAGCCAAACTGTGGAAAGAGCCAAGATGCCCTTCAACAGACGAATGCATAAAGAAGATATGGTCCATATGTACAATGGAATATTCCTTAGCCATCAGAAAGGATGAATACCCACCATTTGCATCAACATGGATGGAAATGGAGGGGATTATGCTAAGTGAAATAAATCAAGCAGAGAAAGACAATTATCATGTGGTTTCACTTATTTGTAGAACATAAGCAATAGCATTTAGGAAGGGAAAACTAAAGGGGGAACAATCAGAGAGGGAGATGAACCTTGAGAGATTATGGACTTCAGGAAAAAACCTGAGGGTTTCAGAGAGGAGGAGGTTGGTGGGACGGGTTAGACTGATGATGGGTATTAAGGAGGGCACTTATTGCATGGAGCCACTGGGTGTTATACGCAAACAATGAATCATGGAACACTATATCAAAAACTAATGAAGTACTGTATGGTGACTAATATAGAAGAAAAAAGTAATAAAAAAAATGGAAAAGAAAAGAAAAAGCAAGCTAGACCAGAGCAGGTAATTTCCAGGGATGAAATGGCCATCTGTACTGGGTAAAAGAAGGATGGAGCTCAGAAACAGTCATATTTATTGATTTGTCATCTATAGAAACACTTTTTAACTGCAGTAATTCATGCTAATCTGACAACCATTTTGGGGTCCAGGAGTTATCATTTCCATTTACAGTTGAAGCAAACTGAGGCTCAAAGAGGTGAAGTGGCATCATTCATTATTCATCCATTCTCTTACATTTATTAAGTGCCCACTGTGTGCCAGGCTCTAAAACGTAGCCAGAGATCCTCAGCCTATCTTGGTATAGCAGGAATTTAAATCCCAGGCTGCTCATCTTTAAGTCAAAGGAACTCTTCCTCTCCATGCAGCTGCACAGATGATATCCAATAAGAACGTTTTCCAATTTTTGGTGAGTGAAAATCACATGAGGAAATCACACATACTTACAGTTGGGTCAATTATAGTACTTTATGTACAATAATTGGTACTTGATAAATGTCTTAAATCAATAGATGGGTGCATGAACTTTGAGGGTAACAATGGTACTGCTCTTCCTATTTCCTGGGACTCTTATTAGGGCCAAAGGAGACCATGGTAAAAGGGTCTTGGCAAGGGACTGGTTTAACATTCTTTTTCTTATTATTATCTAGAAATAGGCAATGATGCATCAGGTTGGTTTAGATCCATTTCTCTACAGAGTAAAGATACTTGGTTACAAGTTATGACCCTGTCTATTTTTTATTGATTTTTCCATAAGGTATAAACACCTATATTTCTTATCTCTACATATGATCAAATCCGTGAACAAAACAGGAGATCAATATCTGTTCCTTTTTTTTTCAATATCTGTTTCCTGAATAAACTTATGAACTTTAATTTTTTAGATTAGAAAGTTGAAGCTCAGAATGTGGAGTGAATAGCATAAATTCACCCAGTTCTCAAGTGGGAGAACTAAAATTTGCACTCAGGCTTCTTATTCTAAGGCTAACTGTTTTTATAATATACTACTTTTTTGACTGAATGTTTGACCTCACAAACTACTTATATAATAAGCCAATACCAGGGAGAACTTTATAAATGAATGACACTTCCTCATACACTTTCTCTTTGATTCTCACAACAACACCATAAGCACAAATTATAGATAAGGAAATAGAGGCCTGGAGTGCCCATATGTGGAGAAATGCTCAGTATCATTAAGTTAGCAAATCCACAAGCCAGGTTCTTCTACAGGATAAACATCTTTGGCTCCTTCAACTTTATTTCCATGCCCTTTTTCTCTCAAGCTGACCTATCCCAGGAAAATGACATGATAATCTTAAAGTGGGGCACCCACAACTGTACTCATTGCACCGGGGTAGTCCTGCACAGAAGAACATGGCCTTCTAATTTACACAGATTTCCAAAATGAGATATTCTGTCATCTAAAAAAACTGTCAAGGCTTCAGGGAAATGACTGGTGAGGAACAAGCCAGCTGGCGAAGTATTTGATAAAACCCAACTGCTGGTGATTCTTAAGCTACAAGAGACAAGGACTTTTTGGATATGCCCATCAACCTGCATGCAGTGTAATCAAAATAGAATCTGCATGTGCTGTTAGGGTGATATGACATGCATCCAGATCTCTCCCCCACCCCTTTTCTTTTATTTTTAGACTTAAAGTTTAGTCTTCTTTCCTTGGCAGTTTTTGGAGCCATGTGACTGGCACAACTCTGGTAAGTGCTATAAATGCAATGGGATTGTGCCTAAGGGAAAACTGCCATCATGTAAAACTAGGACTAAATATTTGTACTGTTTCTTGGGGCTTTTAAAGGTGGGTGTCACTTCTGAGAGTTAAGAAACTGCTCTAACTACTGAGATATAAAATCACAGAGAAATACAACTTTAATGGAGTTTATATTTAAACACAACAGGAATGCATTCAACATTTACTGGTATTCAAAAAGGTAAGGTAAAGAGGAAAGAGCAAGATGGTGGAGAATTAGGAGACCAGGATATCATCAGGCCCAGGAGTTCAGCTGAATAGTTATCAAATCATTCTGAACACCTACAAACTCAACAGGCATTGAGGCAATGCCAAACAATGGCAATGCTAGGAATAGAAAATTGATGACTTTCCAGAAGGTAGGAAATGCAGAGATGTGAATCCAAAGTGATGGGAAGATAGACTGCTGGGGGAGGGGCTGGCTCCTGGCAAGTGAGAGAGCAGTGTAGCACAAAATCAGAACTTTTAGAAGTCTGCTCCACTGAGGGACATCACTCCAGAAGTAAGTGGGGGATGGAGCCCTCACAGGGACAGTGTGGTCTCAGGACTCGCAGGGATACAAAAAGACCGGGAGTGTTTGAGGGTGGCAGAACTAACAGGTATCAGAGCAGGGAAGCCAACTGAAGAGACGGAGCCAAGCAGTGGGCTCTCAGCTTGAGATTACCTTAAACCATGATCTGAGGCACAATCAGGCCACCGCTCTTTAAGCAGGGACCCCACAAGCAGCAGAGCTGGGGAGATCCCTTCCTTCTTCCTCCATGAGGAGCAGTGCAGGAGTGTGCTGCAGGAATCTGCTGGATTTGGAGCCTCCAAATGGGTCCATGTGCCAGAGGTAGAAACACTTGGTCACAGGCAAGGTGAGCTTGGAGTGCAGCCGGAAACCAGGGAGTTGGGAGGGATCAACTGCTTTTCTCTGCAGGCGCACTGAGGACCCTGAGCTCTTGGGTCCTACAGGCCAGAGACTGAGAGGCCACCATTTTCATTCCTGTCCTCCAAAGCTGTACAGAAAGCGATCAGGGAACAAAAGCTACCAGGAGCAAACCCAAAGAGATTACTTATCCTGGCCCCTGGCAATAGTGGTGCAATTCTGCCTAGGGCAAAGACATGTGAGAATCAATGTAATGGGCACCTCCTCCAGAAGATCAGAAAAATCCAGAAAACACCAAGTTCACCAATCAATGAGAAGTGCAGAACTCCAGAGTTAGAGAAAAGCAACACATAGAATCCATGGCTTTTTTTCCCCATGATCCTTTAGTCTTCCAAAGTCAAATTTTTTAAACTTTATTTTATCTTATTCAATCTTTTTAATTTTTCCTTTTTCCTATTTTAACATTTTTAACTATTTTATCAATACCTTTTTAAAAACCTTTTTTAATTTTCATGATTATACTCATATTTTATCCCCTCATTGTATTTAACCTTATTTGTTGTATAAATATAGGGGTATTTTTCTTAAAATATTGGGATACAATTTCTTCTAATTTCTATCATGCTTAATGCATCTGTCCAATAAGAAGATCTAACAATTTTAAATACCTATGCCCCTAACATGGGAGTAGCTAATTATGTAAACCAATTAACAAAATCAAAGAAACACATCAACAATAATACAACAATAGTAGGGGACTTTAATACTCCCCTTACTGAAATGGACAGATCATCTCAGCAGAAGGTCAACAAGGAAATAAAGGCTTCAAAGGACAGACTGGATCAGATGGACATCACACATATATTTAGAACATTCCATCCCAAAACAACAGAATACACAATTTTCTTTAGTGCACATGGAACATTCTCCAAAATAGATCACATCCTGGGTCACAAATCAGGTCTCAACTAGTACCATAAGATTGGGATCATTCTCTGCATATTTTCAGACCACAATGCTCTGAAACTAGAACTCAACCACAAGAGGAAAGTAGAAAGAACTCAAATACTTGAAGGCTAAGGTCATCCTAATAAAGAATGAATGGGTCAACAAGGAAATTAAAGAAGAATTAGAAAAAAATCATGGAAACAAATGAAAATGAAAACACAACTCTTCAAAATCTTTGGGATACAGCAAAGGCGATCCTGAGAGGAAAGTATATAGCAATATAAGCCTTTCTCAAGAAACAAGAAAGGTCTCAAGTAAACAACCTAACCCTACACCTAAAGGAGTTGGAGAAAGAAAAGCAAAGAAAGCCTAAACCCAGCAGAAGAAGAGAAATTATAAAGATCAGAGCAGAAATCAATGAAACAGAAACCAAAAGGAAAGTAGAACAAATCAATGAAACTGGGAGCTGGTTCTTAGAAAGAATTAGTAAGATTGATAAACCCCCTGGCCAGACTTATAAAAGAGAGAGAGAGAGAGAGAGGACCCAAATTAATAAAATCATGTATGAAAGAGGAGAGACCACAACCAACACCAAAGAAATATGAACAATTCTAACAACATATTATGAGCAACTATACACCAGCAAATTTGACAATCTGGAAGAAATGGATAAATTCCTAGAGACATACAAACTACCAAAACTGAGCCAGGAAGAAATAGAAAACCTGAACAGACCCATAACCCGTAAGGAGATTGAAGCAGTCATCAAAAATCTTCCAACAAATGAGAGCCCAGGCCAGACGGCTTCCAGGGAAATTCTACTAAATATTTAAGGAAGAATTAATACCTATTCTCCTGAAACTGTACCAAAAAAATAAAAATGGAAGGAAAACTTCCAAACTCATTTTATGAGGCCAGCATCACCTTGATCCCAAAACCAGACAAAGACCCCATCAAAAAGGAGAATTACAGACCAATATCCTTGATGAACACGAATGTAAATATTCTCACCAAAATACTAGCCAATAGGATCTGACATTAACATACATTAAAAAGATTATTCATCACGACCAAGTGGGATTTATTCCTGGGCTGCAAGTTTGGTTCAACATCCGGAAATCAGTCAATGTGATACAATATATTAATAAAAGAAAGAACAAGAACCATATGATACTCTCAATTGATGCTGAAAAAGCATTTGACATAGTACAACATCCTTTCTTGATTAAAACTCTTCACAGTGTAGGCATAGAGGGTACATTCTTCAACAACATCAAAGCCATCTATGAAAAACCAACAGTGAATATCATTCTCAATGGGGAAAAGTTGAGAGCTTTTCCCCTGAGATCAGGATCATGGCAGGGACGCCCACTATCTCCACTGCTATTCAACATACTACTAGAAGTCCTAGCCACAGCAATCAGACAAAAAAAAGAAATAAAAGACATCAGAATCAGCAAAGAATAAGTCAAACTCTCACTCTCTGCAGATGATATGATCCTTTATGTGGAAAACCCAAAAGATTCCACTTGAAAACTGCTAGAACTCATCCAGGAATTCAGTCAAGTGTCAGGATATAAAATCAATGCACAGAAATCAGTTGCATTTCTATACACCAACAGCAATACAGAAGAAAGAGAAATTAAGGAGTCAATCCCATTTACAATTGCACCCAAAAACCATAAGATACCTAGGAATAAACCTAACCAAAGAGTCAACGAATCTGTATTCAGAAAACTGTAAAGTGCTCATGAAAGAAATTGAGGAAGACATAAAGAAATGGAAAAATGTCCCATGCTCATGTATTTGGAAGAGCAAATATTGTGAAAATGTTTATGCTACCTAAAGCAACCTACACATTTAATGCAACCTCTATCAAAATACTATCTACTTTTTTCAAAGAAATGGAAAAAATAATCCTAAAATTTATATGGAATCAGAAAAGAACCCAAATACCCAAAGGAATGTTGAAAAGAAAACCAAAATTGGTGGCATCACAATTCCAGACTTCAAGCTTTATTACAAAGCTGTAATCAAGACAGTATGGTACTGGCACAAAAACATACATATATATATAATGGAACAGAACAGAGAGCCCAGAAATGGACCCTCAACTCTATGTTCAACTAATCTTTGACAAAGCAGGAAAAATGTCCAGTGGAAAAAAGACAGTCTCTTCAGCAAATGGTGTTGGGAAAATTGGACGACCACATGCAGAAGAATGAAACTGGACCATTTTAGACTCAAAATGGATGAAAGACCTCAACATGTGACAGGAATCTATCAAAATCCTTGAAGAGAACACAGGCAGCAACCTCTTCAACCTCAGCTGCAGCAACTTCTTCCTAGAAACATCATCAAAGACAAGGGTAGACAAGGGCAAAAATGAATTATTGGGACTTCATCAAGATTAAAAGCTCTTGCACAGCAAAGGAAACAGTCAACAAAACCAAAAGACAACTGACAGAATGGGAGAAGATATTTGCAAGTGACATTTAAAATAAAGGACTAGTATCCAAAATCTATAAAGAAATTATCTAATTCAACACCCAAAGAACAAATAATCCATTCAGGAAATGGGCAGAAGACATGAATAGACATTTATGCAAAGAGGACATCCAAATGGCCAACAGACACATGAAAAAGTGCTCAACATCACTCGGCAACAGGGAAATACAAATCAAAATCACAGTGAGATACCACCTCACACTCACCAGAATGGCTAAAATTAACAAGTCAGGAAAGGACAGATGTTGGCGAGGATGCAAAGAAAGGGGACACTCTACACTGTTGGTGGGAATGCAAGCTGGTGCAGCCACTCTGGTAAACAGTATGGAGGTTCCTCAAGAAGTTGAAAATAGAGCTAACCTATGACCCAGGAATCGCACTACTGGGTATTTACCTTGCAGATACAAATATAGTGATCTGAAGGGGCACATGCTCCTGAATGTTTATAGCAACAATGTCCACAAGAGCCAAACTATGGAATGAACCTAGATGTCCATCAACAGATGAATAGATAAAGATGTGGTATATATATACAGTGGAATACTATGTAGCCATGAGAAGAAATGAAATCTTGCCATTTGCAATGATGCGGATGGAACTAGATGGTATCGTACTAAATGAAATAAGTCTATCAGAGGAAGTCTATTGTAATATGATCTCTCTGATATAAGGAATTTGAGAGGCAGGGCAGGTAGTCATGGGGGGTAGGGAGGGAAAAAATGAAACAAGATGGAATCGGAAGGGAGACAAACCATAAGAGACTCTTAATCTCATGAAACAAACTGAGGGTTGCTGAGTGGTGGCGGGGTGAGGGACAGGGTGGCTCAGTTATGACACTGGGCAGAGTATGTGCTACGGTGAGTGCTGTGAAATATGTAAGCCTGATCATTCACAGACCACTACCCCTGGGACAAATAATACATTATATGTTAACTTAAAAAAAGGTAAGGTATTACTAATTTTGCTCCACTTCATTCAGTTATAATATTGGGAAAGTACAAGAAATTGCATTTATTCTTTTTTCCCCAAAAATACTTTTATTTTATTTTTTCAGTGTTACAAGATTAATTGTTCATGCACCACACCCAGTGCTCCATGCAATATGTACCCTCCATTTATTCTTAAGTATAAATACCATCCTATGATGAAAATAAATGAATTGTTGACTGAGAGGTAATACATTTAAATCATTTATTATTTTATTTATTTATTAACTCAACAAGTATTTATTGAGCATGAACTCTGAAGCCAAGTCTAGGTATACTTTAGTTATCTGCCATTTAATATCCCTATGCTATTATTTCTAACCATTATTATTATTTTTTTATTGTATTTATTTGACAGAGAGAGAGAGAGAGATCACAAGTAGGCAGAGAGTTAGGCAGAGAGAGAGGGGGAAGCAGGCTCCCCGCTGAGCAGAGAGCCCGATGGGGGCTCAATCCCAGGACCCTGAGATCATGACCTGAGCTGAAGGCAGAGGCTTTAACCCACTGAGCCACCCAGGCACCCCTCTAACCATTATTATTTTTATTATTACCACATACCAGACACTTCTCTAGATACTTGGGGATAAATAAGAGTAAAAGTCCACACTCTCGTGGAGCTTGAGTTTAAGTTTCTGTTTCATATTTTGTTGTCAGACTGCCAGCTGTTGCTCCTGTGGCTGCTAATGTCCTTGTTATGGCAGTTTTTATCTTTTCTGTTCTCCTTCTTATATTTTACTGTGGAGTGTGAAGACAGTCAATAAAGCTAATTAGAAATATGTCTAAACCAAGTATTAACAGTTGTTCAATGAGAATCTGAGAATGGTCTGGAGGACCTAAGAGTAGAGACATGGTGCTTATCCTTGCACAGGTCAAGGTGACAAGGGATAGGTACATAACAAGGTGGTAATAAAATGAGAGTTTCTTGAGCTCAAAAATAGAATGTCTCAGAGCTTGTATCCAGTGTCAAATTCTAGCCTATTTTAAGGTGAACTGTCATTTCACTCAAACAAAATTTTAGTACTCCACTATGTACAGGACTCCTACCAGATGCTGGGGGCTAAAAAGAATAAAATAATGCTGCTGTTCTCAAGAAGTTCATCAAAGAAAGATATATAAACAACTATAGTACAATAATAATATTATAATGCAATAAAAGCTGACATTCTAGTCAGTGGTTTAGAAAATGAATTTGAGTAAGAAAAGTATAACAGATAAGTTTAGATGGTGATAAACTATGTGAATAAACCATGTGAATAAATATGAATAAACCATGAAACTGCTTTAATAGTGATGCTAGTGTTTGGAGTTACACTACTTTTCATTGGGTAGTCAGGGAAGACCTGTGTAAAAGAGCTCACATTTGAACTAAGGGAAACATCAATAAAGTCACTTGAAGATCAGGGTAAATGTTCTAGGTAGAGAGTCTATGCTGGGCATTTTATTTTGTTTTTCTAAACCCATTCTCACCCTTAGCTCTGCTCTTTGCAGAGCAAAGTAGGTTGACCTGTATATATTGAGCTGAACCTTATGGAATTAGAGATTTTGACAATTGGTTCAACTCACCAAATGAACTATGAGAGACTGTGGACTCTGAGCAACATACTGAGGGTTTTGAACAGGAGTAAGCGGGGAGTTGGGCGAGCCTGGTGGTGGGTATTGAGGAGGGCATGTATTGCATAGAGCACTGGGTGTGGTGCATGAACAAGTAATCTTGTAGCACTGAAAAAATAAAATTAAAATATTTGGGGGAAAAAAAAAGGATTGCCTTGCATTTTAGCTTCCAGGTTGGGTTTAGACAGGGAGCTCCAGAAAGATATGGAGAAGAAAGAGGAATTGTTTGTTTACTCCCTTTTGGAGTCACCTTAAGCTAATGGTGTCCCTCAACGTATATTTCTCAGCTCCTGTTCGGTGACTATATCAACAGAATCATCTTTTTTGTGGTCTGATAACCATTTTCTCCCTTTGCCTTTTCAGGCTTGGGTGGTATCATGCCCCAATATTACTTAGTTACAGCATTATAACTTGTGTTTTCCCCACATACTGCTAGCACTCTTGTATATTGTCCCTTTAATAAATTCTCTTCAAATTCCTGCCAGAATTCTGATAGAGGAGATAAGCTTGGAGTATCTGAGAAACCGAGAAGGCTAGCATAGCTGGAGCTTAATGAGAAATGAAAAAGGAAGAAAAGGTGAAGTTGGAGAGATGGGCAGACATTAAATTATACAGGGACTTACAGACTATGATAAGGAGTTAGAATGTTACTTTAACTGTAATGAGAAGCCACTGGAAGAAGAGAAAGAAGGAATGACTAAATCTCCATTAATTCAAAGTAGGGACTTCAAGAAAGAGGTGAAATTTAATGGTTGAACATAATACTGGTTGACAGAAATTTTAGGCATGTGACTCAGTACTTAGAGGAAAGGGACTGGAAGGAAACAAGGGTAGGAATTCAAGTGGAAGTTCCTTTAGAAATGTAACATGATGAATATAAAAACGGAAGATTCTAATGACTTGAGGGCTATAGAGCCCTATGAAGACTAAATTTTCTTCTGAATATATAGTCATGGAATTAGGTATCTTAAAAGATAAAAACAGAATAAAATGTATTATTTGACTACATTTTTTAATCAAACAGTAAACATCAACATTGGTATGTCACTGCTTTTCTTTTAAACTTTCATCATTTGCCTAATCTTCCCCTCAAAACAGCCTTACTTAGATCTCCCCTATTCAGTAACATTCAGTCACAAATAAGTGAAACCATAAGGTAACTGTCTTTCACTGACTTATTTCACTTAGTATAATCTCCTCCCGGTCCATCCATGTTGATGAAAATATTGGGTATTCATCTTTTCTAATGGATGAGTAATATTCCATTGTATATGTAGACTACATCTTCGTTATCCATTCATCTGTTGAAGAGTATCTCGGCTCTTTCCACAGTTTGGCTATTGTGGACATTGCTGCTATGAACATTGGGGTGCATGTGGCCCTTCTTTCCACTATATCTGTATCTTTGGATTAATACCCAGTAGTGCAATTGCTGCATCATAGGGTAGCTCTATTTTTAACTTTTTGAGGAACCTTCACACTGTTTTCCAAAGTGGCTGTACCAACTTGTATTCCCACCAACAGTGTAAGAGGGTTCCCCTTTCTCCACAACCTTTCCAACATTTGTTGTTTCCTGTCCTGTTAATTTTTACCATTCTAACTGCTATAAGGTGGTATCTCAATATGGTTTTGATTTGAATTTCTCTGATGGCTAATAATGTTGAACATTTTATCATGTGTCTGTTAGCCATTCACATGTCTTCTTTGGAGAAGTGTCTGTTCATGTATTCTGCCCATTTTTTTGTTTGATTATTTGTTTTCTGGGTGTTGAGTTTGAGAAGTTCTTTATAGATCTTGGATACAAGCCCTTTATCTGAAGTGTCATTTTCAAATATCTTCTCCCATTCTGTGGGTTGCCTGTTTGTTTTTTTGACTATTTCCTTTGCTGTGCAGAAGCTTTTCATCTTGATCAAGTCCCAGAAGTTTGTTTTCACTTTTGTTTCCCTTGCCTTTGGAGACGTGTTTTGAAAGAAGTTGCTGTGGTTGATGTCAAAAGGTTACTGTCTGTTTTCCTATAGCATTCTGAAGGATTCCTGTCTCACATTGAGGTCTTTCATCCATTTTGAGTTTACCTTTGTGTATGGTGTAAGAGAATGGTTGAGTTTCATTCTTCTGTATATAGCTGTCCAATTTTCCCAACACCATTTACTGAGGAGACTTTTTTCCATTGGATATTTTTTTCCTGCTTTTTCGAAGATTAGTTGACCATATCTGGGCTCTCTCTTCTGTACCATTGATCTATGTGTCTGTTTTTGTGCCGGTGTAATGCTGTCTTGGTGATTACAGCTTTGTAATATATCTTGAAACCAGGAAACATGATGTCCCCCACTTTGGTTTTCTTTTTCAACATTTCCTTGGTGATTGAGGGTCTTTTCTGGTTCCATACAAATTTTAGGATTGTTTGTTTCAGCACTTTGAAGAATTCCATTGGTATTTTGATCAGGATGGTATTGAAAGTATAGATTGCTCTGGGCAGTATAGACATTTTAACCATATTTATTCTTTTGATCCATGAGCATGGAATGTTTTTCAATCTTTTTGTGTCTTCTTCAGTTTGCTTTGAAAGTGCTCAGATGTAGTGAAAAGAAGTGCCATATCCACCCCAATGTTCATTGCAGCAATATCCACAATGGCCAAAATGTGGAATAAAAAAAATAATTCATGTCTACAATTCAAGAGCAAAACACAATTGTGCATGGCATTCAATTCTTTTTGGCCAAAATTTTTCAATTCTCCTAAACCCACCTCCTCTTCCATCGCTGGAAAGGATTTCTCATTCTCAAACACAGGCCATGTTTTGTTCTCTACACAAACATTTTCTTTTTTTCCTGTGATGAGTATTTTTTTAATTTAATTTATTTTTTCAGTGTTCCAAGATTCATTGATTATGTACCACACCCAATGCTCCATGCAATATGTATCCTCCTTAAACTTCCAAGACTGAAACAGGGAAGATATTGACAACCTGAATAGACCAATATCTAGTAACGAGATTGAAGCAGTGATCAAAAACCTTCCCCAAAACAAGAGCCCAGGACCTGATGGATTCCCTAGGGAATTCCACCAAGCATTCAAAGAACTAACACCTATTTTCCTGAAGCTGTTTCAAAAAAATAAAAACAGAACGAAAATTTCCAGACTCTTTTTTTAAATAATTTTATTTTATTTTTTCAATGTTCTAAGATGCATTGTTCATGTACTACACCTAGTGCTCTATGCAATATGTTCCCTCCTCAACATGCACCACCAGGCTCACCCATCACCCCACCTCAATCCCTTCCAAAACCTTCAGTTTGTTTCTCAGAATCCAGTCTTTCATTGTTCTGTCTCCCTCTTCAATTTCCCCCAACGAAGCCAGCATTATCCTGATCCCCAAACCAGGCCAATATCCCATCAAAATGGAGGATTTCAGACCAATATCCCTGATGAATATAGATGGCGAGATTCTCAACAAGATTCTAACTAATAGGATCCAATAGTACATTAAAAAGATTATCCACCATGACCAGTTGGGATTTATCCCTGGGATGCAAGGGTGGTTCAACATTTGCAAATCAACTAATGTGATAGAACAAATCAATAAGAGAAGAGAGAAGAACCACATGGTCCTCTCAATTGATGCAGAAAAACTATTTGACAAAACACAGCATCCTTTCTTGATTAAAACTATTCAAAGTATAGGGATATAGGGAACATTCTCAATGGGGAAAAGCTGACAGCCTTCCCTTTGAGATCAGAAACACGACAAGGATGCCCTCTCACCACTCTTGTTCAACATAGTACTAGAAGTCCTAGCAACAGCAATCAGAGAAGAAAAAGTAAAAGGTATTCAAGTTGGCAAAGAAGTCAAACTCTCTCTCTTTGCAGATGACACGATACTTCATATGGAAAACCCAAACGACTCCATCCCCAAACTACTAGAACTCATACAGCTATTCAGTAAAGTGGCAGGATACAAAATAAATACACAAAAATTAGTTGCATTCTTATACACTAACAATGAAAATATGGAAATGGAAATTAGAGAATAAATTCCATTTACTATAGCATCAAGAACCATAAGATACCTGGGAATAAACCTAACCAAAGAGGTAAAGGATCTGTACTCGAGGAACCAAAGAGGCAAAGGATCTGTACTCGAGGAACTCAAGGAACTCATGAAAGAAATTGAAGAACACACAAAAAGGTGGGAAAGCATTCCATGCTCATGGATCAAAAGCATAAACATGGTTAAAATGTCTATACTGCCCAGAGCAATCTATACTTTCAATGCCATCCCAATCAAAATACCAATGGAATTTTTCAAAGTGCTGGAACCAACAATCCTAAAATTTGTATGGAACCAGAAAAGACCCTGAATCACCAAGGAAATGTTGAAAAAGAAAAACAAAGCTGGAGCCATCACAATGCCTGATTTCAAGCTTTACTACAAAGTGGTGATCACCAACACAGCACAGTACTGGCACAAAAACAGACACATAGATCAGTAGAACAGAGTAGAGAGCCCAGATACAGTACCGCAACTCTATGGTCAAATAATCTTTGACAAAACAGGAAAAAATATCCAGTGGAAAAGACAGTGTCTTCAATAAATGGTGCTGGGAAATTAGACAGCTTTATACAGAAGAATGAAACTTGACCATTCTCTTACACCATACACAAAGATAAACTCAAAATGGATAAAAGACCTCAATGTGAGGTGGGAATCTATCAAAATCCTAGAGAAGAACATAGGCAGTAACCTCTTCGACATCAACCACACCAACTTCTTTCAGGACATGTCTCCAAAGGCAAAGGAAACAAAAGTGAAAATGAACTTTTGGGACTTCATCAAGATAAAAAGCTTCTGCACAGCAAAAGAAATAGTCAGGAAATCAAAGAGGCAACCCACAGAATGGGAGAAGATATTCACAAATGACACTACAGACAAAGGCTGATATCCAAGATCTATGCAAACATTTTCTATTTCTCTTGCCTCACTTTCCACTTTCTCCAAAACTCAGTACAGAGAAGAATGCAGGATTTGGACTAGTGCATACTGGGATTATAATTCTGGTTCTGCCACTCACTAGTTAGTGACTTTTGGTAAGTTATTATGACTCTTTGAGCCTATTTTCCATATCTAGAAAGTAGAAGAATAATACTTGCCTTCATGAGGGTACTTAGACAATGATTTAAGTGTAAGTAAAGAATCTAACACAGCATTTAACACATAAATGCTCAATAAACATAATGTTTTCCTTTTCTTTTCTCCCATCTCTATGCCATATAATATGATACTAAAGAACATCCCAGGAAAGTTATTGTTAAACTTTTTACTGACATGCTAGCTCTATTATCTGAGGGATATTAAAATGTCTAATGAGAATATAAGCTTAGTATAATAATAAAAAGATAAAATAAATAATTATAACAATTTTTTGTAACTCAAAAATTATATCATAACCATTTCTTCATTTTCTTTTAAAAATAACTTTATAGGATGGGTATATCAGATATTATGCTCATTTCATAAGTGATGAAACAGGCTTGAAGATATGAGACTAGAAATTCTAACCTACAGGGAATGGAAAAAGAAGCAGGACCCAGGGCTTCCAGTTCATTTATAAAGGATAATTCCACTCCATTCCTAAAGAAAGGGATATGCTTTCCCTCCTGAGACTTTCTGTTGCCTTAAGGACAAGCAATTAAAATGGTCCCTGATGTTATACTTAACTAATGAATTACTGAACACTGCATTAAGGACTAATTATATACTATTTGGTGGCTAACTGAACATAATAAAAAAATGGTCCCTGATATATCCCACCCCTACCTCCAGCCTTATCTCTCACCATGACTATTCATTAGTTTTAAAAGAAGCCATACTGAATTTATGTCCTGTTCCTGCCGTACATCAAACTGTTACTTCTGGGCACATGCTGCTGCCTTTACCTGGAATGCCTTTCCTGTTCCTGAATACCCAAGTAACATCTCTTCCTGAATCTTTGAAGTCTCAACCAAACCTTGTTATAGCTAGGAGGGCTTTCTTGATACACTGTCTAAAAGAGGCTCCTTCATCTTCACACTATAACATGCAACTATGTCTTGAAGTTGGTACAACTCTATCTTCTCTGTATCTGTTGTATTTGGTACAATTATGTCTATCTCTGTCATCACTGTGAGCTTCATGAGATCAAGAAATATGTAAAGGTTTTTAATATTTTCAGTGCCCAGAAAGGGGTTGGCATGGAGCAGATGCTGAAGGAATACTTGATAACATGATGGATGAACTAAGTTTCATAGGGTATCTTTAGGTCTTGCCCAGAAGCCTTACACATAAAAGGAAAACAGTAAAAGGAAGGAGTCAGTTCTAACCATCTACATATGTTAAAGCATGGGGAACAAAGTGGAAAAACAAAAACAAAAATGTAGAAGTCAGCAATTACAGGAATTACTGCTTTTTGGGACCCAACTCTGAACATGTCATTTTCTCAGCAGCAACTCTCTCACCATTTTATCTCCACATGCCCTTTGCCAAGCCAGATTGAGCTGATTCTCTAGTGTGAAATTGCTTTAATACTATTGAAAATGGTTCTGCCTCTGAAAAACCTAGGTCATCCATGGTGAATTGGATATAGCAGGCCCATACACAGATTTAAACAGAGATTGGGTCTCACGATATTTCTGAGTCTTGGTTTTTCTATCTGTAAGGTACAGATTATATCTTCTTTTAGCCTTCCCACTGGGAAGACTGATCATGACATAAGGCAATGGTATCAAAATGTTCTGAACACTGTCAACCTGCCCTATCCTGGAATCCACGCAGACTGGGAAAAAGGTGTGAGCCAATGTGTTACTGGGTAATGATGACTCCCAATGGACAACAGAGCTATGCTAGAACTCTGCAAAAGATAGAAGGAGATAGTCTGAGGGGCTATGTTAGAGGGCTTTGGAGGCAGGGGTCTTTGGATGCTCCATGAGTCCTTTATTAAGGAAACCTCATGCAGGATTAATACAAAGTAAGGAGTAGGGCTTACTCTTCAGTATTCCAGCACAAAAGACAAAATAGACATAATTATTTCTACAAGGGAGGGAGGGCAGGAGGATAGATAGAAGGGAGGAAGATTCAGAAGGGAGGGAGAGGTGAAAGGAGAGTCAGTCATTTTAGGTGTAAAGGATTGCCTTTATTTATTTAAGTTTTGTTTTGTTTTAGTTTTACATTTTATTTTTTTCTCCCAAATATGTTTATTTTTCCAGTTACAAGATTAATTGTTCATGCACCACACCCTGGGCTCCATGCAATACGTGCCCTCCTCAATACCCACCATCAGGCTTGCCCAACACCCCACCCCTGCCCCTCCAAAACCCTCACTTTGTTGCTCAGAGTCCACAGTCTCTCATGGTTCATCTCCCCCTCTGATTTCCCCCCATTCCCCCTTCCCTTCCTTCTCACAATGCCCTCCACATTTTTCCTTATGTTCCACACGTAGGTAAGACCATAAGATAATTGGCTCTCTCCACTTGACTTATTTCATTCCACATAATCTCTTCCAGTTTCGTCCATGTTGATACAAAAGTTGGATATCCGTCCTTTCTAATGGAGGCATAAAATTCCATTGTATATAAATACCATATCTTCTTTATCCATTCATCTGTTGAAGGGCATTTTGGTTCTTTCCACAATTTGGCGATTATGGCCATTGCTGCTATGAACATTGCAGTACACATGGCCTTTCTTTGTACTGCATCTGCTTCTTTGGGGTAAATACCCAGGAGTGCAATTGCAGGGTCATAGGGTAGCTCTATTTTTAATTTCTTGAGGAATCTCCACACTATTTTCCAAAGTGGCTGCACCAGCTTGCAATCCCACCAACAGTGTAATAGGGTTCCCCTTTCTCCACACCCTCTCCAACATTTGTTGTTTACTGTCCTGTTGATTTTGGCCATTCTAACTGGTTTAAGATGGTATCTTAGTGTGGTTTTGATTTTTTGATTTGAATCTCCCTGATGGCTAATGATGATGAACATTTTTTCATGTTTCTGTTAGCCATTTGTATGTCTTCTTTGGAGAAGTGTCTGCTCATGTCTTCTGCCCATTTTTTTTATGTGATTATCGGTTTTGTGAGTGTTGAGTTTAAGAAGTTCTTTATAGATCTTAGATATCAGACCTTTGTCTGTACTGTCATTTGTGAATATCTTCTCCCATTATGTGGGTCGCCTGTTTGTTTTGTTACAATTTAAAGGATTGCCTTCAAAAGTAGCCTGGTAGTTGGGGTACCTGGGTGGCTCAGTGGGTTAAAGCCTCTGTCTTCATCTCAGGTCATGATCTCAGGGTCCTGGGATCAAGTCCTGCATTGGGCTCTCTGCTCAGCAGGGAGCCTGTTTCCTCCTCTCTCTCTCTCTCTGCCTGACTCTCTGCCTACTTGTGATCTCTCCTCTCTGTCTGATAAATAAATAAAATCTTTAAAATAAATAATAAATAAATAAAATTATCCTGAATTGTGTTTAATGAGCATTAAGCCCTTACCATCTCTCATTTATATCTCATACTCATGCTCAAAAGCCCAGATCAATTCACTGGAATTCCTTTCAGCTTATCTCATCTAAATGTACCTGCTGATCTCTCACACTTATATAATGGGTGTTAGAGACCCTGATATGAGTGAGATACATTCCTTAACCTCTAGGACTAAGCTGGGACAGACCTAGAAACAGACAATGACAGCTCAATGATAAAAGCTGTGAGAAAGTTCAAGAGGAAGAGGCATGGAGCATGAAATGATATGCTCTACCTGCAGAGTCTTGGATGACTTCACAGAGGAGAAATCAGTGAGGGTAGGCCCTGAAGGAAGATTCAGAGCTTTCACAGGCAGAGTAATAGAGAGACAGAGAGGATTCTAGGCTGAGATCACACTGAGAGCAAAGGCAGTGGGGTTGGTAGTGATGGTCGTGACAGAGCTGGACACTTCTTCTCTGGGACTTCCCAGAGAGAGTATCTGATGGCTGAACAGAAGGTGTGAGAGAAGAGTAGTTGGAGCTAAACCAAAAAAGACAGAGTGGGGAAAGGAGGCAAGATGGCGGAGGTGTAGGAGGCTGAGACAGCATCAGAACCCAGAAGTTCAGCTAGATAGGTATCAAACCATTCTAAAAGCCTGAAAACTCAACAGGAAAGAGAAGACAGGAAGAACAGCAATTCTAGGAGCAGAAAATTGACCACTTTCCAAAAAGTAGGAAGTGTGGAAAAAGTGAATCCAAAGCGACGGAAAGAGAGACCCTGGGAGTAGGGGCTGGCTCCCAGCAGCCTCAGAGCCACGGAGCACAAAATCAGAAATTTTAGTCTGCTCCATTGAGGGACATCTGAGTGGTACAGAACTCCCAGGTATCAGGGTAGAGAAGCCGGCAGGAGAGAAGGAGCTGCACAGTGTGCCATCAGCTTGGGCTTACCTTGTGCTGCAATCTGAGGTACACGCAAGCTGGGATCCCACAGGAGGCAGCTCCAGAGACACCCCCTCCCCTTTCCTCTGGGAGGAGTGGCATGGGAGTGTGCAGCAGGAATCTGCTGGGTTTGGAGACTCCAGACGGGGCTGCATGCCACAGATAGAGGCCCTCTGCCACTGCGTAGCTGAGCACAGAGTGCGTGCCACAGACAAGGGAGATGGGAGTGATTGACTACTTTCCTCTGAGGGCGTGCTGAGAAGTGGGGGTTCTCTAGGAGAGAACTCTAGGAGCCTAGCACTAGGCTCCTCTGGGCCACAGACAGGGAGGACGCCATTTTCATTCCTGGCCTCCAGGGCAGGACAGAAAGTGCTCAGGGAACAAAGAATCCCAAGGGGGAACCTGAGCAAAGTGCTTGGCCCAGCCCCTGGCAAGGGTGGTGCAATTCCACCTAGGGCAAAGATGTTTGAGAATCACAGCAGTGGGCCCCTCCCCCAGAAGATCAGCAAGAGTATCCAGCCAAGACATAGTTAATCAATCAGTGAAAACTGCGGAACTCCAGAGTATTTTTCTCTCTCACTCCTCTACTCTTATCTTGATAAAATGACAAGGCAGAAAAACTCACTACAAAAAAAAAGAAGAGACAGTACCAATGTCTGCAGACCTAGTCAATTCGGACATTAGTAATATGTCAGAAATAGAGTTCAAATTGACAGTTTTCAAGATGCTAGCTGGGCTTGAAAAAAAGCATGGAAGATATCAGAGAACCCCTTTCTGGAGAAATAAAATCCCTTTCTGAAGAAATAAAAGAACTAAAATCTAACCAAGTTGAAATTTAAAAAGCTATTAATGAGGTACAATTAAATATGGAGGCTCTCACTGCTAGAATAAATGAGGCTAAAGAAAGAATTAGCGATATAGAAGACCAAATGACAGAGAATCAAGAAGTTGAGAAAAAGAGAGACAAACAACTACTAGACCATGAGGGGACAATTCGAGAGATAAGTGATACCACAAGATGCAACAATATTAGAATAATTGGGATCCCAGAAGAAGAAGAAAGAGAGAGAGGAATGGAAGGTATATTGGAGAAAATTATATTAGAGAATTTTCCCAATCTGGCAAAGGGAACAAGCATCGAAATCCAGGAGCCACAGAGAACCCTGCTCAAAATCAACAAAAATAGGTCAACACACCGTCATCTAAAAATAAAACTTACAAGTCTCAGTGACAAAGAGAAAATCCTGAAAGCAGCTCAGGACAAGAAGTCTATAACATACAAAGGTAAAATTGGTAGATTGACAGCAGACCTATCCACAGAGACCTGGCAGGCAAGAAAGGACTGGCATGATAGATTCAGAGCACTAAATGAGAAAAATATGCAGCCAAGAATACTATATCCAGCTAGGCTGTCACTGAAAATAGATGGAGAGATTAAAAGCTTCCAGGACAAACAAAAACTGAAAGAATTTGCAAACACCAAACCAGCCCTACAGGAAATATTGAAAGGGGTCCTCTAAGCAAAGAGAGAGCCTAAAAGGAACGTAGACCACAAAGGAATGGAGACAACATACAGTTAACAGTCACCTACCAGGCAATAATATGGCACTAAATTCATATCTGTCAATTGTTACCCTGAATGTAAATGGGCTAAATGCCCCAATCAAAAGACACAGAGTATCAGAATGGATAAAAAAAAAAAAAGAAAACAAGACCCATCGATATGCTGTCTACAAGAAACTCATCTTAGAAAAAAGACACTTCCAGATTTGAAGTGAGGGGGTGGAAAACAATTTACCATGCTACTGGACATCAAAAAATAAGCTGGGGTTCAACCCTTATATCAGATAAATTAAATTTTAAGCCAAGATCATAGTAAGAGATGAGGAAAGACACTATATCATACTTAAAGGGACTGTCCAACAAGAAGATCAAACAATTGTAAATATCTCTGCCCCTAACAGGGGAGCAGCCAATTATATAAACCAATTAATAACAAAGTCAAAGAAACACATCAACAATAATACAATAATAGTAGGGGACTTTAATACCACCCTCACCGAAATGGACAGATCATCTAAGCAAAAGATCAACAAGGAAATAAAGCTTCTAAATTACACACAGGACCAGATGGATACCACAGATATATTCTGAACATTCCATCTGAAAGCAACAGAATACACATTCTTCTCTAGTGCACATGGAACATTCTCCAGAATACATGACATCCTGGGACACACATCAGGTCTCAATCGATACCAAAAGTTTGGGATCATCCCCTGCATATTTTCAGACCACAATGCCATGAAACTAGAACTCAATCACAAGAGGAAAGTTGGAAAGAACTCCAATACATGGAGACTAAGGAACATCCTACTAACGAACAAATGGGTTAACCAGGAAATTAAAGAAGAATTTAAAAAATTCATGGAAACAAATGAAAATGAAAGCACAGCTGTTCAAAATCTTTGGGACACAGCAAAGGCAGTCCTGAGAGGAAAGTATATAGCAATACAAGACTTTCTCAAGAAACAAGAAAGATCTCAAATACACAGCCTAATGCTACACCTAAAAGAGCTGGAGAAAGAGGGGCGCCTGGGTGGCTCAGTCGTTAAGCGTCTGCCTTCGGCGCAGGTCATGATCCCAGGGTCCTGGGATCGAGCCCCGCATCAGGCTCCCTGCTCAGCAGGAAGCCTGCTTCTCCCGCTAACACTCCCTCTGCTTGTGTTCCCTCTTTCGCTGTGTTTCTCGCTGTCAAATAAATAAAATCTTTAAAAAAAAAAAAA
>CM053606.1:32868784-32883804 GCA_028646535.1 Procyon lotor
CCCCCCCCCCCCCGGCCACCCTTAGTTCATTTCTTGAGTCTAGGAGTCTCTTATGGTTTGTCTCCCTCCCCATCCCTTCCTGTTTCATTTCTCTCCCCCATTCCCACACATTTTTAAGTTTGGATTTTTAAGGCATTTAGCAGCAAGGAAGAAGGAGTACAAGGTAGTTTGATGTACAAATCATCAAATTCAATTTTCATTAACTAGATTTATTAGTCAGACTTGGGGGGCAAGCACACCTGTCCCCTACTTCAAAATCCCCTGGAGTTCTAGGAGATGAGGAGATGAGCAATGTTCTAATCTGACTATATGACAAGAAGCTACCTTGGGAAAAGAGAGTAAAATTTCACTCACAGGAGATGACAAAGTATATATAACACAGGACAGAAAAAAACATGGTCCCTACTTTCAAACTAAAAAATAGGAGATCTTCCCTAGATCACATTGCCAATCACACTGTTCTGTGATTGCCTCCCATTCAGGATAGGAAGGCCCATGAGAAGTAGAAATTTTTCTTCCTTTCTGTCTGCATCCCCAGCCTCTGGCACAGAGCCTGGTATATTATAGATGCCCAATAAATTCTTGAAGTGGAACAGATGAAAGAGAGGATGTGGGGAAGGGGTAGAGGAGACTTAGATGAGACAAAAGAGTCACAGAATATTGTGAGAAGTTTGGGACTTTGACCCCTGGATCCTCTGGTATAAAGTTCAGCTTTGAGAAGATACTCACTGCTTTCTCACAGCTGCCTCACTTGCCTTCATCACCAAAGAATCTTGGGATGACCTAGGAAAGCATTTCTGATTTCTCCTGTGAATAAGGAGTCTCAGGCTTGTCATACTCCTTTTTGGAGACAGTCACTGAGGGAGGAGAGGTGAAGGTAAGGCTCTACTTGAAATTCAACTAGTGCTGCATAAAGAATGATGCACATGAAAAATTGATCACGACACTGCACTCAGGCAAATATTATTAATAATGCAGTATTTAAACACACAATATATCCCTCTTAATGATGAAAAGAAACCCAAGGTCACAGCAAATAAAAGTCATTCCAATGAGACCAAAAGGAAGAGAGAAAATTTCTCCATGTGGATTGCTCCACAGTAGTTTCCTCTATACCACCATATAGCAGGGTGAGTAACCTTTCTATCAAAAGAGGGAGCAGAGTCTTTCCAAATACTTAAAACCACTAGCCAGTTCTGGAAAACAGCAGAAACCAGGGCTACCTAACCTCACTTTTCTCAATCTCCTCATCTGTGAAATGGAAATAATAATACCTAATAGTGGGGTTGTTATAAGAATTGGATAAGACATCAAATTACATATATAGTAGTATCTATTATATTTATTAGTTCTCCTGTGGCTGATGTCAAAGAGGTTACTGCCTTTGTTCTTCTCTAGGGTTGTGATAGACTCCTGCCTCACGTTGAGGTCTTTTACTGGTTGTGGTGCATGAACAATCAATCCTGTAACACTGAAAAAATAAAATAAATATATTTGGGGAAAAAAATTTAGTTCTCCTTCCATGATACATTTGACTGAAATTAAAATTATATAGAGAGTAGTGAGTTTTCAAAGGTTCAGGATATCTATCTATCTATCTCTCTATCTATCTATCTAGATGTTAGATATTTGATATAGCTATCAAATTTAGATATATAAACTTTGATATTTGATAGATATATAAACTTTGATATATCTCTATATAGACATATCAAAGTAAAGTGTACGTCTTTGTATATACCATCAGTACATGTCCTGAGCACAGTCTGCCTGTGGAGCATTAACCTCACCCCAAATATCTAACAGCAATCAAAACCTCAGGCTTCTGCAATGGTACCATGACACCAACAAGCAAGTAAAAGTGAGCAGTCGAAAAAATATGGGACCAGGAGCTGCATTTTTGTCCCAGGTCTATTAATAAATCATTCTCTCTTTCTGGACCTTGGTTTCCTCATCTACAAAATAAAGGAGTTTCTCAGTGATCCACAGTCACCAAACTGCCACGCTGAATTTTTACAATCGTGATAAGGCAAGTTATTAAAAGCATGGGATTTGGAGTCTTTTGACAGACCTGGGTTCCAATGTATCTACTCTACATACTTGCAGTAAAATCTTGGTCAAGATACTTAACCTCTCTAAGTCCCATATTCTTGAGATAAAATGAAGCAATAATAGTTCCTACAACAGAGATTCATTGTGAGCACTCAGTAATCCAAGATAATATTGCTAGTAAGGGAAAGATGTGGAAAGCAAGAATAATTTCAAAAATTATTTTCATAATTATATTCATAATTTCAAAATAGTGGAGAATACCAAAATAAACAAATGTCTACTAAGCCAAACAGAGTACAACAGAAGCAGAGACATTCTGCTCTTGAATGACAGAAGCAGGAGAGATTAAAGCTATCTATGGGTAAAAGCACCAAGTTGTTCCATCATGAAAAGATCTTTGGAATCAGAGGCTAGGAATTCAAAATACTTAACATCTCTGGGTCTCTATTTCTTCTCCTATAAAATATGGAAAGTAACACTACCCACTTCATAGAGTAAGAAATATAAATAAGGTAATGTATATATAAGGCCTTAATATAGTACCCAGGACATAATAAAAGTTCAGTAAATGATAGTTATTGCCATTATTATAGTAGGTTCTTTTAATGACATGAAATTAAATATTATTATAAGAGATCAAAATACTCTAGAATGACCTTAAACAGCCTACAAGATACTGCCAATCCTAAGAGAATCAGAAACCCAGAACAGCATTTTTCCATTGCCTTTCCAACTTCTGTATCACAAAAGAAAAAGCCTAGAAATCACGTGCTTTGGCCTTCAACCAGGCTATATTCTCAGAGGTATTATTTGCATTTCAGATTTATTATTGTCTTCCATGGTGCTGACATGAAATAACCTTCCATTCTCTTCCATGTTAAAAGAGTTCAGCGTTTCTTGGTTCAATAAATAATTCAGAACTATATTAATATTTTAAGAAGAATAAGCAATACATTTTGGACTCTAGAAAAACCAAGAGGACTGAAATTAGTTATTTGTAGCTGAAAACTTAATTGAACCAACATATTGATTGTTTTTCCTTCCAGGTTTTATTGCTCACACAATGAAGAGTGCCTGCTTCCATTCCAAATGCTGCATACATAATTATAACTGCTAGATTTTGTTTTCATAAAAACTCTAAAACATCCAATCATGAACTTAAATACTTTTGCCCATCTGATGCTAAAGAGAACTACTCCCTTTTCCTTACAACAGTGTGCTGCTCTTCACATTTTTTAAAGGATGATGGATGCTATATTTTAACACGTAGCAGATTTCTGAGTTAGTACTTATAACCTGGCTAAAGAAGGGGAAGCAACTATATTTTTACCTAATATATCTCACATCTTATGTATGTATCTCCTTTAATCTCTATTATTTATTTATTTAGAGTGTGGGAGAGGAGGGAGAGAGGGAATCTTAAGCAGGCTCCATATCCTGTGTGGAGCCTAACTGAGTGACCCCAAGATCATGACCTGAGCCAAAATCAAGAGTTGGACATTTAAGCAACTAAGCCACCCATGCTTCTTGATCTTTATTTTTCCCCCAAATATGTTTATTTTATTTTTTCAGTGTTACAAGATTAATTGTTCATGCACCATACCCAGTGCTCCATGCAATATGTGCCTTCCTCAATACCACCACCAGGCTCACCCAACCCACCACCCTCTCCCCTCCAAAACCCTCAGTTTGTTGCTCAGAGTCCACAGTATCACATGGTTCATCTCCCCCTCTGATCTCCCCTCATTTCCCCTTCCCTTCCTTCTCACAAGGCCCTCCATGTTTTTCTTTATGCTCAGCACATAAGTGAGACCACAGGGTAATTGGCTCTCTCCGCTTGACTTATTTCACTCCGCATAATCTCTTCCAGTACCATCCATGTAATGACCCTGTAGTGTAGGGAAAAACTTCTTCTTTCATAAATGAAGAAATTGAGTTTCAAAGAGATTGAGTAACTTGTTCAAGATCACTCAAAAAGCTCACCCAGCCCTAAAGCCCAAGTTCCTACCTCTACACCAAGCTGACTCATAATACTAATAGGGATAATAATAGCTAAGAAATATTGAACATTTACATGTGCCAGACACTGTTTTAAGATGTTTACGTGCATTAATTGATTTAATTATCTGAACAATCCTTCAAGATAGGAGCCATTTTGATCCCATGCTATAGTACAAGTAAATAAAACTTAGAGAGTTGAAGTGACTTTCCCAATTCTTCTTATATTAAGTGGTGAAGCAGGATTTATTTTAGGGTCCAGGCTCTTAACCATTACACACACCATATTCCTAGACATCAAAATCTTGGAAAATAGGACACCTTCACTAGGTGGATGAAATAAGACCACTGGGCTCATATTCTCAGTTCCCCATGAGACATTAAACAGATTTTTAATAAAGATAAGACACTTTTACAGGGAACTCACAGATAATGAGTTGGCAGTGTTAACAATGCTCACTTCTGGATGAAGTCTGGGATCTTTGTAGCAAATATGACCTCTCTGGCTGATCTGTCAAAGTTGGCCTTCCTAGAAAAAGAGGATCTGGCCAGAGGCCTCTTTGCTATACTGTGGTTGTAGCCTAATCTTTCTCAAATTGTACCCACAGAGGGTATTGTCTCCACCACATGTCATAACAATTCCAGGATGAAAGAGAATGTGCCCAGAGTCAGCAATAATAATGGCCATATGGCAAACTACTCTTCATTAGACAGGGTAGATCAGTTCCCAACATGGTAGCTGACTGAATAAATGGTGCTGGGAAAATTGGACGGCTATATGTAGAAGAATGAAACTTGACCATTCTCTTACACCATACACAAAGATAAACTCAAAATGGATGAAAGACCTCAACATGAGGCAGGAATCTATCAAAATCATAGAGGAAAACATAGGCAGCAACCTCTTCAACATCAGCCACAGCAACTTCTTTCAAGACATGTCTCCAAAGGCAAAGGAAACAAAAGAGAAAATGAACTTTTCAGACTTCATCAAGATAAAAAGCTTCTGCACAGCAAAGGAAATAGTCAACAAAACAAACAGACAACCCACGGAATGGGAGAAGATATTCGCAAATGACACTACAGACAAAGATCTGAGATCTGAGATCTATAAAGAACTCCTCAAACTCAACCCTCAAAAAATCATGTCAAAAAATAGGCAGAAGAGATGAACAGACACTTCTCCAAAGAAGACATACAAATGGCTAATAGACACATGAAAAAAATGTTCATCATCATTAGCCATCAGGGAAATTCAAATCAAAACCACACTGAGATACCACCTTACACCAGTTAGAATGGCCAAAATCAACAAGACAGTAAACAATGAATGTTAGAGAGGATGTGGAGAAAGGGGAAACCTCTTCCACTGTTGGTGGGAATGCAAGTTGGTGCAGCCACTTTGGAAAACAGTGTGGAGATTCCTCAAGAAATTAAAAACAGGGAGCCTGGGTGGCTCAGTTGGTTCAGCAACTGCCTTTGGCCCAGGTCATGATACTGGAGTCCCAGAATTGAGTCCTGCATCAGGCTCCCAGCTCCACGGGGAGTCTGCTTCTCTCTCTGACCTTCGCTCCTCTCGTGCTCTCACTTTTTCTCTCTCTCTCAAATAAATAAAATAAAAAATCTAAAAAAAAAAAAAAAGAAATTAAAAATAGAGCTACCCTATGACCCTGCAATTGCACTACTGGGTATTTACCCCAAAGATGCAAATGTAGTGCAAAGAAGGGCCACATGTACCCCAATGTTCATAGCAGCAATGGCCACAATCACCAAACTGTGGAAAGAGCCAAGATGCCCTTCAACAGATAAATGGATAAAGAAGATATGGTCCATATATACAATGGAATATTATGCTTCCATCAGAAAGGATACAAACTTTTGTATCAACATGGATAGGACTGGAAGAGTATGCTAAGTGAAATAAGTCAAGAGGAGAGAATCAATTATCATATGGTCTCACTTATGTGTGGAACATAAGGAAGAACATGAAGGGCATTGTGAGAAGGAAAGGAAGGGTGAATTGGGGGAAATTGGAGGGTGACATGAACCATGAGAGACTGTGGACTCTGAGAAACAAACTGAGGATTTTGGAGGGGAGGGGGTTGGGGGATTGGGTAAGCCTGGTGGTGGGTATTGAGGAGGACACATATTGCATGGAGCACTGGGTGTGGTGCATGCATAATTAATCTTGTAACACTGGAAAAAATAAATAAAAGTATTTGAAAAAAAAAAAGAAAGAAAAATAGGAAATAAATCTGATTTTTGGTAGACCTACACACATATAAGCATACCTTCATGCTATTAGGCATTTGCACATGCACACATATTTACACATGCACACACATACCACACACACACACACACATGCACACACAGAGTCCTCAGTCTTTTCACAGCCATTGGGTACATGTAAGTACATGCCAAACTTGTTGCAGTCTAGAACTAGAAGTGTGTCCTTCTGGCTGACTTGACTCAAGTGTGAGGGTGCTAGTTCAACTGATTTCAGAGTACCTACTAAGTATCAGGATCTATGCTGAATTTCTGACTCTTTTGCTCTCTCTTCAGCTTCAACAATCTGAAATCAGTCTTTTGATTCCACTGTGGTATGGACTTCTAGATCCTACATTTTACTCAACAACACACTAGGGTAACAGGTCCCTATACTGATGTTTTGGGTTCATCCTGACCACAATCATCCCTAGAATACAAAGCAGACAAGAAATTTCCAACCCCAGATATTAACACAAGAGATAAATAAAAGCTATGAAAATGAGCTATGGAATGTAAATGTCAATTTTTCTCAGATTTGAGTAACAAAATAGCATATTACTTATATAGTGCTGTGTCAAGTTATTTTAAAATGTAGTTTATAAGAGCAAATATTCATTATCTCTCACATAGTCTGAGAGTCAGGAATTTGGGTATAGATTAGCAGGATTGTTTTAGCTCAGGTTCTCTCATGAAGTTTTAGTCAAGCTGTTAGCCTAGGCTACAGTTATCTGAATATTTGGTTGGTGCTATAGGATCCACTTCCAAAGCTCATTCCCATGGCTATTGACTGCAGACTTCTGCTCTTTATCACATGGGCCTCTCTATAGAACTTTTCATGACATGGTAGCTAGTTTCACCCAAAGCAAAGAATCAGAGACAGAGAGAAAGAAAGAAACTGAGAGAACCCACACTGTCTTTTATAACCTTATCTCAAAAATGAAACATCATCACTAATGCCATTTTTTGTTCATCATACATTCTAGCCCTGATATAATGTGGGTGGGAACTATACAAGAGTGTAGGTTGAGGATCATTAGCCCTCCTGTACCATAAATATTTGTGCAAACAATACAATATAATCATTGGAAGGTAATTGAAAGATATTTCTCAATATTCAGCCTAAAATGCTCTGGAACACAATAGAATTGGATATCATTTAGGTTAATTGGTTGTTGAATGAATATAGTTCAGGTCGAGACTAATTAATAATTTCCAAAGTTTCTTGAGACTTTCTTAGGGTGGAATATTAGCCCCTTAGTGTTCTTATATGTGAGAAATCCAAGCCTCAGTGATTATGATGGGCCAGATTCAGTACTTCGTATTGAAGGAGCAATGTTTCCTTCTCAACACCAATAGTATTTGATGAGTGTCCTCTATGTGATGGCACTTGACATAAACTATTTTTTATTGGTGCAACTACTTATCAATAGGGCTTTTAGGTCACAATTTGCAGATGAAAAAAGTGAGCCTGGTGGTGGGCAATAATGTATTGCATGGAGCACTGGGCGTGGTGCATACACGATAAGTCTTGGAACACTGAAAAAATAAAATTAAATTTAAAAAAAAAGAAAAGTGAGGCTCAGATAGATAAAGTGACTTTCCCAAAGCAAAGTTTTAAACCCAAACCTGAGGACTCCAAGGAGAGGAGTTTTGTTGTTGTTGTTGTTGTTGTTGTTGTTGTTGTTAAATTCAAGTATAATTAGCATACAGTGTTATATTAATTCCAGAGGTAAAATATAATGATTCAACAATTCTATACATTTCTCAGGGCTTACCAAGATAAGCATACTCTTAATTCTCTTCATCTTTTTCACCTATCCCCTCATCCACCCATCCTACCTATAGCAACCATCAGTTTCTTCTCTGTATTTGAGTCTGTTTTGTTTGTTTTTTCTTTTTTTGTGTGTGCTTTGTTTGTTCATTTGTTTTGTTTCTTAAATTCTACATATGAATGAAATCATATGGTATTTGTCTTTCTCTGGCTCATTTCACTTAGCATTATACCATGTAGGTACATCCATGTTGTTGTCATTGGCAAGATTTCATTCGTTTTATGGCTGAGTAATATTCCATTGTACATATATAGTACATCATCTTTATCCATTCATCTATGGATGGCCATGTGGACTCCTTCCATATTTTGGCTATTGTAAATAGTGCTACAATAAACATAGGGATGCATATATCTTTTTGAATTAGTATTTTTATTCCCTTTGGTTAAATACTCATAGTGCAATTGCTAGATCATAGGATAGTTCTATTTTTAATTTTTTAAGGATCCTTCATATTGTTTTCCCACTGGTTGTTCCAGTTTGCAATCCCACCAACAGTCCAAGAGGGTTCCTTTTTCCCCACATCCTAGCCAATACTTGTTATCTCCTATGGTTTTGGTTTTAGCCATTCTGACAGGTGTAAAGTGATAATTTGCATTTTCCTGATGATAAGTGATATTGAGCATATTTTCACATATTTCTGTTGTCTGTTTTCATGTAGGTCTTCTTTGAGAAAATGCTTATTCAGATTCTCTGACTATTTTTAATCAAATCATTTGTTTTTTGTGTGTGTGTGTTGAGTTGTATAAGAAGAATTTTTAAGCAAGAGTTTTTAGATAATACCATGGTACTGCCCTTGAAATGAGGTAAATGTTTTTTAGATGTGATGGTAAATTGCTAACCTCTCTTTGTTTCAAACTATTCTTTTTGATCAACATTATATGATGAGGTATGGAGACACAAAAAAAATGAGACTTTTAAGTTACATCATAGTCATATGAGATATTTTATGTTTCTTCTCTATCTCACCCTATCTCAGCTATTCACAATAAGCATAAAAAAATCTGCAGATTATGTTGCCCCTCTACAGAACTACTATAAATATCTTTGGTCCACAGTATTAAAATTGATATGGTGGTTAACTGTTTGGATACCAAAGCAGCAAATGAACCAGTTTTAAAATGGTATGCTACTCCCTCACTCCCATGTGGCAGCTGCATTTCCCATGGAGAAAGCAGGTGGCATAGTGACCATCTTCGGCCAGTGCCTCTTAGACTGGCATCTCTTTTTTTGACCAACCACCTCAGATGACTGGCTCCCTATAAGAGCTTTCCTATGCATCTTTTTCCTCATTGTTCCTCCAGGCCTCATTACCGGTTGACTCTACCATTAAATCATTTCTATTCGACTCTTGACTGATCTAATCCAAGCCACTACCATCTCTTTCCTAGACTACTAAATGATCCTTTTGCTTCTTCATGAACTCTCTGATCTATTATCCACCTAACAACCTAATAACCAGAGTTATCTTTTTTTCAGATAAGTGCGATCATGCCAACTCCTTGCTTAAAAATTTTCAATGGCTTCCAATTATACTTAGGATAAAATCCAACCCTCTTCAGCATGGTCTTCAAGGCTCTGTATGATCTGAATTCTGCTACCTCTCCAGGCTAATCTCATGGCACTTTTTCTTTTTCTCACATGTTGTCCTCTAGGCTATAACCATACTGTTTATTTCAATTGTTCAAAAATTCTATGCTCTTTCTCACCCTAGGGCCTTTGAAAATATGTTTCCTCAGCCCATACTGTTCTTCTGACCCTCTGTATGTCAGGCTCCTTCTCACCTTTCAGGTCTTAGGAAAGTGTTTTATTCCTCAGGAAGCCATTCTCTAACCATTTTATCTAAAGAAGGTCTTCTATCTTTCTCTATGTTAGCATCTTGTTTGTCTTCCTCATAGTTCTTACTCTATATTCTTTTATTTGCAGAGCTGTAGAACATAGTGGTAATAAACATAGAGTCTGAAATCAGAACACCTGGATTTAATTCCGAATTCTGCTATTTAACTATGACCCTGGAGAAGTTACTTACTTCTCTATACCTGATTTTCCTCATCAGTCCTAGTACTGATACTAGTACGTCTAGTACTAGTTTTACTAGTCAGTATGTTTACTACTGATGTTTTATACAGTTGTTATGATGATTGCTAGAACTGATACATGAATTCAATAAAGTCTCAGGATACAAAATCAATGTACAGAAATCTGTTGTATTTCTCAATAATTACTCTCTATTATATATATTTCTCCTACCATAATACACATTTCATGAGAGCAAGGACCATTTCTGGTCTTTTTCATCATTGTACCCTTAGTGTCTGGTACACTGCAGACAGTCAGTGGACTGTTGTTCAGTATGGGATGAAGTCTGTTCCTAGCATCATCAAGAGATAATGGATTTTTCCATTTCTTTGTGTCATCTTCAGTTTCTTTCATAAGTGTTCTATAATTTGCAGAATACAGATCTTTTATCTCTTTGGTTGGGTATATTCCTGGGTAGCTCATGGGTTTTGGTGCAATTGTAATGTGATTTATTCCTTGATTTCTTCTTCTGATGCTACATTATTGGTGTATAGAAATACAACAGATTTCTGTACATTGATTTTGTATCCTGAGACTTTATTGAATTCATGTATCAGTTCTAGCAATTTTGGGGTGGAGTCTCTCAGGTTTTCTACATGGAGTACCATGTCATCTGTGAATAGTAAAAGTATGACATTTTCCTTGTCAATTTGGATGCCTTTTCTTTCTTTTTTATTGTCTGATTGCTGAAGTCAGGACTTCCAGTGCTATGTTAAATTGCAATGGTGAGAGTAGATATCCCTATCTTGCTCCTGATCACAAAGGAAAAGCCCTCAGTATTTCCCCATTAAGGATGATTATTAGCCATGGTTCTTTTGTATATGGCTTTTGATGTTAGGGTATGGTCCTTCTATCCCTACTTTGTTGAGGGTTTTTACCAAGAATGGATGATGTACTTTGTCAAATGTTTTTTCTGCATCTGTTGAGAAGATCTTGTGGTTCTTATCCTTTCTTTTATTAATGTATTATATCATATTGACTGATTTGTGAAAACTGAGACATATTTGTAGCCCAGGAATAAATCCCACTTGATTTTGGTGAATGATTCTTTTAATGTACTGTTGGATTTGATTAGCTAGTATTTTTTTGTGAATTTCTGTATCCATGTTCTTGAAGGATATTGGTCAATAAATTTCCTTTTAGTGTGGTCTTGTCCTTTTGGTGGGGTTTTGGAATCAAGATAATGTGGGCCTTATATAATGAGTTTGGAAGTTTTCTGTCCATTTCTATTTTTCAGAACAGTTTGAGAAGAATAGGTACTGACCCTTTAGATGTTTGGCAGAATACCCCTGGGAAGCCATCTAGCCCTGGACTTTTGTTTGTTGGGAGATTTTTGAATACTGATTCAAATTCTTTGCTCTTTATTGGTCTGTTTGAATTTTCTATTTCTTCCTATTTCAATTTCTGTAATTTATATGTTTCAAAGAATTCATCCATTTCTTCCAGATTGCCCAGTTTGTTGGCCTATAGTTTTTCATAATATTCTCTTATAATTGTTTATATTTCTGTGGTATTGGTTGTGATATCTCCTCTCTCATTTGTGATTTTACTTATTTGGGTCCTTTCTCTTATCCATGTTCATAGATTGAAAGAACAAACATTGTTAAAATGTATTTTAACAATGATTCAGGACCTCAGTCCTGAGTCAGTCCTTCCTGACTCAGGACCTCAGTCCTGATCTATACTACCCAAAGCAAGTTACACATTCAATGCAATTCTTATCAAAATACCACCAGCGTTTTCACAGAGCTATAACAAGCAATCATAAAATTTATATGTAACCACAAAGACCCTGAATAGCCAAAGAAATCTTAAACAATAAAAGCAAAGCTGGAGGCATCACAATTCTGGACTTCAAACTATATTCAAAGCTATAGTCATCAAGACAGTATGGCACTGGCACAAAAACAGACACAAAGATCAATAGAACAGAATATAAAACCCAGAAATGGACCCACAACAATATGGTAAGCTAATTTCAACAAATGAGGAAAGAATATCCAATGGAAAAAGACAGTCTCCTCAAGCAATGGTAGTGGGAAAACTGGACAGCAACATTCAGAGGAATAAAATTGGACCACTTTAATAGACCATACACAAAAATAAATTCAAAATATGAGACAAGAATCCATCACAATCCTAGAGGACAGTACAGGCAGCAACCTCTTTGACATCAACCATAGCAAATTCTTACCAGACATGTCTCTAGAGGCTAGGGAAACAAAAGCAAAAATGAACTATTGGGACTTAGTCAAGATAAAAACTTCTGAACAGCAAAGGAAACAATAAACAAAACTAAAAGGCAACCTTCAGAATGGGGAAAGATATTTGTAAATGATGTATCTGATAAAGGGTTAGTATCTAAAAATTTATAGAGAACTTACAAACTCAACACACAAAAAACAAATAATCCAGTTAATAGATGGACAGAAAAACAGGAACAGGAAAACCTGAACAGACCCATAGCCAGTAAGGAGATTGAAGCAGTCATCAAAAATCTCCCAACAAATAAGAGCCCAGGCCGAGATGGCTTCCCAGGGGAATTCTACCAAACACTTAAGGAAGAATTAATATGCATTTTCCTGAAACTCTTCCGAAAAATAGAAATGGAAGGAAAACTTCCAAACTCATATTATGAGGCCAGCATCACCTTGATCCTAAGACCAGACAAAGATCCCATCAAAAAGGAGAATTACAGACCAATATCCTTGATGAACACGAATGTAAATATTCTCACCAAAATACTAGCCAATAGGATCCAACAGTACATTAAAAGGATTATTCATCACAACCAAGTGGAATTAATTCCTGGGCTGCTGCAAGGTTGGATCAACATCCACAAATCAATCAATGTGATACAATACGTTAATAAAAGAAAGAACAAGAACCATGTGATACTCTCAATTCATGAAATTGAAAAAGCATTTGAAAAAGCATTTGACATAGTACAACATCCTTTCTTGATCAAAACTCTTCACAGTGTAGGCATAGAGGGTACATTCCTCAACATCATCAAGGCCATTTTTGAAAAACCCACAGTAAATATCATCCTCAATGGGGAAAAGCTCTCAGCATTTCCCCTGAGATCAGGAACACGGCAGGGATGCCCACTATCTCCACTGTTATTCAGCATACTACTAGAAGTCCTAGCCTCAGCAATCAGACAACAAAAAGAAATCAAAGGCATCCAAATTGGCAAAGAAGTCAAACTCTCACTCTTTGCAGATGATATATCCTTTATGTGGAAAACTCAAAAGATCCCACTCCAAGACTGCTAGAACTCATACAGGAATTCAGAATAGTGTCAAGATATAAAATCAATGCACAGAAATCAGTTGCATTTCTATACACCAACAGAAAGAAAGAAGAAAGAGAAATTAAGGAGTTGATCTCATTTACAATTGCACCCAAAACTGTAAGATACCTAAGAATAAACCTAACCAAAGAGGCAAAGAATCTGTACTCAGAAAACTACAAAGTGCTCATGAAAGAAATTGAGGAAGACACAAAGAAATGGAAAAACGTTCCATGCTCATGGATTGGAAGAGGAAATATTGTGAAAATGTCTATGCTACCTAAAATAACTCACACATTTAATGCAATCCCTGTCAAAATACTATCAATTTATTTCAAAGAAATGGAAAAAATAATCCTAAAATTTATATGAAACCAGAAAAGACCATGAATAGCCAGAGGAATATTGGAAAAAAAAAAAAAAAAAACACAGTTGATGGCATCACAATTCCAGACTTCAAGATCTATTACAAAAACTGAGGGTTTTGGAGGGGCAGGGATGGTGGGTTGGGTGAGACTGGTGGTGGGTATTGAAGAGGGCATGTTTTTCATGGAGCACTGGGTGTGGTGCATGAACAATTAATCTTGTAACACTGAAAAAATAAAATAAACATATTTGGGGAAAAAGAAAAAAAGCTGTAATCATCAAGACAGTGTGGTATTGGCACAAAAACAGACACAAAGATCAATGGAACAGAATAGAGAGCCCGGAAATGGACCCCCAATTCTATGGTCAACTAATCTTCAACAAGGCAGGAAAGAATATCCAGTGGAAAAAAAAAAGACAGTCTCTTCAACAAATGGTGTTGGGAAAACTGGACAGCCACATGCAGAAGAATGAAACTGGACCACTTTCTTACACCACACACAAAAAAAGACTCAAAATGGTTGAAAGATCTCAATGGGAGACAGGATTCCATCAAAATCCTGGAGGAGAACACAGGCAGCAACCTCTTCGACCTTAGCCGCAGCAACTTCTTCCTAGAAACATCTCCAAAGGCAAGGGAAGCAAGGGCAAAAATGAACTATTGAGACTTCATCAAGATCAAAAGCTTTTGCACAGCAAAGGAAACAGTCAACAAAACCAAAAGAATGGCAGAATGGGAGAAGATATTCTCAAATGACATATCAGATAAAGGGCTAGTATCCAAAAATCTATAAAGAACTTCTCAAACTCAACACCCAAAGAACAAATAATCCAATCAAGAAATGGGCAGAAGATATGAACAGATATTTCTGCAAAGAGGACATCCAAATGGCCAACAGACCCATGAAAAAGTGCTCAACATCACCTGGCATTAGAGAAATACAAATCAAAACCACAGTGAGATACCACGTCACACCAGTCAGAATGGCTAAAATTAGCAAGTCAGGAAATGACGGAAGTTGGCAAGGATGCAGAGAAAGGGGAACCCTCCTACACTGTTGGTGGGAATGCAAGCTGGTACATCCACTCTGGAAAACAGTAGGGAGGTTCCTCAAAAAGTTGAAACT
>CM053606.1:32884304-32935338 GCA_028646535.1 Procyon lotor
TCCTTTCACTTTCAGTCTGGATATATCTTTTGGTTCCAAATGTGTCTCTTGTAGACAGCGTATGGACAGGTCCTATCGTTTTATCCATTCTGCAACCCTGTTCCATTTTATGGAAACATTTAGGCCATTCATGTTGAGAGTGATTATTGAAAGATAAGTGTTTATTGACATCATGTTGCCTGTGTAGTCCTTGTTTCTATAGATTGTAAATTTCTGTTCTAAGTCACTCATGAGTTCTTTCTACTTTTATAGAAGCCCTTTAATATTTCCTGGAGTGCTGGCGTGGTGGTCACATACTCTTTCAATCCTTGCTGATCTTGGAAGCTCTTTATCTCCATCCATTTTGAATGTCAGCCTTGCTGGATAAAGTATTCTTGGCTGCATGTTCTTCTAGTTTAGTGCCCTGAATATATCATGCCAGCCCTTTCTGGCTTGCCAGGTTTCTGTGGACAGGTCTGATGTTATTCTGATGGGTCTTCCTCCATATGTAAGGGATCTCTTCCCCCTAGCTGCCTTCAGGATCTCTTATCTAAAAGTATAATTTGCAAATTTCACAATGATGTGTTTCACTGATTTTCTAGACTCATTGATCTTGGCAGGTGTCCTTTCTGCCTCTAGGACACAAACATTTGTTCCATTCCCCAGATTGGGGAAATTTTCATTCAAAATGTGGTCAGCTATATCTTTTAGTCTTTTGTCTTTCTCTACCCCCTCTGGGATTCCTATAATTCTGACGTTGGAACATTTCATGGCATCATTTATTTCCCTAAGTCTCTTCTCATGATTCCTGAGCAGTTTTCTCCAGCTCTCCTCCTGATCTTTCTTCTCAACCATTTTATCCTCTAGATCACTAATTCTATCCTCTGTCTCCATAACTCTAGCTGTTAGACTATTTAGATTGGATTGGATTTCACTGATAATGTTGTGGGTTTTTTAAATTTTTATAAGGGATATTTATTTGTGTTCTGAGATAGCCAATTCTATTCTTTTTTTTTTTTTAATTTACTGATAACGTTTTTTACATCAGCTATACTGGTTCTCATCTCTGACCTTAGAGATTCTCTGTTGTCATTAATGTTTTTCTCCATCCTAGCCATTGCCTGGATAATTGTCACTCTGAATTTCCTTTCTGACATACTTTTTATGTCCATGCCTAATAGTTCTGAGGGAGAGGGTGCAGTCTCTGGGCTTTTCCTCTGTTGGGTGTTCCTCCTCCTAATCATTTTGTTGAGAAGTGGATAGGAGGATGTACAGCTACATATGTCACCCACGATCTGGGCAGGGTGCACTCTGGAAGGTTTAGGAGCAATTGGGATTCACCTCCAAAAAGAAAGAATAAGGATTTAAAAAGATAGAGAGAAAGAGAAAAAGAAAAAAATCCCAGACAGAATGGGCCCCCCAAAATAAGATTTATAAGGTAAATAAACTAACACGAAGAAACATATAGACCGACAAAAGTAAATGACAAGAAATAAAAGAACCTAGTCAGAATGAACCCCAAGAATAAGATTTATATATTACCAGAACAAAAGCAAATATGTAGAAACACTGACAGAAGGATAAGATGGGAGAGTGGTCATGACTCCTCACATGAGAGGAAGGTTATTTCAGGTCTTCCTGGGTTTATCATTGTATTAAGCCTCCAGTTTAATGTTATGTAGTTTAAAAAAATTAAAAAAAAAAACAAGAAATGTGAAAATGAGTGATTAAAAAATATAAAGAAAATAAGAATGAAAAAGAAAACTTGTATCTATGAAATATACAGGTTTGAGGGTATTATCAGGAACTTGATATATTGATTTCCCCTGATGTTGGGGATTTAAAATTTTATGGGGACCCTATGGTTATAGTTCTTTTGTTTTTTGACTTGTCTTCTGGGGGAGGGGCTTGCCACATTGTTTTCCAGTCAGTCTTGCTTGGGTTGAGTCACCCTGCCCCCCAATCAAGGGGCTGCACTCTGTGGAAACCAGTTTTTCAGTCTTTTGCTCTCTGAAGGTTTTTGGCCTTTTGTAGCTTTTTCACCTTTTCAGAGAGTCCAAGCAAGGAATCTGCCTGTACGTACCCAGACCTCCGCGTCACAGAGAAGCCTCAGTCTGCTCTCATTTGGGTGGTCTGGAACACACACACCCCTCTGCAAAATTCTACTCACAGCATAGCCTGTCACAGGTGGTGCACACTCCACAGTTCTGTGACTCCGCGAGTGCTCCCCTGCTCTAGGCCCGCGCAGGATGTGGTCAGATTCCTGCCCGAGATTAGGGCGCCAGCCCATGTTCTCTCTGGGGCCAGCTGGGGGCACCCAGACCCTGCAGCAGACCATGAATGTCTTTTCAGTCAGGGAGGCACTCAGTCCAGAGAGTGGGGCACACAGTGAAAAGCTGCTGGCTCCTGGACCACACCAGACTCTCTAAGGCTCTTGAAGGAGTGCATGCGCCTCGCCCACAAAATGGTACAAGGAGCAGAAAGCTGCAGCTTCAGGAACCCCGGACTGGACCCCCCACCACCAGTCTCTCTTTGAGGTGAGTGGTGTCCTTCCTGGGAGCATGGGCCCAGGCCTGTGCCCACGACCACCCCCTTCCACTAGTTGCTCCTCAAAACCTTTTGCTCCTTTTAAGTGTTTTTAACTGGACTCTAAGTTAATGCTGGTCCCCAACCACCGAGCACTTTCCTTTGGGAAAGTTACTTTGGGACATTACTGTCCTTGCACCACTTTTGGTGGCTCCCTCCCCCTTTTGTTTATCCCCTGATATCAGTTTGAGTGTTCCCACTTTGCTTTACCTCTCCACTGCTGTCTTCTGCTCCCGTATATATCCAGAAGTGAAAAATCTTGCTCCTCAGGTTGATTTCATGAGTGTTCAGCATGTTCTGGCAGATATCCAGCTCACTTTTGGGGACAGGTTGCAACAGGATCTCCTACTTCTCCGCTATCTTGCTGCTACCTCTAAAGCCTCTGTTTTTGGCTCAGGTCATGATCTCAGGGTCCTGGGATCAAGCCCCACATCAGGCTCTCTGCTCAGTGGGGAGCCTGCTTCCCTCTCTCTCTCTGTCTGCCTCTCTGCCTACTTGTGATCTCTCTCTCTGTCAAATAAATAAATAAAATCTTTAAAAAAGAAAAAAGAAGAAGAGAACATAGACAAGAAGCTGTCAGTTATACAGATTTATGTCACTTTTATAATATTTTCTGAATGTATATTATGTACAAACACATTTGATCCTCACAATTTGCCTTAGGTAGTATAGCAAATAATACTTCTGTTTTATAGACATGAAAATTGAGATTCATAAAAATAAAATGAAATGTAGGGCCAAACAATGATTTAATGGCAGAGCCTGTATTAGGGGTAGAGAAAATCAAAAAGTAACCAGACTAGTGACATGACAGAGAATTGAGGATGTGATAAAACTCAAGATAGAATTTTCTGATTTGTCAAGTTTTTTATGGGTTTCTCTGAAATGGTTCCTCCTTAGCTTTTCAGTTAGTTTTAAGAAGGACTAATTCTCATTTTTAAGCAAAAATTCTAGAATATCAACAAGTTCTGGGCAAAATCATGAAAACAATGTAAATATTTGTGGCATCCTTACTGTCCCAAACCACAGTGGTCTTCTTTGGGCCTATGTCTCTTGAACTTATCTCCTCAAATCTGGCACTCTGGATCTGACCAGAACTTTTAAAATATCATCATTTTCATCCTCATTGCCATGCTTACTCTCTACAATTATCACTAGCACACATTGCTATCAGATTCAATGAGCATATATCAAAGGGAAAGAGGAAGAATGGGAATGCCCGGTCAATAACTGACATAAAATTGCCTAAAAATATTTCTCCTAAAAATTAAAGAGTGCTAATGGCCTAATTCAAAAGTATTCAATGAATGGATGCTTAGATCCAGGTGGTAGCAAGAATTCAAGAATAGCTTCATGGGTGTGCAACCCATGCAATCACATAGGGCCCTGCACTTAGAAAGGTCCCATGCTTGGTTTAATGCTCTATTCTTAGCCTCTTGAAATTCTTTTTTTTTTTTAATTTTTTGTTTATTTTATTATTTATTTACTTTTATTTTTTCAGTGTTCCAAGATTCAGTGTTCATCACACCCAGTGCTCTATGCAGTGCATGCCCTCCTCAATACCCACCACCAAGCTCACCCAACCTCCTCCCCTCCTCCCCACCAAAACCCTCAGTTTGTTTCTCAGGGTCCACAGTCTCTCATGGTTCATCTTTCCCTCCAATTTTCCCCAATTCACCTTTCCTTTCCTTCTCCCAATGTCCTCCAAGTTTTTCCTTATGCTACACACATAAGTGAAACCATATGATAATTGACTCTCTGCTTGACTTATTTCACTCAGCATAATCTCTTCCAGTCCCGACCATGTCTTTTGTAGCCTCTTGAAATTCTTAATAATTTTTTTTAATTTAAAAAAATTTTTTTAAAGATTTTATTCATTTATTTGACAGAGAGAGAGATCACAAGTAGGCAGAGAGAGAGAGAGAGAGAGAGAGAGAGAGAAGCAGGCTCCCCGCCGAGCAGAGAGCCCGATGCGGCACTTGATCCCAGGACCCTGAGATCATGACCTGAGCTGAAAGCAGAAGCATTAACCCACTGAACCACCCAGGCGCCCTGAAATTCTTAATAATTTTTGAACAAGGGGCCTACATTTTCATTTTGCACTGGTACTCAAAAACTATCAGTCCTCTAAGAAGTCATTTCAAATTGCAGTTTGTGGTAATAAAAAAGTTCTTGAGATTAAAAAATATATAGGACCAAAAAGAAACAAAACAAAACAGCTGAGAAGGAACTAAAATTAAAGAATGGCTGCCCTATGTAAACTTTTATACTTGACAAAAGATTTTCACATGCATATATCTGTAGGGGAAGTCTTAGAATATCCAGTCAAGCAACAAGGGGAGATGATTACAGTTATTTGCACCCATAGAACGTCTTCCTTCTGTTATACCACTGAGTATACTTTAAGATATACTCTCCCCTTCTTCCGTGTTTTCCTTTATCTCACTATCTTAATATTTCCAGGTATCTGATAACCCTCCAATCCTCAAACTTTAAGACCTTTTTAGACGGTTCTCACTATTTTATCAAAATTTATTTTCCTGTGTTCTAGGTTGTCAGGGCCCAAATCTGAGCTGATTAAGCTCAAAAATAAATATCTAATATATTAAAGATCAGTAGTGGCCAGATATAACTCCTAGATCCTGCCATTTGCCCTCACTTATGAAAGTCTATCTACATAGATATGGAAGGTCCACTAATAGGTGAGACTTTTTAGACATCTCAGTGTCTATAGAGCTTAGCTACAGTTGTTTGAGACTATGGATCTTCCCTCAAATAAGAACATATAAGGTCTATACTCTAGATCCTTGACAGAAACTGTATCATGGACTCTTTGTTACTAATAAAATGAGTATTTTGTTAAGTGGCACTTTGAAATGGTTATTACAAAATGTGTAGTCCATCCATCTCTCTATAAATTTTGAGAACTATTACTGAATCAGGATTTACCTTCAGGAACTCATGTGCTTAGACCAGATTGTTTTGAACTACTTTGCTATACAGTTAGCTTTCAATGTTTTAATGTTTTATCTGAGGACACCACAAAGAAACAACCTTACAAAAAACGTTAGTGTGTTTGCTTGAAAAACTTTACCAAGATCACTGGCCATATATGTCATCTATTTCCTTTTGTAAAGCCCCGCATGAGCTCTTTTGGAGGAACATATTTTGCTTCCTTGGATGAGGTACAGTGAATTTTATACACAGAATATGTTGAGTCTTTTTTTTTCTTTTTGCTATGGCTGCCAGAAGATGCAAAACCAAGTTCATGACTTAACAGTATCTTCTTTTGTATGGACACTTATGGTTTATCAAATTGTGCTTCATTTCCCACTGCGTCTAGCTTTGACCTTTTTTCCTAATCTTGATTTTTATGTTACTTTATTTTATAATTTTATGGTCTATATTTCCTTAAGTCACCTCGAATCCTTTATGAAATGAGGTAGTAGAACAAAAGATTATAATATACGCATATAGACATATATAATGTGGGTGTTGTATCAAGGATCACTTATATAACTCAAAAGTAAAACCAAAGATTGAAAATTTTAGGCACCATAACTGGCTAATAGGTCAAACAATATTTGCAGTTGACAGAGTGCTTCTTCCAATTGGAAGGAGATTGGTGGGTGGAGATTGGTCTCTGATTTTCCATTAGGAAGACCAATCCTGGATCAGAGCTGGATGATAAATAAGCAAATTACCCAGAACTCAAGATTAAGGAATTCTAGTTCTGATCCTTTCACTTACTTGCTCTGGATCATTGGGTTAAATACCTTATCTGGGTCTAAGCTTCCAGTATCTGTAAAAATGTATTTTTCATATTAAGATGTGTATACTGTACAACAGTTTAATAAGAATTATATTTGTCAACCTTTCAGGAAAGAAAGGAAACAAACAGTATGATTTTAAGACACATTTCCATTTCAAAAAAGATATAAAATGTGAGAAAATAGATTTTTAAATGATGGAGGTACTTTTTTCATAGGGTTTCTTAGAGGATTATAAAGAAGATATTAAATAAAAATGTATATTGCAAATGATAAAATATAGGAAATGTTACGCAAGAAAAGGAATTCATGGTGTTGATAATGAATCATTTTCTTTTTCCAAGTTCTGCATTTTAATTTTACCTTTTGAAGAATTTAAATCTTCCCTTTTAAAGATCTATCTTGCAGATGAAGAAGCCACTTAAAGTGAATGAAATATGGAGTGCTACCTTGTAATTCCCTGTGAGCCCTTACTTTCCAGCAATCAAAAGTGTTCAGTGAGGATTTGGGTGCCTCTGAAGGCTTAGAACACTCTGTCATCTCTACAGGATGTTGAAGACAGGATCTCATCATTGCAGAGTTGGATGTGACCTTTATGCCCAGTTAAAATGCTTAGATGTAATTGCTCTTTTTGTTTTGAAACAAAAGTCTTTTTATGATGCCAGGATGGGATTCCTTTATGGTTTACAGCATAATGAAACTCCTTTATAACTGAATGCACTGTGGAGTGAGATCTCTAAATATGTTTCCAGACCCTTCCCCAAGTATACTTTAGCTGTTAATTTACTGAACATCTTGTTCCTGATTGTGAGTTCTAGAGGCCAGAAAACAGGTATTTTGTTTTGTTTCTGCCCATTATATTATAGCTTAGACTGTGTAGACAAAGCAACTCTAATACATTTTTAGTAATTAATTTAAAAAACTGCAGTTTGTAATGGGTCAGTTTTGCCAAAATATGGTTTTCTTTCATTTAATCTTCACCGCACAATAAACCTATGGTATAGGTAACATTTTTATTTAAAGGTGGAGAAACAGAGTCTGTGAAAGGTGAACAGATTTGTCTGAGTTCACGTATCTTGGAATTGGGGGGTCTGGGATAAAATCTATATCTATGGCTCCAAAAGCCAGCCCTCTCTGAGGAGGATTGCAGAGTAGGAGGTAAGGGGTTCCTAGGGTACCAGAACCCCATATTTGCTGAAGATACATTGACTCTATTCTGAGAAGAACTACCAGATGTTGTGATGGGCAATATGGTGGAATAAAGAGAAGAAAAATAATATTCATTGATATTTATTGGGCACATACTATATGCTAAGAAGTGTATTAGCTCTGTCATAGATGTTTTCTAATTTAATTTTCTCTATAATTCTCAGAGACACCTATTCTAAACTAAACTAAAGATTATTAGGCTTGCATTTGTTCATTCATTCATTCATTCATTCATTCACCTTTTATTAGTTGCATATTATGCTCCAGGCACAATGCTATATACTAGGGATTCAAGAGAAATGAGATGTAGTCCCAGCCCCCCAAAAGAGCATAAGCTGGGGATAAAAGAAACATACATAGGCAAATTAATAGATATAATGTGCTCAATGATATAAAGGAAGGGCAAATTAAGTGTGGAATAGAGGAGAACATAAAGGAAAGAGAGAACAACTTCCTATATATATTGGGGGTAGCTTTAGAGAGGAGTTAGATCTTAAAACATGAGAGACTTTAGTAGGATTAAAAATGGGAGCTGATTAGGGCACCTGAGTGGCTCAGTAATTAAGCATCTGCCTTCAGCTCAGGTTATGATCCCAAGGTTCTGAGATTGAGCCCTGCATCAGGCTCCCTGCTCAATGGGGTTCCTGCTTCTCCCTCTCCCACTGCCCCTGCTTGTGTTCTCTCTCTTGCTGTCTCTCTCTCTGTCAAATAAATAAATAAAATCTTTTAAAAAATGAGAGGTGATCATGTATTTTTTATTATTATTTTTTATTAACATATAATGAATTATTTGCCTCGGTACGTGTCTGTGAATCATCAGGCTTACACATTTCACAGCACTAACCATAGCACATACCCTCCCCAATGTCCATCACCCAGCCACCCTATCCCTGCCCCCCCCACCTCCCAGCCACCCTCAGTTTGTTTCGTGAGTTTAGGAGTCTCTTATGGTTTGTCTCCTTCCTGATCCCATCTTGTTTCATTTCCCTCCCCCACCCTCCCATGACCCCCTACCCTGTCGATCCCGTATTTTTCTAGGCAAAATAACAGCTTTAGCAAAGTCATTGGGATGTGAAAAAGCAAAGTGTATTTCAGAAAAATAGAGAAGGTAAATGGGGTGAACGAAGGGAAAGGCAAGCATTCAGGGTAAAAGGGGGAAGCAAGATTCTGTAGAAAGGCTTTAAACACCAGACTCAACGTATTTTTAGATTATAAATAATGTGACTAGCACAGAGTGGACACTAAGACATTGTAGTTCCCTCCCTCTCTAGTTCTTTCTTTCTTGTGCTTGGATATCTAGGTGCATTAGAGGAGGGAGCAAAGACTTTTCATCACTATCCAAGGTCTGGCCAAGGTACATGCTTACTTGAGCCCCACATGAGAATTATTCATCCTGGCCATCTAGTTATCAACAGTGCAAAACCCTGTTAGGGAGGGGTCTTATGTCAGAGGAGATTACAAGGCTGGCACTTATTCTTAGTGAATTGGCTAAGGTCCCAGGGAGAACTATGAAGGTTATTGCAAGGGGTTCCTAAATTCAGAAGTATCTGTGCACTCACTGTATGTACATTAACCAATAGTATCTCTCACAAAGATGTGGATTCAAGTGAATATTTTTGCTTTTGTGATTAATAAAATACAAATTCATTTGAAAACTTCACTGAATTAATTATAACTTTTTTTATATAGTTCTTTTTTTAAAAGATTTTATTTATTTGAGAGAGAGAATGAGAATGAGAATGACTGAGCATGAGAGGGGGAAGCTCAGAGGGAGAAGCAGAACCCGGCTGAGCAGGAAGTTCAATGCAGGACTAGATTCTAGGACTTCAGGATCATGACCTGAGCTGAAGGCAGTCACTGAACCAACTGAGCCACCCAGGCACCCTGTTATATAGTTCTTGAGTAAAAATACAAATACTATCACATGAAAATTTGAGGAAAGTTTATTTTATTTTATTTTTTCAGTGTTCTAAGATTCATTGTTTATGTACCACACCCAGTGTTCCATACAATATGAGGAAAGTTTTTTTAACATTTGAAAGTTTCTCATCTTTGCAAAATTCAGTAATGGTGGTTAACTGGAAGAGACATGTTCAAACCCTGATTTTGCCACTTAGCATTGCGCTTTCCATATTGTACTGTAATTTACTATTAGTGTGAGTTTCTCTTCCACTCTGGGCTTCTCAGAGTCTGAGATGGTCAAATGTCTTATTTCATCTTTATATCTCTAGACTCTAGAACTGATGCTGGGAAAGTGAAGTCAATACATGCCTGCAGACCTCACATGCGGTGTACTGAATCTACCAGTCATATGACCTTGGATACATTATGTAAGCTCCCTGAACCTAGTTTCCTCAGAATAAATGAGAGCTAACACTACATTATGTTGAAGTGTTGTGAGATTAAGGAGAACAATAATGTATGTAACAGAATCCAGTACAGGGTCTGATAAATTGCAGATGCTCAATATGTTCTTATTTTTCCTTTCTCCTCTCCTTAGCATTTGATTAAGGGTGCTCATAATTTTTTAATCAAGCAAGTTACATTTTCATATTTGTACTTTGAAATCACTATCAGTAGAGTGAAGAATAAGAAGCTTGGGATGGGTGGAGGGAGAGATTAGGGAAGTAGTGAAAGGAGGAGATAATGGCCACAGGAAGGCAAGTTACAGAACTGCTTCAGTAATATAGGTAAGAGGTTGTGAAGCTTGGACCAAGGCAGTGGACATGAAGATGAAGAGGACATAAAACCTGAAAAAATAACATTTGGGGACAAATGTTTCTGAGAACAGTGCTTCATGGCAGTGGATTATTTTTTCTATGGTTTCCATATAAGGAACACATTTTGTCTGGAGCTGGGCAAAGAGGGGGACCTCTCTGAAGAATATGGAAGTTCTTTCTTAAGTTAGATATGGAGAGAGCTCCTGGGAAATGGTGTAGTAACTGCATAGTGGGAAGGGTTGGAAACACAATGAAGTCTTGGGAACAAAGGGAAATGAGTCCTGAGAAAGTTTAGGGATACTGGCGTGGCCTTGGCAGTTTATATACATCTGATGTATTTAGACATAGAAGTACTGTCAACCAGAAAAAGCAGAGAGCCTGTCCACTTTACGGTTCATCTTTGGAGAATTAGTTCTTCCACTGCCCATGTAATAGAAGCTGCAGGAACTGCACCTAATAGTGAGCATCTGATATGTGAAGGAGGAATATTTATAAGCTGTTAGAAAGGCTTATCCTGGTGGTGGGTATTGAGGAGGGCAGGTATTGCATGGAGCACTGGGTGTGGTGTTTGAACAATGAATCTTGGAACACTGAAAAAAATAAAATTAAATAAAAAAAAAAAAAAAAGAAAGACTTATCCTGAATTGAGTACCCTTTCACTCAGCCCAGGCCTTGATACTCCTCCTCTTGTTTTCTACTTCATGTCTCCATTTGAAAAGTGATTTTGAAATATAACACGCAAACTGATCAATCATGCAAACAAGGTAAAACTCCCACAGACCACATGAGGAACAGAACAGAGATTATTTTTGTCTGTCTAGTTAGAATTTACATATGCTGGAATATTTCTGACAGGTTCCATGTGGCTCTCCTAAGAGAAAAAAATCATGAATCTACATCTAAGTAGAAAATGAGGGAAGTTCAGGTAGAAAAAAAATGGAGCAAAGTTCTTTACTTTCTTAAATTTTTTTTTAAATTTTATTTATTTATTTTTTCCAGTGTTACAAGATTTATTGTTTTGCACTACACCCAGTGCTCCATGCAGTACGTGCCTGGGGGTGGGTAATGAGGAGGGCACGTACTTTCTTAAATTTCTATTATAACAGTTATGTGACACAAAATGGCAGTGAATGATGGCACTTCTTGCTGATATCTTCAGATAAATGAGAAAAAATGACTCCTCTTTGTCTTGATAGGAAAGAGGCAATGAATTGCTTTTACCTAGTCTTCAGAAATGTTTCAACAACAAATATAGTTGATATTGTCTTTATCCCTTCTCTACCCCTTCAGTTTCAAGACTTTTATGTCAAGATCTTATTCTAACTTTTTTTTTCCAAACAGGAAAAAGTGGTGTCTGAAATTAGTCTTGCTTCCATAAACACAGTCCTCAATGTGTCTGAGCATGAGGATATGTGGGGAACCTCAGCAATTTGCCTGGTCATGGAAAATTTTCTCTACCATAAACAAATGGACTTCTGCCTGTTTCATTGTCCAGCATTCTAATTTCCCATTAGGACTGGATAGGACTCATGCTCAAGTCTGAATCCCAGCTTGCTTTACTGGAGTTTTGACACCAATCTCAAGACAGTCCCGTCCTCTAGAGAGGCAAAATCTTCTCTTTGCACTTCCTTCAATGAGCTGGTCTCCCAGAATCTTTACTGACTGTCTGATTTTAGCTTTACCTGCTACTGGGATCCCATATCCATGCCACTTGCTTGTCACATTGGGTCCCTGGGGAAAAAGTCTGCCTCAGTCACGCTCATCCCATCTTGGCATTGTGCACTGGATGATAAGCAGGTAACTGGCTTGTCCCCCTATCTCTTTTCCTCCTGTGCTTTGTCCCCTCTTACTCTCCACTGTCCAGCATCACCCAGGTTCTTTGCCAAACATATTATGAGTCTTACCATAGCCCAGTAACCTTGGACATACCCCATCACCATTAATTTCATACATTATATTATCTGTTTATGTGTCTATCTCCCCAACTAGTCTTGAACTTTGAATACAGAGTCTTATTTATTTATGTGCTTTCATGAAACAATAGGACCTTAATATATGATTATTAAGCTGACTTGAATTTAGAAGCTTTATTAAAAATGCTTGGCTACAAATACAAATACATTTGTACAAATACAAAGTAAGTGAAAACTAAGCTCTTGAGGGCTTGTACCTAGGTTGGGGACATAGGACCTATGCATTGTGGTTGGCTGTGTTAGATGATCAGAGCCTTTTGTGTCTGATCTGGAGAGAACACCTTAGGATGCAGATTTAGAGAGAGAACTCTGTGGATTACAGAAGACAGGAGGCTTTCTAAGGAGGTGTAGACATTGATCTTTCTAGATCTAAAACTTCTTAATTCACTCAAAGTTTAAAGGTGCTTGAGTTTCCAAAATACATTTTAGAAGGACATCTACTGGGGGTTTTGGAAAGTATCTCCCACCCACCCCCCACCTTGGATAAGGGAGGACTACTATATAATTCAGGGTTTTCTTAACACTTTTAGCCTTCCTGTCTAGGGGCTAGTGGCTTGTTTAAACATTTGGTTTTAGTTGGCAGCCATCAAGTTATCTATTCTCTATTCTAGTTGTCCAGTATAGTTTCTGAAAGACTGAATGCCAGAATTGGCAATACCAATGTTAAAATTTAATCACAGGTCATCTGACATGATGTAATAATATCCTTTCCAAAGGCCACTTATTAGTAAAACTCTTGACATCCCCTCGTGTGGTTGAATGGCATCTATTGGGACAAATCTAGAAGGATGACTTCCATATTTAGTGTAGAGCTCAGTGTGTTAAGTATTACCTTCTCTTTTGTACATTGAGAGAAAAATTTCCTCTTCTTTGCGATCCCCAATGTAATTTTCTTTGAGCTGCTTTGTATCTATAATTCAATTATGAATGGAGAAAAGACCATGTCCTGGAAACAGATTTGTGTCCATGTCCATGTTTGGACTACATCACTTACAAGTTGTGTGAATAGGGGAAGCCAATAAAACTTACTGAATTTTAGTTTCATCATCTGTAAAATGGGGATCAGAATAGTTACTTTGCAGGTTTTTGGTGATGATTGAGTGACATAACACACATAAAGCTCCTAACCCAGGGCCAGCCATACTAGTCATGTAGCAAATAGTAACTGCCAGGGTGAAGATGATGATGATTATCTGTAAAACTGGATAGTTCAAACCTACTTCAAATGATTGTTGTGAAACAATAGCTTTGAAAGTTGTAAAATGCTATGTAAATATAAGATATTATTTAAATTGCTACATGTATGTTCATAAAGCAGTCCCTACATACTTCTGTTATAAGAGTTATTATATTACATAGTAGTTCAGTTTTGACTTGTCTGATTCCCCCACTACACTGACAGCTTCTTTCATGGGTTGGAGGGCTGTGTCACAGATGATCAGTAAATGCTTGGTAAGTAAAGAAGAAAGTTTTAACAGTTCCCTTGAAACAGCAACAGCAATACCAGCAACTACTACTAATATTACTATGCGTTGAATTTTTCTAGTGACCCAGGACAATGCTAGGCATTTTCACATATATTTAATTTTCATAAAAACCTTGTGATATGAGCATTACTATCCCTATTTTACAGATAAAATAAGCACGGAGTAGTGATCTAGTAGGCACAACTAGTTAATTTCTCTCATACCCTTTGTGCTTTTTTTGGCTTTTGTCAAAAGTAAATTTCAGTCAATCATTCTGTCAGTTACCTAAAATTTGGAAATTGTGTGTTGGTTGTGAATGAATGAGAACTGTCTTTCTAACTCAACTGCATATTTCTATAATTGAAATATTTTCCCAAGACATAAATGGAAAATAAGAGAGATATTTCAAAAAGAGTATGATCATCCTATGACAGCAGTAGAAGGGCTACTAATAAAAACAGTGGACATTTTAAAAGCAATTACATGGATTAAATAGAATATTATTGTTTTATGTCCCTGAGAGACATCTTGCCTTTGTGCTGGGAATGTACTTGGGCCAAAAGCAGGATACCGTTTGACAGGGCACTTTGAAATGATAGGTTGAAAATTCATTTCCCAAAAAGGGAAGAGCAACATCTGAAAGGAAAAAAAATATATTAAGTTGCTACTTCCAGGGGCCTGTTAGAAACAAAGGAGTGTAAAATAGCATTTTCAGGGTGAAAAAGCAATACACTTTCAAATGATTTTAGCAAAAGAAAGCTGGAGCAAAGGAAAGGGTAGAACTATAACCAGATAGGACTTGCAGCAGGGCTAGGTAGAGTCTATTATTTGTTTAGAGGATTTTCTGGGTCCACTTCATGTTCAGTATTTGTGGAAGTTCATCCAAAGATATTTCATGAGGGAACGGGTAGTATTTATATTCATTAAGCCAGCATCAACATTATGACTTTTTGCCCATGATTTTGGAGGAGATTTAAAATGATTAATGTATCTTCAAGTAGTTAGGGATGGGGGACTTTCTAAAACATCTTATCTTTATCTAATAAGGCCTCCTGAGGATACAAAAGCTTATTAAGGCATACAGAAAATTTTGAGGCAGTTTATTAAAAAACACATTTACACCAATTTTCAAAATGTGCTGCTATTGTTTGTGGAAACTATGAGATTGAGGCCTCTTTTGGAGTGTGTGTGGAAATGGGATACATAAAATCCTCCTTTAAAAAGGCAAGTGACACATGCTCCTCTGAGTATAGCAGAATAGTCATAGGCTTTAAAATCAGTCTTGCAATCAAATCTTGGTGCAACATAGTAGATATAAGACCTAAGGCAGATACTTCACTTTGTCCACACATAAATTAGGATAACAATATCTAATTCCTGCTTTTTTTCAAAGAGATTAAATGAGATCATGTATACACAATGATGCTAAGCCTGGGGATCTGGGCATGATAAATTCTTAATAAAAAGTAGTTTAATCTAGGGGCGCCTGGGTGGCTCAGTCGTTAAGCGTCTGCCTTCGGCTCAGGTCATGATCCTGGAGTTCTGGGATCGAGCCCCGCATCGGGCTCCCTGCTCAGCAGGAGGCCTGCTTCTCCCGCTACCATTCCCTCTGCTTGTGTTCCCTCTCTCGCTATGTTTCTCTCTGTCAAATAAATAAAATCTTTAAAAAAAAATAGTTTAATCTAGGCAGCTAGCCAGCACAGTCTGGATAATGATATGGAAAAAAAAAAAAGTTGTCTGGAAATCTATGGATGAGTGTGGTCTCACTGTCACAGAAATGGCCCCTTGACCTATTTCTTTCATTTCCTTCTTGGACATAAGTGTAGGTCACTCTTTGCTTAATAACTATTTATTGAGCACATCCTTTGCTTTAGGTACTGAGGTACATTGGGAATGCCAAGTATTCTCATGAACTTTATCTTCTTACATGGATTATTGCACCAGCCTTCTGATTGATTTCCTTGCCTTTAATTTCTCCCCTTCAAATCTATTCTCCATTTACTGTTAGTATGAGTTACCCGAGCACAAATCATTATTATGTTGATTCCTTTCCAAAAACATGCCAGGGTTTTTCTTCACCTGCAGAATTAAATTTCCTATTTGTAGACATGACAGTCAAGGTCTTCATTAACTGTTCCCAGCTGACCCCTTCCTCTTCCTCTCTAACCAGTTTTCGTCTCACAATCCTCAGTGGGAAACCTGCTCTTCCCTGATCATGCCCTGCATTTGTCAGTAATCTTACCTCTCAAATTACTCATTACAAGACTAGGCTAGGCTTTGCTGTTCCCTAAATATAAAATCCTTTATTAGTACTTCCATTATTAAATATATTTTTCTGTATCAATAGAAATAGGGCTGAGGGACTATAGAATGAGTGAGAAGAAGATACTGCTCCACAATTACCACACTGGACTTTGGTATCCATATCTTGGCTTTTTAATGTAAACCTGATGTTGACAGATGTCCAGTGGAGAATGACCAGAATTGGAAGTAGAAATATTTTCTTTAACCAAAATATGGTTCAAGAAAAAAATTAAATATGCACAGATAGAAAGTTACCATTTCATCCATGTAGTTCCTTTGCTCCTTTACTTAGAAATATGATCTAAGTTTCATTTTAAACTCATTTACCGATATGATCTAAGATTGAAATGATATATGTTTCATTTCTTAAAACCAAGTCAGAAATATCTAAAGTTAATTTTATAATTATTTGAATTGTTTCAAATATTAAACTAATGGAACATTTTAATTTACTGGAATGTATGTGTTGATAGTGTTGGATTAAATGGTTTCTAAGGTCCCAGGCAACTTTCCAAGGTTCCCATGGCTGAAATCACTGCTTTTGTTTTTCATATGTCCTGGCATTCCTCCTACTAGGACTATCTGCTCAGTTGTTCTACCCAACAGTGACTCACTCTTGGCTTCTGGTTATGAAAATTCTCTTCATCTGGTTTTCTTAGAAAATAGCTTCAGACTTGGGAGGTTGTATTTGTGAATGTGCGTGCCTGCACACATGTGTGGGTCCAACAAGAATTGAGTTCTGACATATCACGAATAAGTTTTTCTCCTTAGAAGCCAAATCAGATATGACCCTGTACTGGGTTTCTTTGAAAACAATGATTTGAATCAATTTTATTTTTATAGCTAAAATAAGTCTGCTCATTACTCATAAAACAAGCAGCCCTGTGGGACAAATGCACTGTGGTAAGATAAGAAGAGAAAGGTCTCCAGCAATGATGCCAAATTCTTGGAAACCACCCCCCCCAAACCATTTTAGGCAGCAACCAAGCATGCATCTTCTGAGACAGGCATTATGTGTCCACAAAAGGAGCAACTTGTCTTATAAATTCTGTTCGTGAATTCCTCGAATATTCACCTCTTCAGTTCTTGTTGTCTGAGAACTGCCTGCAAGGCTAGAGAAGATGTGCATTTGTGGGGGTGCTGGGCAGTGATAGTGGAGCGAGGCTGATGGGATAGGAGGTGTTAGCCAAAGCAGGTGGCAGCCAAAGCAGACTGAGGAGGTGACATCACCTACAAGGGGAATCAAAATCATCAGAAATAATTATTGGAAAGAAATTATTAGTGAGACATTATAGCTTAAGGGGAAAAGCATGGGCTTTCAAGTCAGAGAGATTATCTCTTTTGAAACCTGGCTCCACCACTTTCTACTGGTACGATTTTGTGCAGATTACAGAATTTTTTCTGGCTGGTGTCCTCATCTGAAGAAGAGATTTAACACCAAAAACACTCATGTGTATAGGATAATCTAAAAATTAAACTGAGTGTGTGTGCGTGTGTGTGTGTGTGTGTGTACAGAAGAAGAAATGGAGCCAACTAGATTAACTAACAGAGCTGTTGTTATCACAATTACAATGGCAGTAGAATGAGAAGTAGGAGTTGGAGAGGGAAGGATAATATACAGTGAAAGAAAATATAAAGAACAAACATAAAGAGCAAAAGCCAAGTCAGTGGTCAAGAGAGTCAAGACTAGGAAAAGGCAAGAAGAAGCTTCATGAATGGTGAGTATATGTGTAAAAAGGCTTATTTTGTGTTTTCTGGCTCTTGTTTGGCGTAGGAGCATGAACTTATTGGAGAACCATCCTGGATTTTGATCTCTCTCAAAGGAGCATCATTCTGCCTGTGTGTGTGTGTGTGTGTGTGTGTGTGTGTGTGTGTGTGTGTGTGTGTGTGTTATGTTAGTCACCATAAAATACATCATTACTTTTTGGTTCAGTGTTCCAAGATTCATTATCTATGTACAACAACCAGTGCTCCATGCATACATGTCCTCCTTAATACCCACTACCACGCTCACCCATCCCCCCACCCCCTCCCCTCTAAAACACTTAATTTGTTTCTTGGAATCCACAGTCTTTCATGGTTCATCTCCCCCCTCTGATTTCCCCCGCTTCACTTTTCCTTTCCTTCTCTGAATGTCCTCCATGTTATTCCTTATGTTCCATATGTTATCATATGGTAAGTGAAACCATATGATAATTGACTTTCTCTGCTTGACTTATTTCACTCAGCATAGACTGGAGGAGATCATTCTGCCTTTTGAGCTACCTCTCCAATTCTGTCTTTTTAGTGAGTTTTGTTAAATCATTGGTTATATAGCATAGGGTAAGAGAATTTGGATACTGACACTCAGAGACCACACATTCTAACTTGGTCCAGCTAGAATGTTCCAACAACAAGGTCATCAGCCACCCCTGTATCATAGCTCACCCCTCCCCAAAGCTTCCTGAGATATATCCTAGTCTTTTTGTTGTTGTTGTTGGATTGGGCCTCCTTGGATAATAATACCTGCAGAACCCAGACTAGAATTTTATTTTCTCTATGGAATAGTGCATTAATCTCCAGGTCATCAGTTCTCCATGGACTGAGGAGAAAGAGGGAGGGAACAATCCTTTAAATAAGTTTGTTCCCTTACTTCTTATTCCACCTACCTGGTTCCTGCTTCTTCCCTTTCCTTTCCAACCAAAGTCTGACACTCAGAATGTTCTCTGTAAAATTTTCACCCATTGATCCTAGTTCTCCTTGGGGTTATTATTTTTCTAATTCTTTCTACTCTTTCTAGAATATACTGGGAATGTACCCATACTCATCCTCATTATCTCCTCTGCTGGACATCTTGTCACTGGCATGCTTGCAGTGTGGGACCCAGATATGGATTCCAGAGTTCTAAAGCCTACTCACTGAACCTTCATTTTCTTCATTCTAGAAACTCTATATTAATTCAGCAAAAGAATATGTATAAGGGAAGCGTCAGGGAAGAGAGACGGTTGTGTTTGGGAAGGGTCAAAGCCTTAATTGAAGAAATAAAAAAATAGAAATGAAGAAAAGAACAATTAGGAATATTCGACAATAGAAGAAATAATGATAATAATGATAATAATTGTAATAGACTTTTTGTTCCTAAGTTTCTTGCCTCTCACAGGGCCATCCCAATGGTCAGAAGTTTCCTAAATCTCAGAACCACTTGCTAGAATTCAATGCATTTACTCTGGTCTCCCTTAAGAGAGCAAGACCTAAGATACAGGAACAGAAAAGATGATTATGAACTCCAGAACTTTCTCCTTCCCCACAAAACATGTAGGTACCCCTCTGTCCAATGGTTCTCAACTATTCCTCTCAACCCACATACTGAAGTAATTTGAACACTTTTCTGAACAGGGCCTATTTTCTCCTTCCTTTGGCTAATGCCAAACTTTTTCCCTAAATCTTCCTTTTCATTCCCCTTGTCTAAGGCTGAAATGGACTCTCCATTCTGCCAAATTAACTTTATTTTCCTAGTAGCTTTGCTTCATAGCTAAATCAGATCAAAGACTGGGAGAGAACTGGGATTCTTACCTGATGTTAAGGTATAAGGACTTGGAGGGTTTTTTAAAATATTTTATTTATTTATTTGACAGAGAGAGATCACAAGTAGGCAGAGAGGCAGGCAGAGAGAGAGAGGGAAGCAGGCTCCCTGCCAAGCAGAGAGCCCAATGTGGGGCTTGATCCCAGGACCCTGAGATCATGACCTGAGCAAAAGGCAAAGGCTTAACCCACTGAGCCACCCAGGCTCCCCAAGGACTTGGAGGTTTGTGAAGATCCAGGTAGTCAGTCATAACATCATCAGAGCAATGAGAACATCTGTGAAGGGATTTTCTATTTATGAGATATTTTCCAAAATTTTGCTTATTTATAATTTTATATTGTATTAATATTATGTAATAGATATGTATGTAACGTAAAATGTAATTTGTGGAAGGAAGTATTAAAGGGCTTTTAGGGTTACCTAGTACAAACCCCTTTGTTTTTCAGATAAGGAATGTAAGCTCACAGAGGAACTGTGACTCATCTAAAATAATATCACTAGGACAAGCTGGAATTGGGCTTTTTCCAGGGTCTCTTGACTCCCAGTCCAATAACCTTATATACAGGAATCCTACTTTTCTATTGAGATTGATCCTGGGGACAGAAGCAAGATAGCATATTTACACTGCACATACCTATAGTTTGTTTACCCATGCAATCAGAGGAAGTAGTACACTCCGTTTCTACAGATTAAAGTGTTTTCCAGAGTCTAGGAGGAACAAGATACTTAAATGAGAATCAATAACAACTAAATATAGATGGATGGAAATTGTTTAAGGGGCACAAAGAACAATGAAGAAGAGGAGCAGCCTTATTTACAAAGGAAAAATTCTATGCTGCCTTTTTCTGTGTCCTTGAAAGAGGAAATAGGGAACTTCTAAGGAGTCACTGTGGCAATAAATTAAAGCCATGTAGGGAAGCAAGAAGAAATGAATTTTTAGGAGGTTATTCAATCAAACTTCTAGCTCTAAAAGGAGATACTCAGCACAGGAGAGATAGAGTTGATCTGTCCCATGGTTTATATCCCAAAAGCATGATGCTCAGAGCACGGAAGTACCAGTCAAGGCATGGACAGTAGTCCAGTACTTCTCTCTGAATAGCTGTGTCCAGAAAGAAGAAAAAAGTCATGTGATGAAGCATCAGGAGACAAATGCTCTGCCACTCCTTAGCTGTATGAAGCAATCATTTTGCTTCTCTAAGTCTGTGGTACCATTAGAAAAGCTGTACAGATGGGAGTTCCAGTGGTGATGAGTGCCTATATCTGAATAGCACTCACAGCTCACCAAACACTGTGACATGTTTCCAGGTATCTGTGCAGCACATTCTGTGTCTGTCACTGGATGTGAGTAATGTAATTGTCCTTATCTATAAAACATGGAGTTTAGGGAGGATCAAATAAAAGAAAAATGTGAAGATGTGTCATATATTATGAAGTATAAAATATAAGTGCTTATTGTTAGTTTACTCTCATAATACCTTTTATTGTCATTTACCTTATCTTGAGACAACATTATCCAGAAAAGAGGGTCTTGACAGTGTATGAGAGCAGATTCTGTTTCACAAAGTCCTTGAATTTTCTGAAATTTTATCTGCAGTATTGAGTGTAAATATCAGCACTTCAGAAATTTTATCTGCAGTATTGAGTGTAAATATCAGCACTGATAAAAAAAAAAAGTTGACCCAAACACCTAAAGGATGTGATAACGGTATAGAGATTCACTATAGCCTTGGAACTGGGGCAAATGAGCTTGGGAAAGGCTATAAGATGATAATCACTAGTGAAAAAGGGTCATGTGATCATTGAAAAAGTCACCCCAAATCTTCAAATATGTCCCTTCCTTAGTGCCATATTTCCCCAGGCTCTCATCCCTTGGAAGTCACTGAAAAAGTATATGGATCTTGGTTCATCTTTTTAAAAAAATTTTTTTAATTTAAATTCAGTTTAATTAACATACACTATATTATTAGTTTCAGAGGTACAGTTCAGAAATTCATCAGTTGCATATAACACCCGTTGCTCATTACATCATGTGCCCTCCTTAATGCCCATTACCTAATTACTCCATCCCTCCACCCACTACCCTTTCAGCAACCTTTAATTTGTTTCCTATAGTTGAGTATCTTATGATTTGCCTCCCTCTCTGTTTTCATCTTATTAGTTCATCTTTAATTAGTTTCAGTCCACTGAATTCTGGCTGTCATTCATACCTCTATACTGAATCTGCTTTTGCTAGGTTACCAAAGACCTCTCCATTGCCAAGCTACCAACTATAAGAGACTTTTTTTTTTTTTCAGTTCCTGTAAAAACTCTAGAGTCAGATACTTTTTGTCATTTCTCTCTCAATATCTTTTTTATTGTTGGATTTCATGACAATACATTCTAATGGCTTTTGTCCTATGCTTCCATCACTTCATTATTGCTCTCTGTTTATAAATCCTTTTCCTCTATCTTCTCCGTAAGTGTGGATGTTCCCTAAGTCTTTTTTTTTTTTTAAGATTTTATTTATTTATTTGACACAGAGAGAGAGATCACATGTAAGCAGAGAGGCAGGCACAGAGAAGGGGGAAAGCAGGATCCCTGCTGAGCAGGGAGCCCAATGCGGGGCTCGATCCCAGGACTCTGAGATCATGACCTGAGCCAAAGGCAGATGCTTCAACCCACTGAGCCACCCAGGTGCCCCTGTTCCCTACGTCTTTGTTCTTGACTTACTGTTCTCTTTACTCAACCCTTATCCTCGAATTTTATCATCTTTCATCATTTTGAATACCATTTCTATGTAGTTTATTCTAGAGTCTATTTTCTTCTAACTAGATCTTCTCTTGAGCTCCAGGACCATGTATCCAAATTCCTGTCAGATGTCAATACTTTTGTATCCTTTGCATGTTACCTTCAACATATCCAAAACACAACTTAATAACTTGTTATGATAAGCACTGGATGTTATATGTAAGTGATGAAATCATTAAATTCTACTTCTGAGACTAACATTACACTATATATTAACTAGCTAGAATTTAAATAAAAATTTGGAAGAAAAAAAATTAATCTTGACTTTACAAAAACCCAATGATTTTATAAAGTTTAAAATATATTTAAAATAAAAATACGTGCTAATAAGATAAAAAGATAACTTTATATCAGATCTGTTCTTCTTTCAGTGTTCTCTGCCTGATTTTTTTCACCACTCTCCACCCAAACAAACAAATAAAATGTGCCTTGAATTTCTCTTTTAGATATATATCTAAATTATCGTCTGCCAGATTTGTCTTCTAAGTATTTCTTAATCTACCCCATCCTGTTTAATCATACTGCCATTAGACCAGATTGCTTATTATCTCTCATCTGGATCTTGACTGTCCACCTTTGCCCTCTGGTGTCAAGTAGTCACACCTGCCCTCATATCGTGGCTATGGAACAGACAGGGATGCGACTCAGAATGGGCAGGACAGCAGGCAGAGTGATAAATGTTCATAACAAAGAACAGAAATGGGACTAGGACCAAGGCAAAGACGAATTACCTGACTGGAATACTGCATGAGTCAGTGTCTAGTATAGTTTCTGAAGGGAAGGAAGCATAGTCATGGTTAAATGCTAACCAAGGAGGACTGGACTAGTCTAGAAATAAGTTTCAGGGGAAACTTAAAAATTCTGAAAGCCTGTCAAGGTGCCAGGAGACCAGGTGTGAACAGAACTAGACTAGTGGGTAGAAATATAGGAAGTAGATTTTGATCTTTTATGGGACAAAAATGGGAACTGTGCAGTGATGAAGAAGGCTGTCTCAACAGGTGGTATGAGCTTCCTGTCACTAAAAATATAGGCACAGAATCTATACATGGGTATTCTGTATTAAGGGGAAAACCAAATAAAATGCTTTCTGATGCCCTTTTCAGTGATCCTGAGGCTTTTTAGCAGTTGGAAAGATGCTTCCCACTCTCTTCCATTTTCATAGGTTCTCCTAGTTTGTGATCTTCAGATACTTTCTATGGAGAAGAAAGGCAGAGAGACAAAAGTAGTCTGATAATACAGTGTCATGATTAAAAGTGTGAGCTTTGAAGTTAAACAACTATGGTTTATCTCTAGATTCAGCAATTGTTAGCTCTTGCAAGTTGTATAACTTCTCTGTGAATCCATTTCCTCATCTGTAAAATGGGTATAATAATATTACCTTTAGTAGTTGTGAGGATTAAATGAGACACTAGATGTTTAACGAAGTTCCTGGCATATATTAAGCACTTAATAAATGTAGTTAGGATGACAATGATTGTGCTAAAGTGAAAGGATTTAAAGGTGGAAAACAAATATCATGTTTATGATGTTGAGAGTGACACCCTAGCTTTCTTTCATATGCATTTAAGCAAAGTTAATTTTACAAACCTGTAACAAGCACATCTGTGCAAGTTGGAATTCATCTTTGACTAGTTGTTTGGCTTCCACTTCAGAAATAGGGGGATGGGCCCAATCTCTTATGATGGGAAAAGGCAAGTAGCCAAAGCTAATGGCCTAGAAAAGAAATAGTCAGAAATAAAAGAAATGGTCAGATAACTAAAAAGAAAACCAGGAGAGACTACTTTTCCAATTGAGTTTTTGAAAAACCAAAAAAACGAAAAGCAAAAAAAATTTTAAGACACTTTTATTGAGGTATAATTGAGGTATAATGAAATGCACATATTTAAAGTGAGCAGTTGATAAGTTTAGACATAGTATACACCCATGAAACCATCATCACAACTGAGACAGGGAACTTATCCCTCTCTCCACACCACTCCTCTCCATCATCCCCAGTTCAGTCCCCAAGCAACCCTTGCCAATTAACTTTTGAAGACAGTATTTTAAAACAGAGACTGCTCCACCATATGGAATGATGCAGAGAAATAAAATAAAAATCTTGACATTGAAGAAGACTTGAAATAGGCTATCAGGGAAGTCAATGAGAACAATTTCAGTGATAGAAGCCTTTATGCTGGGGGGTAAAATGCAAATGAAAGGTAAAGAAAGGGAGACTGCAGTGTGGACTCCTGAGAGGTTAGAATTTCTATAAGGAGGGATTGTGCAGGTAGGACATTGCAAATGAAAGGTAAGCCATAATTATTGGGTACCTACCCTTTGATACACCCTGTTGGACAGACAAGGGAAACTAAGACTTGAAGCCTGGAGAAGTAACTGACTCAGAATACTCAAGAAATTTTATATTGAGCAATCACGAAGGCTGTTAGGGATCTAATCGGAGCAAAAGGATGCCGGGGAATGCAGGACAGAATCAGAAAGCTGTCTTCAAGCAGCAGTGGGAGATTTTGAAGATTCAGATCCAACAGGGACACAAAAGAAGCACATATCCACTTGAGAAATACGAACTTTATGAGTGTTGAACTTCATGTAGGAATTCTGAGAAGAAGGATCTTTTGTGGCTAGAGCTCAGGTAAACTCTTGAACAGAGGATGAACTTTAGGTAGGGAACAGGACAGAGGCATGTTATAGTGGCAAGAGCAGTATGTTTAGAGGCAGCCATCACCTCACCAAATTACCATTTTTGCATCTCTTTGTCTCTTTAATAACTTAGGACAGGGGCTGTAGTGAATATCAAATAAGAGAATGTTTGTGAAACATTGTGTCCTCTAGAGTTTTATTTCTGTGTATAGTTATATTTATTAAGATGGTTGGCTAATGCTCAATTGCCTTTTCATTCATCCATTCATTCATTCATTCATTCATTCATTCAAAAGATATTTAAGTGCCCATGATATGCTAGCATCAAGAATACTAAATTAAGAAAAACTTGGTTGCTATATAATGTAGCTTTCCTTCATTATGGATTAAATAAGCATCTTGTGGTAAATGATATGATTGGAGATATACAAGGGTGTGGTGGTGGGAGTATCTAAAAGACAATGAATCATGGAGCAGTACATTTAAAAACTAATGATGTACTGTATGGTGACTAACAACATAATTTTAAAAAAAGAGAGAGAAAAAAAAGAAGAAAACTCCAGCCGAGTCTATTAGTGAGTGAGACAGTAATTGAGAGAATGTTTTATAAGTAGAGACTTCTTCCTTCTCTTAATTTACATCATCTTCTTTGTATCTTGGTTGTTTAAGGGACTTTCTTTTTTTTTCTTATTTTTTCAGTGTTACAAGATTTATTGTTCATGCACCACACCCAGTGCTCCATGCAATACGTGCCCTCCTCAATACTCACCACCAGGCTTGCCCAGCCTCCCACCCCCACCCCTCCTAAACCCTCAGTTTGTTGCTCAGAGTCCACCGTCTCTCATGGTTCATCTCCCCGTCTGGCTTCCCCCCATTCACCTTTCCCTTCCTTCTCACAATGCCCTCCATGTTTTTCTTTATGCTCAGCACGTAAGTGAGACCATAAGGTAAGTTTAAGGGACTTTCTATTCCATTAGATAGCAAACTCTTTGAGGGCAGGGAGTGTTTGTGATCAATCTCTCTCTTTCATTCATTGTGCTCAACACATGGTACATACCTAGCAATATTTGCTACATTGAGTTGAGCCAAAAATGTCAGAGCATCCATTTAAAACTCAGGATGGTTATTTCCAGTACAATTAAGAATGAAGCTTTTACTTTTACTTCAAATTAAAATCTAAAATTGTCTGGAGTTCCAGGCTTATAAAGCCATATCACATTTCTAGTTCAGGTGAATCTCTTCCTCTCTTCTCAAGAACTCTTCTGACTTATCCTGTTAATTACATGCCCTAAGTGATCAGATCCAAGATTACCACTTGTAGCCTTTGCTAGTTTGCCCTTTCCCATACAATTCTAAGATTATGGAAATAGACAAGAACAGTGAGGGGAGGCTGGGAGAGGAATGGTAGCTACCCTATAATCATGTTTATTGTTTCATAATAGGTTTGTAGAAATTATGAATGCAGCTATTTTATTAATGGAACTTTTAATTATCCACTATGGTGAAGAGTGAGTCAAAATATTTCTCAATCCCACTAATTAATATGGGTATCAAATGACTGTTAATTAAGGACAAAGGGGACCAAAGGAAGACAATTCACCTTTGACTCTGATGACTGCAAAGTCAAAGCAATAGCTTATTTCTAAATTAACATAATTGATAAAAAGTTAAGCTCAGACCCAATACTGGTTCCTCAGGGAACCATAATTTTCCTGTTTAGACAATAGAATAAAGGATTCATCTGTGGGCCCAGGAACAAAAGCCAGAGTTTCAGGTCCTGAGGAGACAGGGAAGCTATGCATTATTTTGTAAAACCTGCATTTCAACAAGAGCTGTTTCACAGGCCTCTTGCATCCCCTGCTTGTTTTAGAAAGTCTGTGCAACTTCAGACCCATAGGCAGGCCCAGCCCCAGCCATCATTGTTCGAGGGAACCTATCTTCTTGATCCCTGATATGCATGCCCATTTGCCTCTGGCCACTCCTCCTCTCCAGGTTTGTGTGATTCTGTGAAGAATACCTTGCATGCTAGGCAACCTGTCCTTCTTGAAGCAAATTGTGTTTTAACATGTCATATGCCACAGCTAATATCTTTAGTATTTGGAGGAAAATAAAAGCAAAGAATGCATTAGTGTAACACAAGTGTCCTGTTGAAGAAAAGGTTATATGTTTTAGAGGAAACAGTATGGGTTTTAGAGACACACAGTCGTTTTACCCCTTGATAGTTTAGTGACCTTGGGCTTGAGACTTAGTTTCCTCATCAATAAAATTTGGATATCAAAACCCACCTTTTAAGGCTTTTGTGAGAATGAAATAAGCTAAAAAATGCAAAGTTCCTAGCAAGTAATGTATTATCAAGATCCTGCCTTGTATACGTACAGTGCTCTTTAGTTACAATGGTTTGAACCTTACTACAAACCAGTAAGGTAAGCAAATCAAGATCTATGTTCCCTTTTTTACTTATAAGGAAACTGAAGACCAAATAGGATAGATACAAAAGAGCCCCAATTAAAAAAAAATAGAATAAAATCAAGATTTTAAAAATCAACAAAGAACAACAAAAGGTCAGTTAATCTTGGAGCCTCAACTTCCTCATTTTAAAAATAGGCATACCATTGTCCACCTCTCTGGATTGGTAAGGATCAAATGAGCTAATAGATGTGACTGTGCTCTGTAAATTGTTGAATCCAACTATGGCTTGATATGTTATGTTAAGGGCCTCTCCAAGATCATATAGAGAAATCAGAAGAGCTATATATTTATTTATTCACTGTTTCATTCCTTTATTCATTCACTTGTTCATCCAATAACCATTATAATTTCTTTCTGATGTGCCAGGAACAAGGCATTCATAGTCTATAAGAAAAAGATGACATGCCTAGACAACTATAAGAGAAGGCAGATTACTTTAAGTAGCTTAAGAGAGCTGTGTGAAAAGGTAGATTCCCTCTGATGGCTCATTTAGCCAGTCTGGGTTTCTACCATGTATTCTGTTCCATTTCATTCCATTCCATTCCTTTCCATCCCATCCCATACTGTGTCCAGATTTACACCACTCATCTAATTAATCACTTTTTTTTTTTAAAGATTTTATTTATTTGACAGAGAGAAACACAGCGAGAGAGGGAACACAAGCAGAGGGAATGGTAGCGGGAGAAGCAGGCTTCCCGCAGAGCAGGGAGCGCAATGCGGGGCTCGATCCCAGGTCCCTGGGATCATGACCTGGGCCGAAGGCAGACGCTTAATGACTGAGCCACTCAGGTGCCCCTAATTAATCACTTTTTATGGATACCCACTGCCTATGTGGTAGCAAGGTGTATGTATGTTGCTACATACATAGTCACTCTCCTGTGCCCTCATGGCACCCATTGCTAAGTGATCACAGTACTTCTTCCTACTGGATCTGGGTTCATTTTCAGAATCCTTCTCAACATAATGCTTCAAAAAGCAACTGCCAATTGATTAGAGTTGGCCCTGAAAGTTATGTATCATGGGAATGATATTCCCATTGTGTTTTTGTGATCTTTCCCTTGAGTGTGAAGAGTCATGAAAACTTTGAACTTTCTAAATCAACAGGTGTTAGTATTTTTTGAATTAGAGAGTTAAAACTCACAGAGATTAAGAGGCTTTCTTAAAGTCATACATTTAGTAAGTCCAGGGGCTGTGATTCAATATCAGTATTTTGGTTCCAAATATAGTTTTCTTACTGACACATCAAAATTTTTTTTAATTTTATGTTCCTCAGAATTGATGTGCTACTCTGCTCACATTCCATATTATGGAATGACATATCCATCCACTTACTCTTTCACTTTTTTTATTTGTCCTTTCGAAAAATATTCAGGTGTTAGGAAGTAAAGAGGTTATTACTCAAAGGACCTTTAGTGATTATCTATATAATTAGACTCTAACTTGTCTGAGGACTGGATTGTATTTTTGCTCACAATTGAATCCCAGGTCTTAGTATTTGTTTAATCAATCAGTAAATGTACTCTCTAGTGGGTGAACAGCCAAGTCCAAGTAAACATACTATGACAATAAAATATGCATTTACCTGGCATGGTCTCTAGCGTTTTGTAGGTACATAGTGTATCTATTAACTAGCACTAAATCCAGTGTGAGGGCCTCTTTCTCTAGCATAGAGAGAAGGAAGTGGTACTGAACTGCATCTGAAAATGGTCAAAGAATATTACACACAAAATGAACAGTATGTGCAAGGATGGGGAGATTTGTAAGAGCACAACATATTTGAAAGAATATAAATAGATTAAATGAGATGAAGCAGGTGTAAGCCACACAGTAGAAGCCATACTGCAGCCCTGAAGATTTTTACTTTGTTCTGAAAGATGTTTTGGATTTATTAAAGACTTTTAAACAAAGGAGTACCATGATTAAATTTGTCTTTTAGAAACAGCTTTCTGGAATTATAGTTAATTTTTTTTTAATTTAAAATTTTTTAACACTAACTCAGCAAGTGGTCTTGAACATTTGACTTTCATAAATGTTTTACTTTTATTATTGTTAACACTGGAGCCAATAAATGGTTGTGTGTCTCTGCATATGTATATGTATAAAAAGCAATATTAGCAATAACATTTTCCTTAATTAATTTTCCCATGACTGAATTCCTATTTGAATATTCATTCTTACAACATTACAGTATGTTGTGATGCACTTCGGAGAAATTAACTCAACGAGCTCCCCTTCCAATTTTAATATTCCACTGGGTTTTCTATTCCCAAAAACTCATTAGTATCTGAGTGCAGTGCTGACGAGAAACAAGAGAGAGGCATATTGTGTGAATGTGAGTCAGAGAAAAGAGACAGCTGGCACGAGAATTTTCTAATAAAGCCCAAAAAGGCTGCTGTGTCTTAACAAAAAAAAAAAAAAGAGAGAGAGAGAGAGATATGCTTTGAGTATTCCCTTTGTACTAAAAGTTCTGAATCTTATTCACACCTTTCATGAATGCTGGCAAAAACCAAATTGTTCTCACTGAAACCTTCTCATGGATCCATGCCAGAGAAGTGTTGGTATGTTTTCCAAGTTTTCTAATGGTGTTAGAATTTGTGTAAAGATTCACTTCAGTCATTTGTCCATGTAGATGACATAGTTTGAATCTCTAGAAAAATTATTCTTGGCGATATAGCTTGACTGTTCTTCCTCTCCTCCTGCTTCAATCTATGTGATTTGGCCATCTAATTATGCTCCATGTTTTCCTACTTGCATGTTTTTACTTATGCCATTATTTAATGCTTTGCTCTACCAGGAGACATCTATAGCCTGGCCAGTAGATGCCAATTTTCCTCCTTCTGGAAAATGGAATCACATTCTAATTTCTTTGACAGTTGTTTGTGTACACATCCTCTTATAATTATTATAGCTGTCATTTATTAAGCACCTGCCTTGTGCTGGATTTAGTATTGTTATCTATGTGGGATTGGTGTTATTATGATCATTTTACAGACAGTAACTGAGGCTTAGAAATATTCATCGAGTTTCCCAAAGACCACGAAGCTAGGGATAAGCATGATTATACAACTAAAAGCTTATATTCTTTCAACCACACTGAACAGTTTTCCTGCTTTGTTTGTCCAGTGTCTTTCCCAAGACACAGGGAACAGCATATATTTTTTTAAGATTTTATTTTTTTATTTGACACAGAGAGAGAGAAAGATCACAAGTATACAGAGAGGCAGACAGAGAGAAAAAGGGAAGCAGACTCTCTGCTGAGCAGAGATCCCCATGCGGGGCTCCATCCCAGGACTCTGGGATCATGACCTGAGCTGAAGGCAGAGGTTTTAACCCACTGAGCCACTCAGGCACCCCAAGGCATATTTTCTAAATTTATTTTTTTAAGATTTTACTTATTTATTTGACAGAGAGAGAGAGATCACAAGTAGGCAGAGAGACAGGCAGAGAGAGAGGAGAGAGAGGCAAAAGGAAGCCCATTGTTTTCTAAGCTCTCAGTTTCAAAGAAAGATCAACTTCAGCAAAAATCCCTTTTCTTCTGAATTATACCTCAAGAAATGATTACTTAAGTTGGTACATTAATACTTATCATTTTGCCTTTTTAATTATCAGTATGAACTTGATAAACACTCTCTTCTTACTTTTTCTGCACCTATATTCCTACCATCTAATTATTAATTACACATTTAGTACTTTGTATGTGCTTTCTTTGTTCTAACTTCCATTTAAATAAAAGTAAGTTTTTTTAAGATAAAAAAAAAAACAGGCTCCTTGCTGAGCAGAGAGCCACATGCAGGGCTCAATCCCAGGACCCTGAGATCATGACCCAAGCCAAAGGCAGAGGCTTAACCCACTGAGCCACCCAGGCGCCCCGGGAAAGGCATATTTTAGATTAGCCTTGAAAAATAAATGGATTAGGAATTCTGAAGACATAGGTTAGATACAATTATCCCAGGTGAGAGAAGTATGAATGTAGACATGAAGAAATATGTATGTGCTGCAAGGGTGCGGGGGGCAGAGGGTGTTGTCCAACATCAGCTCATCAGGTTGGTGAATGTCAAGGCTTTTATGAAGGAGGGGTAAGGGAATAAGACTAGAAAGGCAACTTATGTCCAGATTGTGGCAGGCCATGGGTGTGGAGCAGAGGGACACTCTAGTTCCAAGGCCAGGAATGAAAGGAGAACCGAGACCCCAGGTGGAGACAGGAATTCATGTGGAAAGCTTGTGATATTGCAGGGAAAGGGCCAGCGAATAGGGCTATAGAGGCCACAGTTTTATTATTTTTAATTGACTAATCACCTGTTGTTGCCTGGAGTTGAGACACAGAGCCAGATAAGGCTGATTTGATACTGATATTCCTGAACTGCTTTAGGAAGGATCCTTAAATCTTGCAAGAATAAGATTGAGTCAAGGAGCTCAAGTTTTAAAGAGGGAAGAGATGTGAGGGCAGGGAACTAGGCAGGGCATTGCATAAGCCAAGTAAAATCAGTCCCTAAACTGGGTCATGAGGCAGGGAGGTGTGAGGGGGAAGTAGCAAGAACTTCCTTCGTGTTTTTAATGTGTTAAGACTGTTTTAGTTCAATGTGAGGCATGATCAGGAAGAACATATGTCCAAGTTTCTCTTGTTTTGAAGTGTTGATTGGTATAACTAAGAGAATGCTAAAATAGCTCTATAGACACATTGAAACATTTCTAAAGTAACATCATAGCCTATTCCAATGGTGGCAAAGGGGAAAGAGGATTGTTATATTCTTGTGACATGTAATTGGCCCTTTGGCCCATTATTAACTTTGGACAAGTGGTACTACCTCCAACCAGACTTTTAGGATTCCTCTTCAGCAGCCAGGAGACTAACAGAAGAGCTGTGATGCTTTTCTTATAGCTGGCTTGTCTGTAGTGTCTGTGGCAAGGCATCTCTGCCTTCTATGGCTATTTCCTTTGCCCTTTTTTGTAAAATCTGTTACGTCAAGGGGAATTTCTACAGAGACAGAAACTTGGTCTGTCTTATTCAGTGGGATATTCACCGAGTCTAGTATGTGAATATTTGTTGAATGAATAAACAGAACATAGCATAGACCAGGAAAATCTGGGTTTAGTTGCCAGTTCACATAATTATTAACTGGAGGCCTCTAAACAAATCATGTGGAGTTCCTGAGTCTTAGTAAAATGAGAAAACAGTATCTGTCCTGTTTGACTCACAGGGTTTTTGTAAGGATTAAATATATATGTATACACACACACACACACACACACACATACACACACACACACTCTTAGGGAACATTGTAACTAGCAAAACAAAATAAAGAGAAGAGACACATCATCTTATTGTGTCCTGTACCAGGTGCTTTACCTCCAACACAATATTTCAATTTCATGACAGTATTAAAGGACATTATCATCGTCTTCATCTTTTAAATGAGGAAACTAGGCTCATAGATGCTAAGGCTACACATTTAATAAGTGGCAAGCTTAAAGTGTCAGAGCCTCTTCTGTCTTAACTTCACAAAACCCATGTTCTTATTCTCCATACTGCACAAATGTGAGGTAATTTTATTGAAATACTGACATTTAAATAGAGCTTTTACAAAACCTATAATAGAAGGTCAAAAATCATTGTTAAAGGACACAGAAATGGCCCTTGACTTTGTCTCAGAGGAGACATCTTTGCCCTAATTAGTATCATGGTTTCCAGCAACCTGAGTATCATCACATTTCAGTACACATCTGAGAGAACTATGGTGATAGTGCTTTTGCAAACATAGATCTCATCTGGGGAGGCTACTTTTCCTATTTTCTGTTCAGCTATCCATTTAGGGACACATGTTCAGTGTGCTGAGTACAGATTCATTTTGCCCATTTAGACTGTATTTGCTGGGACTCTATCCCCCCTTTCTTGCATTATTCTTCTTACAATAGTTAGAACTATCTTGAGTGGTCTGAATGAGGGCAACCCTGTGTTAAGTGATGGAGGAGCACTGTACTTGGAGACAGGAAATGTGTATGGAATCCCAACACTGCCTTCACTTAGCTTGGGGTCCTTGGACTCTGAAAAACTCAAACTCAGCCTCCTTCTGTGGAACAGTGACAAGAGCAAATGATTAAGAGAAGTGTATTAGAGGACCATTTCTATGCAGTTCTATGTGTGAAATTTTGTACATATTAGTTTCCTTCCTTCTTTTCTTTATTTCTGGTGTTTAGAGTAATTGCTAAGAATCAAAAGATTTGGATTCTAGTCCCAACTTTGCACAAGTCACTTCACCTTGCTGGATCTCACTTTCTCTGTCTGCAATGGAGTTCAGCTAGGTATTCTATATTAACCTTGGGATTTTGTACAGGTCCCAGATCAAAAACTAAGGGACTACCAAATAGAGTAGGAAGTGCCATGATGGGGTGATTGGGCTTTGAGAGTTACTGAGGAGTAGGACTAACTCAGCTATGGAGGAGGTGGGTTGGTGTTACAGACCAAGAGGCCAGGTCACTTCCTTGGGATGACAGTGTTTCAGCTCCTTCTTGAAGAAATATAAGACCTACCTAAGCTTGGAAAGAACAGTATATTTACCAGTTAAAGCTCAAAGATAAGTAAAATAAGTAAAATTCAGAAAACAAGTTTGTCAGTAAAAGTAGGATGTGTGCCTATAATATAGGTATGCATGTATATTTAATGAGTATGGAGAGGAGGGTAGGAAAGAGGAATGACAGCTTAAAGTCCTGAGGAATTTGAACTTTATTCCATACATGATGGGGAGCTGTGTAAGGAGAGAGGGCAACATGGTTGGTTTTGACTATTAGAAATACACATTTGTGACTATAAGGAGAATGGATTTTGAGAGGCCAAACAGAGGCAGACAGACCAGTTAGGAGTTCTCAGTGTGTGCATGGCATATTTATGGGCAGTGAAGAGACCAACTGGCTGCAGTAGTTGTGACTATGTGCTGACATGGAGGAGGAATAAAGAAGGCCAGACCAGTGAAGTCAACATCAAAGACTCTCAAATAGAACTAGAAGGAAGCAGAACTTTGTCTGATTCTCTAATTTCTGTGCAATTACAAATAGAGGTCAGTTTTACATATACACATATGCTAAGCAAAGTACAGTCTCTCTCAAATCCCCTCTGAAATACAGATGGATTTCTAAATTTCTATGTAATCCTTAGGATTGAACATGAATATTAGTGAAACATCACCTTGTGGCTAGGAGGCTTCTGCAGGCAAGAGATTCATCCTCTACATTTGATCAGGCTTAAGATCAGGAATTTAATGTTTTTCAGTAGAATAGATGATGAGATTAAGTTTACAAAGAGAATCAGTAACCTCTACTTATTTCATGGTTACTGCCATTTTGTCACTCATTAGCAGAATTATACTCATCATATCACTTTTATTCTCTAACTATACCATTCAAACCCCAAAATGTGAAAAGTGGAACTGCAGCATTCCAAAAGTATTTACTGAGCATCTATTATTTCTTAGGGGGCAGCCAAGTCTAGAGAGCAAAAGGAGAATCAAATAAAATTATGTGAGGCATGTATGGTGCCTAGCACAGTGCTGGGCATAAAGGCAGCTCAATTAATAATGGTCCTCTAATTTATGCCCCTAGGATATAAGGATCAAATGATGAATAAAGACTAGATTGTACTTGCTGGAATTTATAGCTTTATTTGAAAGATGAGATATAATAAATAAAAATAATCTTTCTAATGCTTAACAGTTTACAGGTCACTTTGACATCCACTATTTCATGTCAAGCTTCCAATGTCAATTCAAATAACCAGGGCAAAGCACATTTTTTAAATTTTATTAACATATAATATTATTTGCCCCAGGGGTACAGATCTGTACCATCAGGCTTACGCATTTCACAGCACTCACCATAGCACATACCCTCCCCAATGTCCATAACCCAGCTACCCTATCCCTACCCCTCCTACCCCCCAGCAACCCTCAGTTTGTTTTGTGAGATTAACAGTCTCTTATGATTTGTCTCCTTCCTGATCCCATCTTGTTTCATTTCTCTACCCCACTCCTCACGACCCCCCCACCCTGCCTCTCAAATTCTTCATATCAGAGAGATCATGTGATAATTGTCTTTCTCTGACTGATTAATTTCACTTAGCATAATACCCTCTAGTTCCATCCACATTGTTGCAAATGGCAAGATTTCATTTCTCTTGATGGCTGCATAGTATTCCATTGTATATATATACACCACATCTTCTTTATCCATTCATCTGTTGATGGACATCTAGGTTCTTTCCATAGTTTGGCTATTTTGGACATTGCTGGTATTAACATTCGGGTGCATGTGCCCCTTCAGATCACTACATTAGTATCTTTAGGGTAAATACCTAGTAGTGCAATTCCTGGGTTATAGGGTGGCTCTATTTTCAATTTTTTGAGGAATCTCCATACTGTTTTCCAGAGTGGCTGCACCAGCCAGGGCAAAGCATATTATTAGCCCCATTAAACAGATGGGGAAAGTGACAATTTGGGTGTGGTACATGAACAATTAATCTTGTGATACTGAAAAAATAAAAGTATTTGGGAAAAAAAATAAATGTTATGTTAAAAAAAATAAAGTGACAAATGTTTAACATGTTATTATGTTAAAAAAAATAAAGTGACAAGTTAAGAGATGGAACAAGACCAGATTGTTATCAAGTGGCAGAGCAGGTCTTACTGGGCTCAAATATTTACATTGTAATAGGTACGAGGTAGTACCATATAAACTAAATTCTAACCTGTCAGTGGCAGGATTTATAACTTATAATTTTACAGTAGAAACAAAGTAATAAGGGAACCTTGAAGGAAAAGGATCCATTCTGCCTGGAACTCTGCAATCTAGTTATCATTTCCTATACGTTTTTAGGATTTATTTCTGAACATGATCATTGCTTACATAGCCTTCTGCCCCTTCCTCACTTACTTAGATTCCAATAATTCCCTAGGAATTGGTCTAATCTGTTGAGGGTTTTTGAACCATTCTTCTATCTCATGCCTGCTTAACGTAGCCATTTGGGTTTGGTAGCCTCTGGGCTACCTCAGAGAGCCACTTAATATTAAGAGTCACTGCCTAGATACTGCTGCCTCAGCCTACTTTGTGAGTTGAATTCCTGGATCCCTCTAGGGAAAGCCACAGCTCCTGCCTTCTGTTATTCTTTATCTTTTGTGCAATTCTCTCCTTGGCCTTCTTAGAAATCCCATTGAACAAAACAGGCAAGACCAAATTCATTATGGCACCAACTCAGGGCCCTCAGTGGTCTGGAGCTTCTGACTGGCTTACCTTACATGTGGAAATACAGAGAAAAGAGAGAGAGAGAGAGAGAGAGAATGCAACTAAGCAGATTGTTATTCAGAAGAAGGGAGGAAAAGAGTACAAGAAGTAGGCGAAAAGTAGGCTCAACCTGAAAACTGTATCTTGAAAGTTGCTTTAAATGCATTATCTCATTTAACCTATGCAATAGCTCTCTGTATAGTTTGAGTATTTGCATTTTGCAGAAGAGGTAACTAAGACTCAGAGAGATATTTAGGCCTCATGCAAGTCCCTGCAGCCAGGGAGTAGCAGGAAGTGGTTTAGGATCAACCAACTGGATGTACTGGAATGCCTCTGATTGAATGTACTATTCTTTTCTCTTACTCCAAAGTTGCAATGGATGATCAAGTTCTAGATCACACAGTTCAGATGCCAGGTATTTGTTGGATCCCAGGTTGTGGGGTGGGTTGGGGAGCAATGTGGGATAAAGCATTTGGAGAAAATTTTCTGAAAAAACTGGGTGTTAAAAGATGAGTTTGGAGAGGCAAGAATGAGGGAGGACATCTGTAGGAACAGAGTATGCAAGGCTGTGAAGGTGGGAATGAGTTGGGCACAAGTGGAGGTGGTGTGGATTGTGGTCTCACAGGAGTGGAAAGTGCATTCTGAGGAAGAGGACAGTTTGGTTTGTCTAGGAGGAATGCTATCAGCCTAAATATGCCTCTTGCTCCCCTCCTCCTAATAGCTATGGGGACCAACCCTCTGTCAATGTGAGAAGATCCTCTGAAACAGGAATTTGGCGCTACCCTGCAGACCATGCTGAGGAGAAGTTTTTCCAAGCCATATTTTAAATTTTGTGTTGAAAAACATCCCTAAATCCTCTAACAGAAGACAGATGTCTGCCTGAACAAATATCAGCTCTCACATAATTTGTTGTTTTTATTTCCCCAGCATTTGCCTATTGAATCTGACAACTTCCTATAATTATCCATTTTCCAGAATGAATTATGGAGTATGTCCCATGTATGTGGTTCTTGTTGCTGTTGGTTCATGGACTGTGTGGATGTAGGGTGCCTCTATGCAGGGAACTGGGTTCTGTCTGGCTCCTTGATGCGACACCCCTTGTCAAACTCCAGTACTTTCACCTGGGAAATCTGATATCCATCTTTTGGATCCATATCTTCAGCACTGGATATATCAAAGCCATGGTAGGTCAGGGGCTTAAAGGATCCCCAATTAAGATAATTCAGTAAATTTAACAGTATTGCATGAGTGTTGAATTTCAGACAGAGCAGGTTTTGATTTTTACCTCCTACTCGTAAGTTACTTAACCTCACTGAGCCTCAATCTTTCATCTTTAAAGTGGATTTTTAAAACAGGTGTTAAATAAATGATAGTTATTATTATTGTCTTTCTTCCCTTCTTGTATGGATCTTATTTATAGGTTGATAGCTAATATTTACTAAGGACTAGAACATTTTGGTAGTCACTACTAAGTGCATTATGTCATTTAATCCTAATAACCACAATATGGATTGGTATTATTATTATCCTCACACATAAGAAAACTGAGATTTAAAGGTGTCAAGAAACTGCCCAAAGAAAATCATAGCCATAGAAGCAGCAGAGTCAAGTTTAGAACCCATGCAGTCTGGCCCAGAGCCTGAAGTCATAATTGCTTCATTAGCTTCCCTCATAACTCATAACTACTTCATCTGTCCTTTTCCTAAGACAAAGATGTTTGCCTTATACTCCAGTTTTGGCTGTTTCTCTATGCTCTAGCTCTTCTTTTGATAGCCTCTCTAAAAATGCCTTACTCATGCCAGCCCTTTCTATAAACTCTAGCTTAGTATTTATAGACCCAATGGCCTCTCCTTGCTGGTATTGATGTCCCAATATTGCTCCTTCTGTTCTCTGCCTGCTAGGCAATTGCTCATGCTTTCATCAAACTTTCACTGAGTACCTACTAGACTCCAGACATATTGTGAGGTTCTGGCAAAACCACAACAAATTAAATGGGGCTACTATTTTCAAAGAAGTCAGTTCCAGTTAGGAGACAAAGATAGAAAAATGTCACTGGCATACCTAATCATTTCTTTCTTTTATCCCCTTATATAATCCATCACTATGACCTGTTTATTTTGCCTCCAAAATATCTCTTGAGTGTGTATGTTCTTCACTATCTACATTGCCATTTTTTAAATTTTTTTTAAATTTTATTTATTTTTTTCAGTGTTACAAGATTTATTGTTTTGCACTACACCCAGTGCTCCATGCAATACGTGCCCTCCTCAATACCCACCACCAGGCTTGCCCAAACCCCACTTCCCTCCCCTCCAAAACCCTCAGTTTGTTGCTCATAGTCCACAGTCTCTCATGGTTCATCTCCCCCTCTGGTTTCCCCCTATTCACCCCTCTCTCCCTTCTCATAATGCCCTCCATGTTTTTCTTTACGCTCAGCACGTAAGTGGGACCATAAGGTAATTGGTTCTCTCTGCTTGACTTATTTCACTCCGCATAATCTCTTCCAGTCCCATCCATGTTGATACAAAAGTTGGATATTCGTCCTTTCTAATGGAGGCATAATATTCCGTTGTATATATGTACCATATCTTCTTTATCCATTCATCTGTTGAAGGGCATCTTGGTTCTTTCCACAGTTTGGCAATTGTGGCCATTGCTGCTATGAACATTGAGGTACATGTGGCCCTTCTTTGTAATGCCTCCGCTTCCTTGGGGTAAATAACCAGTAATGCGATAGCAGGGTCATAGGGTAGCTCTAAGTAGCTCTACATTGCCATTTTATAGTTCAAGTTACTATTATTTCTCACTGGGCTACTGCAGTAGCCTCCTTTGTGATCTCTTGTGTCTACGTCCAAACTGTTTTCAATATTGCAGCAAGACTGATCTTTGAAAAATGTAAGCATGCTTAGAATACTTTAATGGCTTCCCATTGCTCTTAGTGTTATGAAAATAAAACTAAAAGCCCTCCTATTTGAAAAAAGAATAGAAAGGAATTGCACCAGCATGAGATGACTGGCTAGTCTTTAAAGATACTTCTAGGGGCGCCTGGGTGGCTCAGTGGGTTAAAACCTCTGCCTTCGGCTCAGGTCATGATCTCAGGGTCCTGAGATTGAGCCCCGCATCAGGCTCTCTGCTCAACAGGGAGCCTGCTTCTCCCTCTCCCTCTGCCTGCCTCTCTGCCTACTTGTTATCTCTCTCTCGCTCTCTGTCAAGTAAATAAATAAATAAAATCTTTAAAAAAAAATAAAGATACTTCTAGCTCTAACATAAAAGATTTGACTTCATGTGGATAGAACTATGCAGCCCTGATAGTATCTCTCACCATTTACCTACTAATTACTGACTGTACTTTGGTTACCCCAAGCAAATGAATTTTTTTTAGATAAATCTTTCTCTTCATTTATTTATTTTTTAAATTTTTATTTTTATTCTGTTCAGTTAGCCCCTGTATACTACATCGTTAGTTTTTGATGTAGTGTTCAATGATTCATTAGTTACATGTAACACCCAGTGCTCATCACAGCACATGCCCTCCTTAATACCCATGACCCTGTTCCCCTTTCCCCCCTCCCCTTTGAAGCCCTCAGTTTGTTTCCTGGTCACACATGGTTCATCTCCCTTTCTGATTTCTACCCTTTCAGATTTCCTTCCCTTCCCCTGTGGTCCTCCATGCTATTGCTTATGTTCCACATATGAATGAAACTATATGACAATTGTCTTTGTCTGCTTGACTTACTTCTCTTAGCATAATCCCCTCTAGTTCCATCCATGTCGATGCAAATGGTGGTATTCATTGTTTCTGATAGCTGAATAATATTCCATCATGTATATGTACCACATCTTCTTTTTTAAAACTTATTTTACTTTTCCAGTCTTCCAAGATTCATTGTTTATGCACCACACCTAGTGCTCCATGCAATACATACCTTCCATAATACCTACCATCAGGCTCACCCATCTACTCTTACCTTGACAAAATGACGAGGCAGAAAAACTCACCACAAATAAAAGAAGAGACAGTACCGATGGCAAGAGACCTAGTCAATGCGTACATTAGTAATATGTCCCCCACCTCCCTCCCCTCCAAAACCCTCAGTTTGTTTCTCAGAGCCCACAGTTTCTCATGCTTCATTTCCTCTTCTGATCCCCCCCCTTCACTTTTCCCTTCCTTCTTCTAATGTCCCATGTTATTCCTTATGTTCCACAAGTAAGTGAAACCGTATGATAATTGACTTTCTCTCTTTGACTTATTTCACTCAGCATAATCTCCTCCAGTCCCATCCATGTTGATGCAAAAGTTGGCTATTCATCCTTTCTGATGGCTGAGTAATATTTCATTGTGTATATGGGCTACATCTTCTTTATCCATTCATCTATTGAAAGGCATCTCAGCTCTTTCCACAGTTTGGCTATTGTGGACATTGCTGCTATGAACATTGGTGTACATATGGCCCTTCTTTTCACCACATTTGATCTTTGGGATAAATACCTAGGAGTGCAATTGCCAGGTCATAGGGTAGCTCTATTTTTAATTTTTTCCCAAAATACTTTTATTTTTTCAGTGGTACAGGATTCATCATTCATGGATCACTGTTTTTAATTCATCGTTCATGCATCACTATTTTTAATTTTTTGAGGAATTTCTACACTGTTTTCCACAGTAGCTGCACCAACTTGCATTCCCACCAACAGTGTAAGAGGGTCCCCCTTTTTCCACATCTTTTTCAACATTTGTTGTTTCTTGTCTTGTTAATTTTTGCCATTCTAACTGGTATAATATGGTAACTCAGTGGTTTTTTTTAATTTTTAATTTTTTTATTTTTTCCCCAAATATGTTTATTTCCCCAAATATGTTTATTTTGTCCCATCACCCCCCTGACACACACACACTGAAACGATCTTTCACTCTGTTGTAAAGCAACACACTAGTCCAATTCTATATCCTTCCGTCACTTAGGAATCTGACTCTTAGCGTGTTTGCCAGCCTGTATGCAGTCACTGCAAATCAGTTTATTTTCTCCACATTCCTCTTCTAATTTCCAACTACTTTTAATGCTTTCATATGCTCAATTTGGGTATTGGGTTGAGAGTAGAATAACAGGGATTTTTAAAAATTCTTAACTAAGGGGTAACATTCTATTATTCTAGGAAATACCATTATTATGTGGATGTGTCACAAGACAAGATGATTTATTCTCAACTCTTCTCTAACAGTGCACCACGTCCCATTATTTATTTTCTTTTTATTATCCGAGAAAGGGAAATAGGGATATTCTTGTGGTAAAAAGCTTGTAACCTAAATTTACCCTCTTAACATTTCTAAGTGTTCCGTTCAGTAGTGTTTCCCCTTTATTTGGGGAAAAAAATAAACAAATAATAAACAAACAAAATATGTTTATTTTGATTTGAATTTCCCTGATGGCTAATGGTAATAAAGCTTTATTACAAAGCTGTGATCACCAAGACAGCATGGTATTGGGACAAAAACAGACACATAGACTAATGAAACAGAGTAGGGAGCCCAGATATGGACCCTCAACTCTATGGTCAAATAATCTTTGACAAAGCAGGAAAAAAGACCCAATGGAAAAAAGATAGTATCTTTAATAAATAGGGAAAATGGGACAGCTATATATAGAAGAATGAAACTCAACCATTCTCTTATACCATACACAAAGATAAACTTGAAATGGATGAAAGACCTCAACGTGAGACAGGAATTCATCAAAATCCTAGAGGAGAACATAGGCAGTAACCTCTTTGACATTGGCCACAGCAACTTCTTTCAACACACATCTCCAAAGGCAAGGGAAACAAAAGTGGAAATAAACTTCTGGGACTTCATTAAGATAAAGAGCTTCTGCACAGCAAAGAATCAGTCAACAAAACAAAGAGGCAACCCCATGGAATGGGAGAAGATATCTGCAAATGACACTATATACAAAGGGCTGCTATCCAAGATCTATAAAGAATTTCTCAAACTCAATACCCAAAAACTAAATAATCAAGTCAAAATATGGGGAGAAGACATGAACAGACACTTCTCCAAAGAAGACATACAAACGGCTAACAGACACATGAAAAAATGTTCATCATCTGAAATGCTTTCTAACCAGTAAAAGAAAGGCATTAATATCTACCTCATGAAATTATTTGTTGGATTGAATGAACAAATATAAACAAAATACCTACCCTTAAACAATGGACACAATAGGCATTGAATAAAATGTTCTCCTTTCTCTTTTTGTCTTGATTTATTTTTAATTCTTCCTATCTTAGAGGCTCTTGGGATAGTATATCAGACTATTCTGTCCAAATATGTTAATACTTCTATCCTACTTAAACTCCATGCTCCTTGGTGCTACAATAATAACATTCAGGATGCTCACATTGATTTTCAAACTCTTCAACAATGAATTTGGATGGTTTTTAAGACACTATCTTCTATTAACCTCTTCCCTGTACCCTGTGCTTCACTTATACTTATTATTCAGGGAACACATGGTATAAGGTCCTACCTCCAAAATTTTATGTATTTTGCTTGTCCCTGCTCACAGTAACTTTTCCCAATATCTCCCTTGTTAAAATTCTGGCCATTGTTCAAGTCCTGGTCAAAATCGTAAATTCCTAGACATCTCTTTCCTCAGTTCATTAGTCATTCTTTCTCCCTTCCCTGTTGCTGCTTCATAAGGCTTTCATTCTTCATAAAAATGTTGCTGCTTCATAAGGCTTCCAATCTTGCATAATCTTCTCAGGGAAACCTTCCTTGCCCCATGCCTTTCTCCCTCTCCCACTCTCAGTTTCCATAAGGTACACATCTGACTCTCGTGCCATCCTTCCTCCTGTCAAGCAGTTATCATATTGAGGGGCATTGTATGCTCATATGTCTGTTTCTCTCCTAGATTGTAACTTTCCTGAAGGCAGGGTCAATGCCTTATCCACAATCTGAATCCCCAAGACTTGATATGGTTCCCGGAAGATAGTTGATACTCAATATATTAATGAGTGAACAAAGTGTCTCTTCTGAAAATTTGGAACTATTTCTTGGTCATCTCTATATGTTTTATTTATCATCTCTCATAGTAGCTGGAACATAGGGAAAAGATATATTTTAGTTACTAAGATATGTCCTTTAGAATCTGACATCTTCAGTTCAAGTCCCAGATCTACTATGTACCAGCTATATGATTTGTACAAATTACAATACAGAGATAATAGAGTTTATTGTTATGAGGATTAAGTACAGTAATTCTTATATATGATTTAGCCTGGTATCCGGCCCATAAGCTGTTACCATCAGTTGTTATTTTTATAATGCAGTTTGGAATTTGTTGCTCAGAAGATTTCTGTGAGCATTAACATTCATCAGTATACTCCTGATACTATATGGTTTTAGAATATGTGGTACTCGTCTATAAGTAAGAGTATAGACGAGTACCACATATTCTAAAACCATAAGGAATTCACAGTCAAGTGGCAGAACAATGTGTTAGGTCAAGTCTCCTGCTAAGCAGATGCTGCAACAGGATTGAAAATGTTAGTATTCTATTAGAGTAAAAAATGCCTGTGAGATAAAAATGAGGAGAGAACCAAAGAGCCTTGAAAGCCATTGAGATTGCAATGTGAGTCTGACCCCAAGCAAAGGAGGGAGGGAAGTTTGGGTAAAAAGTTCAGCAAGATCACTGGGGAGTCCTTGGGCCAAAGTCATCTGTCAGAGAAGTCTCATGTCTTCCAAGAATGGGTTTGTCTTAGTATATCTCTGTCATGCTCAGACATTGGGTCTTTGGCCAGGAGCAACCTGTGAGAAATGTGGCTTTGGAGGAAATGCAACAATGGATTTTAGAGTACAGCAGCTAGAGTCCTAGGTCAGTTATGTTTCCCTGTAGTTAAAGGCTTACAAGGTGTATTCTCAAGGCTTCCATGGGAAAATGCATCAATTATATATCATATACATATATCATATTATATACATATGCTTATTGCAGATTTGGGGATGGGCACAGAGGAAAAAGTGACCATCTCCCTGGAAAATACACAAAGATGCTGAAAAGAGAGCTACTTCAAGGATGCAGACCTAGCTTTGACCAAAGCCATTGACCATACTTACTGAATTGGTATGTAAGGAAGGAACAAGTCAGCTGAGAAAGGATGATGGTCAATAGAATGACTATCACATTGTAGCTCCTGCACTTCTAATAGTTAGAAACATATGTGAGTTCTGCTCTCACATCACTTATTTCCAGAGTTTATTTCTGGACATAGTCTTGCAGAAAAAAAAAAAAAGTCTTTTTAAAATGTTCATCTGTTTCCACTCTAAACTCATTTAGAACTGAGTGTTTTGGTTGGATCCCAAAATCGCTTGAAATATGGGCTGTGATCAAGCCTGGTACTGGAGTATGCTGATGACTCTAGGTGGTGTGTAACCCACACAAATGGAAACAATATTCAATCCTCTTACCAGGTCCACCCACTGTAGGCACCAGAACAGTAATTCCAAAGATAACCCGGTTCCTACTCTTCAAAAAATTCTTGAAAGGTCTGGGACTTTACAAAAACAGAAAAGCAATCAGTTGGGAAGAATTGGTTCCAGATTTTGCACCATAGATTATTACAAAAAATGGCCTCCAATGAAACATAGAGCCCCTTTGCAATGTGATATTTACAGTCTTCCAATCAAGAAGTAGAGTCTATTTCTACATCCTTTCCGTCTAGACTGGCCTTATGACTTGCTTTGACCACTAGAATAGTCAGAAGACACTCTCTGATTTCTGAAGGTAGGCATTAAGAGCCCTTACCATTGTGCTTTGGTGCTATTAGAATGTTTCTGTCATTGTGCGAAGAAGTCATCTAACCTGCTATAGAATGAGAGACCACATAAAGGAAACCTGAGATGTCACTCCAGATGACAGTCACACCAAATGTGAGATATGTTAATAAGACCATCTTAGATCAGCCCTAGTTGGCCATTAGATAACTGAGAGTATTTAAAGAATCCTTGTGAGATTTGCAGAACTGCCAGGCAGAGTCCAGCCCAAATTGCTTATGGACACAGTTGTGAGCAAATAAATGATTGTTGTTTTAACTCACTAAGTTTTGGAGTGATTTGTTATGCAGTAGTAGATAACTGCTGTTACAGAATTATTTTTAAGTTTTAGTATTGTTATATATCCAAAGAAAATTATTAAATATTCCTAAAATATTAATAATTTTGAGAAAGGATAGTTTGATGGAAAGGGGTTGGGGTTTGTCTGCAAATTTGGGTTCTGGTCATTCGAATATTCTACCTAGCCTCTTAAAGCCTTTGTTTTCTCATCGACAGAACAAGAAACACAATTCCTAACTGCAAGGTCTTAGTGTAAGGACTGAGAGTCCAAAAAGTAGTAATGTACATGATGACTAGCACATGAACTCATTCAATAAATGTGAATTTAAACCCCCTATTCTCCCTTAGCCTTACGCATAGTGGGTACGTCATAATGTATGTGGAATTTAGTTGAATCCTGTTCTCTGGTTGATCTTACTTCAGATTTCCATCTTATTTGATAAACTCACTAGCAGTGATTCACATACACACACACACACACTCACATGCACAGATATATATATATATATGTATATGTATATATGTATAATATATATATATATCCAAATAAGGATTTTGGAGGATAAAAATAGATATATGTTTTCCTGAGTTTATTAGATGAATGTTGGGGGTAAAGAAGAAGAGAAGATATTAATTTAAAAAGTATGTGACCATGGATGGAACTAGAGGGTATTATGTCAAGTGAAATAAGTCAATCAGAGAAAGACAATTATCATATGATCTCATGGATATGAGGAATTTGAGAAACAAGACAGAAGATCATAGGGAAAGGGAGGGAAAAATGAAACAAGATGAAACCAGAGAGGGAGACAAATAATGAGAGACTCTTAATCTCAAGAAACAAACTGAAGGTTGCTGGAGGAGAGGGGTGTGGGAAGGATGGGGTGACTGGGTGATGGACATTGGGAAGGTATGTGCTATGGTGAGTGCTGTGAAATGTGTAAGACTGATGAGTCACAGATCTGCACCCCTGAAACAAATAATATATTGTATGTTAACTTAAAAAAAGTATGTGGCCAGACAAATACTTAATGGATGTGAGATTTTCTTTTGGGGTGATGAAATGTTTTAGAATTAGATAGAGATAATGGTTGCAAAACATTGTGAATATACTGAATTGTTCACTTTAAAATGGTTAATTTAGTTATATGAACCTTACTTCAAGTAAAAAAAAAAAAGTATGTGGCTGCATGACAAGGACGATCTGGGCTGGAGTTGAAGCTATGAAAAATGAAAGAGAAATGGAAGGCCATTAAGGAAGTAGAAAGGGAAAGGTGTAATCAGTTCCACAAGGAATAATTCAGTTGTTATATGAATCAAGGGACTATGGGGCAGGAGATAATAAGCTATTTAGCTGGTCAAGCTATCTGTGAATTAGAGGGGAGGGTACATATTCTGCTGCACCTGGGCTGAGTTTCTTTCTTCCTACAAATGTGACGCTGACCACTGCTTCAGTACTTTTTCTTATATAGTTTCCCTAGTCTAGAATGCACCTGGCTTCCCCAAGGCAAAAACTTATATGCTAGTACTGCTTTTTAATTTAGGAAGGAGGCAGTCTCAGGACCAAGAGTGAGGGAAAAGGGGAATTAATATAGAGAAAGAGGTAGAATAAATGCACATAGGCATATTTCTGGCTGGCCATAGCTTTGCAACAAACATATTTGGTTTCTCAGTCTCTTTCCTCTCCTATTAGTGAAAATGTACCCTATTCAGCATCAGTTCTTCCATACTTCAGGTTGTGAGACATAGTCCTCCATGGCTGCTTGGGAACAAATTCCAAGGCAGCAGCAGCAGCAGATGCATCCACAGATGAGTCACAGGGTACAGAATGAGTCACTAAGGAGGTAGGTGGCATGCAAGCCAGCAGCACCCAATGCTGGCCCACTTGTAACCTCATGGGCTTGGGTAGGTAAGCTGAGTGTAAGTGTGTGGCCACCAAGTAGATCTCATAATGCCTTGTATCTCAGCAACAGCAGTGAAGCCCTGGCTGTGTGAGGCCAAGAGTTGCCAAGAGTTGCCGAGAGAGGCCAATAGTTGATGTAAGGTGTGAGGCCAGGCTCTGTTGGGTTATTCTTATAATATAAAAATGTAGTGCTGTAGCTTCCATGGGCCTGGCTGGATAAATAAGGAGAATACCAAGGCAAAATGACCACTATCATAAGGTTAGTGAAGGAGCTCAATGAGCTTCACCCTTCTTCTGCATATTCCAGAACTGTGGTTGGTGCTAGGTAATTTTCATATGTAGCCATGAGTAGCATCAAGTAAAAAACATGGCTGAACAAATCTGGGGAGGTGAATAACTTGGTTGGGTATTTTCATCTGGATATCTCTAATTGCTACCTCCCAGATCATAGCAATTTGGCATTATCTTATAAACATTAAACATACCCTAACACCCTGCAATTCTACTTCTAGGTAAATATCGAAAACAAACTTAAAGTGTGTACCAGGGTATAAGATTGATCACAGCAACCCTGGTCATAATGGTAAAAAATCTAGAATAAATTTAAAAATAAATGAGCAGAGGAAAATAAGGCCATGCACAGATAACACTGTCTCACAAAGTGTGTATTATCACTAATTTAATTCTATATACCCAACATTATCTAAAACATAATTCTTTTTCTTTCTGTTCTATATCCAGTTGCATCACAACAAAGAGCACTTATGATTCCTAGAATACAGTGATTTATTTACCACCTTTGTACATAATGTGTTTCCTTGGTCTACTATGTTCTTTCTATAGTCACTCCTCAAACTCTAGGCCTCAGCCTAAGTAATAACCCTCCTTTAGTAAGGAGCAGTGGAACATCTCTCAAGACTAAGTAAGATATGTTAAGTTTCCCAGTCTGTCTATTCTTGAGGCTATCCCTCTGGGAGTGATGATATGATGATGCTGTCATTGATCCAGACAGGTTAGTTGATCCCTTCAATCATATGGTAGATAGAATAGAATTGTGTACCTTATGATGAGCTTCTTTATAAAGGGTACCTGTTTTGTTAGAAAATTGGAAATAAAAATGTTCAGGGTATGAATAAGTGTGAGCAAAAAGGAAGGGATAAAATATAATCTAGGAGGAAAAGGATAAAATATAATCTAGGAAGAAAGGGAGGTTTATTTTATGTCATGTAAGTATGGTAGTAGGAGCTAGAGGTTCTAAGTCCAACATACGGATCTGGAGCTAAAGTTTGGAGGGTCTTGAGAATCTTGTTAAGAAACCTGTAATTTATATTGGTGACAGTGTGAAAGCACTGAATGAATTTAGGCAGGAAGAATATCATTAAAGCTCTTTTTTTTAAAGCTTGTTTTACCATTTTATTTTTTCCCCAAATATGTTTATTTTTTCAGTGTGTGGTGCATGAACAATTAATCATTAAAGCTCTTTTTAGGAAAACTATTTGTTAAAGTTGTATAGAAAATATTGGCTGAGAAACATTCAGAACCTCTACAAGGAGTCACAATATATAAATGGGATGAGGGTATCCAGGGCATTTTGGACACCAAGCCATCCCAGAAGGGCTATTAAAATGTTTCTGAAGCAAGAAATGAAACTTGGTCCAAAGTGGAAAAAAAAGTTATGAGGTCAAAAGCCATGAGGATTATCAGAGTCAGGATGCAGAATAGTAAGTGAGTCAGTAGAAGAGGTCATTCAAGCTTCTGAGTGTAGCAAAAGTTTAGGACTTCTGCTTCTCCTGATTATGAAGTAGGGGACCATACCTAAAAGTTGAACAGAATGATGAAGGGGCACACTAGAAACTGCATGAGGTCTACCTTTTAGGAAGTGAGAGTAATGGTTTGACAGGAGGTATAAAAATATAAAGAGCACTGGTGGCCATGGGCTGATGTCTTGCCTATCATCTGAAACACTCTGGTAGCTCAACTTACTCTGGATGTACCATTTTATCTTTTTCAAGTCTGTATCTTATACCATGCAAAGGTTTCTGCAGAGAAATTAGATAAATACCTAATAGCATACTGAAGTTCTATTCAGCCACAAATTAGTATCAAGATAGCTGTACAGTCAAGTTAGATCACTAAATTACTCTGGAAAGGTAGGCAGATAGAGTTTTGAGTATCTTACTTGCCTAAGTACCACCATGGAGCTCTTGGCTCCCTACAAAACATTAACATGACAAATTAAAGTTTTGATAATGCCAGATATATCAGCATTCATTTGTTTAATTAAACAATCAAGGCTGCTCTTAGTGTGGGTCATTTAAAAAATGTTAAAAATAAAATTAAACATATAATTAAGCTGACAAAAGATAAAGACCCTAATACTCCATGTTGAAGGCAGTTAATTTATATGGATCTGGGTCCCTGAAGGCACTACACTTTATTAAAAGTTACCAAGGAAAAAATGTGATAAAATATTTTATGCAGTTCTTTGAAGGCTATATTGCTCTGGCACTTTTAAAGTCCACAAGGTGTAGTCAGTTAAGATGCCTTGTTGGCTAACTGTTGTTTCTCTTTCTGAAAAGGTCCAGAACTGAAATCTGGGCTCCCCCTTCTTTATTTATGCCTAAAAGCATCCATGTACTATCCATGGTTGATCATGTAAACAGAAATTCACAGATGGATAGGCTCCAGGAGTTTATTATTATTACCAATAATGAATTGAAAAGATCCATGCTCAGTGTACCAATACTGGGCATGACTCAATCATGTATCCCTTTTTAAAAATTACTATTATTATTATGTTATGTTTTATGTTATGTTATGTTATTTTTGTTGTTGTTGTTGTTTTAATTTTATTTATTTATTTTTTTCATTGTTACAAGATTTATTGTTTTGCATCACACCCAGTGCTCCATGCAATACGTGCCCTCCTCAATACCCACCACCAGGCTTGCCCAAACCCCACCGCCCTCCCCTCCAAAACCCTCAGTTTGTTGCTCATAGTCCACAGTCTCTCATGGTTCATCTCCCCCTCTGGTTTCCCCCCATTCACCCCTCCCTTCCTTCTCATAATGCCCTCCATGTTTTTCTTTACACTCAGCATGTAAGTGGGACCATAAGGTAATTGGTTCTCTCTGCCTGACTTATTTCACTCCGCATAATCTCTTCCAGTCCCATCCATGTTGATACAAAAGTTGGATATTTGTCCTTTCTAATGGAGGCATAATATTCCATTGTATATATGTACCATATCTTCTTTATCCATTCATCTGTTGAAGGGCATCTTGGTTCTTTCCACA
>CM053606.1:32935838-32954849 GCA_028646535.1 Procyon lotor
AGAAGAGGTGGTATATATACACAATGGAATACTATGCAGCCATCAAGAGAAACGAAATCTGGCCATTTGCAACGATGTGGATGGAACTGTAGGGTATTATGCTAAGCGAAATAAGTCAGTCAGAGTAAGACAAGTATCACATGATCTCTCTGATATGAAGAACTTGAAAGGCAAGGTGTGAGTTTGGGGGGTGGGAGAGAGAAATGAAACAGGAAGGGATGGGGAGGGAGACAAACCATAAGAGACTCCTAGACTCAAGAAACGAACTAAGGGTGGCCGGGGTGGGGGGTGTGGGTGGGTAGGGATAGGGTGGCTGGGTTGTGGATATTGGGGAGGGTATGTGCTGTTAAATGCTGTGAAATGTGTAAGCCCGACAATTCACAGACATGTACCCTGGGGCAAATAATACATTATATGTTAATAAAAATTTTAAAAAAAGGTAATGTATATGAATTTACCTCGTGGTAGAAATAGGGAAGAGTGTGTCTACTCCATCCTTTCCCAGAATGTCTGTAATATCTTACCTTTTCTTTTTAATGCAATTATATTTATTTTTGGAAATTCAGTTTTGACACCATACTAATGCCAATATTCTTAAGACAAGCTCAAATGAGAACAACAACAACAACAACAACACACACGCACACACACACAGCAAAAGGACCATCTTACAGCTCCTAAACTAGTTTTTTTTCAATGACAATTCTTAATGCTGTCCATATTTCACTAAAACTGATAGAGAGACAGACCAAGGGTAGCATTTTAAATTGGTGTAACATATTTTGAGAGCATGCACAGCAGAAGCTTATAGTCATCAATCCTGTCATCTCTCTTTTAGGAACTGATTCTAAAAAATAATTCGACAAATCTCTCTACTATCTATATATCATCTATCTATCTATCATCTATCTATCTATCTATTATCTATCTATCTATCTATCTATCTATCTATCTATCTATCTATCTATCATCTATCATCTATCTACCTAATATTTTCTACTCTACAAAAAATACGTTAAATATATTAAAAAACTAAATGTTCACCAATGGAGATATGCTAGAGTAAATTATGATATATAAAAACAGTAAACAATTCTCCAACTATGGTATAATGAGCACTAATAAAAACAGGGCAAATTGTTTTGATACAATGTTAAATGAATTGAATATAAATGGGTATATATATTTGATTGTTGCTAGTGAAAATGTGCTCATGGAAACAAAAGCTAAAAATAATATGTAAAATTAAAAACAACTGTTAGGTTTAGCAGAAAGATAATAGATTGATTCATTTATTTAACAAATATTTATTGACTATGTCCTATATACCAAGCATAGTTTGAGGTGCTAAGATACACAAATAAATACAAAAATGATGAAAATTCCTATTCCCATGGCTTGCTTTCTAATAGATGGAGAGACTGCTAACAAAATAAGTAATACATTATAGTTAGCTAGATGGTAATAAGTGCTATACAGAAGAATAAAGCAGGAAGATTAGGTATATGGGGCGGCAAGGGATATAAAAATTTTAAATGTATGACTTACTTGTGTTTAAAGATGAATCTATTAATTTATAATCTTTCAAACAAAATATTTTTCTTGTAGCAATAGAGCCCCATTATTTCAGAAAATGCATTATTTTAGAAAAAACATTTACAAAGTTTAGTTTCTTTTTTCACAAGGTCAAGGCTAAAGATTATCTTTACATTAAGAATAACATAGAGTAGCCAATGCTACTTGTACATAACTATCACTATACTTCATTCAAAAAGGTATTTATTATAACTGCCTGCTTATTTGTTGTCTGTTTCCATGGACTTATATCTCTTTCCTGATTTTTCATAGCCAAACTTTTGAAAGAACCATCTATATTTATGGTCTTCATTTCTTTACACTTTCTCCATCCCCCAACTCACTCGTTATCACACACAGCTGGCTTGAACTCCTGCCATGTCACTAAAATGGCACACAGTAAAGTCTCTAATGACCTCTACATCTCTACAAGCATTGGACATTTTAAGACTTTAATTATTTTTGATCTTTCAGTAGCAGATGGCAGTGTTAGTCACTCTCTCTTTTTTTAGAAAAGCCCTCTCTTATTGGTTACACGACACCATACTATCTTAGCTTTCTTTCTACCCCTCTGGCCAGCTCCTCTTACCCTCTTTTGTGAGTTTTGCATCCCCTACCAAACTTTTAAATTGAGGAATTTCTCAGAGCCCTACCCTAATCGTCCCTCTTGAGTCTATACAACCTCCCTGGGAGACCACATCTGCCCCCAACATTCTAGTTATCATCTACAGGCTGTTGACTCTGTGTCTATATCTCCAAATTCCTCTCCTGGGTCTCTTACTAATACACCCTACTGCCTACTTGACATTTGTACTTGGATGTCTTTCAGGTTCTTCTAGCTGTATGTTTCCAAGGCTAAGATCATCTTTTTCCAACCAAATCTGCCAAAATTCTCCTCTTATAACCCTTTTCTTCACTAAATGATACTACCAGCCCTTCTGTTGCATATGCCAGAAAATCAGGGAGTCATCTAGAACTCTTACCTCTCTTTTACCCTCTACATCTATTCAATCAAAAGATTAAATTGATTCAATCTTCTGTTAACCCTCAAATCTATCCACTTGTTTTCATTACTATTGTTAACAATCTAATCCATCATCAGCTGTAGCCTAAGGTATTGCAAAAGACCTCCAAATAACCTCCTTCCTTCTGAGATATTCTCTATTAAGCATTAAGACTGATCTTTCTAAACTGCCATTCTGACCATGTCCTGCTTAGTTTCTTCATTTTCCTTACAGTAACCTCAGAATCAAGTACAGCTCTTTACCTTGGCTTACAAAGCTCACCTTAATATCACTCCTACCTACCTCTCTAGTCACCTTCTCTTTAGAATTTCATGTTACAATCATATTGGCCTTTTCTCATTACAAATATAATGTTCATTCTCATCCTTTTGACTTCAAACACATTTTATTACTTCACACATATCCGTACTTACTATGATCTCACCTATTCATCCTTTAGTTCTCACCATAAATAACACACTTAGGGAAGGTCTCCTTATCCTTAGAGCAGGTTAAGTCTTAAATGCTGAATAGTTTCCACAGCATGCTGAATTCTCTCAGTTATCACACATTACTATGCTTAGATGTTTGATGTCTAGCCCAGTAGACTATTAGCTTTATGATAACAGTAATCATATCTCTCCCTACCCTTTTGTTCTGACACCTTGCAAAATTTCTGGTCTATTGTAACTACTTGTAAGGATTTATTGACAGGGAGAAGGAGGGAGGAAAGAATGAAAGAAAGAGGATTGAAAGGAAGAAAAGGAAAGAGGAAAAGAAGGCTCGCCTAGTCCGACTTGAGTGAGTCATAAGAAAAAAGAAATGGTCAGGGAATTTAATGAATTCCTAAGCTATTTGAAACTTTGTAAAGTTATCCATTTCACATGTGTTCCTTATAAAATTGAAAAAGCTATTTTGCATTTTACATTGAGGAAACTGAGACATATAAAAGAAATGTCATAGCTCATCATGTTTTATCTTCCATCTGGAATTCCATTTCCTTAATTTTGTTTATGTCCCATTTCCTTGAGATCTACCTGAAGTACCAAGTGCACCTTTACTATCCACTGTCCAAATCATGTAATTTTCTTTCTCTTCTCTAATCCCACAGCATACTTTATGTAATTCCCTAATAGTTTTTATCAAAATGCAATTTATTTCATACTTATTTCTTTTGTGTTTCATTTCAACTTGTTTAAAATAAAATTTAGGAGAAATAATCCAGATCAGATTATTCGTATTATCATCCCAAGACCTAGCACAAAGTTAGATGCTCAATAAAATTGTGTTAAATGGGATAAGGCAAGATGATAGAGGAGTGGAGGCTAGGATAGTGTCTGATCCCAGAAGTTCAGATGGATAGTCATCAAACCATTCTAAACTCCTGCAAACTCAACAGGAGATAGACGAGAGGAAGAACAGCAATTCTAGGAGCAGAAAATCAACCACTTTCTGGATGGCAGGAGGTGTGGAAAAGTGAATCAAAAGCGATAGGAAGATAGACTGCAGGGGGAGAGGGCAGCTCCTGGCAAGCCACAGAGCAGCGGAGCACAAAATTGGAATGTTTAGAAGTCTGCTTCGCTGTGGGAAATCACTCCAGAGGCTAAGCAAGGGGTGGAGCCCTTGCTAGGACAGTGTGGTCTTTGAGGGTGGCAGAGATAGCAGGTATCAGAGTTGGGAAGCCAACAGCAGAGACAGAGCTATGCAGTGGGCAATCAACTTGGGCTTACATTAGACTGTGATGAGAGGCACAGTTGGGCCACTGCTCTTTGGACAGGGACCCCACAAAGGGCAGCTTTGGAGAGACCCCTTCCTTCCTCCTCCAGGAGTAGTGGCACAGGAGTGCGCTGAAAGAATCTGCTGGGTTTGGAGACTCCAGATGGGGATGCGCAACAGAGATAGAAACAATCTGTTACAGGTCGAGTGAGCTCTGAACCTGGCCAGAGACCAGGGAAGCAGGAGGGATTGACTGCTTTTCTCTGAGGGTGTACTAAGGAGTGGAGCCCTGAGCTCTCAGCTCCTACAGGCTGGAGATTGGGAGGCCGCCATCTTCATTCCCATCCTTCAAAGTATTACGGAAAGCATTCAGGGAACAAAGGCTCCAAAGAGCAGATTGCTTAGCCCAGGCCCTGGCAAGGGTGGTGCAATTCCACCTTGGGCAAAGACATTTGAGAATCACTGCAAAGAGCCCCTTCCCTAAAACATCAGCGAGAATATCCAGCCAAGACCAAGTTCATCCATCAGTGAAAACTGCAGAACTCCAGTTAGGAAAAAGCAACACATAGAATTCATGGCTTTTTTTTCCCATGAGTTAAAATTTTAAAAATATTTTTATCTTATTTTATATTTAATTTTTCCTCTTTCGTATTTTAACATTTTTAATTAGTATCTTATAAATACCTTTTTAAAAATCTTTTCTAATTTTCACTGTACATTCATACATTCCCCTCATTGTATTTAACCTTATTTTTTTATATAAATATAGGGATCTTTTTTGTCTTTACAATTTTGGGATACAATTTATTCTAATAGATCAAAATATACCCTAAATCTAGCACACAGCTTGGTTCTAGTCTCCACCCTGATCACATTATTTCCTCTTTTAGTATTTTTTTTCTATTTTTCAACCAAACTATTATCAATACCTTTTTTTAAAAAACTTTTTAAATTTTCATCTTAACAGTCATATTCCATCCCTTCATAGTGTTTACCCTTATTTTTGTATATTAGTAAGTTTTTCCTTCTTTAAAATTTTGGGAAGGAGTTTCCTCTAACAGACCAAAAACACCCCAAATCAGGTGTGGGTCTCTTTCTAATCACAAGTCTAATACATATGTTTCTTTTTCTCTTTTTTATTTTACTTTAATTGTAAATTTTTTTCACTCTTTTTTCTCCCCTCAACCCCTTTTACTTTAACCCCTGCTCTCATCTCTCTTCTGATTTTTCTGGCATCATTGCTACCCTTATATTATTTTACTCTCTCATTCTTATATTCTTATCTCAATAAAATGACAAGGGGAAAAATGCACCACAAAAAAAAAAAAAAAAAAAGAACAAGATGCAGTACCAATGGCTAGGGACATAATCAATAGGGACATTAGTAATATGTCAGAAATACAGTACAAAATGACAACTATCAAGGTGCTAGTTGGGCTCAAAGAAAGCATGGAAGATATTAGAGAATCCCTTTCTGGAGAAATAAAATCCCATTCTGGAGAAATAAAAGAACTAAGATATAACAAAGTTGAAATCAAAAAAGCTAATAATGAGGTGCAATAAAAAAAATGGAGGCTCTTACTGCTTCGATAAATGAGGCAGAAGAGAGAATTAGTGATAGACAAGACCAAATGATGGAGAATAAAGAACCTGAGAAAAAGAGAGACAAACAACTACTAGACCACAAGGTAGAATTCAAGACATAAGCGATATCATAAGATGAAACAATATTAGAATACTTGGGATCCGAGAAGAAGAAAGAGAGAGAGGGGTGGAAAGTATATTGGCCAAATTATTCTAGAGAATTTCCCTAATCTGATGAAGAGAACAAGCATCAAATCACAGGAGGCACAGATAACCCCCCTCAAAATCAATAAAAATAGGTCTACACCCCATCCTCTAATAGTAAAACTTCAAAGTCATAGTGACAAAAAGAAAATCCTGAAAGCAGCTCGGGACAAGAAGTCTGTAACATACAAAGGCAGAGATATTAGACTGGCAACAGACCTATCCACAGAGACCTGGCAAGCCAGAAAGGACTGGCATGATATATTCAGAGCAGTAAACGAGAAAAATATGCAGCCAAGAATACGATATCCAGCTAAGCTGTCACTGAAAGTAGATGGAGAGATTAAAAGCTTCCAGGACAAACAAAAACGGGAAGATTTTGCAAACACAAAACCACCCTACAGGAAATATTGAAAAGGGTCCCCTAAGCAAAGAGAGAGCCTAAAAGGATCATAGGCCAGAAAGGAACAGAAACAATATACCAGTTAACAGTCACTTTATGGGCAATGCAATGGCACTAAATTCATATCTATCAATAGTGACCCTGAATGTAAATGGGCTAAATGCCCCAATCAAAAGGCACAGAGTATCAGAATGAATAAAAAAAAAAAAACCCATTGATATGCTGTCTACAAGAAACTCATCATAGACCCAATGACACCACCAAATTTAAAGTGAGAGGGTAGAAAACAATTTACCATGCTAATGGACATCAAAAGAAAGCTGGGATGGCAATCTTTATATCAGTTAAATCAGACTTTAAGCCAAAGACTATAATAAGAGATGAGGAAGGACACTATATCCTACTAAAAGGGACCATACAACAAGAAGATCTAACAATTGTAAATATCTATGTCCCTAACATGGGAGCAGCCAATTATATAAACCAATTATCAACAAAGTCAAAGAAACTCATCAACAATAATACAATAATAGTAGGGGAATTTAATAGTCCCCTTACTGAAATGGACAGATCACCTAAGCAAAAGATCAACAAGGAAATAAAGGCTTTAAATGACACACTGGACCAGATGGACATCACAGATACATTCAGAACATCCCATCCCAAAACAACAGAAAACACATTCTTCTGTAGTTTGCATGGAACAGTCTCCAAAATAGATCACATCCTGGGACACAAAACAGGTCTCAATGCGTTCCAAAGAACTGGGATCATTTCCTGCATATTTTCAGACCACAATTCCATGAAACTAGAACTCAATCACAAGAGGAAAGTTGGAAAGAACTCCAACACATGGAGGCTAAAAAGCATCCTACTAAACAACGAATGGGTCAACGAGGAAATTAAAGAAGAATTAAAAAAATTCATGGAAACAAATGAAAACGAAAACACAACTGTTCAAAACCTTTGCGACACAATAAAGGCGATCCAGAGAGGAAAGTATATAGCAATACAAGCCTCTCCCAAAAAACATGAAAGATCTCAAATACAAACTAATGCTACACCTAAAGGAGCTGGAGAAAAACAGCAAAGAAAGATTAAACCATGCAGAAGAGAAATAATAAAGATCAGAGCGAAATCAATGAAATAGAAACCAAAAGAACAGTAGAAAAATCAGCAAAACTAGGAGCTGGTTCTTTGAAAGAATTAATAAGATTGATAAACCCTTGGCCAGACTTATCATAACGAAAAGAGAAAGGACCCAAATTAATAAAATCATAAATGAAAGAGGAGAAATCACAACCAACATCAAAGAAATACGAACATTTATAAGAACATATTGTGAGCAACTATACGCCAGCAAATTAGACAATCTGGAAGAAATGGACGCATTCCTAGAGACACATAAACTACCAAAAATGAACCAGGAAGAAATAGAAAACCTGAACAGACCCATAACCAGTAAGGAGATTGAAGCAGTCATCAAAAATCTCCCAACAAACAAAAGCCCAGGGCCAGAAGGCTTCCCAGGGGAATTTTACCAAACATTCAAGGAAGAAGTAATACTTATTCTTCAGAAATTGTTCTATAAAATAGAAATGGAAGTGAAACTTCCAAACAAATTTTATGAGGCCAGTATCACCTTGATCCCAAAACCAGACAAAGATCCTATCAAAAAGGAGAATTACAGACCAATATCCTTGATGAACACGGATGTAAAAATTCTCACCAAAATACTAGCCAATAGGATCCAACAGTACATTAAAAGGATTATTTAGCACGATCAAGTGGGATTTATTCCTGGGATGCAAGGTTGGTTCAACACCCACAAATCAATGTGATACAATACATTAATAAAAGAAAGAAAAAGAACCATATGATACTCTCGATTGATGCTGAAAAAGCATTTGACATAGTAAAACATCCTTTCTTGATCAAAACACTTCACAGTGTAGACATAGAGGGTACATTCCTCAACATCATCAAAGCCATCTATGAAAACCCACAGCGAATATCATTCTTTAGGGGGAAAAAACTGAGAGCTTTCCCCCTAATATCAGAAAAATGGCAGGGATGCCCACTATCTGCACTGCTATTCAACATACTACTAGAAGTCCTAGCCTCAGCAATTGGACAACAAAAAGAAATAAAAGGTATCCAAATTGGCAAAGAAGAAATCAAATCCTAACTCTTTGCAGATGATATGATACTTTATGTGGAAAACCCAAAAGACTCTAATCCCAGACTGCTAGAACTCATACAGGAATTCAGTCAAGTGTCAGGATATAAAATTAATGCACAGAAATCAGTTGCATTTCTATACACCAACAGCAAGACAGAAGAAAGAGAAATTAAGGAGTCGATCCCATTTACAATTGCACCCGAAACCATAAGATATCTAGGAATAAACCTAACCAAAGAGGCCTTAAAGAATCTGTACTCAGAAAACTACAAAGTGCTCATGAAAGAAATTGGGGAAGACTAAAAAAATGGAAAAACATTCCATGCTCATGGATTGGAAGAACAAATATTGTGAAAATGTCTATTCTACCTAAAGCAATCTACACCTTTAATGCAATCCCTATCAAAATACCATCAACTTTTTTCAAAGAAATGGAACAAACAATCCTAAAATTTATATGGAACCAGAAAAGACATGAATAGCCAGAGGAATGTTGAAAAAGAAAACCAAAGTTGGCAGCATCACCATTCCAGCCTTCATACCCTATTACAAAGCTGTAATCATCAAGACAGTGTGGTAGTGGCACAAAAATAGATACATAGATCAATGGAACAGAACCGAGAGCCCAGAAATGGACCCTCAACTCTATGGTCAACTTATCTTCGACAAGGCAGGAAAGAATATCCAGTGGAAAAATGACAGTATCTTCAACAAGTGGTGTTGGGAAATTTGCACATCCACATGCAGAAGAATGAAACTCGACCATTTCCTTACATCACACACAAAAGCAGACTCAAAATGGATGAAAGACCTCAATGTGAGTCAGGAGTCCATCAAAATCCTTAGGAGAACATGGCCAGCAACCCTTTCCACCTCAGCCACAGCAACTTCTTCCTAGGAACATCTCCAAAGGCAAGGGAAGCAAGGGCAAAAATGAACTATTGGGACTTCATCAAGATCAAAAGCTTTTGCACAGCAAAAGAAACAGTCAACAAAACCAAAAGACTGACAGAATGGGAGGAGATATTCGCAAATGACATAACAGATAAAGGGCTAATATCCAAAATCTATAAGAACTTCTCAAACTCAACACCCAAAGAACAAATAATCCAATCAAGAAATGAGCAGAAGATAGGAACAGACATTTCTGCAAAGAGGACATCCAAATGGCCAACAGACACATGAAAAAGTGTTCAACATCACTTGGCATCAGAGAAATAGAAATCAAAACCACAGTGAGACAGCACCTCACCCTAGTCAGAATGGCTAAAATTGGCAAGTCAGGAAAGGACAGATGTTGGCGAGGATGCGGAGAAAGGGGAACCCTCCTACACTGTTGTTGGGAATACAAACTAGTACATCCACTCTGGAAAACAGTAGGGAGGTTCCTCAAAAAGTTGAAAATAGAGGTACTCTACGAATCAGCAATCACACTACTGGGTATTTAGCCTAAAGAAACAAATGTATGATCCACAGGGGCATGTGCACCCAAATGTTTATAGAAGCAATGTCCACAATACCCAAACTACAGAAAGAACCTAGATGTCCATCAACAGATGAATGAATAAAGAAGAGTTGGTATATATACATACAATGGAATATTATGCAGCCATCAAGAGAAACCAAATCTTGCCATTTTCAATGATGTGGATGGAACTAGAAGGTATTATACTAAATGAAATAAGTTAGTCAGAGAAGACAATTATCCTACGATCTCTCTGATATGAAAAATTTGAGAGGCTGGGTGGGGTGTCATGGGCCACTGAGGGAGGAGAATGAAACAAGATGGGAAGGAGACAAACCATAAAAGACTTCTAAACTCATGAAACAAATTGAGATTGGCTGGGAGGTAGGGGGGTAGGGATAGGGTGGCTGGGTTATGAACATTGGGGAGGGTAGGTGCTATGGTTAGTGTTGTGAAATGTGTAAGCCTGATGATTCACAGACATGTACCCTGAGGCAAACAATACATTATATGTTAATAAAAAAAGTTAAAAATATCAAAAAAGTTGTGTTAAATGGAAGCTACTTTTGAAATTTAGACTAATATCCTCTATCTAATGAACAAAAAAAAATCAGAAAAGTTATTTCAGATTTACCAAAGACCAAACAGCAGCATGCAACTCCCTTCTTATTTGTGTCTCCTTCTCCCACCTTTCCCATGTATACAGTGTGGGAGGAAATGTAAATTTGGGAGTCCTGAGGTGTCTGGCTAATGTCACCATTAATGGCTTGTACAAATATCCTTGGCTTAGTTTCTGCTTGAGTAAGAATATAGATTTTTGGCTGTCTTGTAATGCCAGTTTCTTGCAGTGCCTATCACAAAGCAATTTCAACCTTGGACAATATTTAAAAATATACTAATGAATTGTTGTTGCATAAACTTGAGCTTTAACAACCAACACTTCTCAAGAAGTCTAATAAGGAAACAAAATTAGAGCCAACTAAAATAGGCAGAAAATTTCTGAATTTTTCAGCTTCTCCCTTTTGCTGCTAGGTATTCTGACTTTATCTCCTCAGGCAGAAAAATCTTGAGTAGCCATATATTTGCTCAAGGGCTTTTTAGTTGCTTCTTTTCTTCATCTTTTTTCTACAACCAGTTAATTACCAAACTTATGCTAAGGCCTGAAGGTATCTTTACTTGGCATCAGTTATGGGCTCCTATAACAGGTGAATAAGAATGTTTTATTTCACCCTGAAAAGATGAAAGTGTCTTTTCCTAATCTGGTACATATTTCAACCAAAAAATTTAGAATTTTTAGTATTTGTCATGGGGCAAGTTTTCTTCCAAGGCTGTTTGGAATATTAAAGGAAGTAAAGTCCCTAGGTAAGAAAAGTATCAGAAACTTCTTTTGTTTGGTTGCCTTGGATTTGGGGAAAACTGGAACCAGGAAAACACTAGAGGAGATATTCTAATACTGAAATCTACTATGTATGTGTCAGTTTTGAGTCAGGCTGTTGTCTAGAGTCCTAAATTATGATGAATTCCTCAGGTCCAATAAAATCTAATAATCTGAGAGGCAAACAGTTATGTACAATTTTTGTGTTGCCCTAAGAACATTTAGAATGACTATTGGAAGACAGGTTCTGGCACAGGTAACTGACACAAGATATAGAAGAAAGTCCTGAGCAGAAGACACCAAAGGGGCAGAAACCATACTCAGAACAAATCAAGGAGTGGAACAATTAAGGCATGTACAAATCAGTAAATAAAATTCTAAAAAAGAAAGTTCCCTTTGAGGACATATCTTTTCTGTCATACTATATCCCCAATATCTAAAATAGTCTGACACATTAAGATGACCAGTAAATTCCTACTAAGTAAACAATATCTCAGTCTGGCTTTAAGAAAGAGGAGTATGAAGGCATGTGAGTAGCTTTGAATCCAAAGTCTGAGGTTAGCAAAATCAAAAAGATGAGAGATGAGACATATCAACAATCTGATTTGCTCTGGTACCTCATACCTTACCAGCCTGATGAACTACAATAAACTGAATTCTTAATATTTAAGCTTTTTCAGACCATTAGAAAAGCCCCATGACTGGATAATGGCTGCTTCTGAGAGCCTGCCAACACTGGATAAGAGTACTAACTCATCTTCAGGTATTATAATATAAATGCAAGGACTCATTAATATTTTAAAATTTTGTCAAGAGCCCTGACAGAGAAGCCCCAAATGATAATCTGTAAGAAATAAAACAAAACTAAATGAAATGATTAAAGCTTAAGGATTTTAAAAGCACACACAAAAAAGAGAAGACTCCAGCATTGAACAGTTGGGAAAAAAGGATGGTGATTGTGGTTGCTGTGTAAGATCCCAACATAGAGCCTCATAAAAGAAGTATAATGTTATTTTAAGGACCCTCATGATCAGATCAACAGTGATGGCCTTTTGTTGGCAAGGATTAAAGTACACATCTACACATATACCTATTAACAGAGAGATGTGCTATATTATTATCCACCGGGCTGAATTCAGAAACTCAAAACAAAAGCCTACCCCTTGCCCAGATCCTATTGTCAAAAGGAGATCAGGAACAGCAGTGTAGTTGACTTGATGCAGCAAAGAAAAAAAAAAAAACCCCAGGAAGATATTTTTATATTTTAATAAACAGTTTTCATTATCATCTAATGCCTACACTTTTACAAACCTGAGCTTCTCAGCCCAGCATTTATAGAAAATTGCCAAGTATCATTTGTAGATAAAAGCACAATTCAATATTTATGAATTGCTAGCTTTCTATAAACATACATATTTGGAGATGATCTCACTAGTCATTAAAATTTGAACATGGATCAAAGCTAGAATAATATTAACAATTTCTTGCATTTGTATAGTGTTTTACATAATACTATTAATAATAGATGACATTTACTGAGCACTTAGCAAGTGCCAGGCACTTTACATGTAAATTCTCGTAATGAATTCAGTTTAGTTCAACAAGCATTCAATTAATACCTACTGTGTGATAGATGAATAACACTGGTTTCTGTCTTTAAAAACTCTCATTTTGGTGCATTCTATCAATGTTTGTTGAAAGAATAAATGAATGGATGGATGAAAAATTAATTGGTTTGGATGGTACTGTCGGGTAATAAAAATAACACAGTCTCCTCCTCTCAATATCTATGGTGTTGAGAAAGTACTTACCAGCTCCTAGCCTCAATTTTTTCATCTGTAATATAGGAATATTTAAGCTCTCCCTTGCAAAACTGTTGTGATAATAGTGACTGAAAATGCCAAATATGTAAAAAGAATAGGCTCTCTGTAAGTGAGAGCAGGTATCATCATCATCACTACCATAATTATTACTATTTTAAGCAAGCCAATTAAACACTCCTCACTCTAGCTATAGCAATGAACAAGTATAACTCTAACATCCACAAAGCACATAACATTTATATAAAAATGCCACCAAAAAAAAAAAAAAAAAAAAAAAAACAAGCAAAGTAAGGGAGATCTACTAAACTGTAGTTCCCAATGTTCTACCAGGTTACTACACAACATCTATGCTCAGGCAAAGAAACAAACAAACAAACAAAAGTACAGACTCAATTTCAGTTATATTTCCAAAGATACCATAATAAAAGGCCAACAGAATAGGAAGCTTACCAAATAACAGACAATATTTTCCTTCATAATGGAATGCTGGTCACTCCATATGTGGAACCATGTTCTTTATTCCAACATTCTCAAAGAGCCCTAGACCTACAGCCCAAACAATGACCATCAAGAAACTCATCTTAATCCTCTCAGTGCCAGTGAGGCTAAGCCATAGCCATTCAGCACATAAACTTTGAGACCTGGGTCAAATTCAACCAGAAGAAGGCCCTGTTCTGATTACTTACCATTTGGGTCTGCTTGTAGATTTCACCATAGGGGCCATCCCATCTCTATAAAGACTCTTGGTTTTACTGAAGTTAACAATGTTGAAAATGACTCTCTGAAAAAAAGGGGAAAGTTTATCAGAAGACTATGCTCGTCAAGTTGTCACTTCCTGCTAATTAGGAATGGAAATGATAAGCAAGGTTAGAGGAAGCCATACAGACTAGCTGCCAACAGTATAATGAGAATAAATGGTGCCTGCGGAAAGTTAATGTATTTGTGCCAGCTTAGTATAGTAGTCAGGAGCACAGACTCTGGAACCTGGAAGCCTGAATTTTAATCCCACTCTAACATTCTCAAGCTGCGTGACGTTGCCGAGTTACTAAACCTATCCATGTCTCAGTTTCTTCATTTGAAAAATGGGGATAATAACAGTACTTAGGATTACTGATGATAATTAAGTAAGTTAATATATGTGTAGTGTTTGGAACCATGCTTTGTACATAGTTAATGCTACATAAATTTTAACTATTAACTGTGCCCTTTCTCCAGACTGACTTAGAATTTATATGGAAATGAATAATAGTAGTATTAGAGTAACAGTATTGCATTTAAAGTTCAGAAAAGATAATAACTGAATGCAAAGTTGAAGTTAAAAAGTTCTGGAACTGTTCAGCACCCCTTTAACTAGACCTGGAGGATATATGTCCTCTTTTGCACTTCCTTTGTTATCCTCTGCTGGGGACCAGGGGTTCTGAGCTCAACCCTAATCTCAGCATCAATTTGTAGAAGCATAGGTACTTGGATAAGTCCCTTCCCCTCTCCAGGCTTCACCTTTAAAATGGAGGACTGGAGTGCTCCTAGATACTAAAATCTTTCCAGGAGGGTAGTAGAGTTGAGAGAGATCAGCCTTTGTTTTGGTAAATAGTTTTATTATTATAAATGGAAAGGAGAGATAGGGAAAGAAAGAGAATTGGGGATAAAAGACACTCAATGACCATTGAAGTAGTCCAAAAGAGAGGGGATGGCGACCAGAGCAAGTGCAGGAAAAAATAGGAAAACTTTCAAAAGGTTACAATAGGCTAGTTTTTCTATACATAGGCAGTGAAAGAGAAAGAAGTATCAAAATTCATCTATTATTTCATTGAAATGTTTATTTTTCCCCCAAATATGTTTATTTTATTTTTTCAGTGCTACAGGATTAATTGTTCATGCACCACACCCAGTGCTCCATGCAATACGTGCCCTCCTCAATACCCACCACCAGGCTCGCCCAAATCCCCACCCCTCCCCTCCAAACCCCTCAGTTTGTTGCTCAGAGTCCATAGTATCACATGGTTCATCTCCCCCTCTTATTTCCCCCCATTCTGCCTTCCCTTCCTTCTCACAATGTCCTCCATGTTTTTCTTTATGCTCAGCACATAAGTGAGACCATAAGGTAATTGGCTTTCTCTGCTTGACTTATTTCACTCCGCATAATCTCTTCCAGTCCCATCCATGTTGATACAAAATTTGGATTATTTATTGTGTGATGTATTATATAATATCCAGTGCCAGGAATTTTATACATTTTTATAAATGTTTAAATATTCTACTATAACTATACAGAATATTAACCTCTTCATTTTACAGATGTGGAAACTGAGCTCGCAGAAGTTAATTAATTTGTCCAAAGTCATGCAATTAATATATGGAGAGTTGGTATTTAAATCCAAAGAATAAAAAAGATAAGTACAATGTCCATGATCTCTACCCTTGATTTACCCACTAAAGGTCCAAAATTCCATAACTATAACCAAGCCAGTTTTGTAAAGTAAGGGCAAAAATAAATACAATGGTAATTTTTTAAGCCTTTAGAATTTTGTTTTCTTAAAAGAGAAAATCAAAACTATTTTCTCTGCTTTCATATTTGGGACGATAATAGAATGCTTTGTTCTATGAAATAAGTTCTTAGGAATAACATGTTTTCCTTTCTGCTCAGAGACCCTGCAACCAACTCCATCACTGGGCATTTCAGTTGCTGACCTCTCTTCTGTCATTAAATTAACTCATCAAGAATGTCTAAGACTCTTCAATTATTAATAACCTGGACTTGCCTGTTGTCAGTTCAATTACTTCTCCCAGGGACTCAACTACTGTCTAATTTAAAAGAATCAATATTAAGAGGACAAATGGCCTTTGAACCTTACAGGGCTTATTTCCCTTTTCTCTTCTGAGATTTTCCAGGTGTCAGATCCATTTCCAGTGAACCTGGAAGCCATACTGCACTTATAGGATCTAGATTAATGCTAAATATAGGGGAAATCTAATACAGAAATAATGTTCATATGTGTGGCTGGAATAACGAAATGAGAAAGTGAAATATTCATTGATCACTAATATCTTACTATCCTCTGCCCAGGAAAATTTCCCAGGTCTTTTAAATATGCTATATTGTTTAGCTATTCGATCCATAAACAAAAGTTGTCTATTTTAGCCCAATTTTAGCCATGAAGAAACTGAAATAAAGACTCAAAAAAAGTATACTTTTTCAGGAACCTCCACATTGTTTTCCAAAGTGGCTGCACCAACTTGCATTCCCACCAACAGTGTAAGAGGGTTCCCCTTTCTCCACATCCTTTCCAAAATTTGTTGTTTACTGTCTTGTTGATTTTGGCCATTCTAACTGGTGTAAGGTGGTATCTCAATGTGGTTTGCTCATCTATGACCCTGCAATTGCACTCCTGGGTATTTACCGCAAAGATGCAAATGCAGTACAAAGAAGGGCCACATGTACCCCAATGTTCATAGCAGCAATGGCCACAATCGCCAAGCTGTGGAAAGGGCCAAGATGCCCTTCAACAGATGAATGGATAAAGAAGATATGATCCATATACACAATGGAATATTATGCCTCCATCAAAAAGGATGAATATCCAGCTTTTGTATCAACATAGATGGGACTGGAAGAGATTATGCTGAGTGAAATAAGTCAAGCAGAGAGAGTCAGTTATCATATGGTTTCACTTATGTGTAGAGCATAAGGAAAACCATGGAGGACACTGGGAGAAGGAAAGGAAGGGAAAATTTGGGGAAATTAGAGGGGGAGATGAAACATGAGAGACTGTGGACTCTGAGAAACAAACTGAGGGTTTTGGAGGGGAGGTTTTGGAGGTTATGTGAGCCTGGTAGTGGGTATTGAGGAGGGCACATATTGCATGGAGCACTGGTTGTGATGCATGAACAATGAATCTTGGAACACTGAAAAAAAATAAAATTAAAAAAAAAACTATATTTTTTTTCTATGACACTCCACATAAAAAGAACACCATCTCTTGCCATTCTCCACCCAAACCTTTTTCTTTCCCCAGCCTATTGAGCAAGCCAATATGTGGCTGTGAGAATCAAAGGTATGTGGAAGTAGGCAGTGGCTTTCTGTATTTTACACTTAAGTATCTATTATTTACCCCAAATGCAACACAAGAAATGGCATCCATAAGGCAATGGTAACAACAATTACAATAGCTAACAACTCCTAAGTACTTTTTATGTACCAAATTCTGGGTTAAGCACTTGTTCACATTATTTCAGCATTTTTTTATATTAGAATTACCTCATCATATAATTAGAAATTATAATTAGAATTAGAATTAGAATAATTAGAATAGATAACTTTTAAAAACTACTAATGCTTGGGCCTCAATGCCAATCATACATTCAGATATCTGATGCATTATTTCATTTATTTTGAGGATAATGAACTTTTTGAGAAATGGACTATTTGTCATCCCTTATTTATGGAAGAGGTAAGTAATATTTAAAGATTATGTAAGTTAAAATCATAAAACTAATAAAAAGAACAGCTAGAATTTGAACCAAGTCCACTGACTCAAAAGTAATAATATCATGAACATTCTAGACAGATACATCTGGACTGAAATCCAGTTCCCCACTATTTCTGTGATCTTGGGCAAGATAATTTTTTCTATTGATTATTTAAATTTAAAATTGGGATGATAACAGCATTCTAATAAACATTTATAAGAATCTGTGAGATTGTTTAAGTTAATCACCCAGCACATTTTACCTACCTCATACAAGGTACTCAATATTTATCAAACCTTCCTCCTTACCTTCAATAAAATAGGAAATTTTAGTTCATTACAAATTCTTCCTTCCTTTCTTCCTTTTCTTTCTTTTTCTTTCTTCTTTAGATTTAAATTTTAAATCTAGGCTTCTTGTTTTAGCAATATGGTACTCTATATCAGAGCTTTGTAAATAGTGACCTGTAGCACACTGGTATGCTCAGGGTGGATTATAGCTCCCAAGCAGCCATATGTGAGACCCGGAGCTCTGTCTATTCTGACCAAGCAGTTCATGGTGCTATGGAGGAGTGCAAACTTCATTCTAGGTGTAAGACATGGAAGGATCCAGGGTGGCTGGGGGTATAGAGAAGAGCCTGCATGTTGGCTAGATAGTGGACTTGATTCTCTGACTTTGCACATATCTGCTACTTTTAAAGTCTAGTCATGAGTAAGCTTCCCATTTAAGGTTATCCAAGCTACTCTCAAGGACTATTCTAAATAGGCATGTGCATGCTGTAAACTAGAAAGTCATCACAATATTAAGATATTCATTACCTAAAAGCATTTTATTAAAAGTCCAGTTAGATTTGAAAACCATTTGCTCTTCACATGAAGTTTCAACATTGCAGTTATGAGTGAAAGAAAGGGAGAGCTGTTCAATGACTTAAATATAATTTCATACAATTTAAATATTTGAACAGTTGTAATTTTTTTTATCACTTTATTGTGTGAACAGTTTCTCATTGATGATGGTGACTATTAAGATTTTGAAGAGGTTGTCACTGAAAAGTCTTGATTAGGAATTGCATGTGTCCGATGGCAGGGTCATAGGGTAGCTCTATTTGTAATTTCTTGAGGAATCTCCACACTGTTTTCCAAAGTGGCTGCACCAGCTTGCAATCCCACCAACAGTGTAAGAGGGTTCCCCTTTCTCCACACCTTCTCCAACATTT
>CM053606.1:32965381-32976742 GCA_028646535.1 Procyon lotor
TGGTGGGATTGCAAGCTGGTGCAGCCACTTTGGAAAACAGTGTGGAGATTCCTCAAGAAGTTGAAAATAGAGCTACCCTATGGCCCTGCCATCGCACTCCTGGGTATTTACCCCAAAGAAGCAGAAGCATTACAAAGAAGGGCCACATGTACCCCAATGTTCATAGCAACAATGGCCACAATTGCCAAACTGTTGAAAGAACCAAAATGCCCTTCAACAGATGAATGGATAAAGAAGATATGGTACACATATACAATGGAATATTATGCCTGCATTAGAAAGGACGAATATCCAAATTTTGTAAGAACATGGATGGGAATGGAAGAGATTATGCGGAGTGAAATAAGAAAAGCAGAGAGAGCCAATTATGGTCTCACGTGCTGAGCATAAAGAAAAACATGGAGGGCATTGTGAGAAGGAAGGGAAAGGTGAATGGGGGGAAATCAGAGGGGGAGATGAACCATGAGAAACTGTAGACTCTGAGCAACAAACTGAGGGTTCAGGAGGGGTGGGGGTGGGTGTTGGGCGAGCCTGGTGGTGGGTATTGAGGAGGGCACGTATTGCATGGAGCACTGGGTGTAGTGCATGAACAATAACTCTTGTAACACTGAAAAAATAAAAAACATTTTTAATGTTTATTTTAAACATAAAAAAAATGAAAATAGAAGGAGAAATAAAAAGCTTCCACGACAAACAAAAATGGGAAGAATTTGCAAACGTCAAACCAGCTCTACAGGAAATATTGAAAAGCGTCCTCTAAGCAAAGAAAGAGCTTAAAAGTAACATACACCAGAAAGGAACAGAGACAATATATAGTAACAGTCACCTTACAGGCAATACAATGGCACTAAACTAATATCTTTCAAAAGTTACCTGAATGTAAATGGGCTAAATGCCCCAATCAAAAGGCACAGGGTATCAGAATAGATTAAAAAACAATACACATCAATATGCTGTCTACAAGAAAAGTATTTTAGACCCAAAGAAACCTTCAGATTTAAAGTGAGGATGTAGAAAATAATATACCATGCTAATGAACCTCAGAACAAAGCTGAGGTGACAATCCTTATATCAGATAAATTAGATTTTCAGCCAAAGACTATAATAAGCAATAAGGAGGGATACTATATCATACTTAAAGCTTCTGTCCAACAAGAAGATCTAACAATTGTAAATATCTATGTCCCTAACATGGGAGCAGCAAATTATATAAACCAATTAATAACAAATCAAAGAAACACATCAACAATAATACAATAATAGCAGGGGACTTTAACACCCCCCTCACTGAAATGGGAAGATCATCTAAGCTGAAGATCTACAAGGAAATAAATTCTTTAAATTACACACTGGACAAGATGGACATCACAGATATATCCAGAACACTCCATCCGAAAGCAACAAAATACACATTTTTCTCTAGTGCATATGGAACATTCTCCAGAATAGATCACATCTTGAGTCACAAATAAGGTCTCAATTGGTACCAAAAGATTGGGATCATTCCCTGCATATTTTCAGACCACAATGTCATAAAACTAGAACTCAATCACAAGAAGAACGTTGGAAAGAACTCCAATACATGGAGGCTAAAGAGCATCCTACTAAACAATGAATGGGTCAATGAGGAAATGAAAGAAGAATTTTAAAAATTCATGGAAACAATTGAAAATGAAAACACAACTGTTCAAAATCTTTGGGATGCAGGAAAGGTGGTCCTAAGAGAAAGTCTATAGCAATATAAGCCTTTCTCAAGAAAAAAGAAATGTCTCAAATACACAACCTAATCCTACACCTAAAGGAGCTAGAGAAAAAACAGCAAAGAAAGCCTAAACCCAGCAGAAGAGAAATCATAAAGATCAGAGCAGAAAATCAATAAAAGAGAAACCAAAAGAACAGTAGAATGAATCAACAACATTTGCAAATGACATATCAGATAAAGGGCTAGTATCCAAAATCTATAAAACACTTCTCAAACTCAACACCCAAAGAACAAATAATCCAATCAAGAAATGGGCAGAAGACATAAACAGACATTTCTGCAAAAAAGATATCCAAATACCAAGAGACACATAAAAAAGTGCTCAACATCACTCACCATCAGGGAAATACAAATCAAAACCATAGTGAGATAGCACCTCACCCCAGTCAGAATGGCTAAAATTAATAAGTCAGGAAATGACAATGTTGGCCAGGATGTGGAGAAAGGGGAACCCTCTTACACTGTTGGTGGGAATATAAGCTGGTGTAGCCACTCTGTAAAACAGTATGGGGGTTCCTCAAAAAGTTGAAAATAGTGCTACCCTACAACCTAGCAATTTCAGTACTGGGTATTTACCGTAAAGATACAAATGTAGTGATCCAAAGGAACATGTGCACCCGAATGTTTATAGCAGCAATGTCCACAATAGCCAAACTGTGGAAAGAACCTAGATGTCTATCAACAGATGAATGGATAAAGAAGAAGTGGTACATATATACAAGGGAATACTATGCAGCCATAAAAAATGAAATCTTGCCCTTTGCAATGACATGGATGGAACTAGAAGGTATTATGCTAAGTGAAATAAGTCAATCAGTAAAAAAAAACATCATAAGATTTCTCTGCTATGAAAAATTTGAGAGGCAGCACAGGGGGTTTTGGGGCATAGGGAGGGATAAAAATGAAACAAGATGGAATCGAGAGGGAGACAAACCATAAGAGACTCTTATTCTCCCAAAATAAAGTGAGGGTTGCTGAGGGGTAGGGAAGAAGGGATAGGGTAGCTGGGTTATGGACATTGGGTAGGGTATGTTCTATGATGAGTGCTGTGAATTGTGTAAGCCTGATGATTCACAGACTAGTGCCCCTGAAGCAAATAGTAGATTATATTTAATTAAAGAAAAAAAGGAAGGGGCACCTGGGTGGCTCAGCGGGTTAAAGCCTTTGCCTTCGTTTCAGGTCATGATCTCAGGGTCCTGGGATCAAGCCCCACATCGGGCTCTCTACTCAGCAAGGAGCCTGCTTCCCCCCGCCCCCGCCTGCCTCTCTGCCTACTTATGATCTCTCTCTCTCTGTCAAATAAATGAATGAATGAATGAATGAATGAATGAATGAATGAATGAATAATAAATCTTGAGAAAAAGGGGAAAAAGAATATAGGCCCAAGATAGAATCAGACAAGTTACAGAAGAGAAAACAAAAGGTCTATAAATACATTAAAAGATTATAACCCCACTGGTAATCAAAAAAATAAAATTAAGAAAATAATTAAATACATTTCTTAACCATTAGCAATTTAGTAAATCTAAAATACCAAGTATTGATAATTATGTATAAAATAGTGATTTTTATCATTTCTAGTGAGGATATAAAATAGGATAATTTTGTTAGAGAAGAACTTAACAACAAGTAAAGGAAGAGGACTGTTATATATAATCCATCAATTCTACTTCTGAAGGTTCTCCTAAGACAAATTTTGCAGATTGCATAAGGAGATATGTATAAGGATATTCACTATAGCACTGTTCATTTATAATAGCAAAACAAGCAGCTAAAACCACTTAACTCAGAATTAGAATGGATAAATTGTGGTTCATTAATATAGTAGATGACTGTTTAGAATTTAAAATGAATGAACTAGAGTGTCATTCATCAACACAAATAAATGCCAAGAACTGTTTAGTGACAAAGGCAAACATTATAACACAAAACAATAGTATATTTTAATGTAATATATACATATAAAAGTACAAAATCATACATGGGAGTAATACACATTAATTTCATGCCTATTGCTGTTTTGGGGACAAAGGAAGAGGGTAAGGAGAGGTGTTTAACTATAACTATAATGTTATATTTATCAAAATCAATAAAGTGAGGCAGAATCTAAAGAATGACAAATGTTCATATCTGCTTAATCTTACTGGTGGATCCTTGAGTCTTTTAAAATATTTTATGTGTAGCTAAAAATTTACTAAATTTAAAAGTTTAAACACTTTAAATACCTTTAATTCATAAGAAATTGTAGTGTAAAATACAATGAACCATCATATTTTTTTCTGAATGGTTAACAAGTTTTAACATCTTACTGAATAAGTTATCACTTTTTCTTCTTAATTTCAAATGTCACTTTTTCTGTATAATAAACTTTTATATGCTTGGATTTATGTCTGGACTTCCATTTCTGTTTCACTGATTTGTGTATTTATTCTAGTGACAACCAGTCATTGTTTTGATAATTGTAGTTTTATGATATGTTTCAACTTTATTAGGGCAAATCTCTAGTTAATGTTCTCCTTTTATTATTTTTTATGGCATCACACCTGTGAACTGTTTTGTCTCTAATTGGTTATTTTCTTTCACAATTTGTTTTGTTCATGCTTTCTCACATTTTTTAAAATGCTCTATTTCACAAAAATTACGTGAAATCTTTCTTTATGCTTTCCTTCTTTTGTCAGTCACCTGTGAATCATTTTTCCGAGTTTTATTCTACTAATGGTTATATTTAAATTAAAAAATGAATTGGAATCCTTAAGTTAGGCATGAGTAGTTTACATACGAGTGATGTCAGTAACTCCTTTTGAGACAACCACTTGTTACTAACCTATTCTGATAATATCCAGAGACATATAACACAATGGGAGAAAGCTCCTTGGAGTGTATGTGTGCCCCGTGCCCCCATGTATCCAGGTTATTGTGACTTGGGTTGAACTGCACAGGAGTTTCAGGTGAATTTGCTGAGGTGTCACAACATATCAAATGTTAGATAGGTAATATGGCACTGAGTTGAGAATAAAATATAGGTCTTTATTTTTTCAACCAATCAGCTACTTTCCTTCATATTCCCTATTTTTATATTGCCCATGCTGAGCCAAATCTGATTCCTGTGGAAAGAAATGTTGGAGTTCCACACCTACTAGGCCCTGTATAACTTTGACCATGTTTTATTATCTTTCTGAGCCTTGTTTGCCTCATTTAAAGAGGAAACTCATACCTAGCTGATAAGAGTTGCTGCTGCGGGGCACCTGGGTGGCTCAGTGGGTTAAGCCTCTGCCTTCAGCTCAGGTCATGATCTCAGGGTCCTGGGATTGAGCCCCGCATCTGGCTCTCTGCTCAGCAGGGAGCCTGCTTCCCTCCTCCCTCCGCCTGTCTCTCTGCCTGCTTGTGACCTCTCTCTCTGTCAAATAAATAAATAAAATCTTAAAAAAAAAAAAGGAGTTGCTGCTACAGTTAAATATAATTGCCAAAACAATATGAGAAACAATAAAATACTACACACATGTGTGTATGTATCTGTACATGTGTATATATACATATTCACATACATGTATTTTCATGTGTGTGGGTGTGGGTGTATATACAATTAAGTTAAGCCTCTTGCTCATGAAGAATCTCCAGGTTACCACCCAAGTTCCTGATAGAATGCCAAGGAAATCCTGGATCTGATATATCAAAAGCATGGAGTCTGGCATTTAGATAATCACTATGTGAAAAATGAATCCTTATCTATTATAAGCTGATGTTGAAGAGTCACAAGCAACCAACAAAGTTTGTTAATCAGCTGCACCTGTGTCTTGTTAGCTGGAAACTGTCAAAATCTTCACACAGATAGTGCAGTCTGATAGAGGTAATAAAGAAATAGTTTGCACATTAAAACATTCTTCCTTCTCATTGTAAGCTTGAGAAGGCAGCCAAAAGAAGTAGAAGGGGTATGGAGCAAAACATTCTCATCAAGGGAAGTTTAGCATATCAAACAAAGACATTAGCAACATGAGAAGAAACATAAGATCTTTTAGGGAGACTCTTCTCCCCATAACGCAGAATAAATATCCAGCAATACACAGATAAAAAATGCCTCTGTAGGTAATCTGACAGGATTACTTACAGAGAGTTTTGTTCTCAATTTCATTCATTCATTCAAGAAATATTTAATTATTTCATTTAATAAAATTATAAGACTCTTAATCTGCTATGTGCTAGGATTATAGGAATAAATAAAACTCAGCCCTTTGCCCTTAGAGAACTACCTACTGAGGGAAATTAACATGGAACACACACATATGAATAAAATGCTGAGGTGGTATCTGTAACCAGCCTAGTGAAAAGAAAGCTGAAACTTTATTGATGAATAAAGATTAACTGGGCAGCAAGGAAAGCACAGAAGATATTACAGAGTCAGAGGAAGCAATGAGAATAAAGGTTGAGTGTTTTGTACAATTATAAGATGTTTCCTGTGACTGGAGCAAAAGATTCTGGGACTGGTGAGGTAAGAGATCAGACTGTGACATTAAAAGGTATGCAAGAAATTAAGAAATTTTAACTTTTATGAAAACAATATGAGGGGGCTATGGAAGAGTTTTAAGTGTAGGTATGAAAGGTTCAGATCTATGTTTTGGAAAGAGCAACACAAAATTGACTTCCTATTCTCCTCCCAACATGATGGCAAAGTTAGGGAGAATGAATAGAGCACCAACTGCCTGGATGGTCCCAATCCTATGCCAACCTACAATGTGCCAAGAGAGTGAATCACTATTATTTATCCACTCTGTTTCCCCTGCTCAGGGGTACTATAAAGTTAATAGGACAGGTGGGGCAATAGGTATATACACATATTTCATTTATTAAATGAGTTACTCATCAGGCATAGAAAAAAGCCAAAGGTGTTTGTTTATTTTTTCAGTGCCTCTGAAATTCTCAAACAGGAATGGAGAGGTTTCCATATTTGGGTAAAACAAAAGAACACTCCCTTTTTTTTTTATTCATTCAGGACCTCTCTCGAGATGGATTTAGCACCCCTGGGTGGTCCCACAGGGCTAACCACTTCTGGTCTGTATTAGGATTATACTGTACTTGGTTGTATAGGAATAATTTCAAACTTGAGTTATCTTATTCATTTATTTTTTAAAATTATGTTCAATTACCTTCTTTAATGTTGGTAGAACCTTTCTGTGGTGAAATATTTGTGCTTATCTATTTTCTTACAAATGTGGTAGACTGCAAAATTTTTCACAATCTGTCTTTCTACTCTGTATCCATCTCTATACTATGATTTTGCTGCTTTTTCTATCAAAAGATGAGCCTCTTGAGTCTGTATTGACCTTGTAATTGGCTTTGGCCAATAGGAACTAGTGAAAGTGTTAATATACCAGTTCTAAGCCAAGACCTCAAAAAGTCTTGTGTAGTTCCATATTCTCTCTTGAAATCCTACCACTAATAGTTGATCAAGTTCAGGGTAGGCTTACAGAGGATGATAGACCACACTGAATAGAGAACATTTGTTCTAACTAGAGCTAGAACAGCCTACAGCCAGCTGATTTGGAAACATGTGAAAGAACCCAATCAAACTCAGCAGATTATCTACCTGATCCAGAGGTGATCACCAATACAGAAGAAGCACACAGGTGACCCATGGACTCTTGAGTAGTAATAAATGCTTACTATTTTAAGCCATTGAATTTTGGAGTTCTTTGTAATTTAACAATAGCCAAGTAATACACTATGTCATGCTTCAGTGATCAAAAATATCAGGGGAGAAAAAGGAAAAGCAAAAAAAGAGAGCCAAAGAAAGGAAACATCAAAGAGAAAGGAAAGTAATCACTTATATGTGGAATATAAAGAAGCCCAACTCACGGAAGCCAGTGACAAGAATGGTATTTACAAAGGACTGGGATATGGGATGGAAAGGGGAAATGTTGGTCAAAGTATAAACTTCCAGTTATAAGATAATAAGTTCTAGGGATCGAATGAACAGCATGGTGACTGTACTTAATAATACCATATTATGTACTTGAAAGTTGCTAGAAGAATAGATATTAAATTTCCTCACCACAAAAAAGAAATGGTAATTATACAATGTGATAGAGGTGTTAGCTAAAACTATAGTGATAATCATTTTGCAATATATGTATTGAAGCAACAACTTGTACATCCTAAATTTAAGTGATGTTATATGTCAGTTCTATCTCAGTAAAGCTGAGAAAAAAATTTTTAAGAAGGGAATGAAAATGAAAGTTAAAAAGTAAAAAAAAAAAAAAAGGTCATTTACTTCATATTGTAGTTCATAATCACACTATTTGGTATTAAATTGGCTTATTTATTTTTTCATTATTATCTATAATATTTTTTATATAAGTTCATTCTCCCTTAAATGTTAAGTCCACTTATTTTAAAAAATACCATTTAAATTTGGTCATACTAATATATATTGTTGGCCAATTTTTCTCTAGATTTTTACTCTTCAACTTTATGTAATGGAAAAAGATCAATGTCTACCCTTGAGAATTTTACAAATTATCTGAGTTCATGGAAGGTGAAAACATGGATATATTATAAGGCAATGCCACTTTCCTTCTCTTATCTATAAAATGAGAAGTTTGGACAAGATTACAGTCTTAGGAGGCAGAAACCAGAGTTCAAATCTTGCCTCCACCACTCAATATCTTTGTAAATTTTAGTATGTTATTTTACCTCAGGTGATCCATCTATAAAATCAGAGTAATACTTTACCTGTTAGAAGGTTCAATCTTCAGCTAGATAGCTAAAGCAAATGCTCTTCTGAGGGATACTTCAGCTTCAAGATATAGGTTTCTATGGTTCTATTTTTATTAAATACTTACTCTGTACTGGGCACTTTACCTTAAAAATCTCATTTAATAATCACAGCAATGTGAGGAAAGTCTTAAATTCCCATTTTATAGATGAGGAAAGTAGAGCTTCCACAGACATTATATAACTTGCCCAAAGTCACAGTGCTGACAAGTGGTAAAACAAGAATTCAAAATCATTTATTTGACTCAAAAGCTGGAGTTCTATATATTAATCCATACTGTATCCCTCTTTTCAGTTTTGGGGAATCTGGGCTAAAAAAGAAGTAATAGACTCCTCTAGTTCCATTTAGAATCATGTTTCAAATTAAAAGGCAATTTGGGGTGCCTGGGTGGCTCAGTGGGTTAAGCCTCTGACTTCAGCTCAGGTCATGATCTCAAGGTCCTGGGATTGAGCCCTGCATCGGGCTCTCTGCTCAACGGGAAGCCTGCTGCCCCCTCTCTCTCTGCCTGCCTCTCTGCATACTTGTGATCTCTTTCTGTAAAAAAAAATAAAATCTTAAAAAAAAAAAAGGCAATTCAAGAAAGATCCATGCTTTCAGTTTGCCTCTTAAGACAATTTTTTTTTTTATAAATTGTTTTGATGGATAGCAAACTGTAAAGCAGTACTTCTAAGACAGAGAGAGAGAGAAGAATTTGCTTTGAAGGAACTTTCCTTTTCCCAAAGCTTGTGGGAATTATGGTATGTTCTATAGCATGGCTTTATGGTATTGCTCTCCAGGACAGAGACCAAGTCATTTGCTGATATCGGATCAGGTGCTTGAATTCGTTCGCCATTAGGAGAAAGGGTTATATTAAGCCAAGCAAATTCCCTCATCCAGTTCCCATGAGGCCTATGAAAACTGCTTATGAGTCACTAATAAAATAAAGTTCTATGTTCAGTCTCCAGCTAATGTCAGGGCCATACCCAAGCCTATGGTTCATTTTATGGTCAGTGTCAGGACTAGAACCAACACAAGGGTTCAGGAGCCAGGGTTTAGATTTAGTCCATTTGAGGAAGGAATCAGTCACTCTCCACAATTAAGGAACAGTCAATAAACAAATCACAATATTTTATAATTTGTAATGTGAAATAAACATGTTTTGAAAAGTTGATGCAGTATTATCCTAATTATTTTGACATGATTACCCTGCTATGTTTACCTGACACATTTTTTCATCACTCATGAAAGGCTCACATTGAGCTTTTACAAACTTCAAATTATTAGAATCCACATTCATGGAGCTTCATCTTATAACGGAAAAACTAGGAGTATCTTGTGGATTGCAAACAGCAGATAAAATGTTTCTTTATTAAAAGCTGCTCTCTCCAGTGAATTTCAGAGAACACTAAGATCTCCCTTTTGTTTACAGATAATCACATTTTTCTCAGAGTGGTTCACTAGGGCTTTACCTTGGGCATGAATTTTTCATGACTGATTGATTGAAAAGACAATGCCAACAGAGAATAATACAAGCATAGGGACCTGTCTTACAAGGTAGAGTTAAATTACTGCAAGGGTTAGAATGACAAACCCAGGTGCTGCTTTCAACTTGGCAAGTAAAATGACAATTACAAATCTGTTGAAAAATAAGAAGAAAAATCAGTTAGGAAAAGGTTGACTTCTACTAAAAAGTAGTGTTCGCTTTGTTGAACATGATTCATTGGATTTTGGAAACAAAGAAAGCCCTACAGGAGAATGCCTATCTTTTGGTGGGTTAAATTAGGAGGAGCTTCAGTGGGAAGAAAGTTGGCCTGGGAGAAAGCAGATATGTCTTCTCTTCCTGGTTTATTTGACCTTAAGAAGATTAATTCTTATCTCTGATCTTTTATTTGCCCACTCCTAAAAATAGAGATAACTGACTAAAGTCCAGAGTCATGAACTGAGGACTGGACATGAACTGACAAAGTAATACAGTTAAGTGAGGTCAAGAGCAAAAAAGGAAAATCTAGATTCTATACATATCTGATTGATTAATTCCTTTATTCTTTCAAGAAACATTCACTGGTCTCTGTGTGTGTGCCTCAAATGTGCCCCAAACTCTTTTATGGGTTGGCGATACGTAGGTGAATAAGTAACACACAAGCAAATAAATAAATATATAGTGCAATATGAGGTAGTAATAGGAACTATGAAAAAAATTAATAAAGGGCCAGAGGATAGAGTGGAAGATAGTCTATGGTCTGTATAATATGATGAACACTAAATTCCAAAGAAATGGTTAGGTACTTTTGTATTTTATATTTATATTTTATATTATCCAATACTTAAAAAAATCTTACAGGTAAATCTTATTTTTCATTTTATAGCTAAGGAAAGTAATATGAAAAAAAAGAGATCAAGCAATTCTATTTGCTCATCCTTCAAAGATGGGATAGATTTTCTCACCCAGATTTGGTTAGGTTGCTGAGAAAGATGATGCTACATCACTGAGTAGTGACTCAGTGAATAAAAGGTTTATTACTCACATAATGAAGATTTCTGGCAAGGGACGAAGAGTCTCCCAAATTGGTCTGAAATTAGCTTGAGAGGACAGGAAAGGAGGCTTTTTTGGAATTTTATGCTGGTTAGGGGCCAGGGAGGAGTTTCAAGTGCACAACTAGAGCTTGGGTGATTTGAACTTCCTACCAGTGCTAAAGGATGGTCCACCTGTACTTCCTTATGAGCTTGTCTAGACGTGGGGCAAAAGGGAAGGTGAGGGGACTTGGAAGGTGTTAGCAGTCAGATGTCAAAAATGAAGTCAGATGAATGGATAAAGAAGATACGGTACATATATACAATGGAATATTATGCC
>CM053606.1:32995663-33034491 GCA_028646535.1 Procyon lotor
GGTGTGGTATAAATTAAATGAGAGATATATTTAGTATATAATAGGCAATAACAAGAGAGGGAGGCAGAAGAGAGGAAAGTTAATTGGCTAGTTGGTTATTTCTCTCTCTCCTTTCTTGAACACATTTAAATGCTCTTTTGCAAATGTCCACTTAAACAATATGAAGGCGAGAATTTTTCAGTACAATGTGGTGACATTCTGATTGACAACATTGATTGATAAAGTGGATAAATTCTTTAAAATATATAACTTACCAAAAATGGATTAAAAAAGAAATAGGAAGCCTGAATAATAATATGTTAACTAATAATAGTTATTAGTAACTATTAATAATATTTAAGAAAATGAAGAGGGAATTCAAAGCCTTCCATCAAATAGAACATTAGTACACATTATTTTATAGATGAGTTCTAACCAGTTTTCAAGGAAAAAACTCCTCAGAACAGAAAAAGGTAGACTATCATCTGACACATTATTCCATAAAGCCTGTATAATTCTGATGCCAAAACCAAGAAAGTAAGTAGGAAAGAGGAAAATTACCAATCCATTTCACTAATGCATATTAGTGTAAGGATTTTAAACAAAATACTGGAATAGTGTATTCTCACTATGGTATAAAATATAATAGTGAAAATAAATGAAGTATATTAAAACTCAGTGATGTGAATAAACCCATCAAATGTAAAAAGCAAGTCTCAGAAGACCACCTACTATATTATACCCTTTTTATGAAGTGCTAGTTAACAATGAAAATTAAATAATATGTTGTTTAGCCAAATATATGTATTTGATAAAACAATTTTTAAAACATAAAATTCAGGATAGTAATTATCCTCAAGATAAAGAAACAGGAAAGAGAAGCAAAAGAAAGATATAAGTTATTGTTAATGTTCTTTTCTTCACACTAGGCAATAGATTCTTGAGTATTATATTTTTTAAATAACAAAGAAAGAATAAAAATAAAAGGGCCATAAATAAATAATGAGATATATAAATAAACATAGATTATGATTAATATATTTCATCACATGGAAAGTCTCTATTAAAAAGTCAAAATTAAAGACTGGGGTCTTCAAAGCCAGGAACACTATAGGCAAGACTAGAGTTGGGAATGAGGCCAAATCTCACAGTTCAGTTTGGCTATGGTCAATTCAACCCAGCTGGAAAATATCACTGTTTAAATTTGCTGGAGCTCACTTAAGAAAACATATAATAAAATCTGGCCCAGAGAACAGTGGTTTAGCCTGGATTCCCTCAGGCCTCTCAGACTGAGTACAAGCAGATGAAGTGCCCACCAATGATCCAGGTAAGAAGTCCAGGTTTAATTCTGTCAAACCACTATCATCTCCTGCTTGTGCATCCCTGTGTAATAGTTATAATTATAACCATCTCTCAAATTTTGCACAGGCTATTAGAGTTTTCAAAGTACTTTTGCACACATTGTTTCCTTTTCATACTCATAAGTTTGTGTAGTGGGTATGGAAGTAGGCATAGCAAGTACTGCATTCAAGTATATAAATAAAAGAAGTGACACACAAAGAAATGAAGAGTAATAAAGGTAACACCAGAACTCAATCCAGTTTTGTCTGATTCCAAGTCTAATCTTCTTTCTACCCTATCAAGCTACCTCTCACTTATCTTCTTTTCTCAAATTAAAAACTTGGAGGGTTCTTTGACTATTAACGCCCTTGAAAATATTCATACCCTTTGACTCATTAACCCCACTTCTGGATATTATATTCAAAGATTTAACCCAAAAGGAGACTAAAAAATATTACTATTCTCATCATTATTATTACTAGTTATTGGGATTTTGAGGCAAGATGGTGGAGGAGTAGGGGACCCCATTTCAACTGGTACCCTGAATTTAGCTGGATATCTATCAAACCATTTGAATACCCGTGAAATCAGCCTGAGAGGAGCTCCTGGGTGGCTCAGTGGGTTAAAGCCTCTGCCTTCAGCTCAGGTCACAATCTCAGGGTCCCCTCAGGTCCCCGCATCAGGCTCTCTGCTCAGGATGGAGCCTGCTTCCCCCTCTCTCTTTGCCTGCCTCTCTGCTTACCTGTGATCTCTCTCTGTCAAATAAATAAATAAAATCTTTAAAAAAAAAAAGATCAGCCTGAGATATAAGAATATATATCTTGATCTCTACAAGCAGAAAAGTGACTGCTTTTTGCAAGGTAGGACAGGTGGAGTCGTGAATCTGCAGGGAGAAATCAGAAGATAAACAGAAGGGGAGGGAGCCTCCATAAGCTGACTTCTGGAAAATGATAGAACATCAGAGCACAAAATTGGAATCCTTAAAAATCTGCTCTAGTAAGAGACATCCATCTCCAAAAGTGGCTCTGGAGTGAAAAGGCAGAATTCTAGGTAGGGCATGGTGGTCTCAGGTTACGTGGGACCATACAGCAAAAGGGGATTCCTGAAATGGTGGAGTGCCCAAGCACTGGAGCCAGGACACAGGTTATGGTCAGTGAGCCCAGGAAGGGACTCTCAGCTCAGATAATCATAAACCATGAGCTGGGCCCATCAATAACCACTCTTTCCTTGAACAGCCTGAAAAAATATGGAACCTGCACCCCATGACCAGGCAAAAACTTGCAGAGCAGTAGTAGCCAGGAAAGGGCTTTGGAGCAGAACCCAGACCTGATTCCAAAGCAATGGGTGCATGTGCATGTGCACACACTAAACCACAGCCACTGATAGTAGAATCACAAAGGGCAGAGGCACTCATGGTCCCCTGAGACTACCTCTGAGAGAGTTGCTGTGGGTGCTCATCATGGGAGGCTGTGGTTTTTGGCAGTGCATGCATAAGTAGAGACTGTCCTGGAGGGTTTATCAAAGAGGGCAGACTGAGATTTTTCTGCTCTGGGCCAGATATTTGGTTGCAGCCATATTTGCTCTTATCCTCTGAAGAGGTACAGGAAGCCCCTAGGGACTGAAAGACACAGAAGACCGGTTTCCATTGAGCACATCCCTCTGATAGGGGTTGCAATAACTCCGCTCAGACAAGGTTACCTGAGAAATAGCATGGCAGGCCCCTCCATCAGAAGACAGGCTGGAAGAACAGGTGGATGACAATCCTATGGCTCCTATAAGACTGTAAAATATCAATGCCAGGGAAAATTGTATATTGAGCTCTAGGTGTGACCTCACAACTTGTTTATCTTTCAGATATAATTCTCCTTTCTTTTTCCCAAGCTATTTCTCTGTTGGACTTTTCTTTTTACCTTCTCCTCATTTCAGCTAGATGTCCACGATTTTTCGCTCTATTCCGTTTTCCCTTTTTATATATACAAGTTTTCCTTTCCTTGTAATTTTGAGACATAGTATCCTCTAACACATAGACCAACATATACCCAAGAACAACTGAAACACCCTGTTTTGTGTACAGTTCCTTCTCCCCTTTTTAAAAATTTCTCAATTTTTAAAATTTTATTCTTGTGTTTCATTTTGGCTTTGTTTTTTTCAGTGGTGGCATCTGACCACTCTGGATTTTGCTAGGATGCATCTAGCTTGGGTCATGGTTGATATTTTGGACTCTGTTCATTTGCTCAGCCATCCCTCAACAAAATGACTAGGAGGAGGAACTCTCAACAAAGAAAAGAACCAGAGACAATGTCCCACAGAACTAATGGCTATGGATATAAGAATATGTCAGAGATAGAATTCAGGATAGTAATCATGAAGTCAATATGCTTGAAAAAAGCATTGGTGACAATATAGAATCTCTAAGGGCAGAAATGAGATCTAGGGGCACCTGGGTGGCTCAGTGGGTTAAAGCCTCTGCCTTCAGCTCAGGTCATGATCTCAGGGTCCTGGGATCGAGCACTACATTGGGCTCTCTGCTCAGCAGGGAGCCTGCTTCCTCCCTCTCTCTGCCTGCCTCTCTGCCTATTTGTGATCTCTCTCTCTCTGTCAAATAAATAAATAAAATCTTAAAAAAAAAAAAAAAAAAGAAATGAGACCTAATCAGGCCAAACTTAAAAATGCTATGAATGAAATGAAATGCAGTCTAAACTGCATACTCTAACAGCCAAGGTAAATGAGGCAGAAGAGTGAATCAGATCTAGAAGATAAGCTTATAGAAAGGAAGGAAGCTGAGGAAAATAGGGATAGGCAGCTAGTAACCCATGAAAATAGACTTAGATCAATGATGCCATGAAACATTCCAATGTCAGGATTATTGGGATCTTGAGGAGGTGGAAAGAGAAGACTAGAAGGTATATTTGACCAAATCATAGCTGAGAACTCCCTAATCTGGGGAAGGAAACAAGCATTCATGTCCAAGAGGCAGAGAGGACCCCTCCCAAAATAAAGAAAAAAAGATCAACACCCTGACCTATGAAGCTGGCAAATCTTAGAGCCAAGGAAGCTATCCTGAGAGCAGCGAGGGGGAAGAGATTTCTATGTACAGAGGGAGGAACATCAGAATAACACCAAACCCATCCAGAAATCTGGCAAACCAGAAAGGTGTGGCAAGACATATTTAGGTACTAAATGAAAAGAATATGCAGCCAAGAATACTTTATCTGGCAAGGCTGTCATTCAGAATGGATGGAGAAATAAAGAGCTTTCAGGCCGCGCAGAAACTAATATGTCACCACCAACCCAGCCCTACAAGAAATACTAAGGGGGATTCTGTAAGCAAAGAGAAGCCCCAAGAGTCATATAGACTACAAAGAAACAGAACATCTGAAGAAACAAGGACTTTACAGGCAATACAATGGCACTGATTTCATACCTTTCAAGATTTATTCTGAATGTAAATGGGCTGAATGCTCCCATCAAAAGACACAGGGTTTCAGATTGGATAAAAAAGCAGGACTCATCCATATGTTGTCGACAAGAGACTCATTGAAGGTGAGGGGATGGAGAACCATTTACCATGCTAATATACCTCAAAGAAAGCTGGCGTAGAAATCCTCATATGAGACAAATTTAAACCAAAGACCATACTAAGAGATGTAGAGGGACACTATATCATACTTAACGGGTCTATTCAACAAGAAGATCTAACAACTGTAAATATCTATGCCCCTGACATGGGATCACCCAGTTGTATAAACCAATTAATAACCAAAATAAAGAAATATATTGATAATAATACATTACTAGTAAGAGACCTCAACACTCCACTCACAGCAATGGATGGATCATCTAAGCAGAAGATCAACAAAGAAACAAGAGTTTTGAATGACACATCGGGCCAGATGGATTCATAGATAGATACTAATTATTATCATGCATGCTTACTAAATGAGATATTACTTTAATATAGGGTGCCCCAGTTAATCCAAGTGTTAGTAGTCTCCCATTATAAATGAGAAATCAGGTGCAGAGTGTTTTGAATTATGATTTGGAAAAGATAAGATGGCCAGAAATTAACCCCATGCACGGAATCTGAAGCTCATGCTCTTCAACATCATATTGAGTGGAACTGAACCATCATGGCCACAAGTGACTATCCTTAGAAATTAAGCTCATGGTTTCCCCACTAACTCCTTGGCAATATAGCAAGCTTGACAGCCAGAGGAATTGTACTCTCTCTCTGTCTCTCTTTTTAATTTAATTTTATTTTTTCAGTAAGCCAGAGGAATTGTTAAAATAACTCCATCTCTAGCCATGTGTTTAGAGACAAAGAGAAATTCAGAGGATGTTAATGAAGTATGGCAAAAGAATATCCCTACCACAGGCAGATTTTGTTATTGAACTTAGTTTTATATCCAACCTATAGTCAATTCCAGTTTGTGGCTAATGAAGGCTCGGAGCATTTATCAAGTAAACCAGCTCCACCAATTTTTCTGTGTTACATTTGGCAAGCCATTTGTTCTTTGAATACATACAGCTTCTGATTTCCAGACGTATATATAATTGCCTGCTTGACATAGACACTTTATTGCCTAGCTGGCTTCTCAAAGTTATTGTGGCCAAAAACAGAACTCTCAAAATTGGCTCTGCTTTCTGCCTTTTTCATTTAAGTAAATGCCACTTCATTCACTTGGTGGGTCAACTCAAAGCCTAACAGTCTTAAATTTCTTACTTTCTCTCAAAGCACACCTAAACAAGTCATATTAACACAACTTCAAAATACACACAAAATCTATTAACTTCTATCTCTACTACTACTCTTGTCCATGCCACTACCATCTCTTATCTAGACCACTGTATTGGTCTCCTAACTGGTCTTTCAGTCTTTTCTGTACATAATTCATTTTTGACATACTAGCCATGGTGACTTTTTTTTTTGTAAAAATAAGTAAATAGTGTTTTTACCCCCTCTGAAGACTTCCTACCACATGTAGAATAAAACCTGAACTTCTTATGTTGGCTTATAAAGGCCAATGAGATCTGGCCTTTCCTTATCATTCCAACCTCATTTCTGACCTTTCTTCCCCATCATTCACTACTCTCCTACCACATTTTGTGGGTTCTTTTTACTGAAAGGCACAAAGCTTATCCTCCATCTAGTGTTTATTTACTTTGTGTTCTCTTTACTTGCAATAATAATTCCTTAGATCTTCCTAAGATTGGGTCTTTCTTGACATTTGGGTCTTAATTTTAATGTTTCATCATTAATGAGTCCCTCCATAATCACCCAATCTAAAGTAGAGGTTAAGTCTCTCTGCATTTAGTAGGCATTAAACATTTACATTTGTTTATTATCTCCTCCCATTAGAATGTAAGGTTCATGAGAGGAGGAACTATGCTTATCTTATTCAAAGGTGTATATCCAGTGCCTAAAACAGAACCTGGCTTTTGGTAGGTGCTCAAATTTTGAGCACCTGAATGACAAAACTTATAAAATGGGGAATCATACTATCTACTGCACAAGATGGTTTAGAGATTCAATAACATGTAGAAATAAATGCTTGGTATAAAGTAGGTGCTCAGGAGATATGGCCTTCAGTAATGAGATCATGATACACTTGAAGCCAACATTAATATTTCTCCCACTAGCTTTTCCTACTCAGCTCAAGCAGACATCAAGCCAGTGCTTTTGTTTCTCAGTACCTTGGATCTTCACCTATAAAATGAGGATTTAAAAATTTTCCTTGCCAGAATTCAGAGATTAAATGAGACAGCATATAAAGCACCTGCACATATCAGGTTCCCTTCTGCCTTTAGTTGTCATAAGGATTAAAGGGGAGAGTTGATAGGAAAAATGTTTTATAAAATGCAAGGAACTGTTTAACTGTAGGTTTGATATTCTCAAGCAGAGATCTGCAGACAGACAGATGAAGTCAGATTCATTAGATTCTGGCTGTCAAATAAAATGTTTTAAAATATAAATTTTGGACTCTTCAGAATCAAACAGGATTCTCCCTGCCAGCCAGCAGCACAAGGCTCTGCCCAAAGCCATTAACACCACACAATCCATGCTTGGCAAAGCTGGCCCTCATATTGGCAGATAGGATTTTCAATTAACAGATGGGGATCTAGCTTTTAGAGTACTTTCGGCAAGGGCTCAGAGGTGATCTGGGGGAAACACTTGTGTGTCTAGTAACCCACTGGTCATCATATCCTTATTTCCTGCACCTGCTCATCTAGGTGGCTACAGCTCTTCAAACAGGAGGGAAGGTGACTATGGCACTATCTATGACGTCTAACACTTTCCCACTGCATAGTCTCCATTTAGCTAGGAGAAGAAAATTATTAATTAGACTTTTTCCTAGAAATTCTGGATTTCAATGAGAAATGGTGCATAATCTGTGCCTTCTCTGAATTACAAAACATGCTTTTCAGCATAGGCACACTTTGTGAGCTTATGTTTCTACTGAAAAGTGCCAATCTCCACCAGGTCCTATTTCAACAATTATTTAACATTTATTGAATAGCAATAATGCACCCGGACCACTCTCCCTCTAATCGTGTCATTGATGATCCAGTAGGCTCCTGTGAGTGATGGCAAGGAAGAGGAACAAGTTAATTATCAGTGTGGTATTCAGTCTGAATTAGTTAAATTGCCTGAATTATTGAAATTTAGCTACTCAAGTGAAATGGTGACATTTCTGCAATGAAAACTAATAAATCTATCTTATCGTCTTTAAAAAACTAAGAGAAATAAGAGAAAAAAATATTAAACAAATTGTTCTGGCTGTTAAATAGGAAACTAAAGATGCCTAAAACAGGAAATAATCAGACATTGCTCCTCAAAGGAATCTGGAATATGTATATTCTTAGCCTTTGCTCATGATGTTCTTTCTACCTAGAACACACATTTGACCACACCTCTGTATATTAAAACTTTATTTAATAAGATAAGTTCAAATGCCAACTCTACCATGGAACCTGGAATAGCCTTAGTATCTTCCTAAATATCTTTTTCCTTCATCTTCAAAAATCTATTCAATATCCAAGTCCTGTCATTCTACCTTCTAAATACCTTTCATAACCTTGTATTTTAAGAGTAAAGAATGTTCTAATTATCTCAATGTCTTTGTCCCATATCCTTTCCAAGACAAACAGAAGCTCAGAGCCTTGGCTCAGGTTAGGTTCTACAGAGCCTACCCAGGCAGGAGAATAGTGAGGTTGGCCCTTAGTTGTAAGCCTATATCAAAGAATAGTAATTGTCTAGGACCAGAATGAGTGGCATCAGGAAGCAAGGAATCAAGGAACTAACTAACTAAAATGTCAAGGTCCAGATCTAAAATGAAGGTATCTGCTCTGGTGATTAGAACTTGCCCCAGTAAATGTGTCTTGAGGCTAATAGAGGGAACCTTAGTTGAGGTGCAAGCCATAGGATTGCACCTATGCAAAGAAGTGCCTTGAGGCTGATAGAGGGAACCTTAGTTGAGGTGCAAGCCATAGGATTAAAGGGCAGGAGTTAAGGGCTCTCAGCCAGTCTGAACATCTTTGGCATACATGCATACATCACCATGTCTGGCACATATTTGGTCCTCAGTATTTTCTTTGTTTTGCTTTTTCATTTTGCTTGTTTTAATGTATAGAGTGACACAGAATTTGTCAACACGTAAGGTTAGGAACTTTCTGGAAAAGTATAATCATAATAAGCCAGATCCAAAGAATCAAGCATCTTACTCAAGGAACTAATTTGAGCAAATTCAGCAAATTGCTTATATGATTTCCTCCTTGAATTTAAATCTTGTACTTAGAATTGATAATGGCCAAGAGATAACCCCTCTGAACCACTTAAGCCAAAGCATATTGTTACTGCTGGCCTTTATCTGGATAATCAAATAATAAAGTCAAACTGGCAAGCAAAGGTGAGCTCTTAGGCTAACTCTAAAATACTTTCAATGCTATTTGTTCAGTAAACCCAGAACATTAAATTTCTATATTAAGTAAATTATAAGGAAGAGTGCACTTTGCAAAATTAAAAAGTTCTTGGTTATTTTATCTATTATTCCACTGGGAAGGTTTCCAGAATGTGCTTTGTACAATTAGATAAACTTTTGTGTGGATGGTGGGTAGTGGAGAAAGGGTTCTTAAGGCTCAGTATATGCAGCACCAGGATTTCAGCTATAATTCCACAGCTTATTTCTGGGCCCTGAGGCAGAAATTTTTGATGACAAGCACCCAGTTCTGAGATGCAATCATAATGTACTTTTTGGCTTCACATTAGAAATATCAGGATATCAAGAGATGAATTATGCAAGACATAGCTAAAAGGGTCCATCAAGATAATTTGGTTCTAAGGTTTCTACAGTACACTCCTTAGAAGCTCTCCTAGAATATCTTCTTAGGGTTTATTATGCTTCAAAACTCGTGTTGATCTCTTTTACATGCTAGAATTTTCTATAAAACTCCTATTATAGAAAGAAAAAGTTCTCTAGCAAAACAACCTTGAAAACCAGTGTTATATGAAGGTACAGAGCAAGGATACTATTATTGGCTCAAGTCTGGCATGGTTCCTTGGTTATGTATCTTTACACCTTTACTTACAATGCAATCTCAGCCAAGTCACTAAAGAATTATTTTTGCATCTGTAAAATGGTGACAATACTGTGGCAGATACTGGCTTTGCCCAATACCATTTTGTCTTTCTGTAAAAGACTATATATCCCAGTATACTAGACAATTCAGTTCTAAATTAGAGATACTGTCCAAAGGACTATGGATGGAAATAATGTTTTCCATTCCCAGGCATAGAAAGTCCCATATGAAATCATATATGTTTTCCCCTTCCTCAGTAACCTTGAAGGCAACAGGATGAAGAGGACAACATTTAAAACTGAAGATCCTGGATCCTTGAGTTACCAACTGAAAGAGAGCTAACCATTGGAACTTTCTGATTTGTGTCACTCTGTGATGTGTTATGCTACTGGAATTTGGGGCTAGCATTATTTATTGACTATCTACCATTGGAGTTTTGGGAAAAGATTATATAAAACATAAGCAAAAGCAGAATAATGCGTGTTATGTAGAAGGCATTCAACAAATCTTAGCTGAAACTTTATTGGAGAACCTAGAACTGACTTAAAGTCACAGAAAAAATTAGAGGCAGGATTAGGACTAGAAACTAAATTATCGCTCCTCCCACTAAGAGCTGCCTATAGTCCTTGACCTTAAACAAGTCCAGTCTCCTCTCTGGGATGCACTTCCTCAATCTATTACCTAAGGTACTTTGTTCATGCACTAATTCAACAAATATTTATTGAGCATCCACCATGTGTCATGTCCTTATATTTTGGGTTTTGGATATACAATTTTATTAAGACCAGTAAGGCATTGCCTTAATGAAGCTCATATATTCAAGTGAGAGGAAACAAACAATAAACAAAAAATTAAACATATTCAATAAATTATAACAGTAATAAGTGCTATGCAAAAATTAAAACAAGATGATATAAAACAGAGTGACTGGGTAGCTACTTTGAGTTGAGTGTTCAGGAAAAGACTTCATTGAGGAAGTAACTTTAAGTTGAAACCAGGATAACAAGAAGGAGGCTTGCTTTCAAGGGAAGAGTTTTCTGGGTAGAAGGACAAGGGTAAAAGCCCTAAGGCAGTAAAGATTTTAGCTGGCTTACTTTTACTGACAGGCCTGAAAAACATTTTTTTAATTGAGGCACAGACTCAGTGATTCTAAAGATGGACAGGGTTTGAAGATACACTACTCTAACTTCTTTTACCTGCTTTTCTCCAATAAGGTTGAGCTTTGGAGTTTAGATCTGAGTTCAGCTCATAGATATGACATTTACAGACTTAGCTGACTAACTTTAAATAGTTACTTAATTTTTCTAAGGCTCAGTTTCTTCATATGTAATATGGGGATAATCCACATATAGGATTGCTGAGTTAAATGAGATCATGCATGTGGCATGCCTGTGATAGTGCCTGGCATCTAACAATGCCCAACAGCTGAGAGAGGAAGAGGGATGTTACTATGGTTGTAATGGCAATATAGTATACAATGTAACAGAAGTCAAATTCATGTATTCTGGCTCTCTAGCTCTTTAGATTAGAAAATAAACACCTGCCAAACAACATAAAAAAAAAAAAAAAGCAAAGAAGCAAGGAACATTACCTAGAAATTGTTTTCCTGCTTGCCATGGAATCCTTTGTAGCTTTTTCTCTAGAATAAACAATGTATCAGCAAGAATTTGTTGCAAACAATGACATTTGAATCATTCATGTCACTTGGTCCATCCTACTATGTGACCCTGCATGTAATTTAGTTAGCCTTTGCATCAGTGTCTGATTCTGCAGGTGTCTTCAGTCTTAGCTCCACATTTAGTTTGGAAATCCCTGCAGAGCAGGAAAAAAGATCAGAGAGGAAATGACTATTGACTTAAGTCAATCCATCTCATTATCTCCTTTTGCCTGTATTTTTCTCCTGTTCTCTTGGGTCCCTGTTTGATCCATACAACACTCTTCCAACACATGAGGTAGGCGAGACACAAACCATTATTTCTGTGTGACAGGTGAGAGAGAACAGTAGAATACAGAGCTAGGACTAAAATTCAGGCCTTTTGGCTCCATGGCACCTCTAGATGCAAAGTATTTTTGAAGGAATGATATCGATGCTTTCTTGATATCTTTTTCATTTATTTAGATTTCCCAAATTGGCACCAGGACCTAAATACATGATGGAACACTTAAGCTATTGGGAAATTGTTTTGGCCTGCCTCACTCCCTAGTCAGCAGAATTAGTGCCTCCCATACCTATAATTCCCATAAATTTAGATCTGTGTGGCATATAAGTATTAGCCTTATAACAATTCTGATCATATTCTGTTAAAATTACCTATTTTTGCATCTGCCTTCTACCAGACCATGAGACACATTGCTGTATTCAGAATCTATTTCAGAATAGATTTATGGGACAGAATTATGGGACTTTTGACAAGTGGTTCCCTCTACCTGATTCTCCCCTGCCCTGTCCCAACTTTTGTTCTCCTCCTTCCCACATCACTCTTTCCTAATTAATTCCTTGACCCATGCTTGAGATCTCAGCTCATACAATTACCTTCTCATGTGCCTCTTCTGCTGTACCTTCCTCCCAGATATAGGAGGACATGGCTTCTTACATATTTTTATGACACTATGTATTTCTCCTTACATATTTTTATGACACTATGTATTTCTCCATCATAGCACTTAAGAGTTCATATTCCTAAATGTATTTGTATAATTATTGGATAAGTTTCTGTGTTCCCACTATACTGTGAACTCATTAAAGAGTATTACGGGCTGAATTATGTCTCCCCCAAAATTCATATGTTAAAGTCCTAATCCCTAATACCTCAGGCTATGGCTCTATTTGGAGATAAGGCCCCAAAGAGGTAATTAGGATAAAATGAGGTCCAAACAGATGAGCCCCAATCCAATATGACTTGTATATTTTATGAGATTGAGATATAGACGTGTGTGTGTGTGTGTGTGTGTGTGTGTGTGTGTGAAGACAGGGAGAAGATAGCCATCTAAAAGCCAAGGAAAGAGGACTCGGGAAAAAAATCAATCCTGCTTACACTGTGGTGTCAGACTTCTAGTTTTGAGAACTGTAAGAAAAATATTTTTTTGTTGTTTAAGTGACTCAGTATGTGATAGTTTATTATAGCAGCCTTAACAAAGTAAAACAAATATGGATTATTCCTGTTTTTATTTACTAATGTATCCCCAGTATAAGACCGTGCTTGGCACATACAGTCCTTAAATGAGTATTTGTTGATAAATGAATGAAATGTTTGTTTAATTGAATTTATTGAAAAAGGTGAGGCAGTGGTTTTGTTTATTTGTTTGTCTGTTTGATTGTTTTGGCTCAGGACTACTGAAAATAGCACAAACGCCTTCATTTTTTTTTTCTTTGAGAGGGAGAAAGAGAGATAGAGATAGAGGGAAGAGGAGGAGGGGATGATAATCTCAAGCAGACTCCATGCCCAGCATAGAGCCCAACATGGAGTTCAACATAGGGCTTGATCTCACAAGGATGAGATCATGACCTGAGCCAAAATCAAGAATCAGATACCCAACCAACTGAGCCACCCAGGTGCCCCACAAACACCTGAATCTTATAATGAATGATTAAATGAGGTGGTAGAAAATAGCTTAGAACAATGACTTATATCAAGTCAGTCTGACTTGATATAAGTCATTGTTCTGGCAACTTCAGTTTCTACCAGAAGTCTGATCCTGATCCTTTCAGCCCCAGAAGATAAACCCCAGGGCAGAATCACTTACTAACTTCATACTTCTTTTATAAATTCTAGGTTTTCTACTCATAGTGGAAAATAACAAAATATGGAGAATGTAATAATACATAAGAACAAAACATGGATACAATTTTGTATAATAAATAAGCTGACAATATATTCTAAGGCTTATCTATAGAAAAGTTATATCCCAATTATTTTAAGTGGCATGAGATTAGTGAGGTCCCAGTCTATTCTCATCCAAATCCTATAAATTTCCATTGGGCTCTAGTGAAGAAAGATCTCAGAACTTTACTGCCTTTTGATAGTCTACAGTTGTTCCCTCTTAATCACAGAAATCATGAGTAATGGATAGAAAGGTCACTGGCTGGAAATTAGTAAACTTTGGTGCCAGTCCCACTTTCTGCCGCTAAATTGCTATATGACTCTAGCCAAGTTATTGCTTGTATCTGATACTTAATCTTCTCATCTGTATGATGACGTATTTATACTGCTAGCCTATGTGGTGTCATATCTTGACATCATAAGCCATCATGAATCATGCCCAGATTTCTAAGCAGAGCATTGAGTTTCTTTAATAAAAGGCTTTTCTCCCCTGCTCTCTTTTTAAATCCTCAACTCCCTTTCTCCTAAATAGCCCCTATAAGTGCTGCCTGCATACCTTTGCATGAAATGTAGTTTCCCAAATTATCCATCCACAGACACACTCTTACCCTATAAGATCTAGCTGAAACCACACCCATTCCAGGAAGTCTTCTTGCCTTCTCCACCCCACACCCCCCTGGCTTGCTACTTGCACCTCTGCTGAGCGGTCAGTTCACTCATTTGGAAAGTTCATTATCTGTTTCCATGTCTGCCTCCTTTTCCAAACCAAACTCCCAGAATATGGGGACTAACACATTGCCTGGCATGCTGAAGACACTTCGTCAAACTGCTAGTTTGAATGAAGCCTTCTCTCTCTTAAAGTTATTTGGCCATATGAATTAAAGCATTTTCTTTGCAGAAAGGAAGCATTAGGATGAGCTTCAGGGAAGATGAGAAATAGTCTCAGCAGTGGCTTCCCCTGATGGGGACTGCTTGACTTGCACAGAGACCCTACGGCATGGAATATCAGCTCCAGGCAGTTTTAAAAGCCTTATTTCTAGTCTGCCAGGAGGCACAGCTGCCAGAGTTCTGGAAGCCACAGGTCTAACATTAGTAGCCAGAGACAGGAACAACCAGCCTCTGGAGATAGTGGCTTGATCTAGGGTTGCTGGCAATAATACCCATAGCACCAGAAGAAGAAAAGTGAAGATACATAAAATAGTAATAAAGAGCTATTTTGTATTGAATGTCTTTCATACATCAAGCAAAAGCTGAGCACTTTATATGTGCTATTCATAATCCTCCTAACTTATCAGTAGGACCCATACATTGTCTCTATTTTTATAGATGAGGTTGAAGAAGTTTAAGAAACTTACCAGAGTTCACACAGTACTGGAAGATGGGAGTTGGGATTCAAACTCAGGTCACGTTGATCTTCTCTCCTTAACACTGCCTCTGTTTTTAGGATCTTGCAATTCTCCTTACCCAACTTTATCCTCCTCCCCTCATCTAGGTAACTGTGTTCCCATTTCTGGAAAGTTTGCACTCAAACTATTTTAAGTATTATATCTTCATAAGATGTTTTCACTTTTTTTTAATTTTATTTATTCATTTTTTTCAGTGTTAAAGATTTATTGTTTTGCACTACACCCAGTGCTCCATGCAATACGTGCCCTCCTCAATACCCACCACCAGGCTCACCCAACCCCCGCCCCCCTCCCCTCCAAAACCCTGTTTGTTGCTCATAGATGTTTTCACTTTAATCATGACAAATTAAAGGTATAAAATCTTCCAAGACCCAAAAGAATTAATCTTATATAATGGGAGAAGTGGCACGTGATTGTAACTCAAAGAACAAACATCCTAACCTGTGAGGTCTGAGTTCTACTTCCAGCTCTGGGTCTAAAATGGTATGTGTCCTTCAGCAATCTGCTCTCCCTGTCAGAGTCTTATGTTCTTCGTCAATAAAATGAGGGTATGGGACTAAGAGCTCTTCTAGCTCTGGCATATTAGGGCATTTACTCAAACAGGTTTTTGTGGGTTCCTGAGCAGAAATAAAACTTGCTACATATGGTCTATTCCTAAGCTGGAAATGGCTTTCAAAAAGAGAGGCCAGGAGGCCACAAATGGGTAATTACAATGATTATAATTAATAAACATACAATTATTACACTCTGTGCCATTCATGGTTCACAGTGTAAGAAGGACTGCATCTTGGGAGAGGGAAGATGGAAAAGACACCTGGTGACCAATGCACAGTCCTCATCTTATTCAATCTCTAAAGAGTATTTGACATAGTTGATCACTTTTGCCTTTCTTGAAAACTTTTTTCACTTGGCTTCATGTTGTTATACTCTTCAGGTTCCCTCTTAGCTCACTGGTCACTCTTTCTCAGTTGTATTTGTTAGTTCCCTCCTCTCTTCCAGACTTCTAATGCTGAAGAACCCTGAGGGTTCTTCTCTCATCCCTCTCATCTTCTCTATCTTCACTTGCTCCCTTGGAGATATCATCCATTCTCTTTAATTTAAATATCATCTCTAAGCTAATGACTCCCTAATATATATTTTAAGCCCTATCTTTCCCTTGGAGCTCCAGATAATTACTCCAACTACTTATTTGATATTTTGTCTTAGATATCTAATAGGTATCCTAAATTTATCATGTATAAGATTGAACTCATGATCCCCACCTCCCAATTCTATTCTTCTTCATTATTATTAGTAAATGGAACCACAATTTACTGAAATGCTTACTAATGTCAAAAGCAAGGCTTTCCTTGATTTCCTCTTTTTCCCTTGTCCATTATATTTAACTATCAGCAGTTCTTCTGACTTTGCCCAACAGGTCCTTATCTCCACTACTACAACTCTGATCGAAGCCACTATCATCTCCCATCTTAACTAATGCAGGACCCTAATTGCTCTCCCTGATTTCATGTTTATTGCTCTACTATCCATTAAAAACATATATCATATCATTCCATTCCCTTGCCCATTGGCTTTCCATAACACACATACTAAAACTTAAACTCCTTAGTATAACTTACAAGGCTCTACATGACCTGACTTCTACCTATGTCTCTGATTTTATATTCTGCCTCTGCTCAATCAATTCACTACAGCATCACAGGCTTCTTGCTATTTTTCAAAGATCAAGTTTGTTTCTGCCTTAGGGCTTTTGTACTTGCTATTCCTTTTGCTTGGAACACACTTTACACAGATTTTTACATGCTCTCATCCTCATTTTAATTCAGTTTTGTACAATAAGTTTACCTCCTCAGACAGCAAACAACCAATGAGCATGTAGCTTATCATTTTCAGATGAAGTAGGTATCAATTGATGACTAATTCTCCTTTCTAATACTGACCAGGGAATTCAATCTGAGAAATAGTTCTACTGAGCACTCCTACCTTCACAGAGCCAGTCCTCTCTGAGGAACGAGTTCTTACCATAATGAAGAAAAAGAGTCACTTAAGAATGGATCTCTCTGAGTGTTTATGGATTGAATGTTTATATGTCCCCATGTCCTATGTTGAATTCCTTACTAGCAAATGTGATTATATTAGGAGGTAAGGCTGTTGAGAGGTGATAAGGTCATGAAGATAAAGCCTTGAATAATGAGATTAGTGCCTTACAAAAAGATCTTGGAATGTTCTCTTGCTCTTTCCACCATGTAAGGATGCAGGGAGAAGATAACAGTCTATGAACTAGGAAGCGGGGCCCTTACCAGACACCAACTCCGCCAGTACCTCGATGATAGGCTTCCCATTCTATAGAACTATAAGAAATAAAAGGGTTTTGGGTTTTTTGTTTGTTTGTTTAAGTGACCCAGTCTATGGATATAGCAACCAAAATTTTGTTATGGTAGACCAAAGACTAAGACACTGGGATATAGTTCTTAAGCCTTTGGAAATGTAAAACAATTCAGTCTAATATTATGATTCTGTAAAAGAGAACATGAAAAAAAAAAAAAAAAACCAACAAACTATGAATCAACCAGAAGGATCCTCCAAGGTACTCCCCCCAAAATCAAGATGCTGAGAAGTACAGGGAACTCATCTTAAATCTGTTTCAGAAAACTAAGACTTTTCTACAGCTTCATTCAAATCTCTCCTCCACTCATTATGGCTTCCTTTCCTAAAGAAGAGAAAATCTGATTCCTAATTCCTCTGCCTTGAATAGATGTTCTGATAAACCACAGACACAGATATCTCACATATTTCCAAATATACCAAAACAGCATTAATTCAATAAACTAGATGCCCAGAAAACAACTAACTGGTTAGCCTGACTGATTTGTAGATGTGTTTCCTAAAGCAGACAAGAGTTATTTTCAGGCAAGCAAATGATTCTTCTATCACCCTACATTTTTCAAATACTCCCTCCTCAATAGCTCAAAATGTTGAAAAATAAGACACTATCAGCACAGCAACAAATGCCAAGAATTCCTTTTATGGTTTTGTTTCAATTTGCATGGCAAATGTAAACTGCAAGCAAAGTGACCTTGGTTATAAAAAATAAGGAAGCAGCATCAGGATTGATGGGGCCCACTATTAGTATTTCATTCTTGACAGGCAGGAAAGAGGTATGTTGATTCTGAAGGTTTGTTGAGACATGGTACTGAATGCAGGCCAAGTGGGAAATACCTTCCTAGGAAGACTTATTTCCATCTAAACAAAGGGAGCTTTCTTGATATCTGGCAGTTACCTAAAGAAAATAACTGCTTCCTAACAAAGTCTTTTAAACTCAAATCTTGACAATAAACTTCCTTTGATTGACCTCAAAGTCAATTAAATTATTAAATATTATTAATATTTAATAATTAATATTAATAATATATTATAATATTTAATAATATATAATAATATATAGATTATATATTATAATATAAAATTATTATTAAATAATAATAAATTAAATGAAATTAAAGTCCCAGTAGACTTATTCCAAAGAATCAGTGACTCTGGAATGTAATAATGAACAGGAAGTTCAGCCAAGAAATTTTGTAGAGATGGTGACTAGGGCACATGTCCAGGTCAAGATGACTGTACATAAGACCTAAGTTCAAAATCCAAGGGTTGTCAACTTTGTCCTAATGGATACAGGTGGTACATAAAGTGATGGGCAAAAAGGGTTAGGGCTAGATCCAGCTAAACGGGGTTTACAAAGGATACTTGATGCCAAGCATTACCTATTAGGTAGTGTCTCTCTTTCCTGCCTCTCTGTGCCCTCCTGCAGATGCTCATCCTGTGTACTCATTTTTTTTCTCAGCTGAGAGTCAACAGCTTCATGCTGAGAATGCTCCTTGATGATAAGCTATGATGGTAGCTTGTCAGGACCATTTACTCTGTCCCTGCAAGCATTAAAGATGAGCTAGCTGTAATTTAAATCCAGGCCCAGGCCCTGTACCTAGGAGAATCAGACAAAGTTATGAATACTATGGTTCCTATCCTAAGAGTAGGATGGGAGAGGGGCCTGGAATGGGCTCTGTTGCCCTAATCTAATGTGAGATATAGCATATGTATCAGAAAACACAGGCATTATACTCAGAATATTCAACTTCTATTTAATGTTTATTATATGCTAGGCTCTGTGAATTTATCCTCTTAACTACTCTATAAATCAGGCATTATAATCCTCGTTTGATGGGAAAACTGAGGCTCACAAAATATAAGGGATTTGCTCTATAGTCATAGAGCCAACAGATAGGTCAGTCTCCTCCTCCATAAATAGGGGAGAATAATAATAATACCTCTTGTATTCCAGGGATCAGTTTGTCTCCATTGCATGCACTGAGAACACTGAAGACAAAAAGTTGTAAGTGAGGTAGATACTGTCTCTCCATATGACCACAGGATTAATCAAGTGCTGGCATCACATAGACCAGCTTATTGAATGAAAGACAGATAATTTCCTTCTTCACCCTGAAAAAGGGCCATGTACTTACAAGCTCTGGCTCCCATGTTCTCACTCTACTCACTGTCATGTATTACTGGCATATTTAGTGTACTCAACTATCCCAGTTTTCCCAGTACTGACAGGTTTTCTGGAACATGGGATTTTCAATACTAAAATCAGGGAGTCACAAGCAGATAGAGACAGTTGGTGCACACCTAGTGTGCTAATGGCTTCCTGAGAGAGAATGATAAATGTCAGTGTACACTATGCCTTATGAGTCAGCTTCAGAGGTTGTCTACATAACTAGCTAATATTAGACACTTGGATTAAGCTATAAATCCTTCCATCAAGGTGTATAGCTACTGCAGAAAACAATATGAAGCTTCTTCAAAAAATTAAAAATAGAATTATCATGGGATCCAGTTATTCTACTACTAGGTATATACCCAAGGAAAACAAAAACACTAATTTGCAAAATTATATACACCCCTATGTTTATTGCAGCACTATTTTTAATAGTTGAGATATGGAAGCAACCCAAGTGTCTATTGATAAATGAATGGATAAAATGGATAAAGAAGATGTGATACACACACACACGCACACATATGCACACACACATAGGAATATTACTCAGCTATAAAAAGAATGAAATCTTGCCAACTGCAACAACATGCATGTATCTAAGGGCTAAAAGTCACTCGGAGAAAGACAAGTACTACTTGGTTTCACTCATATGTGGAATCTAAGAAACAAAACAAATGAACAAAGAAAAAAAGGATTAAAAAAAAAAAGAAAGAGAAACCCCAAACTCTTAAATATAGAGAACAAAGTGGTGTATGCCAGGTGGGTGGGACTGATGCGTGAAACAGAAAAAGGGGATTAAAAGTACATTCATCTTGATGAGCACTGGGAAATGTACAGAATTGTTGAGTCATTATGCCTAAAACTAATATAACACTGTATGCTAATTAAATTCGAATTTTTTTAAAGTTTTTTTTTTTCCTCCCAAAACCACAGCTCTTTCTAGTGCTTTGGTCTGGAATAATCATCACTTTTTTAAACACTCTGCAAAGATTCTAGCAGAGTAGAAAACCACATAGGTTCTGGAGTCAAAACGCTCTGTTTTTGAATATAGATTCTGTTACTAATGAACTTATGACTTTAGAAAAGACATAACTTCTTCAAGCCTCAGTTTTCTTTTTATTTTTTTTTAAGATTTTATTTATTTATTTGACAGAGAGAGAGAGATCACAAGTAGGCAGAGAGGCAGGCAGAGAGAGAGGGGGAAGCAAGCTCTCTGCTGAGCAGAGAGCCCTATGTGGGGCTCGATCCCAGGACCCTGAGACCATGACCTGAGCCGAAGGCAGAGGCTTTAACCCACTGAGCCACCCAGGCGCCCCAAGCCTCAGTTTTCTTATCTGTAAAACAAACTCACAGACCGGGTATGAGAATTAAATTAAATAACCCAACAAAAAAAAGATTAGAAGAATTCAAATTAATTCTGCATATCTACTAATTAGTTCTCTCCTGAAATTGTTCATAATTTTCTGTATTCATTGTAATTATTGATGATGAAAATGATGGTGATCATTATGAACAAAGTTGGTGAATGTAATTAAAAATTCTAAACATATGATATTTCCAAAAGAAGCAGACTGTGTTGCAATTTTATTACAAAAGGTTTTTTTTCAATATGATCCCTTTTATTTATTTTTGTGGTAGGTCTTTTATTTTTCTTTTTTATTGCACTATAATAGACATACAATGTTATGTTAGTTTCAAGTGGACAACTAATGATTTGACAATTCTATATATTACTTAATGCTCACCAAAATAAGTGTACTTAACATCTGGCACCATTAACATTGCAATATTATTGACTATCTTCCCTATACTCTACTTTTTATCCCTGTGGTTTATTTTAAAACTGGAGGTTTGTACCTCTTAATTCCTTTTATCTGTTTTGCCCATCCCCTTATCTACCTCTCTTCTGGCAATCACCAGTTTGTTTGGTGTGAATATATATTTTAAAACTACTGAAAAGATGTTCAACATCAATAATAATCAGGGAAATTCAAGTCAAATTCCTAAGGATATATCACCCTACACTAGTCAGAATGGAAAGTATGAAAAGAAAAGAAGTAACAAGTGTTAGCAAGAGATGTGAAACCCTCACACACTGTTGGTGGGAATGTAAATTGGTGCAACCACTGTGGAAAACAGTGTAGAGGTTCCTCATTTCTATTAAAAATAGAAATACCCTGGGGGCCTGGGTGGCTCAATTGGTTAAGGCCTCTGCCTTCGGCTCAGGTCATGATCTTGGGGTCCTGGGGTCGAGCCCCGCATCGGGCTCTCTGCACAGTGGGGAGCCTGCTTCCTCCTCACTCTCTGCCTGCCTGTCTGCCTACTTGTGATCTCTCTCTTTCTCTGTCAAATAAATAAATAAAATCTTAAAAAAATATAGAAATACCCTATGATCCAGTAATCCTACTACTAGGTATTTACACAAAGACTGTAACAGCTTTTTAAAAGGCAACATGTAGGTGCTGATGTACACACAAGTGAAAGAGAGGCCATCTAGCAACAACTTCTAAACATTATTTAGGACAACTCACTAGGGATATTCCAATTCTGACTAATGGCCACATGTCCATTACATGTCAGCAATTAACAATGCCCTATATAGTATAAACATAGACATTAATAGGAAGCGGGGGGTGGGGCGCCTGGGTGGCTCAGTCTTAAGCATCTGCCTTTGGCTCAGGTCATGATCCTGGGGTCCTGGGATCAAGCCCTGCATCAGGCTTTTCACTCGGCGGTGAGCCTGTTTCTCCCTCTCCTATTCCCCCTGCTTATGTTACTTCACTCTCTGTGTCTTTCTCTGTCAAATAAATAAATAAAGTCTTAAAAAAAAGAAATTATGGATGGGACTGGAAGAGATTATGCGGAGTGAAATAAGTCAAGCAGAGAGAACCAATTACCTTATGGTCTCACTTACATGCTGAGCGTAAAGAAAAACATGGTGGGCATTATGAGAAGGAAGGGAGGGGTGAATGGGGGGAAACCAGAGGGGGAGATGAACCATGAGAGACTGTGGACTATGAGCAACAAACTGAGGGTTTTGAGGGGGGGTGGGGGTCGGGCGAGCCTGGTGGTGGGTATTGAGGAGGGCACGTATTGCATGGAGCATTGGGTGTAGTGCAAAACAATAAATCTTGTAACACTGAAAAAAAAATAAATAAAATTAAAAAAAAAAGAAATTAATAGGAAGGAAAGAAAATATATAGAAAAACATCAGGAGCAAATGAAACCACCACAAGTTATTGTGGTTATATTTAAATGGTGGTTTCTTCTCCTTCCAAGTGGCTTTTCTCAATATTCTAAAATGAGCATGTTAATTAACTTTAATGATTTTTAAAAAGCTTTTAATTTTCAAAGCCCCTTTGAGAGCCAACAACAGTCCTAACTGACTTTTACCAGCTCTCTATCTTTATTTACCACTCCTCCATTGCAGAGCGAAACTCAGAGTTAAGAAACACTTTTTAAGCACATTTGGTGGGCTCAGTTGGCAGAGCCTACATCTCTTGATCTCAGTGTCATGAGTTCAAGCCCCATGTTGGGCATGGAGCCTACTTAAAATAAAAATTTTTTAGGGGTGCCGGGGTGGCTCAGTGGGTTAAAGCCTCCGACTTCAGCTCAGGTCATGATCTCAGGGTCCTAGGATTGAGCCCCACATAGGGCTCTCTGCTCAGCAGGGAGCCTGCTTCCCCCCCACCCCCCACCTGCCTCTCTGCCTACTTGTGATCTTTCTCTTTCTGTCAAATAAATAAATAAAATCTTTAAAAAAAATAAAATAAAATAAAAAATTTTAATAAGTACTTTTTAAAATATCCGTTGCAGATTATAAAGCACCTTCAAATGTGCTAAATCATTTAAACACCAAATAATCCTCTTAAAAAATACTTATTCACTATTTTATGGGAGAGAAAAACAATACTTAAGTCCCCCTACACACATATACCACACAAAAACACACACCCACGCAGACATGCACTCATACCCATCACTCACTCTTCTGTATTTCCTTTGTTGACTTCATCCAGTCTCATTGTTTCAAATATCATGTTTATGTTGATAACTTTTAAAGTTCACCTCTAACCTTGACCTCTCTCATTCCTTCTCCTTTTCCCTGTGATAGTAAATGGCACTACCTTCCATCCAGATGCTAAGGAGAAAAAAAGCAATAGTCACCCTTCATTTTTTTTTCCACTTAACATTTCCCACATCCAATCTACCCCAAGTTCTAACTATCTCACAGCAATGATGCTATTGTAATCTGGTTCTCTGTGTTCTCTGTGTGGCAGGCTAATATTCTTGGCTGTTACAGGTGTGGGTTTCACTTGCAAGATCCTTCAGAGAATGCAGCACTGCATAATTCCTTAACATTGGTAATGGGCTTTGGCTAAATGTACAATATCCCTCACATTCTGTTCCCTAGTGACAATAGCTCACAGCTCCTTACTCTGGTATGTCCTCACAGAAAGCTCTCCTCTTAAAAGCAATATCCTTTTCTTTTTTAACATTTTTTATTTTTTATTAACATATAATGTATTATTAGTTTTAGGAGTATACAGGCCTGTGATTCATTAGTCTTACACAATTCACAGCACTCACATAGCACATACCCTCCCCAATGTCCATGACCCAACCACCCCATACCTCCCACTCCCCTCCCCTCTAGCAACCCACAATTTGTTTCCTGAGATTAAGAGTCTCTTATGGTTTGTCTCCCCCTCTGGTTCCATCTTATTTCATTTTTCCCTCCCTTCCCTCCATGACTTTCCACCTTGCTGCTCAAATTCCTCATATCAGAGAAATCATGTGATAATTGTCATTCTTTGACTGACTTATTTCTAGAATCAATATCCTTAAGAAAACTCAAGACTACTTTTCACCATTGTGTATACACTTAGCTATGAGAAATTCATGATTTCTTGCCTCCACAAAATTAACAGAAATCAGGGATGCCTCAGTGTCTCTTTCCTCACCAACTTTCACAAGTTACTCTAGTCAGCTTCCCAAATTCATAATTCTGAAGTAAGTATGCACCGGCATCTATGTTCCCATATGTTTCCAAACCCTGGTACACGTATAAAATTCTCCAAAGAATTCCAACCACATTCTGATGATAACCTAAAATGTGTTGAAAAGTTTCTGGAATTCAGCAAGCTTCAGGCCAGGGAGAAAGAGGACAAATTCTCTTTGTGCAGGTATTTCTACTCTTTCTCTTAGGGGTCTTCTAGGATCTACCGCACTTATATATGCTTCCTTAAGTCAACAAATTAATACTTCAGTGAATCTGCTCTGAATTTCTAGTCTTCTTTTTATATAGTTTGGAAATAGATGATGGAGTGAGGGTCTCAGGGCCAATTCAGGCACCATTTGCAAGTCCTGAAGAAATGTATCTAGCTGCCTTTCTTTAGGATTTTGACTTACCTACTGCATATGGGCTCACTTTTGGAACCTTAGGTGAAATTTAGAGGCAAGAGTAAATGTCCTTGCAACATTCGACTATAGGACAAAAAGGTCTGGAGATAGAAGATAATGAGCCAAATTTGGGTCCTGTTGAATTTGAGGTGTCTGGGACTTTTTCTAGTATATCTGTCTAGACAGTCTGCAGCTACATATAAGGGTCTGGAGCTCAGAAGAGAGAACCTGGCTGAAGATGGACAGGAAAGTCATCATATAGATGGCATGTGATCCATGAGAGTGGAAAAGAGCACAAAGTGAGACAAAAAGAAGGCTACAGAGAAGCCTTGGGAAACATCAAAATTCAAGGACTTGTTATATCCACTTGTTAGAGAAGTGGCAATAAGATATGTGAGAGGAAAAATGATAACTAAATATGGCATTCATACCCTCATTTCCTAGAGGCACACATTACTCTGCTCTCTTTATAAAGCAGGTTCTTAATGATATCACATGAGCCTTATCTAATGAGGGTCCAAAAAGTACAGTCTTGGCTGTTCTAGAGAGCCCACGAGATACTATTTAAAATTCTCCTGTGTTCTTCAATCAGCAGAGACAGTGTGTCATTTCCATCTTTGTAACAAGCACTAATGATACTTGCACAGATGACAAATGTCTCCTCTGGTGAAAAATTAATGCACCACAATAATTCCCCTACCTGGGGTTAATGAACATGTCAGATGCTGAAAATTAGTTGTTTGAAACCAAATTACTATAATCTATATTTAGAAGATTACCACAGGGGGTGGTGGGATGAGGGGAGTTATGGGAGTAAGTGGGTAGATATATTTGAAGTTGTCTTTACCTTTGGTGTTAATTTTCACCAGGTCTTTAAAATACTTATTTGCTCAGTAGTCTCATATTGAGAAGAAAGATGTCATCACATGTTCTATAATGTTGGCTAGAATCCTCCTGAACAATTATTTTTCATTCATTAAATAAATAAATATATTGAACACTCATTGTGGGGGGGAAGATGGAGGGGGAGTAGAGATATGAAAAGATAGACTCCCTAATCTAACTGGAATCCTTTTGGGGAGGCTATGATACTTCAAATTGAATCCTGAATGACAAATATTCTAGGCAAGTATAGAAAAACTATTGCAGACAGAGAAGAGTTGTGCAAAGGCAGAGAGGTATGAGTAGGGAGTCTGTACAGGAAACTGAGAGCTTTTATAATGTGTGACAGATTGATTAATAGGAACCTATTCACATTAAAAAGGTCTCATATTTTGAAACACATTTAATGAATGTACTTAATGCCTGTTAAAAGCAGAGTGTAGGGTTAAGAAGAGAAATTGTGAGCCAGGCAGACCCACATTCTAATTCCAGTTCTACCCCTTGACTACTTTTGAGATCTTAGGCCAAGTCTCTCTAATCCCTATAATCTCTCTAATCTTCAATTTTCTCATCTATAAAAAAGAAATAAGGATCATTTATAGAGTACTTACAATGTGCTAATCACTTAAGGGTTATCTAACATATTATTCAAAACCACAATGTCAGTACAATTATTTGACCCACTTTACAATGAAGAGTTAAAGAGGGGCACCTGGGTGCTCAGTGGGTTAGAGTCTCTACCTTTGGCTCAGGTCATGATCTCAGGGTCCTGGGATCAAGCCCCACATTGGGCTTTCTGCTCAGCAGGGGGCTTGCTTCCCCCCCTCTCTCTGCCTGCCTCTCTGCCTACTTCTGATATATCTTGTCAAATAAATAAATAAAATCTTAAAAATAAAAAGAGTTAAGGCAAAGATATTAACTCAAGCTCTAATAAGTGTTAAGTGGTAAAGCCAGGATTCCAACCCATTACCCTGACATCCAGTCCGTGCTTTCTTACCCGTTATATGTAACTATTACATTGGATGATTGTAAGCTCATGAATATAAAGTAGTTAACAAAGCATCTGGCACAGTGCATACTCTGTAAATAAGTATAAATGATACCTATTTCATTATTATTGTTTTAATATGGCTGATAAGAATTATTGCTAGTAATTATTAAACTGTGGGTTCTATGTAAGTCAAATGAAAGAGTAGATTTGAAGTACTTATAAAACTGTTTATGAAACAAACACAAATGATTATTTTTCTAATAGTATGTCTGAGATAGCAGGTCTTGGGTCAAAGATTTTAAAGAAACAGCATCCAGTGGAAAAGACAGTCTCTTCAATAAATGGTGCTGGGAAAATTGGACAGCTATATACAGAAGAATGAACCTTGACCATTCTCTTACACCATACACAAAGATAAACTCGACATGGATGAAAGATCTCAACATGAGGCAGGAATCTATCAAAATCCTGGAGGATAACATAGGCAATAACCACTTCGACATTGGCCACAGCAACTTCTTTCAAGATATGTCCCCAAAGGCAAAGGAAACGAAAGTGAAAATGAACTTTGGGACTTCATCAAGATAAAAAGCTTCTGTACAGCAAAGGAAACAGTCAAAGGAAACACAAAACAAAGAGGCAAACCACGGAATGGGAGAAGATATTTGAAAATGACACTATAGGTAAAGGGCTGGAATCTGAGATCTATAAAGAACTTCTCAAGCTCAACCCTCAAAAAACAGATAATCACATCAAAAAATGGGCAGAAGACATGAACAAACACTTCTCTAAAGAAGACATACAAATGGCTAACAGACACATGAAAAAATATTCATCATCATTAGCCATCAGGGAGATTCAAATCAAAACCACATTGAGATACCACCTTATACCAGTTAGAATGGCCAAAATCAACAGGACAGGAAACAACAAGTGTTGGAGAGAATGTGAAGAAAGGGGAATCCTGTTACACTGTTGGTGGGAATGCAAGTTGGTGCAGCAACTTTGGAAAACAGTGTGGAGATTCCTCAAGAAATTAAAAATAAAGCTACCCTATGACCCTGCAATTTCACTACTGAGTATTTACCCCAAAGATACAGATGCAATGAAAAGAAGGGCCATATGTACCCCAATGTTCAGAGCAGCAATGTCCACAATAGCCAAATTGTGGAAAGAGCCGAGATGCCTTTCAACAGATGAATGGATAAAGAAGATATGGTCCATATATACAATGGAATATTATGCCTCCATCAGAAAGGATGAATACCCAACTTTTGTATCAACATGGATGGGACTGGAAGAGATTATGCTGAGTGAAATAAGTCAAGCAGAGAGAGTCAATTATCATATGGTTTCACTTATGTGCGGAGCATAAGGAAAAACATGGGGGACATTGTGAGAAGGAAAGGAAGGGTGAATTGGGGGAAATTGGAGAGGGAGATGAAGCATGAGAGACTGTGGACTCTGAGAAACAAACTGAGAGTTTTGGAGGGGAGGGAGGTGGAGGGTTGTGTGAGCCTAGTGGTGGGTATTGAGGAGGGCATGTATTGCATGGAGCACTGGGTGTGGTGCATGAACAATGAATCTTGGAACACTGAAAAAATAAAATGAGATTAAAAAAAGAAATAGCATGAGTTTGATAGTTGGACAATACTGAGTTTGAACTCTGCCTCTGCCATTTAGCAGTATGTGGATTTGTGCACATTACTTCAAATCTCTGGGTCTCATCTCTACTGTGGAAATAATAGTAATAATGATTAACAAAACAATAATAGTACACACAGCATAGTGCTATTTGAAGGAGTCAATGAGATAACATCTAAAAAGAACCTATTATAATACCTGGCACAGTGTAGAGTTTTAAACAATGGTAGGTGTATATTTATAATTATTATATTTATAGTAATCATTATCATTTTCATTATAACTTAGGCCTCTAGTGAAACAGAAGTAATAACTCTTCAAATACAAATACATATTTGTTTTTCCTAGAAACTGCTGTTGGTTATACTTATGATTTCCAGAGTCTTATGCCACTACCCTCTATTACAATTCCTTGATGCAACTTTTTAAACACTGATTATCTTTGTTTTCTTTTTTTCAACAATACAGAGACAGGGCAGGAAATAGAATTAGCTTCTTAAAATAAGATGCCTGCATGAAGGAAGAAAAAAAAATTCATCCCTCCATTTTGACAGATCAAGTAATAATTTTATCCACCATGGAAGAGTCTAAACTACACCAGTACAAGAATCTTAGTGGGTGTAGGAGTTATAAATGTCATAAACAACACTTTTTATTTCCTTTGAAAAATCTTCCTGATTTATTACTTAGAAATTGTCACAGCTTCTCTTTCTGAGACACTTCCCCTGTCCCCTCCAATATTCATTCCATCAGGTAAGCAAGGTGGTCGTGTGGTGAGAGCAGAAATATCAGAGCACTAACACTCCAAATGAGTTCTGTTCAAGCTGGGCTGATGTTGAAAAATAACTTGACTTCTTTCTGTCTGCCCACATTCTATTCACGGGAGATGAGGGGTGGGAGTGGATGAGTAGAACAATGTCTCTTTCATTTAATAAAAATGGAGAGATACCAGCTCCAAGGAAATAATTTAGAGATTGTACATAAACCATGGCAAGCATGAAGCCAGGCAGAGCCCTGAGCCTGCCAGACTCCTTCATGCCTCAAGGTCTTTAGGTTGCTTACTCTCTAATAGAGAACATTCATGGACACTTGAATGCTTTATAGTAACTGTCACATATATTGTAAGTGTATGCTTGCTTTCTAGGAAAGTAGAGCAATATAATAAAAAGAGCATGGACTTTGGCCTCAAGGAGATCTGGAGTTGAATCCTAGCTCTGTCACTTACTAGCTAGTTAAACTATGAGCAAGTTACTGAACCTCTTTGAAGCTTTGCTTATAAAATGGAGATGATAAAACCCACAAGTTGTTAAAAAGAATTGAATGAGATAGCAAATGAAATTATCAAGAGAAAGCATTTTTAGCAATTAGAAGGAAAGACAGAGATTTTAAATATTCAAGGTCCCCTCTGTTTTCCATGCTTACACTCTCCCACACACCCACTCACTTCTCCAACAGCAATGGTAATTAAACTCAATTTTCAATGTATAACTCAAATATCATTGCCTTTAGGAAATTTTTCTTCTGTCTTCTAGAAAAGATGGATCTCTTCCTCCTCCGAGCTCCTTAAAAACAGAGATTATGTCATTCCTGCTATATCCCCATACCACTGCTATATCCCCAGGGCCAAAGGCAACTATAGACGCTCAATAAATACCTGAGTGATGATTAGATGAATGAATGGTTGAGGAAATGAGTGGTTAGGTTTTTTCCTCCTGTTTATATCCCCCACTGTGCCTGGCAAAATGCCTGTAAAAAGATGATGCTTAAAATGCTCATTAAAAGAACAGACTTATATCACTTATATCTAGGCTCAATCTGACTTTTTATTCTTGCTACTTTTCAAATTTACTAGATAATAGAGTCTTGTCAAGGTTTTCTAGACATAGAAATGTCCTCCTGTGGCTATAGTTGAGCCAAAGTTTTTGCTGGAGCAGATGGACTAAACTATGACAAAAAGCAGACAGAAGCCGGGAAGCTCTGAGAGAAAGCTAAACATCCTACTAGCATGGCAGGAGGGAGACAAGTTGGGTAAGGTATTGAGACAGACATTTATATCTTTCAGACTTCTGGGCTTTGGCATGTATGATCATTTGCAATTTTTCTACCTGGCATAGTGCCCTCTGGGAGCCACCCAAATCCAGCACAGAACAGGATGGTTAATAACTAATAAAAGAAATCCAGTGGATTTCAGTGACTGAAAGAACCAAGTTTGGGCAGGAACATAGTATGTTCCAAAGATCCACCATCATGTGCATGCCAAAGCCCTGATCAATGAATTGACTATATGGACATGAGCCTAAAGTATGATTTCTTAGGATAGAGGGAAAAAATAACAATTTTTATTAATTAACCTCCTTAATGTGTTATTGTGATAAAGTACACATAACATAAAATTTACCATTTTAACCATTTTAATCTTTGCAATTCCATGATATTTGATATATTCACAAAGTTGTACAACCATCATTAGTATCTAGTTTCAGAATGTTTCCATCACCGCAAAAGTAGCCCCCATATCAATTAAGCACTCAATCCCTATTCCCTCCCTACTTCCACCTAATGGTGAACATTAATCTGCTTTTTGTTTCTTGAATTTGCCTATTCCAGACAATTCACATAAATGGAATCATATAATATACAGTCTTTCATGTCTGGCTTCTTTCACTTATAATGTTTTCAAGGTTCATTCATGCTGTTGGATATGTTCATCTGTCATTCCTTTTTATGGCTGAATAACATTCCATTGTATGATTATACTTCATTTTTAAATTCTTTTATTCATTCATTCAAGAAAGAGAAAGAGATCAAGACCATGATTAGGGCAGTAGGAGATGAGAAGCAGGTTCCCCAACAAGCAGAGAGACTGATGTGGGGTTCAATCCCAGGACCCCCAGGATCATGACCTGAGCTACCTAGATGCCCCTGAATATACTTCATTTTGTTTAAACATTCACCCATTGATGGACATTTGTGTTGTTTCCACCTTTTGACTATTATGAAGAAAGCTGTTATGAACATTTGTGTATAAATTTTTCTTGAACATGTGTTTTCAATTCTTTTAGGTATATTCCTAGGAGTGTAATTGTGTCATATGGCAATTCTATGTTTAACTTACTAAGAAACTTATGAAGAAACTTTCCCATAGTGGCTGCACCATTTTACATTCCCATCAAAAATGTATAAAATTAACCTCCTTTTTAAAAAGTATTCATATATAAAGCACTTTATTCATATTTCAACATTTTATCCTCCCATTAATTCTGAGGAAGGTACTTTTCCAAATAAAAGTAAGGATTCAGTAGCTTGTCAAAACCCAAGTCTCTGAGGCCACAAAGCACAGACTTTGGCCTACAGAATTAGGCTTCCTTTCAAGCTGATGTGCTCTGGCTGCTCTCCTAAAGAACATAATAAGGGGTGCCTGGGTGGCTCAGTTGTTAAGCATCTGCCTTCAGTTCAGGTCTTGATCCCAGGGTCCTGAGATGGAGCCCTGCATCAGTCTCCCCTCTAAGCGGGAGCCTGCTTCTCCCTCTCCCCCTGCTTTTGTTCCCTCTCTTGCTGTCTCTCTGTCAAACAAATAAATAAAATCTTTTTAAAAAGTGAAGAATATAATAAGCCTCAGAATACATTCCCAGCTGTGCCTTGCCCACCTTTAACTCAACAACATGTGGGTCCTTTCAATTATCCTAAGAGTCTATGGACTAGGTATTTTCACAGCTAGTATTAGACTTAATTACCATTCTACATATAGAAAAAATGAGGCCAAAGGGTAACAGTTATTTATTCAAACTTTCACAAATTAGCAGCACAGAAGATTAAGCTACAAGATTACTCTTTGTAGCAGGTGATAGATTTAACCTTCTGCCTTAAACAATTATAAAACTGAACAAAACAGGGCCTCTGGATGAATGGCTCAGTGGGTTAAGCATTCAACTTTTGATTTTTGGCTCAGGTCATGATCTCTGGGTTGTAAGATTAAACCCTACATTGGGCTCCATGCCCAGCATGGAGCCTGCTTAAGATTCTCTCTCCTTCTCCCTCTGCCCCTCCCCTTTCCCTATCCAAAAAAACCAAAACAAAACAAACAAAAAAAAAAACCCAAAAAACCTGAACAGAACATATAGAACAGTTTTCAGATATTGCAAAACAGCTGGAGAAAAAAACAGTGATGCCTAAAAGAATGTAAACAAACAAGGTGACCCTTTGATTACCCAATTTCCTATCCAAAGAGAATTTCCAGGCCATATCACAGATAGGTAAACCAAAGTGGATCCTAGGGGGTCCACCTGAGTTAAGAAGATGAATTTGGGGTATGTGTAGACCAAAGTTGCTAGAGGTCACAAGGTCCTTTCAAATCTTCAGCTGAGTACAGGTCAGTGCACGTGTATGCAAACTACCCAAGGATAGGGGGAAAAAGATCACGGGAAAGGAGAGCAGAAAAATCCTCAGAGTTCAGGCCAAGCTGGGAACAGTTCACATTACCAATTGTGATAGTTAATTTTATATGTGAGCTTGGAGGGTGTTTGGGATGAGATTAACATTTAAATTGGTGAATCTGGGGTAAAACAGATTGCAGATTGCTCTCTATATGTGAATGTGCTTTATTCAATCAGTTGAAGCTCTGAATAGAACAAAAAGTAGGAAGAAATCTGATATTTGTTAAGCACTACTATATTCCTGAATTGTATTAAGCACTTTACCTAGATTATCTAATTTATCTCAAACATCCCAATATTATAGTTATTATTATCCTTATTTTATGGAAAAGGAAATTGAGATTTGGAAAAAATATATAATTAGTCAAAGGTCCAGGACTAGGAGTATTAGATCTGGATGGATATCCAGTTCTGTCTGACTCCAAAGTCTAGAGTGAGACACTATAAAAGGAAAATAGTCCCAGGAATCCTTTTAGGGGAGGGAAAAAGACTACAGGTCCATTTTTCTCTTACTGGCTGAACCCAGATGTTCAAGTATGTAATCTTAAGTGATCATAAGTGGCCCTATGTACAGTATTGGGTTAAAACTCCAAACCTTGTCTTAGTTCAGATCATGTTTTGAACTGAAGGTATGCATTCTGATTTGCATTAAAAATATATTTCTTAGTCAAAATAATAAAGTAATATCAACAGCAGATGATGAGTATTTCTATAAATCTGGTACTGTGTTAATCACTTCAACTATATTATCCACTTTAAAAATTATTTTGTTTCAGTATTTTCCAAGAGTAGTAAAAGGCCTGAGTCAAATGAATAGTTTCTTCCATAAGTCAATATCCCATCATTACAAAGAAGATTTAGGTTTCACTTATGTGTTAATTCAGTTTTTTTCTTATACCAAATATTCATTGAGTGTTAGCTCAGGTGTCGTTCCTGGATCTGAAGCCAGAAATCCTACTCTTCTAGCTTCTCTTGTCAGAACCTGACATTTCAAACTCTCAGATAAAGAGAATTGGTTGGAATCCAAAACATTTTGCCCTTTCTCCATAATTTACTCTAACTTGGCCCTAACATATCATTCACCTGTTCCACCTCCATCCATCTCCTACTTCAAACATGCTTCTGGACTTATTCCTCATTGCACCCTTCCCAAAGCCCTCCTTCAACCAACACTCAGTAACCATCCCAAGTGTCTACTCTGCCAGTCCACAGGAGACATTATAACCATAATGAAGGATGTAAGAGTGAATCAAATGTAATCTCTGCCTTGAAGAAATTTAGTTAAGGATGGGCAAGATGCCAGAGGAGTAGGAGGCTGAGATAGTGTCAGATCCCAGGAGTTCAGCTACATAGTTATCAAACCATTCTAATCACCTGAAAACTCAACAGGAGCTAGAAGAGAGGAAGAACAGCAATTCTAAGAGCAGAAAATTGACAACTTTCTGGAAGGTAGGACGTATGGGGAAGTGAAATCAAAGTGACAGGAAGAGAGACCATGGGGGAAGAGGCTGGCTCCTGGCAAACTGCAGAGCAGTGGAGCACAAAACTGGAACTTTTAGAAGTCTGCTCCATTGAGGGACATTGCTTCAGAGGCTAAGCAGGGGGGTGGAGCCCTTAGAAGAAAAGTGTGGTTTCAGGACCTGTGTGGTCACAGAGGGACCAGGGGTGTCTGAGGGTGGCAGATCACCCAGGAATCGAACCAGGGGAGCTGACAGCAGAGACAGCAGAGACAGAGCTGTGCAGTGGGCTATCAGGTCAGGATTACTTTAGACCATGAACCAAGGCATAGTTGGGCCACTGCTCTTCAGGCAAGACTGTCACAAGGGGCACTTGGGAAAGACCCCTTCCCTCCTCCTCTGGGAGGAGCGGCATGGGAGTGCACTGCAGGAATTGGCTGGGTTTGGAGACTGGCCATGGGCCAGAGACAAACTCTCCGTCAGGACAGGCAAGTTTGGAGAGTAGCTGGGGATCAGGGAGACAGGAGGGACTAATTGCTTTTCTCAGAGGGTGCACTAAGTAGCGGGGCCCTGAGTGCTCAGCTCCTCTGGGCCAGAGACTGGGAGGTTGCCATTTCAATCCTGGCCTCCAGGGCAGTATGGAAACCATTCAGGGAACAAAGGCTCCCAAAAGGGAACCTGAACAGATTGCTTAGCCCCGCCCCTGGCAAGGGCGGTGCAATTCCACCTCAGGCAAAGACATTAGAGAATCAATACAATGGGCCCCTCCCCCAAAAGATCAGCAAGAATGTCCATCCAAGACCAAGTTCATCAATCAGTGCAAACAGTAGAACTCCAGAGTCAGAAAAAAGCAACACAGAATCATGGCTTTTTTCCCCATGATCCTTTAGTCTTTCAGAATTGAATTTTAAAATTTTGTTTTTTTCTTGTTTCATTTTTTATTTCATTTTTCTTCTTTCCTATTTGGGGTTTTTTTAGTATTTTATCAATACTTTTTTAAAATATTATTCCAATTTTCAGGGTTACATTCATATTTTATCCCCTCATTGTATTTAACCTTATTTTTTGTATACATATATAGTTTCTTATTTTCCTTGAAATTTTGGGATACAAGTTGTTCTAATAGATCAAAAGATAACCTATATCAGCACACAGCTTGGTTCTAGTCTCCAGCCTGATCACATTCTTTCCTCTTTATTCTTTTTTTTCCTCTTTTTTCAACCAACCTCTTATCAATCCCTTTTTTAGAATCTTTTTTCATTTTCACCCTTACACTTATATTCCATCCCATCATAGTGTCTACCCTTATTTTCATATATTTATAATATAAGTGTTCCTTTCTTTAAAATTTTGGGAGGTAGTTTCGTCTAATAGACCAAAAAGACACCAAATCAGGTGTGGAGTTCAATTATAATCACAAGTCTAATATATATATTTTATCTTTTTTTTTATGTTACTTTAATTTTTTTATTCTCTTTTTTCTCCCCCCTGCCTTTTTCTTCAACCCTTGGTTTTGGCTCCCTTCTGACTTTTCAGGGGTCATTGCTACCCTTTTAGTATTTTGCTCTCTTATTCATATATTCTTAACTCAATAAAATGACAAGGTGGAAAAACCACAAAAAAACGAACAAGAGGCAGCACTGATGGCTAGGGACCTAATCAATATAGAAATTAGTAATATGTCAGAAATAGAGTTCAAAATGACAGTTATCAAGGTGCTAGCTGGGCTCAAAAAAAGCATGGAAGATATTAGAGAAATCCCTTACTGGAAAATAAAATCCTTTTTCAGAGAAATAAAAGAACTAAAATCCAACCAAATTGAAACCAAAAAAGTTATTAATGAGGTACAATAAAAAGAATGGAGGCTCTTACTGCTAGGATAAATGAGGCTGAAGAGAGAATTAGTGATATAGAAGACCAAATGATAGGAAAATAAAGAAGCTGAGAAAAAGAGAGACAAACAACTACTGGACCACAAGGGGAAAATTAGAGAGATAAGCAATACCATAAGACGCAACAATATTAGAAGACGTGGGATCCCAGAAGAAGAAGAAAGAGAGAAGGGCGGAAGGTATATTGGGAAAATTATAGTAGAGAATTTCCCTAATGTGGAGAAGGGAACAAGCATCAAAATCCAGGAGGCACAGAGAACACCCCTTAAAATCAATAAAAATAGGTCTACACCCCGGCATCTAATAGTAAAACTACAAGTCTCAGTGACAAAGAGAAATCCTGAAAGCAGCTTGGGACAAGAAGTCTGTAACATACAAAGGCAAAAATGTTAGATTGGCAGCAGACCTATCCACAGAGACCTGGCAGGCCAGAAAGGATGGCATGATATATTCAGAGCACTAAATAAGAAAAACATGCAGCCAAGAATACTATATCCAGCTAAGCTGTCACAAAGTAGATGGAGAGATTAAAAGCTTCCAGGACAAACAAAAACAGAAAGAATTTGCAAACACCAAACCAGCCCTACAGGAAATATTGAAAGGGGCCCTCTAAGTAAAGAGAGAGCCTAAAAGGAACATAGACCAGAAAGGAACAGAGACAATATACAGTTAACAGTCCTCTTACAGACAATAAAATGGCACTAAATTCATATCTGTCAATAGTTACCCTGAATGTAAATGGGCAAAATGCCCCAATCAAAAGACACAGAGTAACAGAATGGATGAAAAAAACAAGACCCATCGATATGCTGTCTACAAGAAACTCACCTTGGACCCAAAGACACCTCCAGATTTAAAGTGAGGGGATGGAAAACAATTTACCATACTAATGGACATCAAAAGAAAGCTGGGTGGCAATCCTTATATCAGATAAATCAGATTTAAAGTGAAAGACCTTAATAAGAGATGAGGAAGGACACTATGTGATACTTAAAGGGAATTTCCAACAAGAAGATCTAAAAACTGTAAATATCTTTGCCCCTAACAGGGGAGCAGCCAATTATATAAACCAATTAACAACAAAGTAAAAGAAACACATGAACAATAATACGATAAAAGTAGGGGACTTTACTACTCCCTTTATCAAAATGTACAGATCATCTAAGCAAAAGATCAGCAAAGAAATAAAAATTCTAAATGACACAGTGGATGATATTGACATCACAGATGTATTCTGAACATTATATCCCAAAGGAACAGAATACGCATTCTTCTCTAGTGCACAAAGAACATTACACAGAATAGATCACATCCTGGTACACAGATTGGTCTCAATCCATTCCAAAGGACTGGGATCATTCCCTGCATATTTTCAGACCACAATGCCATGAAACTAGAACTCAATTACAAGAGAAAAGTTGGAAAGAACTCCAATATATGGAGACTAAGGAGCATCCTACTATAGAACGAATGAGTTAACCAGGAAACTAAAGAAGAATTTTAAAAATTCATGGAAACAAATGAAAATGAAAACACAACTGTCCAAAATCTTTGGGTCACAGCAAAGGCGGTCCTAGGAGGAAAATATATAGCAATACAAGCCTTTCTCAAGGAACAAGAAAGATCTCAAATACATAACCTAATGCTACACCTAAAGGAGCTGGAGAAAGAAGAGCAAAGAAAGCCCAAACCCAACAGAAGAAGAGAAATAATAAAGATCAGAGCAGAAATCAATGAGATAGAAACCAAAAGAATAGTAGAACAAATCAATGAAACTAGGAGCTGGTTCTTTGAAAGAATTAATAAAATTTATAAACCCCTAGCCAGACTTATCAAAAGAAAAAGAGAAAGGACCCAAATTAATAAAATCATGAACCAAAGAGGAGGAATCACAACCAACACCAAAGAAATACAAACAAGTCTAAGAACAAATTATGAGCAACTATATGCCAGCTAATTAGACAATCTAGAAGAAATGGATGCATTCCTAGAGATACACAACTTACCAAAACTGAACCAGGAAAAAATAGAAAACCTGAACAGACCATAACCAGTAAGGAGATTGAAGCAGTCATCAAAATCTCCCAACAAACAAGAGCCCAGGGCCAGGGTGGCATCCCAGGGAAATTCTACCAAACATTTAAAGAAGAATTAATACCTATTCTCCTGAAATTGTTCAAAAAAAGAGAAATGAAAGGGAAACTTCCAAACTCATTTTATGAGGCCAGCATCACCTTGATCCCAAAATCAGACAAAGGCCCCATCAAAAAGGAGAATTACAGACCAATATCCTTGATGAACACGGATGTAAAATTCTCACCAAAATACTAGCCAATAGGATCCAACAGTACATTAAAAGTATTATTCACCACGATCAAGTGGGATTTATTCCTGGGCTATAAGGTTGGTTCAACATCTGCAAATCAATCAATGTGATACAATAC
>CM053606.1:33034991-33052979 GCA_028646535.1 Procyon lotor
CCCCTGAGATCAGGAATATGGCAGGGATGCCCACTATCTCCACTGCTATTCAACATACTACTAGAAGTCCTAGCCTCAGCAAGCAGACAACTAAAAGAAATCAAAGGCATCCAAATTGGCAAAGAAGAAGTCAAACTCTCACTCTTTGCAGATGATATGATACTTTATGTGGAAAATCCAAAAGACTCCACTCCAAGACTGCTAGAACTCATCCAGGAATTCACTCAAGTGTCAGGATATAAAATCAATGCACAGAAATCAGTTGCATTTCTATACACCATCAGCAAAACAGAAGAAAGAGAAATTACGGAGTTGATCTCATTTACATTTGCACCCAAAACCATAAGATACCTAGGAATAAACCTAACCAAAGAGGCAAAGAATCTGTACTCAGAATACAAAGTGCTCATGAAAGAAACTGAGGAAGACACCAAGAAATGGAAAAACGTTCCATGCTCATAGATTGGAAGAACAAATATTGCGAAAATGTTTATGTTACCTAAAGCAATCTACACATTTAATGCAATCCCTATCAAAATACCATCAACTTTTTTTCAAAGATATGGATCAAATAATCCTAAAATATATATGAAACCAGAAGAGACCACGAATAGCCAGAGGAATGTTGAAAAAGAAAGAAAACCAAAGTTGGTGGCTTAACAATTGCAACCTTCAAGCTCTATTATAAAGCTATAATCATCAAGACAGTGTGGTACTGGCACAAATAAAGACACATAGGTCATTGGAACAGAACAGAGAGCCCAGAAGTGGACCCCCAACTCTATGGTCAACTAATCTTTGACAAGGCAAAACAGAATATCCAATGGAAAAAAGGCAGTCTTTTCAACAAATGGTGTTGTGAAAACTGGACAGCCACATGCAGAAAAATGAAACTGGATCATTTCCTTACACCACGCACAAAAATAGACTCAAAATGGATGAAAGACCTCAGTGTGAGACAGAAATCCATCAAAATTCTTGAGGAGAACACAGGCAGCAACCTCTTTGACCTCAGCTACAGCAACTTCTTCCTAGAAACATCTCCAAAGGCAAGGGAAGCAAGGGCAAAAATGATCTATTGGGACTTCATCAAGATCAAAAGCTTTTGCACAGCTAAGAAAACAGTCAACAAAACCAAAATACAGCTGACAGAATGGGAAAAGATATCTGCAAATGATCTTGCAAAAGATCATGCAAATGCAAAAGCTGTCCTGAGAGGACAATATATAGCAATACAAGCCTTTTTCAAGGAACAAGAAAGATCTCAAATACACAACCAAACCCTACACCTAAAGGAGCTGGAGAAAGAACAACAAAGAAATCCCAAATCCAGCAGGAGAAGAGAAATCATAAAGATCAGAGCAGAAATCAATGAGATAGAAACCAAAAGAACAGTAGAATGAATCAATGAAACTAGAAGCTGTTTCTTTAAAAGAATTAATAAAATTGATAATCCCCTGGCCAGACTTATCAAATGATATATCAGATAAAGGGCTAGTATCTAAAATGTATAAGGAACTTCTCAAACTCAACACCCAAAGAACAAATAATCTGATCAAAAATGGGCCAAAGATATGAACAGTCATTTCTGCAAAGAGGACATCCGAATGGCCAACAGACCCATGAAAAAGTGTTCAACATCACTCGGCATCGGAGAAATACAAATCAAAAACCACCTCACCCCATTCAGAATGGCTAAAATTAGTAAGTCAGGAAACGACTGATGTTGGCGAGGGTGCAGATAAAGGGGAAACCTCCTACACTGTTGTTGGGAATGCAAGCTGATACATCCACTCTGGAAAACAGTAGGGAGGTTCCTCGAAATTGAAAATAGAGTTACCCTATGACCCAGCAATTGCACTACTGGTTATTTACCCTAAAGATACAAATGTGATCTGCAGGGGCACATGCACCCGAATGTTTATAGAAGCAATGTCCACAATAGCCAACTATGGAAAGAACCTAGATGTCCATCAACAGATGAATGGATAAAGAAGAGGTGGTATATATATACAATGGAATACTATGCAGCTGTGAAGAGAAACGAAATCTTGCCATTTGCAATGATATGGATGGAACTAGGGTGTATTATGCTAAGCAAAATAAGTCAATCAGAGAAAGACAATTATCAAATGATCTCTCTGATATGAAGAATTTGAGAGGCAAGCCTGGAGGGTGTGGGGGTGGTGGTGGAGGGAAATGAAATAAGATGGGATCAGGAAGGAGACAAACCAAAAGAGACTCTGGCTGAGGGGTAGCGGGGTAGGGATGGGGTGGCTGGGTTATGGACATTGGGGAGTGTAAGTGCTATGAATTGTGTAAGCCTGATGATTCACAGACATGTACCCTGGGGCAAATAATACATTATATGTTAATTAAAAAAATAAGTTAAAAAAAAAGAAATTTAGTTAAGTAGGAATTTCTTTTGACCCTTCTTTTCTCCTTTGCCTTCATCACCTATTTCTAAATACTACCAAATTCCATTTACTACATGCCTTATATATTGTTCATACCCAAACACTTAGTTCTATCCTCACTGTCACTGGCATAAAACAGGCAATTTCACTAACCTATTCCCTAAACTTTGCCCTTTTTCATTCTTTACACCAAAGTCAGAATGATCTTTCTAAATCATATAGCTATGTCATACCTACACTCAAACTTACCCAATAGATTCCCAATAACTATAAGGAAAAGTCCAAACTTTTCAGTGGAATTTTAAGGCAAAGTCAATTCTATTTCTGACTACTTCAATGGCTTTGTCTTTCACTAGCCACCCTTCCTCCCCAAGCAAACATTCTTTTCTTTAGTCTTATCAAACTACTTCCATTTTCTAACATGAACGATGCTCTCGCATGCCTCTGGACCTTTGCATAGGCTCTTTCCACTGCCTTGAAAGCTATTATTCATTCACAAAACAATTTCTGAGCAATTACTGTTGGCTAGGGAATGTGAGAATATGATACAATTTAAATATGGTACCTGTCCTTAAGAAGCTTGTCAGTGGTTTGTAGCCCATGGGTGAAGGTCCCAAGTGTCCTCTGCCATGATTCCTGCATATGCTTCCTTGTGTCTTCCATATTCAGTTATAGAAAGTGCCCTTTATCCTTTCCCATGCCATTGCTGCTTGTCAACTGGATGAATGAATAAAACTTCTCAGGGGATGTAATTTCTGAGAAGTGATGTTTTTTTTTTCTTACAGGCTACCTTTACCCACCTTGAAGGACTGTTTTAAAAGTCATTGTGCCCTTTGATGCCTTCCTGTAGGACAAAGGAACCCAGAGCTTATCTACATGTAGATATTCTATTAATATGTAATGACTCTTAGGACAGGAAGGAAATAGAACTGCATTTCCTTTTCGGACATTTCCAACAAAACTGAAGTTGGAAAATGGCCTCATCTTAATGAAAGAGGCTGCTCTTGGGAATGTGTTTAAGGGAAGGTTACAGAAGCAATCTTTGAAGGACTATGGACAAAGCACAATTCATCATTTCTTCTCAGGAAAGTGATTATCAGGAGAAAGGTAGCTTCAAGGCCAGCTCTGCTCTGCTTCACAAAAGATTCCATTTACATTTCAAGAAAGGACAAGAAAGAATACCCTACAATAAGGCTATTTTACACAAGGCCTTCCCTATCTTTCCCAGGCAGCCTGACCCATTTTTCTTGCAATGACACTGCCTCTCTCCTTCCCTATGTCCTCAGACCATACAGGAACAGAAGTATCTCCCCCTAAAACCACTGTCACATCTCAGGAAAGCTAACTTTCTAAGACACAAATCAAATTGTATTACTTCTTTTGCTCCTTTAGCTGCATCTCCCTATGTATTTTAAGTGAGAGTTTAAGCTCCCCAGACTGACATTTAAAATCCTCCACATCCTAATCCCACCTACCTCAGCAGCCAGCTTCTTACTGTAGACTAACTCAAGTTACACCATTACTATGTGCTCCTGTCCCACCATTTCACATGTCAATGCCTTGCTGCTGTTGCCTCTGCCTGGAATACCTTTCTCTGTTCCTATATGACTTATTCTCTGTTTATCCTTCCAAATCTATTTTCTACTCTTCTCTATCAGCTTGTGTCCTTAGAGGCTGGGGGATGACCTCTACAGACAACATGAGGTGAGATCCCTTGCCCTCTCTCTTCCTATTGGATTAGGCCAATGGAAAGCACTGACAGGAGATTGGAGGGCAGGAGGAAAGAGATGTTAGGATATTTATTCTGTACCTTCCCCTCACACCAGCCATACAAGAGAGTTATTAGCTATGGTTTTTGTAGCATTCTAGTTAACAGCTTCTTCCCCAATCGCTTCAGGCTTTGGGGTGGGGATAGCTTTCACTTTTACCAGTCCCTAGGTGCTCCTCCATCCCTGAGGATTCTCTTAAATCTCTACTCATTTTTCTAAATAGTCTCTTTAAAAAATTATCTTCAATTACCTTTTTGATAAATCACCTATGTCCACCTGGACAGACATGGATAATCTTTCTTCACCCTTCAAGATCAGTTCAGAGCTAGGTTACAGAGCTAGTTGTTTCCACATCTTTCTTGTACTATTATCACATACTTAACACATTGCAATTTTAATTGTTATGATAAAATATAAATTCAATGGAAGAAGGGAACTTGCCTATGTTGTTTATGCTATCTATCCAACGATTAAGATGGTGTGTGATATATTGTAAGTATTCAATAAATGTTTAATGAATTATTATTTAAAGTAGAAAGTAAGTCTGTATTCTTGGCATTTGGCTCAGAGAAGGTATCTTATAAGTACCCGCTTGAATTAAACTTTTCTTAAAAGAAAAGAAGGGGTGCCTGGGTGGCTCAGTCGTTGGGTGTCTGCCTTCAGCTCAGGTCATGATCCCAGGGTCCTGGCATCGAGCCCCGCATCAGGTTCCCTGCTCGACGGGAAGCCTGCTTCTCCCGCTACCGTTCCCTCTGCCTGTGTTCCCTCTCTTGCTATATTTCTTTCTATCAAATAAATAAAATCTTTAAAAAAAAAGATAATATTTCATGAATAGGTATGGGAAAGGAAGAAGAAAACTTTTATTGATAAGAGAATATAAACAATTAAGTCTCATACTAATACCTATCTCCACCACAGGGGAGCTGGGGCTAGAATAGAGGAGGCATTTAGAGAGTGACACAGAATCATAAGACTAGAAACCTCAAGACAATAATAATCTAACTGTGTACTCATGGAGTACGTTCTATGTTCTAGATTCTGCATTAGTGGCATTCAAATAGCTATTATGCCCATTAAATCTCCCAGGACTATGGTGAGGATGGTATAATTATTTTTATATTACCAATGAGAAAATTAGATTCAGAAATGTTAAATAACTTATCCATGGACCCACAGATAGTAAATGGCAAAGCAAAGAATCATACATACTTATGATCATCTGACTTTAAGTATAGTGTTTTTTGGTCTCAACATACAGAATAATCTTCAGACGTCATTCCCTGCCATCTTCAAATTGTTAAGAACTGTAAAGGGTCTGAGATTTTTAACCCTAATTGCAAGCTAACAAAATAGCTTGCCATAGTTTTATGGATACTGGCAGAAGATACAAGACTACTGGATCACAGACAAAGAACTCACAGCAATATCAATAGCTAGAGTGTCAGCATTTGCCCTGGTTCCCTGAGCCCCACTTCCAATGCGACTGTGCAAAGAGGCCCAGGTGATACTTGCACACAGAATAGGTTGTGTTATAGGAGAAGAACTCTGAGCTAAGAGAATTTGAAATTTTTTTAATGTATAGTCAAACCTGTTCACTGCTCCAGATGGAAGCAGTCTTTATTTTGCAAGATGATTGCTATACAAAGATCCCAGAAAAGGCAGTTTGGAACAAAGGCAATCAGGTTTCTTTTGTATGTGAGGCATACAAAAACATGAGATATACATACATCATTACCTAACACAAACCTCTTCTCTGACCTCTGCATAAATACCTCTAGTGAAAAGGATATCATCTTAAGGCCATCAATCCAATCAGATGGCAATTTAAACTCCCTGTAAAGTTATACCAGGTAAAAGCACTTTCCTTATAAATCTGCTCACAGACCTTATAAAGGAATATAATAGATGATACTATTATTTAATCTTTATTTTATGGGAAAAGTAATTGCAGATAAGTGAGACACAGTAATTCACCTAAGAGAAAGTGGTAGAGCCAGAACTATGGCTCTAAAGTGTGTTTTCCTACTACAACCAGGGAATGTAGAAAAGGAGAAGCCAAAATCATGGATCTTTAGGAAGACACACTGAGAAGGATAACAAGAAAATCTAGTGAAGATATGAGAAATAGAAGTGTGTCATTTGAGCATGTTTGTGGATTGTACCCTGTATGTAAGCTCCTCAAAAGCAGTAAATGTACTTCATCATTATACTCCTAGTGCTTGTTATTGGGTCTAGCATATATAACCAATAAAGGTTTGCTGAATGAGTAAAGTTGTTATCCATGTCATTAAATGTTTTTCTATTAAAATTTTTCTAAAGATATCTTAATAACTAACACTGATCTTTTTAATGAAAACACTTAACTGAAATATATGAGTATCATTACAGGTAAATGGAGATGTGAATACGAATAAATCAATTTCAACTATTCATTTATTTGGCAAACATGTATTAACCTCCTATCAGTAATAGGCAACCTTACTCCACTATGCTCAGATAATAAAATAGAATTTCTTAACTATAAAAGTAACTTAAGTGAGCTGCAAATTACTTAAGTTCTGAATAAAAATAATTCAATTATTAAAAGTTATAGGAAATTTAGGCAATGAGTCTTTTTTGGTCTACACATCCATATAACCTTCTGATTTATTTTAGATCCAATTCCTGAATTCTACCTTCTGTGACTCTTCCTCTCCCAAAGAATTCTTGCTGGGTTTATTTCAGGACCCAGAAGTCAGTTCCACAAATCACTGACTCTAGAAGACATGGTGAGCTTAAAATTGCCTTCTTAGGACCAGTTCCCTATGGGCCCACATAAATATTCTACCCAGTGAGTGAAGAAAAGAAATAGAGATATATGATCCCTTAGCCAAAACTCTTGGAAAATGAAAAATTTTGGAATTCAAGTTAAAAAAAACTTAAAAAATTTTTCAATACATATATATTTAAAGCATGCAGTGGGTTCCAAGACAATAGTCAATAAACAATATTTCTGTAGCAAAATGTATGAATATTCACACTAAGTGAGATAAATAAAGACTACCACCGCTGATCACATCAGATATCCTGATAGATCAGCTTTTGCTATCAAATAAATTTAACATTACTTAAAAATACATTGGTTTTGAATTTAAGAATTAAAAATGAAGGATTGTGGCCCTATACCAACTTAGTGATCAGAGGCTTCACCCAGTCATAATATAAATAACACCTTCTGCTGCCAGACCAGACCCCAAGACATCTAATATTTTTGATTGCATCTTAGTTTGGTCCCCTTTAAACCTTTCTGCAGCACTGCCAAAGAAATCTGCCTAAAATGAATATCTGACCATATCAGAAAGGGTTGGTCATGGGAGTGTGGAGGGGAGTTACATTTGGCACAGAAGATTTGGGAATAAGAATTTGCTAAAAGTCTCATAGTTGGGTGGGGACCTAAGATCTCTGACATTTTCCCTGGAATCATCCACTAAACTATGTTGATTTAGTTTCCCATTGCTCTATAGATAAAACTCAAACTCCTTATAGAAGGAAGATTAGATCTGACAGCTGAAAAAATTATAACTGGTAAGTTCTGAATGTTTGTGATCCCCCAAAATCATATGCCAAAACCCTAACTTCCAAAGGTAATGCAGTATTACCAGGTCAAGGCCTCCAAGGGTTGGATCCAAGCATGGATCCCTGATTAATGGAATTAGTGCTTTTATAAAGGAGATTCGTACAGAGCTCCCTATCCCCCTTCCACCATATGAGGATAAATGAAAAGTTTATGACCGGGAAGAGGTCCCTCATTAGAACCTGACCATGTTGGCACCCTGATTCTAAACATCAGCCACCAGACCTATGAGCAATAAATGTTGTTTATAAGCTAGCTGGTCTGTGCTATTTTGTTATAAGCCATCCAAGAAGACTAAAACAGTAATAAGAATAAGATCTGTCTAAATAATTTGTGCAGGGCCAATGCAAAATGAAAATGTGGGACCCCTGTTTAAAATTTATCAAGAATTTCAAGAAAACATTAAGACAAATACAGTGTTCTACTGAGTGTGAGGTTGCACCGTCCACACACCTATGAAAGTATTCCATCTATTATTAAGACCCTAAGAAGAGGGCATGCTACAGGATGTTGCATTTCAGAGAACACAGAATTTGATGTTTAGCAAGCTAAGCTGCAACTACCAGGCTGATCATTTGTTTTCTGTGTGACTTTTGGGAAATCACTTTATTTATCTCATCCTAAAAAGACATCCTAAATGTCTACAACTACAAAATATAAATAATATCTGCCTCTAATGAAATACTATATGTGAAAGAGTACAGTGCAAATATTACCTAAATGAGTCTTCTAATAAGTTAAATATTTCAGAGTAATGAGAGCTCTTTGTGTTTTGTTGTCTATATTTTCTCTTCTCCAATGAATAAATGATAATCAGACTTTTGTGTTCCCTTGCCTCAAGGGCCCTGCAGGCCAAACAGAAGTTACTTGAAATCAACTTCTGTGCTTAGTTATTATAAAGACCTAACTGTTGAAGAAATATACTAGTTATCATACCTAAAGAGAGAGGTCACTACTTGAGGTAAAACAAGGGAGAGATAACCCTGGGGAAAGAGAACAGTAGGGTTCCCCTGTTTTGTTAGTTTACATCATGTTTTGTTACACATGTTTTGTAAGTTGACAAGAAAGAATCAAGATAGCATTAGATCTACTAGATAGCTTTGGAGAAAACTGCCTATTAATTATAACAGGAAGCAAGGTATGGAGAGCTTTCAAACAACAGTGCAGGTCTGGCACCTATGAAAGGAGAAAAGAACGAAAGAATTGGGTAGGAAAAGCATCAGGCTACAGTGTAGTTCTGAGAAAATCAGCCAGGCCAGTGAGGAGTCTAAGAAAAGTTGCTCTTAAGGGGCGCCTGGTTGGCTCAGTGGGTTAAAGCCTCTGCCTTCAGCTCAGGTCATGATCTCAGGGTCCTGGGATCGAGCCCCACATCAGGCTCTCTGCTCAGCAGGGAGCCTGCTTCCTCCTCTCTCTGCCTGCCTCTCTGCCTACTTGTGATCTCTCTCTCTCTGTCAAATAAATAAATAAATCTTAAAAAAAAAAAAAAGAAAAAAAAAGAAAAGTTGCTCTTAAAAGTCTCCCACACTGAGCAGTAATGGTACAGCCTTAGGACCCCTACCATATCCAGTCCAATGACTGAGAGTAGCCTAGGGCACTTGTGGTTTGGCCTGTCATCTGGAGGTTGTCTGTCAACTAAGCTGTTCAGAGTAGGTTTTCTTAAAGGAAGAGTTGAGTAACACATCATCATGACACACACATCATTACATGCACATACCAAATGGAAAGAGGACTGAGGCCTCCAGATAAAAGAAATGTTGTGTGGGGCACCTGGGTGGCTCAGTCATTAAGCATCTGCCTTTGGCTCAGGTCATGATCCCAGGGTTCTAGGATCAAGCCCTGCATCAGGTTCCCTGCTCTGTGGGAAGCCTGATTCTCCTTCTCCCAGTCCCTACTGCTTGTGTACCCTTCCTCACTGTGTCTTTCTCTGTCAAATAAATAAATAAAATCTTTAAAAACAAATAAATAGATAGATAGATAGATAGATAGATAGATAGATAGATAGATAGATGATAGATAGATAGATAGATAGATAGATAGATAGATAGATGATAAATAGATGATAGATAGATAGATAGATAGATAGATGATAGATAGATAGATAGATAGATAGATAGATAGATGATAGATAGATAGATAGATATAGATAGATATAGATAGATAGATGATAGATAGATGATAGATAGATAGATAGATGATAGATAGATAGATAGATAGATAGATAGATAGATAGATAGATAGATGATAGATAGATGATGATAGATAGATAGATAGATAGATAGATAGATAGATAGATAGATAGATGATAAATAGATAGATAGATAGATGATAAAAGAAATGTGGGTCTAGGGAGACTAAACCAGGACAAAGATTCTCATGTATTAGTGAAGTGTGGAGGTTACAGAGATCTGAAATCATAGGTCCTTGAAGGCTTATACTTCTCTACCATGAGATTTCTCACCTTTTTTTTTTTTAAAGATTTTATTTATTTATTTGAGAAAGAGAGATAGTGAGAAGAGCACAAGCAGGGGGAGGGGCAGAGGAAGAAGCAGGGTCCCCCCAGATAGGGAGCCCTACACAGAATTCAGCCCCAGGACCCTGGGATCATGATCTGAGCCAAAGGCAAATACTTAACCCACTGAGCCACCCAGGTGCCCTGGATTTTTTATCCTTAAAAGATCAGTTTAAACATATCACTACTTCTATATCTTCTCTGATCTTTCATGATTTCCTAATTTGCAATTCACTTTTCCCACCTCTAGGATCCTATCATACTTTGCATACAGAACAGTTGTATTTGCATATTTGTCTTCCCATTTGAACTGCTTTCTCAATAATAAAATATATGTCTTATTTAATACAGCATGGAATTGGCCAACACAAAACAGGAATCCATATTTGATCTTGGTTGTATGGCTAGGTACAACATAGCAACATTTTCAATATCAACATGTATCCATTAAAAAACAACAAATTAAACTTCCCTAAGCCACTAAAACACTCAATACTTTCTCATAAGAGTATGCAGACTAATTCATAAGAACCCTTCAAGTGTGAATGTAAAGGGTATCTCCACTAAACACTGAGAAGTGTTTAATATTTGTTTTTATATTTGTTTACCTCTTGACTGAGGATTCTAATTGATGCAACAGAGTAGTAAAGTAGTAAAAGGAAGAAGAACCAGGACAAGAAAAATATAGACATTTTTATTTGCTTTTATTTTGTCAGTTTTGTGTCTCTGCCATTCATTATCTACAATGTACCTTGGAAGTTATGCAATGCATCCTGGAATACAGGGATGGTTCAATGCATGCAAATTTACCGACATAATATTCTTTTTTGTCAGATGTAGGGTGAAAATCACATGATTGTCTCTCAATTGATAGGGGAAAAAAGCATTTTACAAAATCCAATACACTTTGATGACAAAAGCAGTCAAAAAATTAGGGATAGGAGGAAATTATCTTAACATAATAAATGCCATTTAAGAAAACTCCACAGCTAACATTATTTTTTTTTCAGTGTTACAAGATTTATTGTTCATGCACCACACCCAGTGCTCCATGCAATACATGCCCTCCTCAATACCCACCACCAGGCTCGCCTAATGCCCACCCCACTCCCCCTCCCCTCCAAAACCCTCAGTTTCTTGCTCATAGTCCACAGTCTCTCATGGTTCACAGCTAGCATTATATTCAATGGTGAAAATCTGAAATCTTTCTAAGATCAAGAACAAGGCAAATCCTACTCTCTTTACTTCTATTCAACATAGTACCCAAAGTTCTAGCAAGAGCAATTAGGCAAGAAGAAATAAATGGCATCTGAATTGGAAAGGAAGGAACAAAAAAATTCTGTTCACAGATTACATGGGCTTGTACACAGAAAGCCCAAAAAGTACAAACACACATACACACATATATACGTGCATGTGTGCATGCACAAACACACAGAACTAATAAAAAAAACCAGTAAAGTTGCATGACACGAAATCAACATACAAAAATCAGTTGGATTCTATAAACTAACAACAAACTATCTGAGAAGGAAATTAAGAAAACAATCCTATTCACAACTGCATTAAAATATTTTAAAATAAACTTAACCAAGAAGATGAAAACCTTGTATACTGAAAACTACATATCGCTGACAAAATAAATGAAAGGAGACACAAATAAATGGAAAGACATCCTATGTATATGGATTGAAAGACTTAATATAGCTAAAATGTCCATACTGCTCAAAGTATTCTATGGATTCAATGGACCCCCTCTGAAAATCTCAATGAAAATTTTGCAGAAATAGAAAAAAAAATCCTAAAATTCACATGTAAACTCAAAAGACTCTGAAAAGACAAGAATAATCTTGAGAAAGAAAAACAAAGTTGGCAGTCTCATGCTTCCTGATTTTAAAATATATTACAGAGATACAATAGTCAAAACAGAATGGACATGATGGTACTGGCATAAATAGAGACACATAGAACAAAGGAAGAAAATAGAAAGTCCAAATGTAAACTCTCATGTATATGTTCAAATGATCTTTGACAAGGGTGCCAATGTTACACAAGAAAGGAAGGAAAATCTCTACAACAAATGGTATTTGGAAAACTGGATATTTATATGCAGAAGAATGAAGTTGTACTTTACCTCATGCCATGTACAAATGTTAGCTCAAAATGGAATAAAGTTCTGAATGTAAGACCTAAAATTATAAAACTCCAGGAAGAAAACAAGGGAATAGCATATGACATTAAAATCAGCTATGATTTCTTAAAGATGACACCAAAAACATAAGCAACAAAAGCAAAAACAAACAAATGAAACATCAAACGTAAAAACTTTTGCATAGGAAAAGTTACAATCAACAGAGTAAAAAGGTAACCTAAGCAGTTAAACTATTTTCAATTTCAATATCTTTTACACAATTTTATAAGTGAAATTATTTTTAGCCTTAATATGAAAGAAACTAAGACAAGAGAAGGCATAGATAGTGCAAAAAATCTTAGGTTTTGAAATTGCTTTCCTTTTGTCATCACTCACAGTAGGGCATCTACAATTCTTGATATATAGAATATACACTCAACTACAACAAAATAACCCAATTAAAAATGGGCAAACAATTTAATGAAACATTTCTCCAAAGAAGATATACCAAGAGGTAAAAAGTGCTCAATTTCAATAATCATCAGGGAAATGCAAATCAAAACCACAATGAGATATAACTTCACACCCATTAGGATATCCATATTTTAAAAAAAATGGTGAGGATGTGGTGAGGACTGGAACCCTTGTGCATTCTTGGGAATATAAAGTGGTGTAGCCTCTATGAAAAATAGTATGGTGGTTCCGTAAAAAATAAAAAACAGTTACCATGTGATCCAGCAATTTCAATTCTGGGTATATATATCCAGCAGAATTAAAAATAGGATCTTGATATTTGCCTACCCATGTTTACTACAGTATTCACAACAGCCAAGAGTTATAAACAACTTAAATTTCCATTGACAGATGAATGGATAAAGAAAATGTAAACACTTGCAATGGAATATTATTCAGCCTTTAAAAAGAGGCAAATCCTGTCATGTGCTACAAATGGATGAACCTTGAAGACATTATGCTAAATGAAAAAGCCAGTCACAGAGAGTAAACTACTGCATGATTCCAATTATATGAGGTATCTAAAGTGGATAGTTATATTCCTACATTGTACACCTGAAACTAACATAACACTGTATATTAACCACACTGGAATTAATTTAAAAACTTAATATAAAAAAATAAAGTAGTTAAATTCAAGAAGCAGAATGTTAGTTGTCCAAAGGTGGGGGGCGAGAGAAGAAATTGTTGTTCAAAGAGTATAGAATTACAATTTTACAATATGAAAAAGTTCTAGAAATCTGTTGCACAAAATATTCATATAGTTAATAATACAGTAAAATATACTTAAAAATGGATAATATGGTAAATTTTGTGTAATGTGTTTTTTACAACAATAAAAAGAAAAAGACATTAAGTAATACAGATCTACTGAATGAATGACTAAAATTATTTTCATACCAAAGAAGTTCCAAACTCTCTAAGAGGGTTTATCAAGGAGGGTTCCTATTTTTTATTTGAAAATGTGTGCCTATATAAAATATTCCTAAATGAAATAAAATGCATTAAGACTGTATTTAATAAGAATTTTCATGGTTAGCTCTTTTATTGTTTTTTATGTAGATTTATTTTAATTATTTGTTATAATATTAAAGGAGATTACATATTAAAAAGATACATCAACATTTGAAGGAGTCTTTAATGAAACTTCTTTATATCTTTAACACAATTTTATAAGTGAAATTATTTTTAGCCTTAATATGAAAGAAACTAAGACAAGAGAAGGCATAGATAGTGCAAAAAATCTTAGGTTTTGAAATTGCTTTCATTTTGTCATCACTCATAGTAGGGCATCTACAATTCTTGATATTCTGAGACCTAAACTTTGTTGATACTATGCTAATTCAAGGGGCATATAAATCTCTTGTTTAGGCAAAAATGGGAGCAAAATCTTTGCATTTGGGTTACAAAACACCATTTGCTACACATACACCAAGTATCTAAAAGATCCAGCCATTTACTACATTACAAAATCTGCCAAATATATAATAGCAACCAATATAGTAAATCATATCCTGTTTTACTCATGTAGGCACTCTAAGTTTTTACAACCCCTTTTGCTATTAACATAGAAATATATAAAAACAAAATAAGGGGAAGAAGAAAAGATGGCAGAGGTGTAGGAGGCTGAGATAGCGTCGAATCTCAGAAGTTCAGCTAGATAGGTATCAAACAATTCTAAAAGCCAGCAAACTCAACAGGAGAGAGAAGAGAGGAAGAACAGCAATTCTAGGAGCAGAAAATTGACCACTTTCGGAAAGGTAGAGCGTGTGGAAAAACTGAATCCAAAGCAACGGGAAGAGAGACCCAGGGGGAAGGGGCCGCCTCCCAGCAGCCACAGAGCAGCAGAGCACAAAATTGGAACTTTTAGTCTGCTCTGCTGAGGGACATCACTCCAGAGGCTAAGCGGGGAGTTTAGCCCTCATGGGAACAGTGTGGTCGCAGGACCTGTGGGGTCACAGAGGGACCAGGGGTGCCCGAGTGTGGCAGAGCTTCCAGGTATTGGGGCAGAGAAGCCAGCAACAGAGAAGGAACCACTCAGCACCCTATCAGCTTAGGCTTACCTTAGACTGTGAAATGAGACACAATTGGAATACTGCTCTTCAAGCAGGGACCCCACAAGAGGCAGCTCTGCAGACACCCCATCCTTCCTACTCTGGGAAGAGAGGTGCTGGAGCATGCAGTAGGAAACTGCTGGGTTTGGAGACTCCAGACAGGGCTGTGTGTGTCAAAGATAGGGCGCTCTGCCACTGGCTAGCTGAGCCTAGAGCATGGGCTGCAGACAAGGGAGACAGGAGAGATTGCTTTCCTCTGAGGGCATGCTGAGGAGCTGGGGCCTAGCCCTTGGATCCTCTGGGCTGGAGACTGGGAGGCAGCCATTTTCATTCCTGGCCTCCAGGGTGGTACGGAAAGCACTCAGTGAACAAAGACCCCCAAGAGTGAACCTGAGCAAAGTGCTTGGCCCATCCCCTGGCAAGGGCAGTGCAATTCTGGCTTGGGCAAAGACATTTGAGAATCACAGAAATGGGACCCTCTCCCAGAAGATCAGCAAGAATATCCAGCCAAGACCTAGTTAATCAATCAGTGAAAACTGCGGAACTACAGAGTATATTTTTCTCTCACACATCTACTCTTATCTTGATAAAATGACAAGGCAGAAAAACTCACTACAAAAAAAAAGAAGAGATAGAGACCAAGTCATTATGATATTAGTAATATGTCAGAAATAGAGTTCAAAATGACAAGTTATCAAGATGCTAGTTGGGCTCAAAAAAAGCATGGAAGATGTTAGAGAATCCCTTTTCTGGAGAAATAAAAGAAATAAAATCTAACCAAGTCAAAGTTAAAAAAGCTATTAACGAGGTACAATTAAAAATGGAGTCTCTCACTGCTAGAATAAATGAGACTGAAGAAAGAATCAGCAATATAGAAGACCAAAAGACGGAGAATAAAGAAGCTGAGAAAAAGAGAGACAAACAACTACTGGAACATGAAAGGAGGATTCGAGAGATAAGTGATACCACAAGACGCAACAATATTAGAATGATTGGGATCCCAGAAGAAGAAAAGAGAAAGGGGCGGAAGGTATATTAGGAAAATTATAGTAGAGAATTTCTCTAATGTGGCGAAGGGAACAAGCATCAAAATCAAAGAGGCACAGAGAACCCCCCTTCAAAATCAATAAAAATAAGTCTATACCTCATAATCTAATAGTAAAACTTAAAGTCTCAGTGACAAAGAGAAAATCCTGAAACCAGCTCAGGACAAGAAGTCTGTAACATACAAAGGCAAAAATGTTAGATTGACACCAGACCTATCCACAGAGACCTGGCAGGCCAGAAAGGACTGGCGGGATATATTCAGAGCACTAAACGAGAAAAATATGCAGCCAAGAATACTATATCCAGCTAGGCTGTCACTGAAAATAGAGGGAGAGATTAAAAGCTTCCAGGACAAACAAAAACAGAAAGAATTTGGAAACACCAACCACCCCTACAGGAAATATGGAAAGGGGCCCTCTAAGCAAAGAGAGAGCCTAAAAGGAACATAGACCAGAAAGGAACAGAAACAATATACAGTTAACAGTCCCCTTACAGGCAATAAAATGGCATTAACTCATATCTGTCAATAACTACCCTGAGTGAAAATAGGCTAAATGCCCCCAATAAAAAGACACAGAGTATCAGAATGGATAAAAAACCAAAATTCATCGATATGGTGTCTACAAGAAGCTCATCTTAGACCCAAAGACACCTCCAGATTTAAAGTGAGGGGGTGGAAAACAATTTACCATGCTAACGGACATCAAAAGAAAGCTGGGGTGGCAATCCTTATATCAGATATTATATTTTAAGCCAAAGTCTATAATAAGAGATGAGGAAGGACACTATATCATACTTAAAGGGACTGTCCAACAAGAAGATCTAACAATTGTAAATATCTATGCCCCTAACAGAGGAGCAGCCAATTGTATAGATCAATTAATAACAAAGTCAAAGAAACACATCAACAATAATACAATAATAGTAGGGGGAAGGAGGAGGCAAGATGGCAGAGGTGTAGGAGGTAAAGAGAGAACTGGGACCCAGAAGTCCAGCTAAAGACGCAGAAAATCACTCTAAAAGCCTGCAAACACAACAGGAGAGAGAAGAGAATAAGAACAGCAATTCTATGAGCAGAAAATTGACCACTTTCAGAAGGTAAGATGTGTGGAAAAAGTGAATTTAAAGTGAGGGGAAGAGAGAACCCAGGGGGAGGGGCTGGCTCCCGGCAGCCGCAGAGCCACAGAACACAAAATCCGGAACTTCTAGTCCACTCCACTGAGGGACATCACTCTGGAGGCTAACCGGGGATTCAGCCCTCGTGGGAAAGGTGTGATTTCAGGACCCGTGGGGTTACCGAGGGACCAGGGGAGCCCAAGTGTGGCAGAGCACCAGGTATTGGGGCGGAGAAGCTGGCAGCAGAGGAGCCAGCTGTGCAACGCCACATAGGCTTACCTTGGACTATAGGAACTGAGACATATAGATCATATAGGGCTGCCATACTTCAAGTGGGGACCCCATGGGAGGCAGCTCCAGAGACACTGCCTCCTCCCTCCTCCAGGAAGAATGGTGCGGGAGTGCGCAGCAGGACTATGCTGGTTTGGAGACTCCAGACAGGGCCACACGCGCCATAGATAGAGGCGCTCTGCCACAGGCTAGCTGAGCACAGAGCGCAGATCCCAGACAAGGGAGGTGGGAGTGATAACAGCTTTCCTCTGAGGGCGTGTGGAGGATTGAGGCACCCAGCACTCGGCTTCTCTGGGCCAGAGACTGCGAGGCTGCCATTTTCATTCCTGGCCTCCAGGGCGGTACAGAAAGTGAAAGCGCTCAGGAAACAAAGACTCCCTAGAGCGAACCTGAGCAAAGTGCTTGGCCGATCCCCTGGCAAGGACGGTGCAATTCTGCCTCGGGCAAAGACATTTGAGAACCACAACAATGGGCCCCTCTCCCAGAAGATCAGCGAGAATATCCAGCCAAGACCTAGTTAATCAATCA
>CM053606.1:33053479-33066867 GCA_028646535.1 Procyon lotor
AAAATACTAGCCAATAGGATCCAACAGTACATTAAAAGTATTATTCACCACGATCAAGCAGGATTTGTTCCTGGGATGCAAGGTTGGTTCAACATCCGCAAATCAATCAATGTGATTCAATACATTAATAAAAGAAAGAACAAGAACCATATGATACTCTCAACTGATGCTGAAAAAGCTTTTGACAAAGTACAGCATCCCTACCTGATCAAAACTCTTCACAGCATAGGCATAGAGGGCACATTCCTCAACATCATCAAGGCCATCTATGAAAAACCCACAGCGAATATTATTCTCAATGGGGAAAAGCTCTCAGCATTTCGCCTGAGATCAGGAACACAGCAGGGATGCTCACTATCTCCATTGCTATTCAACATACTACTAGAATTCCTAGTCTCAGAAATCAGACAACTAAAATAAATCAAAGGCATCCAAATTGGCAAAGAAGAAGTCAAACTCTCACTCTTTGCAGATGATATGATACTTTATGTGGAAAATCCAAAAGACTCCACTCCAAGACTGCTAGAACTCATCCAGGAATTCACTCAAGTGTCAGGATATAAAATCAATGCACGGAAATTAGTTGCATTTCTATACACGAACAGCAAAACCGAAGAAAGGGAAATTAAGGAGTCAATCCCATTTACCATTGCACCCAAAACCATAAGATACCTAGGAATAAACCTAACCAAAGAGGCAAAGAATCTGTACTCAGAAAACTACAACGTGCTCATGAAAGAAATTGAGGAAGACACCAAAAAATGGAAAAACGTTCCATGCTCATTGATTGGAAGAACAAATATTGCAAACATGTCTATTCTACCTAAAGCCATCTATACATTTAATGCAATCCCTATCAAAATACCATCAACTTATTTTCAAAGAAATGGATCAAATAATCCTAAAATTTATATGGATCCAGAAAATACCATGAATAGCCAGAAGAATGTTGAAAAAGAAAGAAATCCAAAGTTTGTGGCTTAACAATTGCAACCTTTAAGCTCTATTGTAAAGCTGTAATCATCAAGACAGTGTGGTACCAGCACAAAAAGAGACACATAGATCAATGGAACAGAATAGAGAGGCAGAAATGGACCCCCAACTCTATGGTCAACTAATCTTTGACAAGGCAGGAAAGAATATCCAGTGGGAAAAAAAGGCTGTCTATTCAACAAATGGTGTTGGGGAAACTGGACAGCCACATGCTGAAGAGTGAAACTGGACCATTTCCTTACACCACACACAAAAATAGACTCAAAATGGATCAAACCGCTCAATGTGAGACAGGATTCCATCAAAATCCTGGAGGAAAACAGAGGCAGAAACCTCTTCGACCTCAGCCCCAACAAGTTCTTCCTAGAAACATCTCCAAAGGCAAGGGAAGAAAGAGCAAAAATGAAGTATTGGGACTCCATCAAGATCAAAAGCTTTTGCACAGCAAAGGAATCAGTCTTGATAAATCTTGATGAAGTCCTAAAAGTTCAATTTCATTTTTGTTTCCTTTGCCTTTGGAGACATGTCCTTAAAGAAGTTGCTGTGGCTGATGTTGAAGAGTTTACTGCCTATGTTTTCCTCTAGGATTTTGATAGATTCCTGCCTCACGTTGAGATCTTTTATCCATTTGAGTTTATCTTCATGTATGGTGTAAGAGAAGAGTCAAGTTTCATTCTTCTACATATAGCTGTCCAATTTTCGCAGCACCATTTATTGAAGAGACTTTCTTTTTTCACTGGATATTTTTTCCTGTTTTGTCAAAGATTAATTGACCATAGATTTGAGGGTCCATATTTGGGCTCTCTAATCTGTTCCACTGGTGTATGTGTCTGTTTTTGTGCCAGTACCATGCTGTCTTGGTGATCACTGCTTTGTAGTAAAGCTTGAAATCAGGCAATGTGATGCCCCCAGCTTTGTTTTTCTTTTTCAACATTTCCTTAGCAATTCGGGGTCTTTTCTGGTTCCATACAAATTTTAGGATTGTTTGTTCCAGCCCTTTGAAGAAAACCGGTGGAATTTTGATCAGGATGGCATTGAAAGTATAGATTGCTCTGGGCATTATAGACATTTTAACCATGTTTATTTTTCTGATCCATAAGCATGGAATGCTTTTCCACTTTTCTGTGTCTTCAATTTCTTTCATGAGCGTTTTGTAGTTCTTCGAGTACAGATCCTTCACCTCTTTGGTTAGGTTTATTCCCAGGTATCTTATGGTTCTTGGTGCTACTGTAAATGGAATCAATTCTCTAATTCCCTTTCAATATTTTCATTGTTAGTATAGAGGAAAGCAACTGATTTCTGTGCATTGATTTTGTACCCTGCCACATTACTGAATTGCTGTATGAGTTCTTGTAGTTTAGGGGTGGAGTCTTTTGGGTTTTCCATATAAAGTATCATATTGTCTGCGAAGAAAGAGAGTTTGACTTCTTCTTTGCCAATTTGAATACCTTTTATTTCTTTTTGTTGTCTGATTGCTGTCTCTAATACTTCTAGCACTACGTTGAACAAGAGTGGTGAGAATGGGCATCCTTGTCGTGTTCCTGATCTCAAAGGGAAGGTTGTCAGCTTTTCCCCATTGAGAATGATATTTGCTGTGTGCTTTTCATAGATAGACTTGATGATATTGAGGAATGTTCCTTCTACCCCTATACTTTGAAGAGTTTTAATCAGGAAGTATGTTGAATTTTGTCGAATGCTTTTTCTGCATCAATTGAGAGGACCGTGTGGTTCTTCCCTCTTCTCTTATTGATTTCTTCTATCACATTGATTGATTATGGTCTCATTTAAGTGCTGAGCATAAAGAAAAACATGGAGGGCATTGTAAGAATGAAGGGAAGGGGAATGGGTGTAAACCAGAGAGGGAGATGAACCATGAGAGACTATTGACTCTGAGCAAAAAACTGAGGGTTTTGGAGAGGTTGGTGTGGGGGGTTGGGTGAGCCTGGTGGTGGGTATTGAGGAAGGCACATATTGCATGGAGCACTGAGTGTGGTCCATGAACAATTAATCTTTTAACACTGAAAAAATAAAATTAACATATTTTGGGGAAAAAAAAAAGATTGATGAATCACTGACCTCTATCTCTGAAATCAATAATACATTATATGATAATTGAATTTAAATAAAATTTTTAAAAAGAAAAAAAGATCAAAAGCTTTTGCACAGCAAAGGAAACAGTCAACAAAATCAAAGGACAACTGACAGAATGGGAGAAGACACTCTCAAATGACATATCTGATAAAGGGTTAGTATCCAAAATCTATAAAGAACTTTTCTAACTCAACACCCAAAGAACAAATAATCCAATCAAGAAATGGGCAGAAGATATGAACAGACACTTCTTCAAAGAGGACATCCAAATGGCCAACAGACACATGAAAAAGTGCTCAACGTCACTCAGCATCAGAGAAATACAAATCAAAACCACAGGGAGATCCCACCTCACACCAGTTAGAATGGCTAAACTTAGCAAGTCAGGAAACGACAGATGTTGGCCAGAATGTGGAGAAAGGGGAACCCTCCTACACTGCTGGTGGGAATGCAAGCTGTTACCTCCACTCTGTATGGAGGTTCCTCAAAAAGTTGAAAATAGAGCTACCCTATGACCCAGCAATCGCAGTACTGGGTATTTACCCTAAAGATACAAATGTCGTGATCCGAAGGGACACATGCACCCGAATGTTTATAGCAGCAATGTCCACAATACCCAAACTATGGAAAGAATCCAGATGTCCATCAATAGATGAATGGATAAAGAAGAGGTGGTATTTATTTTTATTTTTATTTTTATTTTTTATAAAATACGAAGGTGGCTATTTTAATGACAAAACTCAAACAGTACTGAAGGGGGTCTGTGTCAATGGACAAAAAGTCAGTCCCTCTGGGAGGGGCCCCAGGAGCGGCACCTGGGCTGGAGGGCGGCCTCCTACTGTTGGGCTAATGCTGTCCTGTTGGCCTTCATCTTCATACAATGGAATACTATGCAGCCATCAAGAGAAACAAAATCTTGCCATTTGCAATGACATGGATGGAACTGGAGGGTATTATGCTAAGTGAAATAAGCCAGTCAGAGAAAGGCAATTATCACATGATCTCTCTGATATGAGGAATTTAAGAAGAGGATGGGGGTAGTGGGGGATGGGGGAGAGAAATGAAACAGGAAGGATTGGGGAAGGAGACAAACCATAAGAGACCCCTAAACTCACAAAACGAACTAACGCTGGCTGGGAGGTGGGCGGGTAGGGATAGGGTGGCTGGGTTATGTGATATGGTATGTGGGAGGGTATTGGGGAGGGTATGTGATATGGTAAGTGATGTGAAATGTGTAAGCCTGTTGATTCACAGACATGTACCCTGGGGCAAATAATACATTATATGTTAATAAAAAAAATGTATACACATGAGGAGAATACTGGAAAGAAACAGGCCATAATGGGATTAATTGTGTTTCAGTTAGAGGATTAGTATTATCTTTTTCTTTCAAAATTGATTTTCTTTTTATTATTTTAGGGAACAAAGTCAAATAAAATGAAACATTAATCTATGTTTACTTGGTAAATCAGCATATAATCTCTATAGTCTCTGGCCAGTAACCTCAAATACTATATTTTGCACCAGCTGAGGTTGAGAGTCTGAATAAGACATTTATTTCAGGGTTCTAACATAGGGTTGTTCAACTCTAATGTGTCCGACTTTGAAATTATACAAGGAGCTTCAAGTTGGCCTCATAGTCTCTCTACCTAGTTAATTTAGGTCAAAGCTGTGAGACCGTAGGAAGAATTTTAACCTCTTTTATAAAATCTGTTTTTCTCAGGTGTAAAATGAGGGTAATAATACCTACCTCATGAGAATTAAATAAAGTAAACTTATGTGATAGCATCTTAATATCAAAGATACTATATAAAAAGGCCTCAGTAAATGTTACATGGATGAGTCAATTAACTTTTAAAAATTTATGAATGAATGGATGACTAAATGAATAAACAAATGAATGGCAAAGGGTTCAGTTATTGAGTTCTAGTTCTGACATATATTAGCTGTGTGGCCTTAGGCAAATAGCTAAACTTTTCACAACCTCAGTTTTCTTACTCATGTATTGAAGGAGTTAAATAAATTTAAGGTTCCTTTTAATGCTAAAGTCTATAAATTCTATATGAATAACAAGTGTGATATTAGCATTACATGCAAAGAAATGGATATATATATATATTTTTTATCTTTTTTTTGGTGGGTGTAGCTGATAATAAGATAACTCTTATTCTTTTTCTAAAAGAAACTCTCAATAATCATTTCTTTTATGCCACACTTTTAATGAAACAGTCCAACCTACTTTATTAAATTTTTTACTATTTTACAGTTAACATTAGAAAATTTTCAAAAAACATAGACTGGGTGAACAATCAACCTGTCAGTTTATAGACTCTTTTCATCCTATCTTTTCACCATTTATGATTCCATTGAGATTTTAAGTATTGAACTAATAGATACCTAAACTGAAGAAGGTTGGTGTGTGCTGACAAAAATGTGGTGATGATGTCAAAACATTCAAAGATTTAATAATCTTTACTATTCAATCCTCATCTATCTGTTAGTTTTTGCTATTAACTGTCTCTATATGTTTTCAAAGCACTAATCCTGCTGATATATCTGAACACCTTTCTGATATTAAAATATTTATAATCCTGCTAAACTTTTGTACCCTTATTAACTTGATCATATACAACTTTTCAGATCTTTAGTGCTTTCCATAAAGGCTCTAATAAGTGAGAATTATAATGCTTAATGTCATACCTATGAAAGGCTAGGTAGCATCAAAGGAAGAAAAAAAAATTTAAATCAGATATCTAAATTTTAATCCAAGCTCTCTGACATTGTAGCCCTGGTCAAATTACTGAGAGTCCGTTCATTTGTAACATGGAAATAATAAGACTCCTAATATATGTTATTGTTGTAAAGATTAAACAAGAAAATGTATGGAAAATATATAGGACAGTGACATCATCAGGTGCTCATTAATGTTTGCCAGTGAGTTGAGCAGGTTAATGTACTTCAATATCACCATCTTATGCCTATTCCTAAAATAATCCTTACAGTAATTCTTATAATAAATAATTGTTTATATAACACGAGTTTCAGCAAACATTTCCACAAGGATAGATAGGAATTATTTTAGGCCTAGAGGCCACACAGTTTCTATTACAACTATCAAAATGAAACAAAGTAGTATGAAAGCAGCCAAAGATGTAATACATAAATAATGGTCATGGCTATGTTACAATGAAACTTCATTTACACAAATAGCTGGACAACAGAAAGGGCGGGGTCACAGCCGGCTATCCCTCTTTTTAAAGCACATAATATATGTTATCTTAGTTCATACTCTCAAAAGCATGAAGGTAGGTAGGCTGAATATTCTTATATCCATTTTATTAAAGATTTTATTTACTTATTCAACATAAAGAGAGAGAGAGCGCAAGTAGAGGGAGCAGAGGGAGTGGAAGAGGGAGAGGAAGAAGCAGATTCCCCACCAAGCAGGGATCCTGACATAGGGCTCAATCCCAGAATCCTGGGATCATGAGCAGAACCAAAGGCACATGCCCAAATGATTGAGCCACCCCCTTAGAACCATTTGACAAATGAGGAGAACTAGGGTGTGAATAGACTTGCCCAAGATCTCAAAATAGTAAGGAGCAGATCCAGCACACAAAAGTGGATTTTTTTTTTTAAGTAATAGTTGTTTTTTTTTTTTTTAAGATTTTATTTACTTATTTGACAGAGAGCACAGTGAGAGAGGGAACACAAACAGGGCGAGTGTGAGAGAGAGAAGCAGGCTTCCTGGGGAGCAGGGAGCCTGATGCGGGGCTCAATCCCAAGACCCTGGGATCATGACCTGAGCCAGAGGCAGACGATTAATGACTGAGCCACCTAGGCGCCCCCAAAAGTGGATCTTTAATTCTTCATTAAATATGCTACAAAATGCCTAAAAACGAGTCAAGTTAAGTGAAAGTCAAAGCATTTCCACAAATGGATCATTTGTTAGTACATAATATCTGAGGTAGTAATAGTAATGTTCACTTGCTATAAGTCGTATCACCAAATTTCAAGATCTGTGGAGGAATCTGATACAAGTAATAAGGATGGTCCAAAAGATGCAGTGCCTTACTAGTGAGTTCCTCATCACTAGAAGCATTCTAACAAAAGTCAAATGCTTCTGTCATGAAAACTGAAGAACGGATCATAGGTAGCGAGAAAGTTACATAGAATGATGGATAACACTTCTCCTAGAGCTGAGACCTAGATTTCTTGGACATAAAATACAAACACGTTAGATATTTTGGAAAGATCACTTCAGATTAAATCACGTTCCATAAAAAAAAATGTTTACAGGAAGAAAACCATGGCTCATAACTTAAACAAGTAAAAATGTTAAGAACGAGGAGGTGACTTGGAAGACGTTAAAACAAGGTAACTAGAATTGCTTGGTTGAAGGCCCAACTTGGAGGCATCAAGAACCTCTTGGAGAGAAGGATCAGTAGTGCTGTTAGCTCCTTTCTTCATCTAAGAATGGAGAGGGAACTGATCATCGTGGATTTGCTAGCCCAAAGGGAAGTAGAGATTTTAATCTTTTAATTTTAATTTTTGTTTATGTGAGAGGGACTAGAAACTCAGAAAGAAGTGATTTAATTAGGGGCAAACAAGAGTTAACAGAGGAAATAAGTCCTAAAATCCACCCTTCCAGCCTCCAAAGCCCTTTGATCTTCTATTGACATAGTTTCCTATTACTCCATTTTAGTCTTACAACAATCTTGCAAACTAAATCTATTATTCTCATTTTATAAATGAAGAGGCTAAAAATGTCAAGTAAGTCAGCTGGTAAATAGTGGAGCTAGAATTCAAATTCTGGCTTCTTGATTTCTAGTCAAATACTGCCTATCATCTTAAGCTCTTTCTCATGCCTGAAGCCAGTTTCCTGACAGAACTTTTTACAAATATTGCTGAGAGCTCAGTAAAACATTTAAAACTTGGACTCATTTATAAATGTCACCACAAACATCCTGACTTGAGAGGAAACCTGAGCTCCTGTATAAATAACTAATAAATAGTGAGGGAAAGGGAGAAACTCTGTGGTCCTGTACCCTTGGAAGACCCTTTTAAGGTTTTATATGACCAGGAAATCAGATTAGCTACTACAATAGAAGTAAAGGCTTAAATTTCTGGGTAAAATGAATTATGTATTTTTTAAATATTTCACTAGCTTTACTTACTTAAAAGTATAATCCAGTTGAGGCTTCTGAAAATTGTAGAACTCCCAAATGCAGGCAACAGGCTAAGCAAGGAGAAAAATGGTCATCCTGTGAATAACTAACAAAATTCCATGTTAGGTTATTCTCCTGGATTCTACTTTTATGGATCCAGTTAAATATACTTTGAGTCCTGTTCTCCGGTAAGTCAAATTCATTTCTGGATGGCTTGAGAAATGAAACAAAATGATGATTCTATACATGGAAATGGTCAGAACCACAAAGCAGTGACTATCACCATGGACAGACATGTTCATGCACCAAAAATAATTTGATTACCATTTAACATTGTAATTCTCAAAAAGGTTTTGAGGCCCCAGAAGATTTGTCCAATATGCTGTTAGGTCTATAAAATCTTCTTTAACTTTCCTTAGCTGCATTCTTCCCTTATAGAGAGATACAAAGGCATCAAATGGCCCTGTGTTTTTGGTCCTAGAGGATGATCAGTTATAGTAAAAATAGCATTTACTTTGCAATATGTCCTTTTTTTTTTTTTACTTTGCATTATATCCTTAAAATGATAGATTATAATGCTGCAGGAAAACTTCACTAATAATGAAGGAGACACACTCCAACATCTCTAAGGAAGAAAGTCTATGATTCAAAGATTATATATGCCAGGCCCTGTGCTAGGTGTCTTACATACTTTCATTAATTCTTACAACTCTGAAGTTGCCTTCCCTTTTTTATAAGTAAGAAAAATGAAGCTTCAAAAAGTCTAATAACTTCCCAAAAATGCATAACCAAGGAAGTAGCATAGCAAGGATTAGAACTCCAAAGTCTATATCCTTTCTACCATAGCCTTTAAACTGCCTAGCCCATCTCTAAAATTCTACAATGCTGCCTTTATATTTTAACTTTTGGTCCACGTGCAACTACTCTGACAGCTTATTGCCTATGACAGTAACTCTGACCATTTGTTTATGCCACAAGCATATGTTAGATCCTTACTTGACTCTTGGGATATAACAGGCTCTGTCCATAAGAAATTCATAAAGAATGAAAAAGAAAGAAGTAAGAAGGTATAGTAAAGCATTGAAAAGTCCCCAAGGATGGACTATGGTTTTAGAAAAGGCTCCAAGAGAAGATATGTTAAATTGAGTCTTAAAAATTGAATGAGAATTAAAAAAAAAAAAAAAGTAGTAGGGGAGAATACAGTTCTGAAGAAAAAAGTGCTAAGAGAAGAAGGGGGGCATTCCCTGCAGAGGAAAGTACCAAGTTATGGAGGGAAGAGGGAGCCTGGTACTCTCCACAAACTGATAATACTTGGGCATAGTTGTAGCATATACTCCAAATGAGAGACTGATAGGAGATGAGACTGGAGAGGAAGGCAACACAAGACTGAAGATGGCCTTGCAGACCATTATAAGAAGTGGGACACAGGGGTGCCTGGGTATCTCAGTCAGTTAAGTGTCCAACTCTTTGTTTTGGTTCAGGTCATGATCTCGGGGTTGTGGAATTAAGCCCTACATTGGGCTCTGCACTCAGTGGGGAGTCTGCTTCAGGGTTCTTTCTCCATGTGCACTTCCCCCTGCTCTCTCTAAAATAAATATATCTTGAAAAGAAAAACAAAATTTGGATTTTACCCTGAGGTCAGGGAGGAGGTATAAAGGGTTTAAGCAGCACTGATAATAACTTTTGACCTTTAAAAAGATCTTGCTGGATATTAAAAGGAGGGTTGGTTGAGAGAGGGATCAAACTGGAGTTATAGAAACAGACTAGCATATTAACACAGTAATCCAGGGAAACAACAATGGCGTAAATGAACTAAGGAAGGCATACAGTTAGAAAGGGGAGACAGATTGGAGGCTAAGGCTCACACCAGACTTTCTTAGCCTCTTGGGGGAGTGTACCCAGCCCACACGGTGATGCATGTAGAGGGAAGCTGCAGGCTCATGGACCATGGACTGGACTCCCCACCGGTATCTCTTTGACATGGGAGGTTGCCCGTGGTGGTGTCCTTCCTGGGAACATGGGCTTAGGCCCGTGCCCATGACCACACACTTCTACTAGTTGCTCCTTAGGATCTTTTGCTCTTTTTGTGCCTTTTTTTTTTAAAGATTTTTATTTATTTATTTATTTGACAGAGAGAGAGAGAGAACATGAGAGGAGAGAAGGTCAGAGGGAGAAGCAGGTTCCCTGCAGAGTTGGGAGCCTGATATGGGACTTGGTCCTGGGACTCCGGGATCATGACCTGAGCTGAAGGCAGTCGCTTAACCAACTGAGCCACTCAGGTGCCCCTGCTCTTTTTGTGTTTTTAACCAGACTCTAAGTTAGTGCTGGTCCCCAAACAGAGGGCACTTTCGTTTGGGGTATTAATTTCCTTGGGTTGCTTCTGGTGGCTCTCTCCCCCTTCTGTTTATCCTCTGATATAGGTCCAGGTGTTCCCACTCCACTTTACCTCTCCATTGCTGCTTTCTTCTCCTGTAGAGATCAAGAAGTGAATAATCTTACTTCTCAGGCTTATTTCATGAGTGTTCAGTATATTCTGGTATATCCAGCTCACTTTAGGGGACCAGTTGGAACAAGGTCTCCTATTTCTCTACCATCTTTGCTCCAGAGTCTTTATTTCTACTTTGATTTCTTGTTTGACCCATTCATTATTTAGTAGCATAATTGTAAAATTTGCAAATTATACTTTTAGAAAAGAGGTCCTGAGGGCAGCTAGGGGGAAGAGATCCCTTATGTACAAAGGAAGACCCATCAAAATAATGTCAGACCTGTCAACAGAAACCTGGTGAGCCAGAAAGGGCTGGCATGATATATTCAGGGAACTAAATCAGAAGAACATGCAGCCAAGAACACTTTATCCAGCAACACTGACATTCAAAATGGATGGAGAGATAAAGAGCTTCCAAGTATGTGACAACCAAGCCGGCACTACAAGAAATATTAAGGGCGGGTTCTATAAAAGTAGAAAGAACACTTGAGTGACACAGAACAGAAACTTAAAAACTACAGAAACAAGAACTTCACAGGCTACATGATGTCAATAAAAAGTTATTTTTCAAAAATCACTCTCAACGTGAACAGCTTAAATGCTCCCATAAAATGGCACAGGGTTGCTGACTGGATAAGACGACAGGACCCGTCCATATGCTGTCTAAAAGAGACACATTTGGAACCAAAAGATACATCCAGACTGAAAGTGAAGGGATGGAGAACCATCTTTCATGGCAATGTGCCTCAAAAGAAAGCTAGGGTAGTGATTCTCATATCAGATAAATTAGATGTTAAGCTTAAGACCATAGTCAGAGATACAGAAGGACACTACATCATTCTGAAAGGGTCTGTCCTCCAAGAAGATCTAACAATTGTAAATATTTATGCCCCCCCATATAGGGGCAGCCAACTACATAAGCCAACTGTTCATCAAAATAGTCATATTGATATGAATACATTAATTGTAGGAAATCTTAACAAGCCACTTTCTGTAACAGACAGATCATCCAAACAGAAAATCAATAAAGAAACGAGAGCTTTGAATGCCACATTGGATCAAATGGACCTCATAGATATATACAGAACATTCCACCCGAAAACAACAGAATACTCATTCTTCTCGAGTGCACATGGAACTTTCTCCAGAATAGACCACATACTGGGTCACAAATTAGGACTCAACTGATACCAAAAGATCAAGATGATTCCCTGCATATTCACAGACCACAATGCTTTGAAACTGGAACTCAACCACAAGAAAGAGTTTGGAAGGAATTTAAACACTTGGAGCCTAAAGACCAACCTGCCTAATAATGTTTGGATCAACCAGGAAGTCATAGAAGAACTTAAAAAATTCATGGAAACCAATGAGAATGAAGACACATCAGTCCAAAACCTATGGGATATGTCAAAGGCAGTCCTAAGGGGGAAATACATAGCCATCCAAGTCTCACTCAAAAAACTTGAAAAATCCTGAATACACCAGCTCTCGTTACACCTTAAATAACTGAAAAACCAAGAACAAATTAAGCCAACCAACCCCATGCACGAGAAGGGAAATAATCAAGATTAGAGCAGAGATCAATGAGTTAGAAACTAGAGAAACAGCAGAACACATCAATGAATCCAGAAGTTGGTTTTTTCAAAGAATCAGTAAGATTGATAAACACTGGACAAACTAATCCAAATGAAAAGAAAGAGGACCCACATTAAAAAAAATATGAATGAAAGGGGAGAGATCACGACTACCACCGAGGAAATAGAAAAAAATCAATAAAATTATTTATCAACAGCTATATGCCAATAAGTTAAGTAACCTAGAAGAAATGGATGCATTCCTGGAAACCTATAAACTTTCAAGATGGAAACAGGAAGAAATTGACAACTTAAATAGACCAATATGTAGTAATAAGATTGACCAGTGATGAAAACCTCCCAAAAAACAAAAGCCCAGGACCTGAAGGCTTCCCTGGGGAATTCTACCAAACATTCAAGAAAGAAGTAATACCTATTCTCCTGAAACTGTTTAAAAAAATAGAAACAGAAGGAAACTTCCAGACTCTTTCTATGAAGCCAGCATTACCCTGATCCCCAAACAAGGCAAAGACCCCATCAAAAAGGGTAAAAAAAAAAAAAAAGAATTTGAGACCAATATCGCTGATGAATAGGGATGCCAAGATTCTCAACAGGATCCTAGCTAATAGGATCCACAGCACATTAAAAAAAATTATCCACCATGACCAGGTGGGATTTATCACTAGGATGGAAGGGTGGTTCAACGTTTGCAAATCAATCAGTGTGATAGAACAAATAAATAAGCGAAGAGAGAAGAACCACTTGGTCCTCTCAATTGATGCAGAAAAGCATTTGACAAAAGTCAGCATCAGTTCCTGATTAAAACTCTTCAAAAGATCCGAATTGCTAAGGAAATGTTGAAAAAGAAAAACAAAGCTGGGGGCATCACACTGCCTGATTTCAAGCTTTACTACAAAGCTGTGATCACCAAGACAGCATGGTACTGGCACAAAAATAGACTCATAGACCAGTGAAACAGGGTAGAGAGCCCAGATATGGACTCACAACTCTATGGTCAAATAATTATGACAAAGCAGGAAAAAATATCCAGTGGATAAAAACAGTCTCTTCAATAAA
>CM053606.1:33075656-33120580 GCA_028646535.1 Procyon lotor
ACCCCCTGCTTAGCCTCTGGAGCGATGTCCCTCAGCAGAGCAGACTAAAAGTTCCTATTTTATGCTCTGCAGCTCTGTGGCTGCTGGGAGCCAGCCCCTCCCCCTAGGGTCTCTCTTCCCATCGCTTTGGATTCACTTTTTCCACACGTCCTACCTTTTGGAAAGTGGTCGATTTTCTGCTCCTAGAATTGCTGTTTTTTCTCTCTTCTCTCTCCTGTTAGTTTGCTGGCTTTTAGAATGGTTTGATACGTATCTAGGTGAATTTCTGAGATCCGAAGGTATCTCAGCCTCCTACACCTCCGCCATCTTGCCTCCTCTGCTCTTCTGTCCATTTCTTGACTGGATTATTTTATTTTTGGATATTCGGTGTGGCAAGTTTTTTATAGATCTTGGACACCAGCCCTTTATCTGATATGTCACTTAGAAATACCTTCTCCCATTCCATGGTTTGTCTTTTAGTTTTGTTGACTGTTTTCTTTGCTATGCAGAAGCTTTTTATTTTAGTGAAGTCCCAATAGTTCATTTTTCCTTTCTTCCCTTGCCTTTAGAACCGTGTCTAGCAAGAAGTTGATGTACCTGAGGTTGAAATTGTTGCTGCCTATGTTCTCCTCAAGAATCTTGATGGATTCTTGTCTCATATTTAGGTCTTTCATCCATTTTGAGTTTATCTTTGTGTATGGTATAAGAAAGTGTTTAGTTTTATTCTTCTATATGTGGCTTTACAATTTTCCCAACACCATTTGTTAAAGAGACTGTCTCTTTTCTATTGTATATTCTTTGCTGCTTTGTCAAATATTAGTTGACCATAGAGTCAAGGTTCCAATTCTGGGTTCTCTATTCTGTTTCAATCGTCTATTTGTCTGTTTTTGTGCCAGTACCATACTGTCTGGATGACTGCTGCTTTGCAATATATCTTGAAGTCTGGTATTGTGGTTCCACCTGCTTTAGTTTTCTTTTTCAACATACTTTGGCTATTTGGGGTATTTTCTGGTTCCATACAAATTTTAGGATTGTTTGTTCCAGCTCTGTGAAAATAGTTGAAGGTAATTTGATAGGAATTGCATTGAATGTATAGATTGCTGTAGATAGCATACACATCTTAACAATATTCATTCTTCCAAGCCATGAACATGGAATATTTTTCCATTTCTTTGTGTCTTCCTCAATTTCTCAGAACTTTCCTCCTAACGTCAGGAATGTGACAGGAACCTCCATACTATTTTTCAGAGTTTCTGTACCAGCTTGCATTCCCAACAGTGTAAGAGGTTTCCCTTTTCCCCACATCCTCAACAACATTTGTTGTTTCCTGACTTATAAATTTTAGCAATTCTCACTAGTGTGAGGGGGTATCTCATTGTGGTTTGGATTTATTTCCCTGATGTAAAGTGATGTTGAGCATTTGTCCCCTTTATCTATTTCACCTATTCCCCCACCCATCTTCCCTCTGGCAACCATCAGTTTGTTCTTTAATAGTGTTTTTAGTCTGTCTCTTTTTTTCTTTGTTTTTTGTTTTGTTCTTAAATTACACATATAATTGAAATCATATGGTATTTAAAAAATGTTTTTAAACAATTTTTTAAAGGATTTTATTTATTTGAGTCAGAGAGATACAGACAGAGAGAGAGAGAGCATGAGCAGGGGGAAAGGCAGAAGGATAGGAAGAAGCAGACCCCCTGCTGAGCCAGGAGCCCAATGTGGGGAGATCCTGGGACCCTGGGATCATGATCTGAGCCAAAGGCGAATGCTTAACCATCTGAGCCACCCAGGTGCCCCACATATGGTATTTTTTTTTCTCTCTCACAGACTTATTTTACTTAGCATTATGCCCTTGAGGTCCATCGATGTTATTGCAAATGGAAGGAACTCAATGTGCTTCTGCAACTGAATACAAAAAAAAAGAAAAAAAAAAAGGAAATAATCCTGTTAAAAATAGACAGAGGACCTGAATAGACATTTTTCCAAAGACAGAAATGGTAACAGACACCTGAAAAGATGCTCATCAGGGAAATGTAGATGAAAACCGCAATGAAATACTACCTTATACCTTTCTGAATAGCTGGAATCAAAAAGACAGGAAATAAGTATTGGTGAGGATATGGCAAAAAACCTATCCCAATTGAATTTTAAATAATGTGTTCCTTAATTTTCCTACCTCAGTCTTAAATCTATTCTATATCAGATCTCCATTTCAGTTTAAATAATCTTCACCATAAATACTATTTGTAGAGGATATCTCCTTGTCTACTTTGCTAGTAATTTCCCCTCCCTTCTGTTAATGATACTTTTTTACCTTTGTGGAATAGTTCTCCCCTCATGCCTTGTGGTTTTAAAGTGGTTTTCAATTGTGATTTTCCACCCCTTCAATCACAGACTACCATTTGATCTTAGCTTCACCTATCATGGTCCCTCATCCCCTTAGCCACAGTAGTAAGTTCAGGGGTAGGCAAGTGACACATGTTGGAGGGGCCAGTAAGAGACCTGTTGGGACTTTTCATTCTATAATTGGTAAGGGGAGGTCTGTCTTTCTCTTTGAAATATAAGCCATAAAGGATGGAACTCTGGAGCCACTGACAGTTGCATCTTCTCCCTCATGAAGGAGACTGAAAGAATTCTATATAGAGATAGAATCTGAAATTAAAGAAGGAGAATTTTTAGGGCATCATGTGAGGCCCTGATCCAGTTCTTCAATTTGTTCTTTCTAATTATAAGAGCCAATAAATATTCTTATTTAAAGAGTTGGTAGTTGGCTTTCTGTCATATGCAAATGAGAGAGTTCTGAATAATACTCATGTATTAATCTTAAAGCTATTTTCCAAACTTAGATCTCTTATCTGAGGTTTACTTCTGGACCTGTCCTGGGTACTATGCTAATGTTTAAGATTATTTTAAACTACAACAGTGATTTGAAATAGAGCATATTTAAAGTAACTCTTAGTTGTGTCCTTTGGAAACAGTTGGGATCAGGACAGAACATTGTTTCTGAGTTTCAGACTCCAGTTGTAGTCACATTTAGGGGCATAGGGGTGCAAAAATATGTGATATTGCACCTATTGTGGTGAATATAAGACCTTGCACATTCCAGAACCAGCTCTATCCCCAGTTTTTTTTTCTTTTCTTTTTTTTCTCCCAAATACGTTTATTTTATTTTTTCAGTGTTACAGATTAATTTTTCATGCACCACACCTAGTGCTCTGTGCAATTAGGTGCTATTTTGTGCAAGTGCTTTCCCTCCTGTGGTTTAAATTTCTCTTTTTAGAAAATGAAGTGCTTGGACTTTCTCTTTCATCCCTAATAGTCTGATGTTTTTTGCAGCCTAGAATGGTTCCTATGCAGAAAGGTGGAGAGGTCAACAATATTAACTGGCTGACTAGACATTGATAAAATTCGAGTTGATTAAAATCTACTAAGTTAAAAGGATTTTGTTGTTGTTGTTGTTGTTGTTGTTAAAAAGAATATTTGTAGTATATAATGTCTTAAAAGATTTTTTTTACATTTCAACGTTTTGTAAAATAAGTTGTATGATTAACCATATTCCTATATACAGAGGCTTCCTCAGAAGAAAAGTGATTTTGAAAACTTCAATATATTCTCAAATAAATTGTTCATATATTTTCAAGTAAATTCTTCATATATTTTCAAATAAATTATTCATAAATTTTATATATGTTTATATATATTTGCACTTTTGACTTGTAAATGTTTTAGAGATCATGGCTAGGTTGAGAGAAATTGCTCTTTGTATGAATAATTTTTATGGGGAACTTTATAGAAAACAGGGGGCAGAGATTTGCTTCAGATCCCAATAACAAAATTAAGACACAAAGTTGACAAGTGGCTATTTTATCCACTTCACAAAGGATTTCCATCTTATTCTAGCACTATAGAAATGAAAGTGTACAGCACGGCCCGAGCATAGGGTAGGCATTAATCAATGAAAATGGATTTATTAATGATTTGTATAACTACCCCATCTCTATTGTTAGATTTTGAATTTCTAAAGGATAGTGCCAGTTTCTTACAATTTTTGCACTTCCCACAGATTCAGATTCAAGCAAACTTATTGAATACCTTTTATGTGCCGGTCACCATGTCAAGAAATTCCCTATATATTATTTCACCCAATTCTCATGACAAATAGGTGAAGTATATTTTGTCACTCTATATTTTGAGGAGCAAACTTAGGCTTATATATACCAAGTAACTGGCTCCCAATAAAACAGTGGTAAAGCCAGGATTGAAATACAGCTCACTCAGTCCTTAGAATGATATTCTTCCCAGTGATATAATAGTATTATCTAACCAAGGGCTATGGGCATTTTATGCTTTCATAGTGTTTGTGAAAGAGTGGAAATTGATCTGTTGCTTAAAGTGATAATTACTTGTTAACATGCTATGCCATTTTGTTTGAGGTTTGAAATTTTATGTAAATTGATATTGTGAGATTTTTATGATATAAAAACTAAAACCAGGTAAAATATATGTATAATACGTTTATATTTTTGTTTTAAAAACAAATACAAAAGGGGGGGCTCCTGGGTCTCAGTTGGTTAAGCATCTGACTCTTGATTTCACCTCAGGTCTTTATCTCAAGGTCATGAGATTGAGCCCCACATTAGACTCCATGCTCGGTTCAGAGTCTGCTTGGGATTCTCTTTCTTCCTCTCCTTTTGTCTCTCCCCCTGCCCTCTCTCTGTTTCTCAAATAAATAAATATTAAAAAATACATAAAGAGGAAAGGACTATATAGGAAAAATATGGAGGAATGAGCACTTAAGTTTTAATAGTTTTTGGTGCAAAGTAGAATTACCGGTGATATTTATCTTCTTTATGCTGTATATTTCCTCTTTTTTCCAAGCTTTTTTTCTATACTGTTATTAGTATAACAAATTTAAAGTTTAAAAATAATTAACACAAAAAAGAAGCACTTATTCTGTGGGATGTTCAAAATGACATAATTCTAGAAATTGGTGGATCAGATCAGAATTAGTGGATCATATCAGATCAGATCAAATCTAGAATTGGTGGATCGGAATATTGCAAAATGTACAATGAAGTCATAGAAAATATTGCATTTGTATGTCAGTGTTCTTTCCAATCACTTGGCGAACTGGGACATTTCTAAAGAAAATGTTGACATGATACCTAACATACATGACCTAATATGTTTAAAAGTCAGCGCACAAGCATTTATCTTTTCACTGATACATTTGAAAGCATGTCAGAATCTAATTTTGATTAGCTAAAAAAGTGTGACAATCTAGATTATAAATGCAAATCCCAGTAGATATTTGATTTCATCTAATCAAAGATGTTATTTTTAATTGCTGTGGAACAAGATGATCTTTTGCAAATGAGGCATTGAGTTAATAACTGTACTTTGTATTTACATAGAGATTTTCTATGAGCTCAACATCTTGAATTAAATGAAGTTCTATGTTGGTGCAGTTACTTTGAAAAACTCTGGCAGTGTCTTTTAAAGTTGAATATATATATATATATGTTGGTGCAGTTACTTTGAAAAACTCTGGCAGTGTCTTTTAAAGTTGAATATATATACCTTGTGACCCAGAAATTATACTTCTGGTTTATCCTCAAAAAAATGTGTATGTATGTTCACCAGAAGATATGTTCATAGCACTATTATAGCCCCCATGTCCCAAGGACAGTATCCAAATGCCCATTGAGAGTAGAATGGATATTGAATAGATAAATACATTATGTTATAATCACACAATGGAACATTATGCAGCAATGAGAATGAATGATCTCTACCAACATATAGCAATACAGATGAATCTCACAGACATTATGTTGAGTTACAAAAGCCATCATAAAAGAGTACAAACTGTATATTTATATGTTGTTCAAAAGCATACAACATTAATCCATGAATTAGAAGTCAGGGCAGTGTTTACTTTGATATAGGTAGTAATGTGAAGGGAGGATGAGTAATATGTAAGTAATATGTAAGGTGCTAGTAATATTGTGTTTTTGAATCTGAATGCTAGTTTCACAAATGTGCTCAGATTGAGTTATAAATTTATGATATATGTACTTTTCCTTATTCATATTAATTAATGTACCTTAAAAATAGATGTTTACTTATATAGCTTTAGATATTTCCTACCTCTCCTCTTATAGATTTTGAAGTATTGTCATTTGCACCTAAAGTAACTGTCATGAATTTAATTCATTTATTCAAAATTATATATAATATATCTTATTTTGGTGCATCATAGGGCCTACTGATACCAAACAAAACAAAACAAAACAAAAAATGAAACTAAAAATAAGGAAAGCAATATCAGTCCCTCTGCTCAAAGAATTAATATGAGTTGGAGAGAACAGATAAGTAATCAATTATGCATAATAGCACATAGAAATAAGTACAAGAAGCAAAATAAAGGAATTTTGCTAAAATCAAACAGGAAGACCCAAACTAGGCTGTGTGGGCTTGGTTACCAGAGAATGCTATCTGGGACAAGTGATACATGATTTTTACCTGAAAGGTAAGCAATTAAACAGACAGAAACAGGAAACATATTCCAAATGGGAGAACTCCATTTAGGCAGTATCTAAGATAAGCAAGAGTATGGTCCCTCCCAGGATCTGCAGATACTTTGTATGTCAGTAATATAAGTTGTGAGGAAGAGGAGGAATGGCAGAGCACGAGGCTTTAGAATTATGAAAGGGTTTTGAATATTAAACTGAAGAGTTTGGACTTTTCTTAAAGCCTAAGGGGATTTGGAAGGATATACAGCAGAAGGAGGAATGACGTGATAAGATTTTAAGTTAAAAAAGAGTCATTCTGACATTGGTAGGGAGAATAAATCATAGAAAGGTAGGACTAATGGCAGGGAGGTCGGTAAAGAATTAACGAAAGAAATGATGAGAACCTGAACTAAAGTAGTCACTTTCCCCAAAACTCCACTTATACATATATTTGAACATGCAGCTGATTTTAAGATTTGGGGAAATAGGCAGTAGGTTTACACTGTACCATAGATAATTTCAAATTCAGTATTAGACCTTCCTATTCTTAGAATTCTTTAGCTGATAGCATTAACACTACTCTACAGCATCCTCTGCCTCTTCCTGGGTGCCTAGAATCTAGACCAGAACTAAGCCTATTCTCAAGAACATTCCCAGAGAGATCCTTGATTCTGATGGAACCCTATCTATTGAGGTAGATTTTTATACTGGATAAATCTCTTCAGAGCTGCCAAGTCAACTGGTCTTTGTGATGCCCTAGATGTCAGAGAGAGGAAAACCAGCTCTGTAGGAAAGGTATCTCCAAGACTGCTGAGCATAACAATAAAACATTGAGTGTTGTGGGATAGGAGGGAAAAAAAATGGCACCAAGAATAAATCCAGATTCATGCAAATGCACCCTGGGAGGCTCTTACTATTTATAAGACTAGATATATTGGAAATGGAGTTTCGTTATACTGCCATATTGCTGACCTGGATGGCAATGCAGATGCTACCTTGCTAATAATATTTAGTGTGAATCATGGTAATTCCCACAATGGCAAAAATTGGCAATTTAGGAATTCATGGTTCTTCTTATTGATGCTCTAAATATCAAGAAAGCCATGAGTGTTGGAGCTGAGGCCTAACATATTCTGAAGAATGTCGTTAAGGACAAGTGAGGGAAAGAAGCTACTGATGTAAGGTATGAAGCAGTTTTCTACTAACAGATTAGAAGTCAGGTAACTATGGCTAAATCCAGCCTACCTCCTGACGACATGGATGGAACTAGAGGGTATTGTGCTAAGCGTAATAACTCAACCAGAGAAAGATAATTATCATGTGATCTCACTGATATGAGGAATTTGAGAAATAAGAGGATCATAAGGGAAGGGAGGGAAAAATGAAACAAGATGAAACCAGAGAGGGAGACAAACCATAAGAAACTCTTAATCTCAGGAAACAAATTGAGGGTTGCTGGAAGGGAGGGGGGTGGGAAGGATGGTGTGGCTGGGTGATGGACACTGGGGAGGGTATGTGCTATGCTGAGTGCTGTGAATTGTGTAAGACTGATGAATCACAGACCTGTACCCCTGAAACAAATAATACATTATATGGTAATAAAAAAAGATCGTCTATGGCTGAGTTTGTGCTACAATGACAGAGTTGAATAGTTATGACAGGGACTATGTAACTTAAAAGTTGAAAATACTTATCATCTTGTCTTGTGCAGGAAATGTTTGTCTACCTCTGCCTAAAGTGTAAAGAAACCCTGGAATTGCTAATGATTACTGTTAGAAAAGGTGGATGTAAAACATGAGGTTTTTAATAGGAATGGAGTCTTGAGTTTTTCCAGTCTGGGACATGTGCTCTGAGATGTAACTCTCCAGCTAATCCCAGCACATATATCCCCTGGTACATCATAAAGAACTGCCCAGTAATATCTTATAAAAATGTCTTTGACCAGAATGACCGGGAAATTTGGAAAAAAATCACTGTTAGCCACAGATATCCAGGTGGCAGGAGATGATTTCATAGCAGCCAGCCCAAAGCAAATTATGATGATGTGGACGAGGAATAATATAAATGTTTCCTGCTCAAAGTCAATCAGACTGGCTCTGAATCTCTTCAGCTAGCCTAATCCAATGAGAGGGGAGCCATAGGTTTCCATTATTAAGAGAAAACTGAAAAAATGCTTTTACTGCTCACCTAGTGGTAAAGATTTTTTTCTATACATATCAAGATTGTTGCATCTTAACAATCTGAATCTGCTTCCTGGAATTGAGGTACTGGACAGAAGATTCAGAAACTACATAGCCATTTAAGTTTAGGGTTAAGAGCCTCTCAGTCAGTTTAGGTTTATTCAGCAGGTAAGACCTCTGTTGCTGTTCTAATCTGACAGCCCAAAACATCAGGCCAGTTTTGTATAAGGACTTTTGGTCATTTTTTCTTCTTCCCTCAGTTACCTGTGGTAATCTCAGTGCTTTATTAGAAATGCTGTATCAGAAGCCTCGCCATCTGGAATTTTATTTAGAATATCTAGCTTTGCAATCTTGTGATCAGCTCAAAATTATATATTTTTTCTTCCCTTTACCCAGCTATGAGTCTGTGAATTCATGTACTCACAGTGGTGGTCCCTTGAGGTTCACAGGCAAGATACCCATAGTTTTTATGTGGTAAGAAAAAAACTCAGTAGGTAGAAATAGTCCATTAGTGAGCTACTCTGCTGCCAGTGTTTTTTTTCATTTTCCATGTTGTACCTCATGGTATTCCAGATTTTCGCCCTCTGTTGGACCTGTCCTCCCAGATTATATCTCCTTCTCAATTTCCAAATTCTCCCTCTTTTTGCAGTATGTTTAACTCTTCCCAGGTCCTAGCCCATATTCCCTTGAAGGTCCAGGTTTGAGGTCCCCTGCACAACCAAACATCTACTTAGTGAGGCTCACCCATCTGTGTAGAACTTGGGGTTGTAAATAGCAACCTCTTGCATATGTCAAAGACCAAGTACAGTCAGTGTTTGATGCTTTTTTCTCTCTTCCTTTCTACTTGTTTATTGTTGTTATATTCTTTTTCTTCTTAGGTCAAAAAATAAATGCCTCATTACATCTGTTGACATTTGTGTTCTCTTATTTTGGATCTAAGCTCATAAAAGGAAAGATGTGAATCCTTCTATCCTTGTACAATCCAGCATATATAGAAAGTCCTGTAATGTCTTATTTTAGATTTGGTGTATGATGCTAGAGAAAACTTAGGGTCATTTCATTCACTTTTACAATATTGCCTCCTCCAGTTGGGTAGTGGTCTGCTATAGCTTGGTATTTTATTAGAGTATAAAGCAGAATCTGGGAAACAGGTTACATAGTGGTTAAGGCCCAAGATTTGAAGATACTACTTACTGTAGATTTTGGCTAAGTTGCTTAATCCCCCTGAACCTCATTTTCCTCATCCATAAAATTAAGTACAAGTGCATACTTCATAGAGTTCTTATGATGAACAAAGGAGAAAATGAAAATAAATTATGTTGTACTGGGGCATGCAAAGAATATGCACTCTAAAAAATGGAGGCTATTATTTTTACTATTAGTGTTACTGCCACACAATAATGATTTTTGGCTTGTATAGTTATCAGAAAAATTGAAATTAAATGGAGCAAACAATAAATGCCAGGAGGCAAATTGAGAAAGGGCTGGAAAAAAGTCCCAAGTACATTTAGGGTGGTGTTCAGTGACTCATTTTTGTTTTCAGTTTTTACTCTGGAAAATACAAAAATAAACGGAAATAGTGCAATGAATTTCATGTACTCATAATTTGGCTTTATCAATGATAATTCAACCAGTCACTTTTCATTTTTATTGCTACTCACTTCCTTCTAACCGCTCTTTCACTGTATTATTTTAAAGTAAATCCCTTATTATATGATTTATTCCATAAATACTTCAGTGTATACTTCTGAAAGATAAGTAATTTAAAAATAACTGTAAGTACTAAATAAATATTAGTTGATTTGAAGCTGACAGCCCTGCATAATTCATTCAACCATGCCTAGTGATGTTGGCACACAAACTGAGCCATGAGAATGGTAGCAATGGTAGAAATGGTAGCAAGGCTGTTTGGTTGGGGGAAATAGAAGATAAAGGTTACATGTTCATTTCATTAATACCCCAAATCATGTCCATCAACATGAGTGTGGCACAGGCAAGTTTGGTTATTTTCAGGGGATGTCATGGTGTATGGGAACAGGAATGTGCCTTAGCTGAGAAAAATCTGGGCTCCAAATCCTAATTCTACCACCCCTGGCTTTAGCCAAATTACTTACTCCTAATACTTCTGTATGCAATAGTTAGCAGTTTATCAAGTGCTTCTTTCATGGCTGCTAGCTCATGTGTCCCTTATCATGTTAGGGGATGACTCTGAGCCTCAGTAAAGTTAAAGCACTTGCCAAGAGGCAAGAATATACAATGGAAAAAATACAGTCTCTTCAACAAATTATGCGAAAACTAAACAGCTACATGCAAAAGAATGAAAATGGGCCACTTTCTTATGGCACACACAAAAATAAACTCAAAATGGATTAAAGACCTAAATGTAAGAATTGAAACCATAAAATTCCTAGAAGACATAGGCCATAATGTCTCTGACTTATCAGTTGAAACATTTTCCTAGATAGGTCTCTTCTGGCAAGGGACATAAAAGCAAAATTAAACTTTTGGGACTACATCAAAATAAAAAGCATTTAGACAATGAAGGAAACCACCAGTAAAACAAAATGAAACCTACTGAATGGTAGAAGATATTTGCAAGTGGTATATATCCAATCAAGAATTAATATCCAAAATACATAAAGAACTCAACACCAAAAACCACATAATCCAATTAAAAATTGGGCAGAGGACCTGAATAGACATTTTTCTGAAGAAGGCACAGAGATGGCCAACAGACATGAAAAATGCTTGGCATCAATAATCATCAGGGAAATGCAAATTAAACCACAATTTGATATCACTTTATAACTCTCAGCATGGCTAAAATAAAAAAATACAAGAAATAACAAGTGTGGGTAAGGATACAAAGAAAAAGGAACCTTTGTGTACTGTTGGTGGAAAGGCAAATTGGTACAGCCATTGTGGAAAACAATATGGAGGTTCCTCAAAAAATTAAAAAGAATTACAATATGATCTAATTTTTCAATACTAACTATTTTCTCAAGGAGAACAAAAACACTAATTGGAAGATATTTGGACCCTTATATTTATTGCAGAATTATTTATAATGCCAAGATATGAAAGCAACCCAAGCATCCATTGACATATGTATGGATAAAAAAGATGTGGTATATATATGTGCAATAGAATACTACTCAGCCATAAAAAAGAATGAAATCTCACCAATTGCAACAACATGGATGTACCTGGTGAGTATAATTCTAAGTAAAATAAGTCAGTCAGAGAAAGATAAATACCATATCACTTCACTCATATGTGAATTTAAGAAACAAAACAAATGAAAAAACAAGGAAAAAGACATAAAAAATCAGACTTTTAGATACAGAGGAGAACAAACTAGTGGTTGCCAGAGGGGAAATAGTTGAGAGGATGGGTGAAGTAAATTAAAGGGGATTAAGAGTACACTTATCTTTTTTTTTAAATTTTATTTAAATTTATAAATTTATTTATATTTTAAATTTATTTTATATAAATATTTTTTATTTTTTATATAAAATTTTATATTATATAAAAATTATATAAAAATTTATATAAAATTTTATATAAATAAATTTATTATAAATTTATAAATTATAAAATTTAAATTAAATTTTTTAAATTTTATTTATTTATTTTTTTCAGTGTTACAAGATTTATTGTTTTGCACTACACCCAGCGCTCCATGCAATACCCACCACCAGACTTATCTTGATGAGCACTAAGAAATGTATAGAATTGTTGAATCATTATATTGTAGATATGAAACTAATATAGCACTGTATATTAATGACACCTGATTTAAAAAAAAAAAAAACTTCCTAAGGGTCACAGAGAATTCATTTCTTCAGAGCTGATAAGGGAACATATGAGCTAACAGTTGTGAAAGAAGCTGGATTCAAGCCCAGTTCTATCTGACAGAAACTGCATCCTTTGTGCTATATACCATGTTGCTCTGCCTAGGCTGACTTCAGCCCAGAATTACTTCCCCAACCCCCTTTCCCCTGGTCTTTGGTTTGATAAGGCAGGGATAAGAGAGACTCTAGCTAAATTGGGTTGCTCCCTGGCAGAGGGATCTTACATTGCGAGTGATGAGTGCATGTGAGCTGGGATGCATCCAAGTTTGTGGGGCCTTAAGCTTATTCAGTTTGGTGGGCTGCTTTAAGACCATATGACATTATAAATCTAACTTCATTATGAAAGCTAGTTTTGAGTTAGAATAAGAAAAGAAAGCATCATAAATTATAAATTTCTTTAAAGCTGACAAATTATATTTTTAAATGCTACAGACATCATAAAATATATTAAAATAGTATAATATTTTTAATTAACTGCCTAATATACTTCTATAATAATTTTCAAAAATTACATTTTTGGCTACATACTCTCTGATCTTTTCATGTGACTGATTCTGTAACATTTTCTGAAGAAAGACTAGAAAGCTAATTTAGTCTTTCCTATAAAATAGTTGATCAAATAATTTTAATCTATTGATGATTTTTAAAAAGCCTATTTCAGTGTCATGACTCATTATTAGTAATGTAAAATTTAGAATTACTGTGAAATTTGGATAAACCTCTTATCAAGTTTTCTCATACATATATCTTTAAGTTTTAGAACATACCATGTTTTCTTATGCAGTGATTAATCTTAAATTCTCTTTGATTATTGACATTCATTAATCATATTACCTGGGCCCATCCCACATCCTTAAAAAAATGGACCTGTGCAAGTAACAAATTTTTATATCCCCTGCTCCCTTCACTGCCACACACCAAGCTTGAATTTCGTTAGAAGCTTCAGGGTAAAGCTGACTGCAAGTTAGTTGGTTACTTATCTCCTTTTTTTCTTCCCCTATTTTCAGACTTTCATTTCCTCATCAGGGCTTATACTCACTCACCTAGAAAGTAAACTGTACACTAACTCCCAGTACAGAATATTAGTTTCCCTGACTTTGTCCCTCCCCCAAGAATGGTGTTGAAAGCCCCTAACCTCCCCCTCAGTGACTGAATTAGGGCCCAAGTGCTTTCTTGATGCCTCAAGTATCTATAAATAGGAGTACACATTGTGAACTTACAGGCTTTAAAACACTGGCTACCCTAGTTACAGAAGACAGAGCCCTGAATATGAGGATATTCTATAAGCATATATGGTCTTGCTGGAGCTGAGATCATTCATTTCCCTCACACTTTTTCTTTGTATAAATACAACATTTCAGATGTTCAATTAAAATAAGTACCCTTATTTTTAAGCCTTTGTCTGTCATGTGCTATAATTATTCACTGGGCTGCCTGGGATATTTCTCACAATTACTTTTCCTTACTTCCCCAGTGAAATTACTGGTAATTTTTGGTTTTTCTTTAATTTAATAGGACAAAGCAAAGCATTCTGGGTATGTCCAAGGCAAGACTAATGTGGCTTTCTTAATAATGCCTACCTTCTGGTGAGGGCTATCTCTAACAGAGGAAAAGGGGGGGAAATTCAGGATTTATCATTCTTTAAGTAAAGAAATTGGCCTTATTTAACTTTTTTTTCTCATTAACTATAGGCAGACTCAAATATAGAGTTTGTATTTCATGAACTGCTAAGCTGTTAGAAATAGGTTGGGAATATATCTTACAGATCTTGTTTCTCCCAGAGTCTTTTAAAATGGCACTGCTCAAGTCATTGCTACTTAAGAGTCCAAGTGTCTCAGTGTAGGATTCAGGCCCCCCCAGTAGATCAAAGAGTGCTTTGGGGTGTGTATTTTATATAGGTTCCTCTGAGGATATAGAACAGGCCAGATAAAGTCAGAGAAAAGATCTGGGATACAAATTGGCATTAACTAGTACCAGTACCTTATTAAAAAATAATTTCTTGTTGATATTAGGGATTTTGCCTATTTTATTCACTAATGAGCTGGAGAGTTTGTCTATACTAGTAAATACTGAATTGTCTTTGAAATGAGGTACATTATTGCTATAATTAGTTGGTGGATATCTTTTCTATCAATTTTATTTCTAATGTAAAAATCATTTATCTTCAGTTAATTCATGGATACTCTGTTCTGTCATCTTCTCATGCTTGACTTGAGAAACGTGGGCTTTAGGAAACTCCAGATAACTTACCTTATATTTATTCATTTATTTGTCCTACCTCAGGTAGATCCAAAATGTTCTTCTCTTCTTTGTCTTGTTAAATAAAAGAAAAACCAAAAATTATTAGTAGTTTCCCTAGGGAACTAAGGAAAAGTAATTGTGAGAAGTACTCCAGGAATAAATATTTATTTCCTGAGCACCCACTATCCATCAGCATCTTCCTTGAATGTTATAGAAACATAAGTAAAACATAGCCACTGACTTCAGGAAGCTTATAGTCTAGAAAGCAAAAGGGACATTATTATTGTTGTTTTTTGTTGTTGTTGTTGTTAGTATAAGCCACAACACACAACCTCAACACCTCAGTTGCTTAATACAAAAATTTACTTCTCATTTATTTATAATGTATGTGGATTAGTAGAGAAACTCACCTCCACGGTCAAGTGGGAATGCAGATCTCTGCATCTAACTGGCAGATGAGAGAAAAGAGAGATGGAAGATTGGACTTACGAAAAGTGAAGATCTCTTCCATTCCCTTTGCTGGACTCAGTCCATAGTCCTTTCCAGCTGTAGGGAAGGCTGAAAATATAGTCTAACTGTGTGCCTGGGAGGAAAAGAATTGGGTTTGGTGAGCACGTAACATTATATTTGGTGTAGTAATAGTATAGGTTCATTTCTGCTGTGACAAAAATCAACACAAGGATTATTAGAAGAAAAAATTCTTAACTTGGCCTGTGGCTCTAGAGTTAAGGGTAGGAGTCAGGAAATGGCTTCTTAGAGGATGTGACACTTAAACTGACTTTTAAAGGGTATGTAAGATTTAGCTAGGTGAAGAAGAGAGTGGAGGTTGAAGTAATGGTGAGGACATGAGCAAAAGCGAAAAAGCATGAAATAATAGTAGGGTGTATACTTTAGAAAACTTATGACTCAAAAGACTTACATTTAAAGATTTTATTTATTTATTTGACAGAGAGAGACACAGAGAGGGAAGACAAGCAGGGAAGGGGGAGAGGGAGATGCAGGCTCCCCTGCTGAGCAGAGGGCCCAATGCGGGGCTCGATCCCAGGACCCTGAGATCATGATCTGAACCGAAGGCAGAGGCTTTAACCCACTGAGCCACCCAGGCGCCCAAAAGACTTACATTTAGAACTTGCACTTTTTTCTCCCAAATATGTTTATTTTTTTAGTGTTACAAGATTAATTGTAGAAATTGCATTTTGATAAGAGACATAGACATTTGATTATCATCCATTCTGAGGTTAGTAACTGTTCTGGATCACACTGATATATACTAATTCAGTTGTTCTGATCAAAAATGTATTGCCCAATTTTTAAAATCAAGCATTTTTTTTCTTTTTTCCCCCCAAATATGTTTATTTTATTTTTTCAGTGTTACAAGATTAATTGTTCATGCACTACACCCAGTGCTCCATGCAGTACATGCCCTCCTCAATACCCACCACCAGGCTCGCCTAACCCCCCACCCACTCCCCTCCAAAACCCTCAGTTGCTCAGAGTCCACAGTCTCTCATGGTTCATCGCCCCCTCTGATTTCCCCCCATTCACCCTTCCCTTCCTTCTCACATGTGGAGCATAAGGAAAAACACGGAAAGAAGTATTTTTTCAAACTAGTTGAAAGTCAGGCAGCCAACATGACCTAGTTAAGAACTTTATTAAAAAAAAAAAGAAACAATTTGAAAAAGAACTCGGAAATGGATTTCCCTGAAAATCATATCTTCCTCTATTTGTAAAGATACAGAAATCACATATCTTAAGGATGTGTAGAGAAGCACTATTTGGTAGCTTTTTTCTCCTCCAGTGTAATCGACAGCAAAACTTTCTATTGTAAAAACCCAGAGATGTTTTGTTATGAGTCCACTGAAGAACAGTTTATATGAAAAATGATTAAGATATAATCATCTCTTGTACTTCCATCTATGTTGTTGCTCTTGGGGTAACAATGTCTAAGGCTCTGGTGTGCCCTAGAGCTCTTGGATTTTATAAATGTCTATCTGTTGCTTACGATTAAAATCTATCTGCATTAAGAATCTCTCTTAGGATGAAATAAAGTTCTTGGCTCACATAGAGATTTCAAAACAGGAGTTACAGAACTGAAAGACACATTTCTTGGACCATTTTTAAATATGAGAAAAATGAATAGTACATCTAAATATGGAATCCATATCGATAGAACTGGAGGTGGGGTGGGCGTCAAAAAGTGCTTAGGGGAAAGGCAGGAGGGAAGTAAGTTAAAATAGGACCAATGGTGTTTATCTTGAAACTTGGCAGACAAATATAAAATTTCGTGGTTTTGTGGTTGGAAGATAGCAGAGAAAGTCAAAAGATGGAAGAGTATCATGTTTCCAGGCAAGACCACAAACAGTAAACCTTTACAGGTAGAATTGAATATGCTAAGGCATATAAAGCACTTAACACCATGCCCAGCACCTAATATGTGTTCAATAAACACTAGCTATAGTTATTAATATTATTATCATTATTGTTATTAGTGTTTTGATGTATTGGACACTGTTAACTCAAAATATTCCCTCTTCTTACTCAAGCTATTTCTAGTTTTTTTTTTCTCATGTAAATTTTTAAAATTCTTGATAACAAACATTGAAAATATTTAAATTGATGCTATACATTTCTCAAAACTGGCTCTCTTAAGCCTATCCCTCCAACTCCCTCCAGACAAGGTTTTGTGCTTCTCTCATTCCATCACTCATAATTTAAGCTTTCCCTTTTGAACATTTATTACAACACTGTACTTGACTAGAAGCTTCTTGAAGACAGCAACAAAATGTTTTTCATTCTGGTATTCCCAGGGAGATTACTGTGTGCTTGGCACAGAGTAGATACTTGAATATTTGATGAATGGCCAGTAACTTACAGTTTACTTAGCCCCTTCACATCCATTTTATCCTCGGGTAAGCTCTGCCATTTGGATTTTATTACAAACAAGACCACTAAGGCTTAGAAAAATTTAAAGTTATTGCACAAGGTGGGAAGTAATATAGTCAGTTTTCCAATCACCCTTTTTGTCTCTAAACTTCATAAGCTTTTCACCAAAACACACTACATTTTCTTGGCATTTATGATGAGAAATAACATTGCCTGAATACTGAGAGACCTGAGTTCTAACATCCTCTTCTCCTCTTATAGGGCACTGCTAATTATATGATGTCTTATTTTCTTTACCACAAGCCTGAGAACTCCTTGAGGGCAGGAACAGCTTCTTATTTACCTTTTTATCCTAGCACATAGCACCAGATATGGCATAGAGTAGGTTCTCATTATACATTTCTGTGACTGAATGCAGTTATTCATGATAATAACAATATCAACAGTAATTGAATTCTATATAAATAAAACACTTTAGCATCTATTTTCTTCTTTTAGCCTAACCCCACTATTTTGTTGGTTTTTTCTTTAATCCTTAAAAAAAGATTGATTGATTGATTGATTGATTGATTGAAAGAGACTGTGCGTTTGCACATGCACACACATGTTTGGGGGGAGGGGCAGATGGAAAGAATCTTCAAGCAGATTTCTGCTGAGTGCGGAGACTAACACAGGGCTCAATCCCACCACCATGAGATCTCAACCCAGGAGATCATCATCTGAGCCAAAACCAAGAGTTGGAGACTCAGCTAACTGAGCCACCGAGACAGCCCCTAACCCCACTACTTCAGATCTGACAAGGCTTGTTTGTTATCTTTATTTTTATTTTTTAAGATTTTTTTTCCCAAATACTTTTATTTTATTTTTTCAGTGTTACAAGATTCATTGTTCATGTACCACACCCAGTGCTCCATGCAGTACGTGCCCTCCTCAATACCCACCACCAGGCTCACCCAACCCTCCACCCCACCCCTCCAAAACCTTCAATTTGTTGTTCAGAGTCCACAGTCTCTCATGGTTCATCTCCCCCTCCGATTTCCCTGAATTCACCCTTCCTTTCCTTCTCACAATGTCCTCCATGTTTTTCCTTATGCTCCACATGTGAGACCATATGATAATTGACTCTTTCTGCTTGACTTATTTCACTCAACATAATCTCTTCCAGTTTTGTCCTTGTGATAAAAAAGTTGGGTATTCATCCTTTCTGATGGATTTTTATTTATTTATTTGACAGAGAGAGAGCACTAGCAGACAGTGGTAAACAGAGGAAGAGAAGGAAGCAGGCTCTCAACTCAGCAGAGAACCTGATTCAGGGCTTGAGCCCAGGACCCTGGGATCGTGACCTGAGCTGAAGGCAGACGCTTTAATGACTGAACCAACCAGGCACCCCTGTTATCTTTATTTTGGAGTGAGGCAAATTGAGTCTTAGAGGCTCTCAGCAAATGCCAAAACTCATACTCTTGATTTTGACCTGGGATGCCAACTCAGATTTGTCTTACTAGACATATCATGACTTTTCATCATTATCAGGCTGTTTCAAAGTCAGAGAGATTTTTATCTTTATTGAGAAAGACTCAAAAAGGACCAAATATTTGGTAAGTGCAAATAATACCAGTATTACTGATGGAATTCCAGGTTATTTGGGCATCAGAAGTAGAGTTTCCTCTGGGTGTACTTTTATATTAGTGTTTCTGAAACTTCATTGTGTATACAAGTCATTGGGGACCTTGTTAAAATGCAGATTTTGATTCAATAAGTCTGCCACAGGGCATAAGAATCTCCATTTCTTTTTTATTTATTTTATCTTTTCAGTGTTCCAGGATTCATTATTTATGCACCACACCCAGTGCTCCAGGCAATACTTCCCCCCTGCTATCACCCACCACCACACTCACCCAAAACCCCCTCCCCCTTCCCTTCCAAAACCCTCAATTTTCTTTCTCAGAGCTCACAGTTTCTCATGGTTCGCCTCCCCTTCCAATTTACCTCAATTCACTTTTCCTTTCCTTCTCCAAATGTCCCCATGTTATTCCTTATGTTCCACACGTAAGGGAAACTATATGATAATTGACTCTCGCTGCTTGACTTATTTCACTCAGCATAATCTCCTCCAGTCTCGTCCATGTTGATACAAAAGTTGGGTATTCATCCTTTCTGATGGAGACTTGATATTCCATTGTATATATGAACCATATCTTCTTTATCCATTCGTCTGTTGAAGGACATCTTGGCTCTTGTGGGAATGCAAGTTGGTGCAGCCACTTTGGTAAAGAGTGTGGAGGTTCCTTTAAAAATTAAAAATAGAGCTCCCCTATGACCCTGCCATTGCACTACTGGGTATTTACCCTAAAGATACAGATTTAGTGAAAAGAAGGGCCATATATAACCCAATGTTCATAGCAGCAATGGCCACAATCGCCAAACTGAAAATCTCCATTTCTAACAAATTTTCTTGTGTTATTGATGCTCCTGGTCCAAGAACTACACTTTGATTAGCAAGGCTTTAGATAGCAAGGATTTATATTACCCATGTGTAGGGCTTTTGTGGCCCAACTCTTTCTTGATATTCCCTACCCCATCCCTTGTCCCCAAAGAGAAGATTTATAGCACATTATTTTTCTGAGTAACCACCTTTAGTTCACAGAGAATTATCATATAAACTTATAGTCACTTGGGCAGGGATTTGAGCACTGAGGAAAAAGGATTTAATCCATTTATTTTTTCATCTAGACGGACTGCACAATATGCTGTCAACCTCCCCCTGAAATATAAAACCTCCCAAAGGGACTGCTTGGGATTTCCCTTGTTAGATAGGTGCCTTTAGAGAGCATTGTTGGGTCGCAGAAGGGATCAGCAGGGATCCAGAGAGCATCCTTTTTCATTTTGAGAACTAACAAAGCACTGGGAAAGTCATGAAAAGAAGAGTCTGAGAGTCTGCCATTTCCTAGCTGAGCTACCTATGACAAGAATTATTGGTTTTAGCATTTGCAACTATAAAATGGGAAGCATATTACCTATCTTACAGAACTTGTAAAAATTGCAGGTAATGCTCTCTCCTCCCTTTTTTAAGATCATGAACTCCTTTTTTAAAAAAAAAATCTAGTATAATTAACATATAGTGTTGTTCTACTTTCAGGTTTACAACATAATGATTCAACAATCCTATATATTACTCAGTGATAATGAACTTTTTTCCCCAAATACTTTTATTTTATTTTTTTAGTGTTACAAGATTCATTGTTCATGCACCACACCTAGTGCTCCATGCAATAGGTGCCCTCAATACCCACCACCAGACTCAACCAACCTCCCACCTGCCCTCCCATCCCAAACCCTCAGTTTGTGGCTCAGAGTTCACAGTCTCTCATGGTTCATCTCCCCCTCTGATTCCCCCCCATTCACCCTTCCTTTCCTTCTCACAATGCCCTCCATGAACTTCTTGAAGGTAGAACCTGCGTTACACTTGACTTCTGTCAAGCAGAGCTCTGAATACAATGCTTTCTGTATAATAGACCACCAGTTACTGATGGCCCAATAGACTATCTGGAGGAACACTGTAACATGTAAATCATTAGTGTACTAATTTTTTGGTATACTGCTTTAGTATTGCAAAGAAAAACATCCACTTATCCAATCAATTCCAAAGCTATACTGTTTTTACCTTCTATTACCTCTCAAGTTTATCTCCATCTTTACTATCCCTTTCATAATCAAAACCATATCATCTCTCACTTGGCCTAGCCTCCTAACTTATCTTCCCTTATCCACTGTTGACTTTCACAAATGCATTATCTATGATAAAACCACAATGGTGTTTTAAAAATTGAAAAATCTGATAGTGTCACTCTGCTGTTTAAAGGCCTCAGCACCTTCCCATTACACTTTGAACAAAGACAAATTGTGTATCTACCTCTAATCCAGTGGAAGATGAGGTCACAAGCTAATTAACGTTGTCCTTCCTTATTCCATTTGTGTCTCCACTGAACTTTAGGGATAATCAGAACATAATTTATATACCACTGCCTTAAAGGGTGAGTAAAAGTTGGTAAAGGAGAGGTGGGAAGAGGGCATTCCAAGTAGAAGAAACACCATGTGAAGGAACAGATGTTTGAGAAATCTTTCTGTCCTGAGGGAAGTACTGGTTTAGTTTATTTTGAGCATAGTGTTTAGGGTGTGTTGGCTACAAGTAAGGCTAGAGATGTAAGTACAGTTCAGGTCATAAAAGGTCTTGAATACCATGCTGAGCCAGGACAATTTTTTTTTTTTTTGATAGATGACGGCACTGGATTATTTTAACCATAAAAGGAACATGGTCATATTGACGCTTTTGTTTGTTTTGTTTTGTTTTTCATTGGTTTTAAATCCAGGAGTTAGCATTGTGCATGGGCAACATAGAAAAAAGATGTTCTCAAGAGAAGGTCATTTGAGCACTATCAGAGGGGCTTGGCACTCATACATGGGAAAGAAACAGTGTCAGAAACCAGAAAGAAAGATCCCAGTATTAGCAATGAGAGCCATCTGTGGTCTAGGGACTTAAACTAATTAAGGAACCAGCAAAGGAAGCAAGTACAGACAAGACAGAATGGTTAGTGAAGGCTTCAGCCAACACATATTGCTATCCAGTCAGCAGTGTGAAGACACTAGCACTGTAGATATCCTCGAAAGTACCAGGAGCTCTTGCATGTTTGAGATAACTTAGCAGTGTACTGACAGGTGGTTGAACCATACATGGATGTTTGGGCAAGAAGTCTGAGAGTCAGGGTATGGACTCCAGCTCTTTAAGAGGAAAGTAGGTAAGAACAAGGTAAATTCATTATCACTGTAATAAAGGAGACCTTTAGGTGAAGTCCTAGAGCAAAAATCCAGAATTGGGTTTAGAAATCTAGTTATGGACATTAGATAACACTTAGGAGGGAAAAGCTGTGAGTTTATAAGGCAATTTAGGAGCTTTTGGGTAGTTGGAGCATATTACCAATATCAAAGAAATAGATACTGAGAATGACTGAGACTTCTGATATGTTAATTAACTTTTCTGAACCCCAATGGCCTGTAGAATGGGGATGATAATATCTATTTCACAGAATTATTGAAAACATTAAATATGATCATGTGAAAGCTCCTACCACTGTGAGGAGACACAGTAGGTACTCATTATGTTAGTTTTCTTTTTGTACTTTCAGCTTCAATTCAGAATTTGTCAAACAGCTGGGGTTAGCTCAGTCCATCATAGGGAGGTATTTGGCTTGGATCAGAAAGAGTAAGAAGAAGGCAGAATTTTAGAAAATGAACTATGGAGCTACCTAAAAGGAATGAGTCTGGAATCTTGCTAGACTAGACTAAGAAGAAGCTAATCCAAAGGAACTCTTGAAATGGCCTTTTCTGTGAATTCAAGTGGAATAAGGCAGAAAAATTTTCTTTCTAGTGTGGACCTTGTAATCCAGGGGGCACATTTAGAAAATTAAAGTGAGACACATAGTTCTAAAGCTTCAATAAGAGCTCCTCTTTTGCATGGCTTTAAACTACTAACTGTACTCAATTGATTTCTCTGACAGGATGGCTTTTATAGTTGATTACATGTCAAATCAAAAGTCAGCTGTATGAGGACAAGCAATTTATTTTAACCTAAGATGCACCATTCCAATGACTTACAAAGTTACAAGGAGGAGACTGGGCCACAATATAAGATTTCAAAATTTCATTCGCTTTCTTGTTTCCATCCTTAGAAAGTTCTTAGAAGAGATCTTACATTGGTATATTTTATACCATGTCATTTTATATATCTCCACTCTCTTAAAACTAGACTAGTTAACCATCCTCCCCAACTCTCCCTCATTTTTGCAGTTTTTGCAAATGAACTTCAGTTGATCCAACTTTTTCTCCCTTATATGAACACACTTTTTGCATCAGTTGAGGTTTCTTTGCTTTTCTCATTAAGAACACCTTTCTGGCACAGCAAAGAGGCACTCCACAGCAAGCAGGCTCTGAATGTAGAGCTAGTTTTTTGATTGAGCCTCCTATTCTTCCATACCTCCCACTCTTCCTGTGATCACTCTTTTTAGCTTAGTGAAATATTTGTTTAGCCTTTTAACATTAAAAACCACCTGCTAACTTTTGATATGGAATCCTATGGTATTCTTCTTCAAGGCATGGTGTCTCCTCAGATGGCCTTATCTGGTCATGACCTATATTACTTGTTTCTCTTGAGGCCTAAAGGGATAGACCCAAACTTTGGTTTATTGTCAGTTGAACAACATCTGTATCATCTATCTTCCATGGACACAGAACCCAGTGGATGAAGGTATCAGGAGAGTAGATCACTGAGTCATGGAGCAGTGAGCTTTATATCTCCAACCCTTCTAGCCATTTTGGTTTCATTATTGCAACAATTACATTCACTTTCTTTAGTTTGTTCATAGTTTTCTTATATTTGTTTTGCCATTGTTGCAACTAAGTATGAGTTAGCAGCCTTCTGGGCCCATATGGTACAAATTACAAGTAACATCCACATTGCTTACTCTGTGCCAGGCCTTATGTTTCCCTGTATTGACTAATGTATGTACTATGTACGTATTAACAAATTAATCTTTATAACAACCTTAAAAAGTATTATAAGCCTCAAATTTCCTGTGAAAAAAATTGGAGCTCAAAGAGACTTGATGACTTGTCCAAGGTCCTGCAGTTGATAACCAGCAGAACTAGGACTGAGTCCTACTCCAGAGCTTGCACTCTTGAATATTATACTGTTAATTTTTCCAAGGCTGTTTGCAAAACATGTTTACATGTGTCATCTGGTCTTCACAGCAATCCCATAATTATTCACATTTTACAAACAAGGAAATAAAGGCTGCAATATATGGAGAATATGCTGCAAATTACATAAGAAGTGGAGCTAGGATGTGAACCAAGGTTACTGATTTTAAATTTAGAAATTTTCTACCAAAGAGTTGATGTTCTAAATTCAAGCATCTGGGAATAAATTTGTATCTGATTTAACTTACAGGTATGCACAGACCTTGTATGTATATGTGCATGTGTATGTGTTCACACATATATATGCATATATATATTTTTATATTAACACACATATAATAAAATATCTCTTGATACATTTTTAATTTGGTTAGTATGTAAGGATAACACACTATGAAAACAATCAGTAAATCACTTTTTATGCCTTTAACAAAGACTGTGTGTGTGTGTGTGTGTGTGTGTGTGTGTGTGTAATCACATTTTACCTTATTGGAAAGTTGGTATTTTTGACATTGACTCTTGGAGTTTAAAATCTAAGGATAATCCATTTTAACCAGATGATGTACTCCCCAAAGCAAAATTGTGTAGAATATTGCTCCATGCAACTCCCTGGTTTCCACATGTCCTCTAAATCCTTTATCTGAGAAATGTGGGGGTATTATGGTAGGTAGACACAGTTTGGGGCATTATCTAACCTGATTTTGAATCTTGATTCCTCTTCTGACACTCAGCAAATTACTTTTACCTAACTTTTTTCTCTAAGCATCAGTATTTTAATCAGCTAAAAAGAAGTCATTTTACAACCTTTAGACTTTCCTTAGTTGTCTCTTCATATAGTTGTCAGAGTGTTAGTTCTAAAATACTGTCCAGATTATGTCATTCACCTCCTTAAAATTCATCTATCACTCTCTCTTGTTTTAAGGATAAAGTTCAGACTCTTTAACCTGAACCTTAAAGCTCTTAATAACTTTCTAGTTTTATTCCTCTCAAACTTCCTTCATCTTTCTTACATTTGAGTGGCACTTCAGCCCAAGTTTACCTAGTTATTAACAGGTTGTAGCTTAGAACTCAGATTCTCTGACATGAAATTTAATACTTTTTGTATTCTAACATCATCTCTAATAAACAAACCTCTAAGAGTAACTTACTCAGGCTGATTCCAGTTAATATGTCCAGAGTATGGATTCTACCTGATCTAGATAATAAAAAACAATCAGTTAATACTTATACTTGAATCTCTCTGCTAGGTGCTGTGTAATCTAATTAAGATACACTCATTTCTTTAAGGAGCTCACAATATAGTAGGAGAGATGAAGACAAACAAAATGGATTTTAAATCAGATAGAGTCTGTCCCTCCCTTCTAACATAATGTAAAATACATCAGAGGAAGGGAGAGTGATGGAGTCATTGGGCTAATGAGGAGGTAGGAAATAGACCAAAGTTAGGAGTCAGGAGGCCTGAATTCTAATTCTGATCTCACTAGGAACTTTCTACATAATCTCAGAGAAGTCATTTCCCCTCTCTAAGCCTCAATTTCTGCATTTAAAAAATGATGGGTTTGGAATAGCATTAGATGGTGCCTAAGACTCAAGTGAGCTCTAATATTATCATCATCCTTATGGTTAACATGGAGTACTCTTCTGAAAGAAAAATAACAGCTATCATTAGTTGAGTGTTTTCTGTGTGCCAGTCACTGTTTTAAATACTTGATGTGCACCTAATCTTCATAACAACACTATGAAGAATATATTATTTTCATCCTCATTATACAGGTTAGGAAGCTGAAGTAGGGAGAGGTCAAGTAAGTGCTAGATCTGTGATTTGAACCTAGGTTCTTGTGTATGCAGAACTGGTACTTTTCCCTACCCTTTTTTGTGGCTTCTTAAAATGCTTGCTGTTATATCAGAGGCACCCAAATCTCCAACTCCATGTACATGGGAACATTAATTTTGCCAAATCTCTTGGTCATATTCCTTTGATTTTATAAGTTGTAAACAATCATACGCACATCTTCAGTGCACACTCCCTAGTGAAAGTAGTGATTCTCTCTCTTGGAATCTGTAGTCATCACTCTTGTTCTGGATAATGCCACTTTATTATTTTTCCCCAAATACTTTTATTTTATTTTTTCAGTGTTACAAAATTAATTATTCATGCACCACACCCAGTGCTCCATGTGATAATGCCACTTTAAAAAATATTTAAGAAGGCAATGTGCATGTTTATATTTTTTTAGAAGAGTGTTTCTTTTTTTAAAGATTTTATTTATTTATTTGTCAGAGAGAGAGTGAGAGCCCAGCAGGCAGAGGCAGAGAGAGAAGCAGGCTCCCCACTGAAAGGAGCCTGATGCAGGACTTGATCCAAGGACACTGGGATCATGACCTGAGCTAAAGGCAGCAGCTTAACCAACTGAGCCACCCAGGTGTCCTGTATGTTGATATTTTTGAAACATCTTACCAACAGGAGCATGACCCACTTGCTAGTGTTTTAGGAACATGATTAACAATAGAGCCAAATAGCTCTTATCAAAATAAATAAATAAAATGAATAAGTGCAATAAAATTTTTAATATATTTCCCTTTATTTACCAACGCATAAACTTGATAATTGAAATGGACTCTTTCCTATTAATAAAGTATGATACTCTCTGGGTTTATATATATAAATATGTCTTCATGCACAATATATAAGTGTGTGTGTGTGTATGTACACACACACATTTAAATTTATAGCTTTAGAAGAGAATGCATAGAATGTTTGGGACAATTTATTCACTTTTTACCACTTATTCTGCTTTCTAAGATGTTTTCATATACATTGCAGTTGGGTCATAAGACTTTTATGATCCTTTCTAATAAAGAGATTCTGATTCTGTGGTCTTAATTTTATTTTGGAGATCACAAGACCTCAACAGTGCAGTGAATTAGACTGGGCATTATTATCTTTCTTGTATATAGATGAAACATTTGGACCTCAAATAAATAAAATTTTTTGCTTCAGGCACCACAACTTGGAAACCAGAAAAGCTGATTTCAAAATCAGTATTCCTTTTACTATACCATAGTGCCTCCCCTGCATTTTTCACATATGATTTTATTTAAGCCTGGCGTAGGTCCAGCAAACTAGAATTCTTGTGGTTACAGACAGGCTCAGAGATCGCAGGGGTTACTGAATCTGAGCTGCATTTGGCAGATTTGAAGAAAGAGTAGCCAGATTACCTTGCAGACAGAGAGGACATGTGCAGGCCTGTCAGGAGAGCTCCCAGCTTGCACTTCATTCTCAGGTCTAGGAAAAAGCATTGACAGTTTAGATCCAGCCTACTTTGTCCTTGCCAAGAGGGACCCTTCTCATTCATATTTATATACAATTCATTCAAATTTATTTCTGTTGTGGTTTTACTTTGTTCAAATGATTATTTAATGACTTCTTCATGCCAACACACACACACACACACACACACACACACACACACACACACACACACACACTATAGACCATAAATGCTTAGAGGCTAAGTCCACATCTGTTTTTACTCATTATTGTTTCCCCATTGCTAAGAACCATGATGAATTTGGTAAACATTTAATAAATATTTGTTAAATAAAGATAAAATCCATACAAATACCAAGTGTTAAGTCCTAGTGCTAGGCTATATTATGGATACTCCTGTTTTTGTTTCTTGATCCTCATTGAATCATAATCATTCAGTGAGATAATAGAGAAGGCACTATGATGTTGTATGATTTCATGGCCAAAGTTTTGAAAGTGTTTGCATACTATTTACTGCTTCTACTTTCTCACTTCCTATTCAATCTTCAGCCTGTTGCACTTTGTCTGCCTCCACCACTTTATTCAAATTGCTTAATAAACCCTGAAACATCTTTTATAACCTCATCTCACATGACCCCCAGCATTTGACATTGTTAGTCACTCTTCTCCCTCTTTTCTTTTATTTTTCCTGGCAACATTCTATCTTGGTTTTCCTTTCATATCTCTGTGTACTGCCCATACTCCCTGGACTTCTTTTCTTTTGAGGACCCTTAAGTGTTGGGATTTCCTAGGATTTCATCCTACCTTCATCATACAATTTCCTTACTCTTCTCATTCATACTTTTCAATTTTTTTATGACTTCAACTACCACCTACAAACTAATACCTTTTGAATCTCTTATTTCATTCCTTGATAATCTTATGAGGTTTAGGCTCTTATTTCCAAACATCTACTGAGCAGTAGAAAGGACAGGAAGGACATTTATTACAGAGTGTGGTAGGAATAAGATCAATAATGGTCAGAAAGCTGCTAGTAAGTTTCAGTGTGAGTGTGAGTACTTAGAGACATTCATTTGATCTCACTAGTGCAGATTATTTTTTGCAAAAAGAAAAAAGAACCTAGTATAAAACAGGTACATAATAAATATTTTTGAATGTATAAATGAGTGAGAATGAATGAAATAGAGGAATTGATGGGTCTAGATAAACTTCCCACTAGGTTCTTTACAAATGTAATTTACTATTGCAACAGCTAATAGTGATATGAGCATGTCTGTTTATTTCTTTACATTCCAGTGTCCCCGTTGCCATTACCCATCCAGGCCTCCATTATCCCTGTTTACATTATTTGTTCCCCTTTAAACTGATATCCATATAATAGCTAAAATCTAAAAAGCAAATATGGTTATATCAGTGTCCTGCTCAAATTCTCCAATTGCCCTACATTTTCTTTTCTTTTCTTTTCTTTTCTTTTCTTTTCTTTTCTTTTCTTTTCTTTTCTTTTCTTTTCTTTTCTTTTCTTTCTTTCTTTCTTTCCTTTCTTTCTTTCTTTCTTTCTTTCTTTCTTTCTTTCTTTCTTTCTCTCTCTCTCTCTCTCTCTCTCTTTCTTTCTTTCTTTCTTTCTTTCTTTCTTTCTTTCTTTCTTTCTTTCTTTCTTTCTTCTTTAGTCAGCATTTCTTTTTCATTATGTTGTTAGTCACCATACAATACTTCATTAATTTTTGATGTAGTGTCCTATGATTCACTGTTTGTGTATAACAGCCACTGCTCCATGCAATACCTGCCCTCCTTAATACCCATCGCCAGGATAAACCATTCCTCCATCCCATCCCCTCTAAAATCCTCAGTTTATTTCCTGGAGTCTATAGTCTCTTATGGTTCATCTCCCTGTCTCATTTCCCTCCCTTTATTCTTCCATTCCTTCTCTAAATGTCCTCCATGTTATTCCTCATGTTACGAGTTAGAAACTAGAGAAACAGTAGAATGCATCAATGAATCCAGAAGTTTGTTTTTTGAAAGAATCAATAAGATTGATAAGCCACTGGCCAAACTCATCCAAAAGAAAAGAGAGAGGACCCTAATTAATAAAATTATGAGTGGAAGAGGAGAGATCACGACTAATCCAAAGGAAATAGAAACAATCATCAGAAATTATTATCAACAGCTATATGCCAATAAGTTAAACAACCTAGGAAAAAATGGATGGGATGCATTCCAGGAAACCCATAATCTTCCAAGACTGAAACAGGAAGAAATTGACAAACTGAATAGACCAATATCTAGTAATGAGATTGAAGCAGTGATCAAAAACCTCCCAAAAAACAGGAGTCCAGGGCTGGATGGATTCCCTGGGGAATTCTACCAAACATTCAAGGAGGAAATAATACCTATTCTCCTGAAACTGTTTCAAAAAATAGAAATGGAAGGAAAACTCCCAGACTCTTTCTATGAAGCAAGCATTACCCTGATCCTCATGTTCCACATATAAGTGAAACCATATGATAATTGACTTTCTCTGCTTGCCTTACTTCACTTAGTGTAATCTCCTCCAGTTCCATCCATGTTGATGCAAAAGCTGGGTATTCATCCTTTCTGAAGGCTGAGTAATATTCCACTGTATATATGGATCACATCTTTTTTTCTTTTTTTAAAATTTAATTTAATTTTTTCAGTGTTCCGAGATTCATTGATTATGGACCACACCCAGTACTCCATACAATATGTGCCCTCCCCAGGCTCACCCATCCTGCCATACCCCTTGCCTCCAAAACTCTCAGTTTGTTTCTTAGAGTCCACAGTCTCTCAAGTTTTGTCTCCCACTCTGATTTCCCTCAATTCACTTTTCCTTTTCTTCTCCTAATGTCCTCTATGTTTTTCCTTATGCTTTACACGTAAGTGAAGCCATATGATACTTGACTCTCTCTGCTTGACTTATTTCACTCAGCATAATCTCTTCCATTCCCGCCCACGTTGACACAAAAGTTGGGTATTCATCCTTTCTGATGGAGGCATAATATTCCATTGTATATGAACCATATCTTCTTTATCCGTTTGCCTTTTGAAGGGTATCTTGGCTTTTTCCACAGTTTGGCTATTGTGAACATTGCTGCTATGAACTTTAGGGTGCATATGGCCCTTCTTTTCACTACATCTGTATCTTTGGGGTAAATAAATACCCAGTAGTGCAATTGCTGGGTCATAGGGTAGCGCTATGTTTAATTTTTTGAGGAATCTCCACACTGTTTTCCAAAGTTACTGCACCAACTTGCATTCCCACCAACAGTGGAAGAGGGTTCCCCTTTCTCCACATCCTCTCCAACATTTGTTGTTTACTATCCTGTTGATTTTTGGCCATTCTAACTGGTATAAGGTGGTATCTCAGTGTGGTTTTCATTGAATCTCCCTGATGGCTAAAGATGATGAACATTTTTTCATGTGTTTGTTAGCCATTTGTATGTCTTCTTTGGAGAAGTGTCTGTTCATTTCTTCTGCCCATTTTTTGACTGGATTATCTATTCTTTGGGTGTTGAGTTTGAGAAGTTCTTTATAGTTCTTGGATATCAGCCCTTTGTCTATAGTTCATTTGCAAATATTTTCTCTCATTCTGTGGGTTGCCTTTTTATTTTGTTGACTGTTTCCTTTGCTGTACAAAAGCTTTTTATCTTGTTGAAGTCCTAAAAGTTTATTTTCGCTTTTGTTTCCTTTGCCTTTGGAAACGTGTCTTGAAAGAAGTTGCTGTGGCCAATGTCGAAGAGGTTACTGCCTATCCTCTAGGATTTGATAGATTCCTATCTCACATTGAGGTCCTTCATCCATTTTTAGTTTATCTTTGCATATGGTGTAAGAGAATGGTCCTGTTTCATTCTTCTGTATATAGCTGTCCAATTTTCCCAGCACCATTTATTAAAGAGACTGTCCTTGAATGGATAAAGAAGATGTGGTCCATATATACAATGGAATATTACTTAGCCATCAGAAACGATGAATACCCAACTTTTGCATCAACATGGATGGGATGGGAGGAGATTATGCTGAGTGAAATAAGTCAAGCAGAGAGAGTCAAGTATCATATGGTTTCACTTACTTGTGGAACATAAGGAATAACATGGGGGACATTAGAAGAAGGAAAGGAAAAGTGAATTGGGGGAAATTGAAGGAGGAGACCAACCACAAGAGACTGTGGACTCTGAGAAACAAACTGAGGGTTTTAGAGGGGATGGGTGAGCGTGGTGGTGGGTTTTAAGGAGGTCATGTATTGCATGGAGCACTGGGTATTGTACATAAAAAATGAATCTTGGAACACTGCATCAAAAACTAATGATGTATTTTATGGTGACTAAAATAACACACACACACACACACACACACACACACACACACACACACACAAGACTGTTTTTTCCATTGGATATTGTTTCCTTCTTTGTCAAAGCTTAGTTGACCATAGAGTTGAGGGTCCATTTCTGGGCTCTCTATTCTGTTCCATTGGTCTATGTGTCTGTTTTTGTGGCAGTACCGTGCTGACTTGGTGATCAAGGCTTTGTAATATAGCTTGAAATCAAGCAACGTGATACCTCCAGGTTTGTTTTACTTTTTTAACATTTCCTTGATGATTTATGGTCTTTTCTGGTTCCATAGATTTTAGGATTGTTTGTTCCAGCACTTTGAAAAATTCCATTTGTCTATAAAGTAAAAAAGTAACTCTTTAGTTTGCATTCAAGAGCTGTCCCTTCCTGTGTTCTAGTCATATTGAACTATTTGTCCTTGTTTCACTGTTTTTATTTTATACATTTTTTTCTAGGACTTTAGCTGCTTAAGACATCCTTAGTATTATTTTATTCCAGCCCTTAATTCATACCATGTTATCTGTCTGAAATGCTTCATTTTAACTTTCCTCCTTTGCCTGCCTTTCTCATTATAAAGCATTTAGTAGTGTCTGGCATATAGGAAGCATTTGATAAATGGAATGAATATTGTTATCATTATCTTTGTTGTCATAGTCATCCTCCTCCTACTACTCATCATCATAACATGTGAGAGGTCCTAGCCTGTCAGAAGTATAAGGGATTTTAATTACTTAGTTCAATTTACATTTTATATATTCTCAAATAGATCCAGGAAAAGGAAGAGGTTTGTTTAGACTTACACAGCTTGTAAGAAAGACGGCAAATCGGACAAGCTAGAACCTAGCTAAACTGACTTTGCCCACTGCTCCAAAAGGCCTCTTATAGTCTTGAAATTATTTTACCTTCTGAAGGATTGATGGCCACAAGTGTTGCTGAGAGAAGAGCATGGCCAGTCTTAACTGGAGTCAAATATTGGCTCTTCAACTTACTTGATAATATTATTTAACTCATAAAGCATTATTATTCATAAAATGAATAATGTATATACAATACATAGCACAAACCTTGAAGAAGTGCTCCCCCTCTTTACTTCATATTTTGTCTGTGTCCCCTCAGATATATAGGCTAGAAGAGATTCCAAGACCTTATAGTTATGCTGGTCAAAAGAGTAGCTTTTGACCAAACAAAAGAATGGTTGGTTCTTTAAACTTACAGAAGGGAAATATCTTGGGAAGAAAGCTAAGAACATATTGTCTTCAGAGTGAGCAGAATCCCAAAATAGCTTACTGCATACGGGTTTCTAGTCATGCTTGGGAATGTAGCCGACTGAGCACAACATGGCCCTATCCTGGGTCTCTGCCAGCTTTGCCCTCCCTGTGTGTGGGACAGATGCATCTGTGCCCATGGTCCATATTTTGCATCTGTAAGGGATTCAAGCAGGTTATGAGACAGCAAGAGTTAGACCTGAAAAGGGGTCCAAGTACCCTGAAACACTATCCTGCATTGTAGTACTCGGAATCTAAACCTTTATCTGTAAAAAATTCTGCAGAGCTGTTTACCTAGTTTCAGGAAGAATATGCCTTCTGTTCTGCCTGTCTTCTTCTTGTTCCTACCTCTGTTTCTTGGACCTGACCCTTCTCATTTGAGCTTGAATATATCAGACTGGGATGATCTTCAGTTGGTGAATTTGGAATGCTTTTTTCTTCCTGTGTGAGAAGCTGAAATTGTATCAAAAAACCCCCTAGGACTATCATTCACTAAGAGACAGTGGAGTAACATTTTTGATCTTTTACTTTGTTTTCTTGATAATTGTTATTAACCCTAAGAAGTAAACTTTAATTTCTTTTACCAAATGAAGAAGCTGAGATATTAATAAACAGTGACTACATTAACTTAAGATAAACAGTGACTACAATAACTTAAGTGATAAAAAGCTAGTAAGCCCCAGAGCAAGGTTGTAAATGTTGGTCTGATTGGCCGCCTTCTGCTTTACCATGTACTCCCCAGTAGCTGCATCATCTGTCTTTACTTGTGAGCTGAGCCTTCTTCAGTGTTTCCAGGTTGTGTTTATGCCCCTATTCACAAAGGAAGTATAAATTATAGAATCCTAGCCTCCACTACTCATTTATCCCTCTTTTCTCCTCCCCAAAGGGTCCAGATAGTTTGATTTCAGGTGAGAGTTCTTTCCTGGCTTGTAGATGGCCACTTTATTGCTGTGTTCTCACATGGCTTTTCCTCTGTGTGTGTGCCTGGAAAGAGAGAGTGAGCAAGCTCTCTGGTATCTCTTATAAGGACACTAATTTTATTGGGTCAGGGTCTTACCCTTATGACTCCATTTTACCTTATTGCTAACATGGAGACTCCATCTCCAAAAATAGCCACACTGGGAGTTAGGACTTCAACATGTGAATTGTGGAGGAGGACAAAGCACATTCAGTCTGTAACAAGGGGGCTATGGAATCAATCTGACAGCTCTGATTCAGGCATAGGGATAGTAAAGTAAGAAATTATTATTAAGTTTGTATCTAAAGAATAAAAAGAAGTTAGCCAGATAAACAGAAAGAGACAAAGATCTGTGGGAAGAGAGAAAGAAAGCATAATGCTTTGGAAGGAATGAAGTTAGTTTGTGGTAGTTGTTACTTAAGATAGGTGTAGGAGGTGAGAGGTGGAAATGGAAAGTGAAGTATGGGGAGTGGAAAGGTAAGCAGGAGTTAAATCAAGCATTAAATTAAATTAAATTAAATTAAATTAAAAATTAAAGCCTACCTTAAAGATCCTGGGTTGTGTGTTTTTGTGTGTGTGTGTGTTCCTTACATATCCACTTTTATTATATTTTGGAAAGCGAAATTTAATTAATTGTGTTCATTACTTATTATTTGCTTATTATGTTAATTATGTAGCATTTTATTTATTTATTTGTTTGTTTGTTTTTGGTGGTGGGTATTGAGGAGGGCACGTTTTGCATGGAGCACTGGGTGTGGTGCATGAACAATCAATCTTGTAACACTGAAAAAATAAAATAAACATATCCTGGTTGTGTTTTAATGGCAGTTGGAAGGCATTGAAGAATTTTACTTGAGAGATTGTCATGAACAAGTTTTTGTTATAGAAACAGAATTCTTGGGGCGCCTGGGTGGCGCAGTCGTTGAGCGTCTGCCTTCGGCCTAGGTCATGATCTCGGAGTCCTGGGATCAGGCCCCGCATCGGGCTCCTTGCTTGGCGGGAAGCCTGCTTCTCCCGCTGCCATTCCCTCTGCTTGTGTTCCCTCTCTCGCTGTGTTTCTCGCTGTCAAATAAATAAAATCTTTAAAAAAAAAAAGAAAAGAAAAAAGAAACAGAATTCTTTCAGCAGTATGGAAAATGGATTGAAGAGGGAGAAATCTGAGGCTGAGAGAATGATAAGAGGCTCTTAAAAATAGTCGATGGCTATAAAAGATGGTGACCTAAAGGAGTAGAGATGGAGAGAAATGGACAGATTTAAAAAATTTATTTCAAAGTAGAATAAATATTTCGTGATTAGACATGGGTATAAGAGAGAGGAAGGAGTCAAAGAGTCTTCAAGATTTCTTACTTTAATTTATGGTGGGAGATTTATACTGCTTACTGAAAAGGGGGAGCACAAAAGAGGAAGAGCAGGTTTTTGTATCTGGGAGCATTTTAGACATATTGTATTTAACATATCCAAGGCAACCAAGGGGGTTGTCCATAAGATAATTGAATATACTTCCTGAAACTAAGAGGAAGTATCTTCTTTAGAGATTTATATTTACAAATATTCATCATATTCATGGTAATTGAAACATAGGTGTTTATGCCATCCTCCAGTAAAAAAAGAGAGTAAAGGTCCAAATTATTTATGAGAAACATTTAGGAACACACAGAATAATAAGAGTCTACAGAAGACAACAAAAAAGAACAGTTATATGTAGAGGAAGAAACATAGGAAGTCAAGGGAAAAGAAAATGAACATTAGTGTCATATGGTGCTGGGAGGTCAAGTAAAGGCACTTAGAAAAATTCCTTGAGTTAGCAAAAGGTCTTTAGTGAACTTCAGAAAAGCAGCTTAAAAGGTGTGGCTGTTTGTGATCTAGTGATAATATAATGGATTGAAGAGTATGTGGGGACAAAGGAAGTAGAGATAGTAAACCCACTCAGTAAGAAATTACTTTATACTTTATTTTAAAATAATCTGGCTTAGTTGGTAAAGCATACTCTAAGCTAAGTCTAAGCTAACTAACTAACTAACTAACTAACTAACTAACTCTAAGCTAAGCATACAACTAAGCTCACTTCGCTGGCTTAGTTGGTAGAGCATACTACTCTTAATCTTGGGATTATAAATTTGAGTCCCATGTTGGGTATTAGGGAGGGCACGTGTTGGGATGAGTGTTGAGTTTTATACATAACTAATGAACCATTGAATATAACAGCAAAAATTTATGATGTACTATATTGCTGGCTAATTGAACATAATTAAAAATAATAAAATTAAACCTTTAAAAACAAATAAAATAAATTAAAAATAAAATAATCTGAAAGTTCTGATCAATTACACTTTTTGTAATTCTACCCTCCATGTCCAATCTATCACTAAGTCAACTTATCCTCAGTTTATCCTCAAAACATATCCCATTTTATCTATTTCTTCTTCCCTACTACCACTTTAATCAAAATCACTAGTATTGTTTACTTGGACCATGGTAATATCTCCCATATTATCCTTTTGCTTCCAGAGTAATCTTTTGAAAACATAGAGCCTGTTGTTCTCCCGCTTAAAATCCATTAATGGCTTGCCCTTGTACTTATAATAAATCCCAAACACTGTACTCTGGGTTCCACATCTATCCACCATCAAGCATCTTCCTCCTTCTTCAACTTCGTCTTGTGCCACTCTGTTCATTCCCACTGTGCTCTAGCCACACTATTTATTCCTTAAATAATTTGTGTTTGTCTGTACTGTAACTTTTTGCAATAGCTGTTCTCAGTGCCTGGGATATTGTTTCTCTAGATCTTTATCTTATTCCTTTATTCAAATTTCACCCAAAAATCCCCTCTTCGGTGATGAGTTTCCAGACCACACAATATAACAACCCCATACTTTCTACTCTTATTTACTTTGCACAGTGTCTATACACTCTTTAATATTAGTTTTTGTTTGTTGTGTTTGTATTCTCTTAGGTAGAAAGTGAGCACTGGGGTGTTATATGTAAGTGATGAATCACTAAATTCTACTCCTGAAGCCACTATTACCCTATATGTTAAATAATTCGAATTTAAATAAAAACTTGAAAAAAACAAACTAAAAAATGCTAAATGCAAAAGACTCATCAGAAAAAATACTAAGTGACCTTTGATAGCTTACTAAATACCAGAAACTGTGCTTAAAAAAAAGAAAGAAAGAAAAAGAAGAAAAGAAAAGAAAAAAGAAAGTAAGCTTTATAAGTTCAGATGTCTTCTTATTCTATCATTTTATTTCTGCATCTAGCTCAAATTTGGCACATAGTGGGTCTTCAGATAAACTTTTGAGATGTACATGTGGATAGATGGATGAATGAAGTTTTTAAAAACTTCAGGAGAGCTAGTGTTCTGGATATAGAAAGGTAGGGAGTCAAAGAAAGCTAATTTGAAATTGGAGAGATATTAGAATATGTAAATGCTGCTGAGAAACAGTATGGGAGTAAAGGGAGAGGATGAAGTAAAATAAACACACAGGAGGATAATGTGACTGTCATTGTTCATTTTTAATCAATTTGTCATTTAACGGTCTTGTTTTTTACCTAAATACTTTTATTTTTATTTTTTATTAACATATAATGTCTTATTTGCCCCAGGGATACAGGTCTGTGATTCATCAGGCTTACACATATCACAGCACTCATCATAGCAAATACCCTCCCCAATGTCCATAACCCAGCCACCCTATCCCTACCCCCCTACCCCCCAACAACCCTCAGTTTGTTTCATGAGATTGAGAATCTCTTATGGATTGTCTCCCTCCCTATTCCACCTTATTTCAATTCCCCCTCCCCCACTCCTCACAACCCCCTGCCCTGCCTCTCAAATTCTTCATATCAGGGAAATCATATGATAATTATCTTTCTCTGATTGACTTATTTCGCTTAGCATAATACCCTCTAGTTCCATCCACGTTGTTGCAACTGGCAAGGTTTCATTTCTCTTGGTGCCTGCATAGTATTCCATTGTGTGTGTGTGTGTGTGTGTGTGTGTGTGTGTGTGACTGTTTCTTTATCCATTCATCTGTTGATGGACATCTAGGTTCTTTCCATAGTTTGGCTATTGTGGACATAGCTGCTATAAACATTCGGGTGCAAGTGCTCCTTCTGATCACTACATTTGTATCTTTAGGGTAAATACCCAGTAGTGTGATTGCTGGGTCATAGGGTAGCTCTATTTTCAACTTTTTGAGGAATCTCCATACTGTTTTTCAGAGTGGCTGCACCAGCTTGATTCCCACGAACAGTGTAGGAGGGTTCCCCTTTCTCCACATCCTAACCAATATCTGACATTTCCTGACTTGTTAATTTAGCCATTATGACTGGTATGAGGTGGTATCTCACTGTGGTTTTGATTTGTATTTCTGTGATGGCAAGTGATGTTGAGCACTTTTTGGTGTGTCTGTTGGCAATTTGGAAGTCTTCTTTGCAGAAATGTCTGTTCATGACTTCTGCCTATTTTTTGACTAGATTATTTGTTCTTTGGGTGCTGAGTTTGATGAGTTCTTTATAGATTTTGAATACTAGCCCTTTATCTGGTTTTGGGATCAAGGTAAAGATGGCCTGATAAAATGAGTTTGGAAGTTTCCCTTCCATTTCTATTTTTTGGAACAGTTGCAGGAGAATAAGTATTAATTCTTCCTTACATGTTTGGTAGAATTCCCCTGGGAAACCGTCTGGCCCTGGGCTCTCGTTTGTTGGAAGATTTTTAATGACTGCTTCAATCTCCTTACTGGTTATGGCTCTGTTCAGGTTTTCTCTTTCTTCCTGGTTCAGTTTTGGTAGTTTATGTATCTCTAAGAATTTATCCAATTCTTCCAGATTGTCTAAATAGCTGGCATATTGTTGCTCATAATATGTTCTTAGAATTGTTTGTATTTCTTTGGTGTTGGTTGTAATCTCTCCTCTTGTGTTCATGATTTTATTAATTTGAGTCTTTTCTGTTTTCTTCTTGATAAGTCTGGCCAAGGGTTTATCAATTTTATTAATTCTTTCAAAGAACCAGCTCCTAGTTTCATTGATTTGTTCTACTGTTCTTTTGGTTTCTATTTCATTGATTCCTGCTCTGATCTTTATTATTTATCTTCTCCTGCTGGTTTTAGGCTTTCTTTGCTGTTCTTTCTCCAGCTTCTTTACATGTAGGGTTAGGTTGTGTATTTGAGGTCTTTCTGGTTTCATGAGAAAGACTCGTATTTCTATATATTTTCCTCTCCGGTCTGCCTTTGCTGTGTCCCAAAGATTTTGAATAGTTGTGTATTCATTTTTGTTTGTTTCCATGACTTTTTTAAATTCTTCTTTAATTTCCTGGTTGACCCATTCATTCTTTAGTAGGATGCTCTTTAGCCTCCATGTATTGGAGTTCTTTCCAACTTTCCTCTTGTGATTGAGTTCTAGTTTCAAGGCATAGGGGACTGAAAATATGCAGGGAATGATCCCAATTTTTTTGTACCAAATGAGACCTAATTTGTGACCCAGAATGTGATCTATTCTGGAGAATGTTCCATGTGCACTAGAGAAGAATGTAAATTCTGTTGTTTTGGGATGGAATATTCTGAATATGTCTGTGATGTCCATCTGGTCCAGTGTGTCATTTAGAAGCTTTATTTCCTTGTTGATCTTTAGCTTAGATGATCTGGCCATTTCAGTGTGGGGGGAGTTAAAGTTCCGTACTATTATTGTATTATTGTCAATGTGTTTCTTTGATTTTGTTATTCATTGGTTTATATAATTGGTTGCTCCCATGTTACAGGCATAGATATTACAATTGTTAGATCTTCTTGTTGGACAGTCCCTTTAAGTATGATATAGTGTCCTTCCTCATCTCTTATTATAGTCTTTGGCTTAAAATCTAATTTATCTGATATAAGGATTTCCATCCCAGCTTTCTTTTGATGTCCATTAGCATGGTAAATTGTTTTCCACCCCCTCATTTTAAATCTGGAGGTGTCTTGAGGTCTTAGATAAGTTCTTATAGACCGCATATAGATGGGTCTTGTTTTTTTTAATCCATTCTGATACCCTTTGTCTTTTGATTGGGGCATTTAGCCCATTTACATTCAGGGTAACTATTGAAACATATGAATTTAATGCCATTGTATTGCCTGTAAGGTGACTGTTACTGTATATTGTCTCTGTTCCTTTCTTGTCTGTGTTTTTTTTAGGCCCTCTCTTTGCTTAGAAAACCCCTTTCAATATTTTCTGTAGGGTTGGTCTGATGTTTACAAATTCTTTTAGATTTTGTTTGTCCTGGAAGCTTTTAGTCTCTCCTATTTTCATTGACAGCTGGGTATAGTATTCTTGGCTGGATATAGTATTCTTGGCTGCATATTTTTCTCATTTAGTGCTCTGAATATATCATGGTAGTCCATTCTGGCCTGCCAGGTCTCTGTGGATGGTTCTGCTGCCAATCTTATACTCCTACCATTAAAGGTTACCTACCTCTTGTCCAGAGCTGGTTTCAGGATTTTCTCTTTGCCTCTGAGACTCATAAGTTTTACTATTAGATGACTGGTTGTTGACCTATTTTTATTGATTTTTCAGGGACGTTCTCCATGCCTCCTGGATTTTCATGCTTGTTCTCTTTGCCAATTAAGGGAAATTCTCTGCTATAATTTTCTCCAATATACTTTGTGCCCTTCTCTTTCTTTCTTCTTCTTCTGGGATCCCAATTATTCTAATACTGTTTCATCTTATTGTATCACTTATCTCTCAAATTCTACTCTCATGGTCCATAGTTGTTTGTCTCTCTTTTGCTCAGCTTCTTTATTCTATATCATTTGGTCTTCTATATCACTAATTCTGTCTTCTGCCTCATTTATCCTTGAAGTATGAGCCTCCATTTTTTTTTTTTGAGCCTCCTTTTTGATTGCACCTCATTAGTGGCTTTTTTGGTTTCAACTTGGTTAGATTTTAGTTTTTTTATTTTTCCAGAAAGCAATTTTAATTCTCCAGAAAGGATTCTCTAGTATCTTCCATGCTTTTTTCAATCCAAACTAACACCTTGATAAGCATCATTCTGAACTCTAGTTCTGATATCTTACTAATATCCATATTGATAAGGTCCCTAGCAATTGGTACTGCCTCGTGTTCTTTTTCTTTTCTTTTCTTTTCTTTTTTGGTGAGTTTTTCAGCCTTGTCATTTAATCAGAATATGAGTGAGAGAACAAAATGCTAAAAGGATATCAATGACCCCAGAAAAACATTCCCTCACCAAATCAGAAGAGACTGGAAACCAGGTGTAGAAATAAGGGGGAAAAAAAGGAAAAAAAATATATATATATATATATATATTAGACTGGTGAATAGAACAGAGCTACATACTTGGTTTTTGGGTGTATTTTGGTCTGTTAGAAGCAACTACTTCCCACAATTTTAGAGAAAGAAAACGTTATATATATATAGAAAAATAAGGGTAAACACAATGAAGGGATGGAATATGATTGTAAAGATGAAAATTAAAAAGGGTTCTAAAAACGGAATTGATAAGATAAGAATTTGGTTGACAAAAAAAAAAGAAGAAAGAAGAATGTGCTCAGGCCAGAGACTAGAACAAAGCTGTGTGCTGTATTTAGGGTATATTTTGATTTTTAGAAGAAATTGTATCCCAAAATTTTAAAGAAAAAAAAACCTATATGTATACAAAATATGAGGTTATATACAATGAACTATAACAATGAAAATTAGTAAAGATTTTTAAAAAGGTATTGATATGATGAAATATTTTAAAAACATTAAAATAGTAAAGAAGAAAAAATTTTTAAAGAATTGAATAAGAAAAAAATAAAATTAAAAAAATTTAACTTTGAAAGATTAAAAGATCATGGGAAAAAAGCCATGAATTCTATCTGTTGCTTTCTCCTTGCTGTGGAGGTCTGCAGTTCTCATTGATCTGTGAACTTGGTCTTGGCTGGATGTTCTTGTTGATCTTCTGGGGGAGGCGTCTATTGCTATGAATCTCAAATGTCTTTCCCTGAGGCAGAATTGCGCCACCCTTGCCAGGGGCCAGGCTAAGTAATCTGCTCAGGTTTGCTCTCAGGAGCTTTTCTTCCCTGAATGCTTTCTCTACAGCTTTGGAGGAGTAAATGAAGATGCTGGCCCATTGGAGCTGAGAGCTCAGGGTCCCACTCCTCAGTTCGTCCTCAGAGAAAGGCAGTTAATCACTCCTGTCTCACTGGTCTCCAGCCTCACTCTGAGTTCACGAGGCCTGTGACCAAGCATTTCTATCTCTGGAGCCTGGTCCCTTATGGAGTCTCCAAACCCAGCAGATTCCTGCAGTGCACTCCTGCGCCATGACTCCCGGAGGAGAAAGGAAGGGGTCTATCCAGATCTGCCTCTTGTGCAGTCCCTGATTGAAGAGCAGTGGTCCATTTGTGCCTCAGATCATGGTTTAAGGTAATCCTGGGCTCAGAGCCCTCTTTTCAGCTCCGTCTCTGCAGCTGGCTTCCCCACTCTGATACCTGGGATCTCTGCCACACTCAGACACCCCTAGTCTTTTTGTCACCCTGTGGGTCCTGAGACCATACTGTTCCCATGAGGGCTCCACCCCCCACTTAGCCTCTGGAGCAACATTCCTCAGTGGAGCAGACTTGTAAAAGTTTTGATTTTGTCCTCTGCTTCTCTACTACTTGCCAGGAGCTGGCCCCTTCCCCCACGGTCTATCTTCCCATTGCTTCGGATTCGCTTCTCTGCACATCCTACCTTCAGAAAAGTGGTTGATTTTCTGACCTAAATACTTTTGACCCAATTCTATGTTATTAATTTTACCTGTGTGTTGTTGAAAGCTGGATAATTGTATTATCATGGGTTATTTTGTAATTAGAGAAGGCCCTGGCACAGTTAAAGAAGAATATTGCCAGAAACCAGGGGGGGTCTGACTTCTTTGGGTACCTGGCCTCTAATGGCCTAAGGAGGTAAATGATTGGTGAGAGCTTCTGCCTCTCTTACACTATTTTTTTCTATCCCCTGGCCTCACTATGGTATATTGGACAGATGGGAGACAACTGATGCAGAGAAAGACCCTTTCCTTTGTGGAGAGCAAGCTTTGACAGCAGCCATTGCATACTGAGCTGCTCCTCTCAAGAGGCCCAGAGCATGCCTGTTTTACTCATTCTCTCCTTCATTCAACATCTGTTTATTGAAATCCTACCTTGTGTCAGGAGCTACACAGAAAGACAAATAGTTCTGTGTTCTTTCTTACAGAAAGAAATCCTACTTTTCAGTTTGCCAACAGTGAAGAGATAGGGAGGGAACAGGAAGTGATTTACATAAAAGAATTTGAAGTTTTGCAATATAGTTTTATATTCTTTTTTTTCATAGTATCATGTCTTGAGCATTTGTACATTTAAATAGTCTCAGACTATATATGTAATACTTGTATATATGAATGTATCACTTTAACATGTTAAGCATAGATTTTTTCATTTTTTTCTATTAAAAATAATGCTGCTTAATACCCACTTTAATTCCCATTGTTTAGAAGAATTTTTTTTTAGCATGATTATCTGTGGTGCATTTGGATTATTTTACTTCTCCCACTTCTTGTCAAACAAATATACACGCATACAAACACACACACATTTATATGCACACCCCTACCTTAGTTTCTTCATTTTCTGGTACTTAGAAGTATAGTGTATATTAAGTACCACACTATAATTTCCTATTTGTATGGTTCCCTGATTTTGGTATCTGTTTTTGCCTTTGAAAGTGTAAGGAAAACACATTCTAAGACACTTTGTGCTACTAGTGTTCCTCTCCTGTGTTCTTTCCATTTTGCTTTCTGAGGGTTAAGTCTCTGAAAGATAGAGGAAGATAGGTGAAGTTATGACTGGGACAACAATATTCCCTCAAAAAGTTGCCACAGTGCAGTAGAAAAGCAACTGTCTTGTTTTCTGGTTAATGGATAATTTGGTTAAAGTAGACTCTATATCTCTAAGTCTGCTTTAAGTGGAAAAAAAATAGACAGTGTTTTCCTACCTTCTTCCAGTCAGAAGGGTAGGGAGGATACTCTGTTGTATATGGGGGGGGGGGATAGTCACATACATATAAGTATATAGATAGATGATGAGAGAGAAAGAGAGAGGGAGAGAGAGAGAGAGAGAGAGAGAGAGAGAATAGATAGATATCCATCTATCTAATAATTTAGTATGATTTTAACATAGGTTACATAACCTTTCCTTTTTCTGGTCACTTCTTCCTTCATTCCTGTTCTTTAATCTCTTTCTACTTATAGTTCTTTCATCTCATTCAGGTATTCTTTCATTTGTTCAGGCGTTGCTGAATACCTAACATGTTCCAGGCATTAAACCAATTACTGGGACTATGACTATTTAAAAAAAAAAGTCTTTTTTTTTTCCTTCAATGTGAATTTGTACCTAAACAATTACATTACAGTATATAAGTGCTCTAATTAAGGTAGCCTATAGTACTGTAGGAGCTCATTAAAAGTCACATTTAATGGGGGCTGAGCACATAATAAGTGCTTAATTCATATTGATGACCTTTTAATGTATATGTATATTTCAGTGCAAACATATGAAAACAAATACCTTTTTTTCCTCCATAGGAGATAGATTATGGTCATATCAAGCAATAACTCTGTAATAGCGAATGTGTTTTTATTGTGTTTTGGCATACAGGGCTAGGTGTGTCTGGAATCTTTTTTTTTTTTTTTTTTT